>OX940809.1:19981357-21181357 GCA_954870605.1 Acer campestre
AAACAATTTTTTCATGTTTTTTAATGAAGAACATGAATGCAGATGCAGAGTTGAAACCATACCAAATATGAAGTTATCAAGGCTTGAATTAGGCACGAATTCGTAGACGAGAAGCTTTTCATTTCCTTCCAAGCAGAAGCCTAAAAGCTTAACCAAATTTCTATGTTGAAGCCTGGCAACTAACATGACCTCATTTTTGAACTCTGCTTCTCCTTGTCCTGAATTATTGGACAGCCTTTTCACTGCTATGTCTTGTCCATTTGAGAGCCTACCCTGTAATACAGGAACAAAAGGATGAATTCAATCGACTCATTTTAACCGAATTTAGCTTATTAATGCTTTAAATACCTTATAAACAGCACCAAATCCACCCTGTCCAAGCTTCCCAACAATGGAGAAGTCATTTGTCGCACCCTTGATAGTGCTGAAATCGAATTGCAAGGCCTCCTCAGCATCAATACCATCGGCATCTTATTAATTTTACATAGTCAGAATATACCGATTGAATCAGTTAATAGCAGAGTTGTTACTGTCAATCATAAAAGAAGTGTAACAATGAAAAGAAATCAAATTGTTCATCAAAATAATCACCCTTACAATATCTCCTCTCCTGATTTCTTCTGATCCGCTTTTGCTTCTGCTTTCTTCGAACGAAATAAGCCAAGGCAACAAGTACCACGAACATAATTACGGATACAACAACGATGATCACAACAGTTCTAGCAGCAATACCTCCACTGTCTGCATAAATTCAGAACCATCAGTGCATACATACCATACGGTGGGTCCTCTATAGTCGGGCTTGGCCCTGAAGTTTTTCCTACGGTCCCAATGATTATCACAGTTAATATCAAATTACTCAGACCTGACTAGAGAATCCTTAGGACCGCACGAAAAACTTCATGATCAGACTAACTAGAGAATTATTCACGATACAGCTATTCTATATTGAATTGGAATACGAGGGGTGATACCTTTGGTTGTTGCAAGAGGAGTTGTGTCCTTATAAAAAGGATACAAGTCCCAACGAAGCATACAGTTAGGTGACTTAAGACCTCCTCCTTGCTTCCCACGGCAACAATTCTGATACTCAGCCACGTACCGGCGTAAACAAAACATACAATCATTCTGGGACAAATCTGGGGTACACTGCATCAATGCATATATTGTCACGGTGCTTGTCAAATTTGCTTCTTGAGTTGCAAACTTAAGCCTAGAAGTCCCCATAGAAGCTTCTTTCGCGGTGCTTTCCATCAAACGATGCCATATCAGATCAAACTCTGTCAAATTCGATGTGATATTATCTTCGTTATAGAATCTATTTACAGGTACATCCATCTCCAATTTCCCCACAAAAGATCGGTCTGCATACCGTACCATACATGCAGGAGTACCAGACCACATATATGCTGATTTTTGGTTTGGACACTTGATCATAATATCTTGTGATGAAGAATTGATACATGTGCTACAATCCTCAGCAGAAGCATCTCCTCTGCATAGTGCACGACCGTAAACTTTGTCAGGGTCTTGACCAACGTTTGCAGTGTAGAAACCACCATTTTTGACAACATTAGAAGCAAGAGTTGAGAGGAGGAGATTGCGGTTTCTAGCATACTTACTATTATTATTTGTGAAGTTGCCAGTTTCGTAACAATATTGCCAACTAGCAGTGGTGAGACTGATGCTTTTGATGAGTATGTACAAAAGGAAAATTAGACGCAAATTTGTGAAACTCATTTGGAGTACTATTATGCATCCTCATGTCTTAGCTAATTTAAATTGTTTGAAGAAGAAGAAAAAGAAGAACAAACATGGTTTTAAACTTTTAATACTAGTGCGTGTTGAATTTGATTGCTAGAGAATTTGTCTTTCTCACGGCAATACCTGAGAAAATTTATACTATATTTTTCAACAACTCTAGAATATTGAGAGAGAATCCAATGGTTTTTTAACATTAGTCAAAAGCGATGTACCTAACTAGACACGATGACCACCATGATGCAGACCGACTGATGTTGCATGATTTCTGGACAAGTCTAGAGGCATTTATTAATTATCTCAAATAGCAGGCAGTCAAAGAAACAAGCTAATCTACTATCAAATTTGTAAGTGCAACCTTGAAATTTGTAAGTGCCCCCATATCGATATATTTTTAAAATTTCAATATCATCTATCAATAAAATAATGAATATCAATATTTCTCATTTATTATATTAATAAACATAAAATATTTAATATTTTAAATATTTCAACAAAAATTATAATTAATTAAACAAATAAAAAATTATAACATCTTTGAATTAAATTATTTTTTATTAATTTAAATTATAAATATTAAGTAACTGATATAAAAACAAAATAAGAAGAGAAAACAAAATTATTAAAAAAAATAAAAATAAAAAGGAAAAGGAAAAAAGAAAATATGGTGCTCCACTGAATTGAATTTCTAGGTTTTGGAGCATGTAAAGTGATGTGGCAGATGACTGTGCGGCTCCTCCAAATACTGTACTTAAAAAAAAAAAAAAAACATTTAAGTTAAAGCAACAAACTAGACATACTACTTCTTCTCTTTCTTTCTTTCTTTTTTTTTTTCCCTTTTATTATTGACTTTTTTTTTCACAAAATTCTAATATTTGAAAAAAAAAGGTATATTTGATAATATATGGGGTGTGTTTACAAGTTTTAACATTTTAAAGTTTTAATAGGGTATATATACGAAAAGGGATGTAGCACTTTATGTTTAATTGATTTGGCTTGTAAAAATTTTGGCCCCAAAAGCTTGGGTCTACAATTTTTTGTCCAAAAAAACCCGGATCAAAATAAGAGTTGGGTAATACTCGGCCATTTAATGGTCGGTTTTTCTTTTACCGTACGACGGTTCAAACTACTGTAATTATAGAAAGGGTGTGGGTTTGAGTTTGGAGCCTTTAGGGCGTGTTTGGCGTCTGGGATTGGACTAAGATTGGACTATTTTAGTCCTAATCCCACATTTTGTGACATTTTGGGACATGGAATTATTAGTCCCACCAGCAAAATAATCCCATGATCGAAGGATTAAATATACCCACCTCCAACCCATCTCTATTTGTCCCGAGACTATTTTATATGTGGACCCCACCCATTTATTTCATTCTTATCACTTTTTTTTTTCTAACGTTTCCTCTCTCTCTCTCTCTCTGTGAAACCAAACCCAGATTTCTTCCAAGACTTCAACCCTTCCTCTCTCTCTCTCTCTCTCTCTTTCTTCAACCTTTTGTCTCTCTCTTTCTTCAACTTTTCCTATCACCCAGATCTTCAAGACCATCGTCGCCGCCGCCGCCTCCACTACCCAGCACCATTGCCGCCTGTTAGGTTTTTGGTTGTTGTTGGCATATATTCCATATCAAAACGTGTTTATCTTATAATGTTTATGTGGTCATATTGATGATGATACAAAGCTTCAAAGAAAGATTTGACTACGGTACATGCAAGATGATGGCTTGATAAGGGGAAGTAGCTTCATTGCTCATCAAAGGTATAATTGACCTCATTCCTCTTACAAGGCATAGGCACACACACACAAATCATTCATAAGTGTCCCTGCATCGTTGTGCACCATTTATATAACACATTCACATGATTTTATATGCTCATGCATTGAACTCAAATGCTCATACATTTTAGAGTTGCATGTTCTAGGACTATGTCTAGGAAATGGCATTCATATGTGAACTTGTGTTTGTATGTTTGTGTTTCTTGTGTTTTGGACTTGTAATTGTTCTTAATTGATTCCTTATTGAGTCCCGGTCATTTCGGTTACTCATACATTAAGTTTCGAGTCCAAATGATGTAGCTACGCTACTTTTCGTTCTCATTCGTTGAGTTGTGTTCGTCGTCGTTTTCCGAGATGAATTCTCAACCATTTGTCAAAGTTTCGTAGTCTTCATCGTGCATGAGGGAGTCACAATTTGTAATCTGAAAATGAATTCGAATTTGGAGTTCGGATGCTCGTATACGGCTGAAGAACGCTAGAGGTGCGCGAGGGAGTTTGCTCGACCAAAGGCCAAGCAAGGAGGCCACGTGTGGACCACGTGTGGCACACGCTGACCACACGTGGGCATGGCTGAAATGTCACTTTTGTTTTGGACAATTTTGCCCTTCTTCCCATTCTTTTTAAATCTCTCCAATTCCCTCCATTTGTTTCCAAGAAGAAAAATTGTGAAATCCCGTCTATGTTTTTCTCTCCAATTTTCTCAACTTCCAAAACACCATAACTTTCTCATATGGAGTCGGAATTGAATGATTCAAGTTGGAGATTGTTCATATTCGAGTCCTCTACCTTTTCCAAGTGGTCTTGCAGCTGTTTGATTGATTTTCTGAGAGATCTACTCATAAAACCGAACCAGCTCGTGAAATCAAGGTAGTGTTCATAACTTTGTGATTTCATCTTTTTAAACCTTCACTTTGCTTGGGGTTTCTTCTTCTATATGTATATGTATGTTTAGTGAATGCTATTGAGAAAGGTAGCTTCATAATCAATCTAATTGAATAGTCTAATTAGAGACACATGTTGACTAGAATCTTGGATTCTTTGTTTTTAACATGATTGAGAGTTGTATTGTGATTAGATTGATGTCTAGGATTATTTGAGACTTGATTGATCTATTTTATGATTAATAATCCTTTATATGTGACTTTGATCCATGATTGATGAAATCTAGGATTAGAGCCTTTGTATGTGTTTTTAGAGATATTTAGGATTGATTTGTTTTTAACATATCTCCTATCTCTAAATCTTTGGCTAGAATACTTGTTGAATACATTTTGTGATTCTAGCATTTTGATGTATGTTTATAACATCTTGAACTTGTGCCTCATGTATATGAATTGTTCAAGTATTATTTGTATGAATGAATCTAGTAGTTTTATGTGTTAATTTTTTTCACATGCTCTAGGTTTTCATTCATGATTTTGCATCTAGATTTCTATTGCTTGTGTTTTCACATCTCTAGATCTATTTGTTCCATGGAATGTATTGATCACATGTTCTATGTTGTTTTGATTGTTTACATCATTTGCATTCACATGATCACATTAGGAAGTCCTTATAAAAGGCATGAAGTTTGGCTAGAGTTGGGATGACTCGGATAGCCAAGCAAGAAGTCTTGCCTAGAGTCTTGAGGACTTGGATAGGTAAGCAAGAAGTCTTGCCTAGAGTCTTGAGGACTTGGATAGGTAAGCAAGAAGTCTTGTCTAGAGTCGGGAGGACTTGGATAGACAAGCAAGAAGTCATGGCTAGAGTCGGGAGGACTTGGATAGTCATGCATGGGAGGCTTTCTAGAGGCACGTGTGCCTTATATAGAGAGTTGGCTTATATATTGGTAGGCCCGGGTGTTTGGTTAGACATAGAGTCCGATAGAGCGGGGTACATGAGATATGTATGCACTCTTGAGGAATTTCTAATCTACCAACGATGTTGGTTTTGGTACGAGTTCCAATATGTGGTGGTTCACATCATTGAGAGATTTTGTATCTTCCAATAGGGATTGGGTAAACATAGACTCCACATGGGTTGGTGATCTAGGATTGGTCATTTTGTGGAATTTCTAATTTACTTTCCAAATATATATAAGTACCCAATGGTTGTAATTCAACCCGTGGATGTTTCCTCCTTGGAGGTTTTACCACGTTAAAAAATCTCTTATGTTAATTCTTTCTATCTCTATCTTTTATATTTGTTTATGTATATGTTGTTATCTTGTGACACATCAATTACTTGTGAAGTATTTTGACACAAGATTTTGTATAGTGTGATTTGTAAATATATTCTTTTAATCATATTTGTAATTACATTTCTTTTGTATATTGTTTATAATTTTATTTATAGCAATATTTGTATATACTTGTAACGATTGAACATATATTGATATACAAGTATTCTTATTAATTGTTTTTGTATTTTCTTTATACCTCATACAACTTATTGATACTTAAACAATGTATGAATGATCACATGATAACTTGTCTTAGTATGATTCCGTGATGTTTGCGTTGTATGTAAGGCTACCTTAAAGGACAAACGTAAGTTTGTTCAAGGGATTGAAATTAGGCGAAAAACCTATTCACCCCCCTCCTAGGTACGTCTTAAGCAATTTAACCTTGTTTGTATACTTTCACCGCCGCCCCAAGCGAACCCAAAAACACCATCACCACCGCCAAGCAAACCCAGAATATAGATACCGGAACTGCTGCTACGGTGAATAAAAGTGGAAATGTTACCACCAATAGCCATCTTCGTCGGTGATGAGCTGTCGTTGTGGTACTCAACAAAATGATATTTTAAATGTATTCATTTTGAAAACCGATTTTTCACCACTTAGATAGAAAATTAGTAAAGTGGCAAGTAGGATTCGTTCCACAGGGAATTAGAGTGATTAGTTGAATAAATTAACTAATCTATATGCAATAAAATAAATCATAAAAATATGGATGAGTGAATGGGTTGTCAAGCCATCAAACATACATGAAAAATAAACCTAATAAACTAATAAAAGAATACTTAACAAATCTAGATAAGATAATGGAATTAACAATTAAGAGAATAGCTAGGGAATTAATGGGATTACAAGTGGATTGCCGGGAAATACTTCTCAAGCTACTTTAGTGAACTAATCTCACAAATGTTAATCAATTGATTCCTATAATGTGTTTAGACCATTACTATGCACCCTAAACAACTTCCCACCGCAATGCCTAACCGATTAAGGAGAGGGGGTCACGGTGGGATCGTTTTGTTACAATTAATGGTTTAGATTATCGCGGTTGATATACCCTCCGACAATCTATCATATTCACTATGTTCTCAATCCATCAAGGTTGTCAATCCAATCAAGATTATATAACAAATTATCCTAAACAAGATTATAATCAACTAGTGGGTATACATGTCAATTATATAGTGCATAGAATCTAATTATAAAATGAATAAAACACAAATAGAGATTAAAAATATATTAAAACTTAAGCAAATCTCAATCCAAATGTTCTCACATCAAAACCCTAGAAAGGGGATTTAATTACACATATTACAATCAAAGGGAAGGCAAGTAAAAGATTAGGAAATCACCCATGGGCCTCCTTTTATAAGTTTGATCATTTCCTTGCCTTTGATGCTCCTTGTGCAAAGAGTGGATGATAAGGATGTGTCTAGATAGGTGGGGTCAAATGGGAAGTGACTAAGGAGATTTGTGGAGAAGATGGGAAGAAATGAATGATTAGGGGAAGGAAATCTAGATGTTAAGTTTAGGTAGAAGAGAAAATGGAGAGAAAAGAAATGGTGGAGAAAGGAGATTTCTTGGTAGTCAAGAGTTGTTCAAAAGAGGAAAAATGTGATAAATTTATAGGATTTTCAAATTAGGTCTCGGATGACAAATTACCAAAACAGCCCCTGACCATGGTAAATTACCATTTAGTCCAACAGAGGGGGGAATTTTTTAATTTTCCCCACCAATCAGAGTTTCATAGAGCAGAGGTCGCTATTTGCATTCATGGCGATCGACGACCCAAATGGCGAAGCAATCAGGTGCTAAAACAACTTCTTGTCGCCATGGCGACCTCGGAATACAAACCGCGACATTGTTTTACGCGGTTTCGTCACGGTTTGGGAAGTGGTGACACAAAGGGAGGTTAGGCAGTGATTTGGGTGCTTTGATTTTGGCCATTGGAGGACCAAGAAGGGATACAACAGGACTGCTGTTGTCCCCGCCGTGATTTGAGGCAGAAAACCGATCGAATTTGGGTCACGCATCGCCGGAATGGTGACGTGGAAGAAGCTAGGGTTTTTTAGGCAGCCATGGCAAGTCTCGCGTGAGAGGAAGAAGAAGGTGAATAGTAATTGGGGTGCAATTACCAAGCGTGTGGGCACTTTTACCCCTATTTCACCAAAATTACTCCAATACCCTTGAATTCTATAAATTCCTAAAAACACTTAATTTACACCATTAAATCATGGGATAATGCTCGAGAATCAAGCAAAAGGAGAAGGACATGAGGGCCAAAATCATACCAATTTTGGTTCGATCAGTCGGCGGAAACCGATCCATCCCAACTAAATTGATTGCTCCATAATCCATCACAGAAACCGAATTCGGATGTTGAAATTGGTTCTGGGTTGTTCCCACTTGCATTTGATAAAAAATATATATATCGATTGAGTTGCCTTTGCTAGTGTTGATGTTGATGATCATGATGATGGTAGGGGTGGTGCTAAGATTGGTGATGTTGAAGATCTAACTAAAATTGCTCAATCTATCATTGTATAGAAATTCAGTTCTTTTGCGTTAATTGTCCTTTTTGGAGCATCTGAGGTTGAGATTTGATCTCAATTTTGATGGGTTGTTTTTGTTTCATTAAATTCATGCATTTTGATTTTTTATTTTTGGTTTTGGTTTTGATGAATTTGGAGTGGGTGAGTAGTGATTAGTGAATGTGCGAGATTTGAGATTTGGGTTTTAACTATTTAATTGAATTATAGCTATTTAATTTTTGTAAAAAAAAAAAAATTATTATCCAATTTCAAAATATTACCAAATTAAAAAAATTATTATATTTTCTTTTTATAAAATTATTATTATTATTAGTCCAATCCCATGTTTCACCAAACAAAACATGGTATTTATTCAATCCAGTCCCATATTTCTCCAAACACAGCATAGTATTAATTTAGTCCAGTCCAATCCAATCTCATCTAATCTCAGTCTCATCTCAATCCAATCCAATCCCATAAAATAGTCCAATCCAATCCTGCACACCAAACGGGGCCTTAATGCTTGTGAATCTATTGTGGGTCTAGGTTTGTGTCGAGTTTGAACCCGTATTTTTACAACCCATGATTGAATTGTAAAGGAGTATTTGTTTAAACTAACTTATTCCGTCGTTATTAATAATTTTAGTTATGGATATTTTTGCAATGAGTGCACATATTATCATCCAAAAATATGATTTACACATTCGTATTTTAGAGAGCTTCTCCTTACAATTTACATATTATTTATTTACACTACAATTTAATTTTTTTATTATTAATGACAATTTTAACCTGAAATAAAATAACTAAACAAAACAAATATTAAGTAAAATAACTAAAAAAAAAATTAAAGATACTCCAAACTAATTAAATTATTAAAAAATATAAATTTTCTCTCCTAAATCATTAGATTAAATATTAAGTATTAAACTCTCTCTCCTAAATCTGTTATTAACATATTAAACACTCTCTCCTAATTACTCTCTCTCTCTCTCTCTTCATTAGAAAAAAAAAACATATCTCCATACTTTCTTGATCAATATCTGATTAGGAAAAAAAAAACTTATGAATATTTTGGTTTTTCTTGATCAATCACCATACCCACATCAGAGGACACCTCTAAACTAGAACTAACCATATTAACCACATTCATCGCATCAGATTCGATCATAATATTTTAGAACGAATTAACCATATTTGATTCAATGGCTAGAGTAATCCCACACAAAATACCAATTGCTTCCGCAATTTTTGGATTGAAGTTTGCCAAAAGCCTAAGCGCACCAAAAGCTAAAACAAAACATTTATGGTCTCTAATCACCATACCCAAACCAACTTTGTTAGAGTGAGGATCGAGAGCTGCATCAGTATTTAGCTTGAAGAATCCCTCACAAAGAGGCAACCAAACAAAGAAGACCTGTTGAATATAGCTAACATAATTTCTAAACAAAGAATTAGCAGCCAGGTATTCATACAAATAAGCTTTAGACCAGGGAAGAACCTCTTCCAAAATGCTAGCACAACCACCCTGCAACAGCTGGTTCTGAAGAACCAAATCTGTCACAGAACTATACACAGTAAGTTCAGCTCATCTAGAGCCAAGCTTTTCACATAATCACCAAAGAAATCGTGGAAGCTCCCTCTACTATCACAATTCCAACCATTTAAAAGGACAAACATAGATCACGCAACTTTTAAATCCGAGCAAACCCATAAAGCGTGAACTATGGTCTCAAAAGAATTGGTGCAGATAGGACACAAACCATTAACCGGAACTTTTCTCTTAGCCAGGTTGACAAGAGTAGGGATCCAATCGTTGCAAGCTCTACAAAGAAAAACCTTAACCTTCGACGGCACATTCAAAGACCAAATAGAATTCCAGTAACTAACATTCCCTATAGAACCAGAAGTAGAAACCAAAATATCCTGAGCAATACTAACCTTGTAACCAGATTTCACAGTATACTCCCCATCCTTAGTAAAATGCCAATAGAATGAATCGTCCCTAAAAGAAACACTGGGAGGGATTAACAGAGTCGCCTGAACATCATCCTTCAAAAAAAATCTCCTCAATCAACGAACCGTTCTGAGACCTAGAAACAGTTTTCACACGGCACCCGAGGTGATAATCCTCACAAATTTTTGGAGAAAGCACCTTGAAAGAAATCGAACGAGGAATCCATATGTCATCAAAGATAGAAATAGACGCACAACTACCCACACACCATCTAGACCCTGCTTCAAGCAAACCACGCCCCCAAAAAAGGCGTTTCCATAAAGGAAATCCTCTATTCGAAACTTTAGCATGCAAGAAAGAACTTAAGGGGAAGTAAATTCCCTAGAGAACCCTTGCAGCCAGCGATCTAGTATGCTTTTCCAGTCTCCAACCTTGTTTTGCCAGCATTGCACGATTTAAATGAGTTAGATCCCTAAAACCCAAACCCTCTTCATTCTAGTGTTTACACAACTTTAACTAAGAAGCTCAATGAACTTTGCAATCTTTATTCGAACTCCCCCACCAAAAATGGTTCAACATGATATTGATTTTAGAAATAAGGCCTTTTGGGAGTTGGAAAAGGCCCATTGTATAAGTAGGAATAGACTTGAGAACAGCTTTGACTAAAACCCCATTCCTACCAACCGACAGTAACTTGTCTGTCTCACCTTTAGTTTTATTCCAGATTTGTCCAAGATGTTGTCAAACAGAATCCGTCTGTTTCTACCAAAGAAGCTTAGCAAACCCAGATAGCATTCATGACACTTTACATGGCACACCCCAATAATCGTAACCAAACGCTCCGCTCAGCTCGAGAAACCAAATTGCTAACACACAAACCCAATTTACCAAAATTCACAACTTGGCTTGAGGCTCTAGAATAAACATCAAGGATCTTCTAAATGGTCGCGCAATCTCTAGTAGAGGCTCCCGTAAAAAAGACACTATCATTTGCAAAAAAAAAAAAAAAAAAAAAAAAAAAAAAAAAAAAAAAAAAACCAAATGAGAGATAATAGGCCCCGAATGACTACACCAGAATCCGGAGTACTCATTGCGATGCAAAGCAAAGCTAATCAACCCAGACAATCCCTTTGAAACCATGAGGTAAAGATACGGAGACAACGGATGAAGACCCTAGACAGTGTAACTGACCCATAAACTTTGCCATTAATTAAGAAGGAAAAGCACACCGAATTAACACAACCCATAATACGATTTACCCAACTCTCAAAGAATCCTAACCTTAACATCACTTTCCGAAGAAAATCCCATTCAACCCTATCGTAGGCCTTGGACATATCCAGCTTCAGAGCCACCGAGCCAACCTTCTGCTTTCTAGTTCGAAGACCATGAAGACACTCAAGCCCAATAATTGCATTATCAAAGGTTAATCTACCAGGGAAATAAACGCTCTGGTTCTCTAAAATTGCCTTACCAATAACATTTCTTAACCTATTAACCAAAGCTTTCGCAACAACCTTATAAACGACATTGCAAAGACTTATCGGGTGAAAATCTGAAATACGATTTGCAACAGTAGATTTCGGAATTAAGCAAATCAAAATATTGTTGACTATGCTTAAAGACTCTCCATCATTCAAACATCTAAGGCAAGATTCCGTAAGACTAACACCAACTGTGACTCAAAACTTTTGGAAGAATAATGCAAGTAAACCATTTGAGCTCGATGCCTTCAAATGAGCCATATCAAAAAGGGCTTTGTGGATTTCTTCCCTAGAAACAGGTCTATCGAGAAAATTACATGAAGTTTGGGAAAGATAAGGCTGAAGATAGTCAGGAACTCGTACCACATCACCAAAAGGCATTGACCGAGATGACAAAAGATCAGAGAAATAATCCAAAATCACACCTTTAATTCCCTGATGATCCTCACGCCAACTCCCTTTATCATCAAACAGACCATGGATACTGTTTCTAGCTCTTCTACTAGAGGCTTTCAAATGAAAATAACGGGTATTACTATCACCCCCTTTCAGCCATTCTAATCTCGACCTCTGTTTCCAATATTATTCCTCCATAGTCAAAGCTTTATCCAATTTGGATTCTATTCCTCTAATAGCCACCAAAGACCCCAGTAGGATCTGGGCATTTTTCGATCGATGATGATTTTGAAAGCTACGAATTTCCTATTGGAGATCCCTTTGATTCTTAGCATTCCAACTAGATAACTGTCTCGTACAATTCGAGATAGCCATAGAAACACAATTCATATTAATTCGATTTATCACACCTAAACCCCAGCCGAAAGCCAAAATTTGTCAACCAACTGACGACAGACCTCCTTGTCTTCCCAACTAGATTCGAAGTGAAATCGATTACTACCCTTACTAGTACAATAACTCAAACTGTCACAGGCCTCTAAAACATCCACCAAAAATGGTCAATGATCAGAGAAACAAAAATCAAGGTGATGCATAAATGATATCGGAAATAAACAATGTTAGTCATAATTTCGGACACCACGGTCCAAGCGCTTTTGAACCAGGCCACTGCCATCTTGTCTATTACTCCAAGTGAACAGAGGCCCCTAGAATCCCAAATCCTCAAGTTTGCAACAGTCCATAACTTCCCTAAAATCTTCCATAAGACGGTGGGAACACTGCACCCCTCCTTGCTTTTCCTCATTACACAGAATCTCATTTATAACTCATCTTTTACTCCCTCATATTCATATTCAATGGTGCTTAAATTTGTAAATTTAAAAACTTGTCAACTTTTAACTTTAGTGGCAATATCCACACCCTATGTAAGAATAATTTTTTCAAAAAAAAAAAAATTGATGTAAGAATATTTTATATGGGTGATATCAGCAACACTCAATCCTAATTAAAAAAAAAATTATGTTTTTGAAATTTTAAGAGCACTTATCCAATTTGGGAACGTAGGTTTGAATCGCAGCCACATATGTGATATTAAAAAAAAAATCACCCAATTTTACTAAAAAAATAGTTTAATATTAGTCTTGCCAAGTTGGAGGAACTTCAAAACAAGGGTTAATTACATTGAATTACCATGACGATTTTTTTGTAGGCAAAATGTCAATATGTTTCATAAATTTAACACAAACATAACCTATCGTTAAAGTCCAACCATTAACTTTAATGGTTGGCATGTGTGTGTGTGGCTAGCCTAGCCTGTAAAAATATTGCAATGTGTGTGTGTGTGACGAATATTACTAGCTAGCTTGTATAAATATTGCAGTGTTTGTGTGTGTGTGTGAAGGATGTTACTAGCTAGCCTAACCTATATAAATATTGCAGTGTGTGTGGCTAGCCTAGCATGTATAAATATCGTAGTGTGGGCGTGTGTGAAGGATGTTACTAGCTAGCCTGTATAAATATTGTTATGTGTAAGTTCCTCATTTTTGATTGGCTTATTTCATGACAAACCACATTGGGATTGGTATGCAAAAGGTAGCTTAGGTTATGGTGTTTGGCAAGCTTCCGGACTTCCCAACATGACTTCAAGATCAAGAGCATCAAAAGGTATAACACCTTGATTCTTGAAGAGTTTAGGTGCACACACACACTTCATGCATGCTTTGTTCATCTTGCATTTGTGTTCCAACTGTTTATATTGTATGCATCCTTTACACCCATCACACTTGCACTTCATTGTTAGATCTAAGTGTGGTTTAGTGTGATGTAATTTGTTTCCGTTTGATTGATCAAAAACATCCGTGCATGCACGATGGTGTGCTTGTCTTAGCACGACGAGTGACCACTTGAGAAGATCTCATTCTTCTCTTGGTCTTGGATTGCATGCTTTTCCCTTTTTGGTTGAAAATTGCATGTCCTTTCCTAGAGGCTTGAATTTTGCCTCTAACAGCTGCCTTGACAGCTTTGGGTTTCAGCTGTAATTCCGACAGCGTTTTCTGTCCAGCGTTTTCTATCTAGCCTGCACCGCTCTGCCAACCACTCTCATAACCGCTGCTGGTTTCCGCAGCGCTTCACTTGGCAGTGTGTAGCACTGCCATGATCGTTGTGGCTTTCACCGTGGTATCGATAGCGGTCGACAGCTGGTTCATTTTTAAAAAACAACGACCTTTCACTTCCTTCTCTTATCTCCCTATATATTCACCCTTATCTCTTCTTCTTCATTATTCTCTCAACTCAGCAGAAACCCTAGAGAGAGAAAGACATATTCTTGAAAAAGAAAGTGAGATTCTTGAGAGGGAAAGTAAAAAGCTTGCTTTTTTTAACTCTTCAAACCCAAAACCCATCTTTTTCATGCATCATTGAACATCATTTGAGTAAGAGTCTTCATGGTTTCATGACTAGGTAAGTTAGAACTTCATTGAATATCTTTTAATGTTCTTTTTACTCTAGATTAGGTGTTTATTGTATGATTAAATACCTAGACTCTATTTATTGCATATATTTATGAGTCTTGATAACATGATTGGGTTTGTACTTTGATAGCTAGCATTTATGACCATTTTGGCCTCTAGCTAAGTCTCTATGCATTGCATTTAGATATTGATGTGTAAGACTCCTTGATTGCATTTGTTAATTGTATATTTATAGTCTTTGCCATGATTTATTAACAACTTGGGTTGATTTGGCTTTGTTAGTTGACAATTAGGTTGTTAGAAAACTCTACAACTAATTGAGACCTCATGTATGTGCATGTAGGCTTTGTTGATAACTAGGATGTTAATTTGCATTATAACATCTAGTTAAGTATATAGTGTTTAGTCTAGTACTCATTGCATTTGTGCATCATAGTGATATACACTTATACTTTTCATTCTCTTCAAGAGTCAAAGTCTTGTGGCTTCTAGGTGAAGTTACACAAGCATTGTACTAGCTCCTCTGTAAAAGGCCTGTGAGTAGATTAGGAGGTGCTCACTTAAAAGTGTAACCTTCTCTTCATATAGAGGTTGTCTAGGGTTGGTCTAGGTTCACTATAAAAGGAATGCAGGTAGTAGTGGCGGGTTAGTGACCGTGTAGGGTTTGACGTGATCAACCTAGGTTGTCAACACCATTACATATAGTGGATTCGAGGATCGTGTGTGGCGCACATATCAACCCGCGGTTTTTTCATGTTGAAGGTTTCCACATAAAAATTAAGTGTTCTTTAAATTCCACACTTATACTTTATTTTTATTGTTTGTTGAAATGGGTTAATTGTGATTAATTTTGACTAATTGAAAATTTGGTTATAATCGATTAACCACCCATTCATTCCCCCCCCCCCCCCTAGGTTGTTAGATACGCACGCTATATTTATTTTCAATTGGTATCGGAGTTGGTTCCTAGACATACTTAGGTGATCCTTGCTCTTGCTTGTGTGTCTTGCTTTTGTCTGTTTTGATTACTACATTCATTTGCATTCATTGTCATACATTCACCCAAACACTATGAGTAAATTTGGGACTAGCAAAAAGTGAGCGTCGAGCGTGAGGCCACCATTGTTCAAGGGTGACAATTACTCCTCATGGAAGGGGAAGATGGAGTCCTATTTTTTGGCGATAGATGATAGGGTGTGGATGGTGATTGAGGATGGATACACATCTCCCACCGTGAATGCCGGAGATGGAAGCATTGTGCCCAAGCCTAAGGCTCAATAGAGTAACGAAGAGTTTGGAGCTTCAAAGTGGAATAACAAGGCTATGCATGCCTTGCTTTATGCAATGGATGAGAGTCAATGGATGAGAGTTAATATAAACTCATCAAAATCACCAAAAATGCACATGAAGCTTGGAAAATCTTGGATATGGCACATGAGGGAACCGAAGTGGTGAAAAACTCCAAGCTCCAAGTGCTCCAAACCCTATTCGAGACTATTAGGATGGAAGAGCATAAATGCTTTAATGACTTTCAAGTGAAGTTGATGAACATCGTCAATCAAAGCCATCAACTCCATATTCGAATAGGAGGATCAAGCAAAAGATCATGAGGTCACTACCTCATAGATTTGAATCTAAGGTGATGGCGCTTGAAGAGAATAGTGACTTCAAGAAGATGAAGTCAAGTGAAGTGATTGGAAGGCTTCTAGCCTATGAGTCTAGGAAAGCTCCTACAACATTGCCTCCTAAGAAGCAAAATAATATAACCTTGAAGACTCCAAGGTTGAGAATGAGGATGATGATTTGAATGAAGACATGGCTCTTATGGCAAAGAGATTCAAGAAGTTCTTGAGACTACAAAAGAATGACTCCAAGAAGGTTAAGCCAAGCCAAGAGAAACCTTCAAGAAACGGCATTCAATGCTTTGAATGTGAAGGATATAGGCATATCTCCAAGGTTTGTGGTAACTTGAAGAACAAGAGAAAAGGAAAGGATATGGCCACCTCATCAAGCGATAGTGAGAGTGTAGAAGATTCTTCAAGTGATGAAAAGCTTGCAAATTACTACACGGCCTTTGGAACCTCTTATGTAGATGTTGGAGAAGAAGGAAAAAATGCCTCTATTTGTGATATTGAAGAAGGAGTAGATGAAAAGGTTGCTAAAAGTATGGTTGATATAGCTACTCAATGAGAAGGTGCTTGTATGACATCAAATGACCAAGGCAAAAGTCTTGATGAGGAAGTTGACTCAATTAGTGAGAGACAATGTGATGAGTGTGGTTCATACTCTTGTGACGATGATAACTCCAACTTAGAGAGTTTTGACAACAAAGAAAGAATGAGTTATAAGGATTTCATGACATTCTTTCATGACTCCTTGAAGAAGAAAAAGAAGGAGATTTTTGGGTTAAAGGAAGATAACCTTCAACTAAGAGAAAAGGTAATTCTCTTAGATGAGGAAGTAAAGCTTGTCAAAGAAAATGAGGACAAGTTGAAGAAAGAGTTTGAAGAAGCAAGGATGTCACTTGCTAAATTCACTTCGGGTACGGAGAAGCTCAACATTATGCTTGGTTGTGGGAAGATGCCTAGTGACAAGAGAGGCCTAGGTTTTGTTGATGAAGAAGTGACACCATCATCCAACAAGGCTACTTTTATGAAGCAAATTGTTCCTAAAGTGCCTCATCAATCTTCTTACCACAAAAAGACTCTTGAAGTGAGTGAATCTACTAAGAGTACGACCTTGAAGATTGTTAAGGACAAAGAGATAAGACATCTAGAAGTTTTGAAGAAGGCTAAGATCAAGCAACCTCAAGCTCAAGGCAAATGATTAGCTTCACCTCCTCAACACCCTGGGAGGAAGATTGATCTTAGAGAGTCATCCAAAAATGTCCAAATGAAGATGCCAACAAAGGGTAAAGCTCAATCTCAACATTCAAGAGGTCAACACCCAAGCTTTGCACAACCAAGGAGGCACATTCAACCAGCTCAACCACCTCAACAAGTTAGACCACAAATGTGCCACCAATTGGCTCAAGCTCTAAAGAGAAGCAAACCAATGCACCATCAAAGACAACATCATCAACATGGCAATGCCTCGATGGGATCTTAATGCAATGGTATAAATTCTTACTTTGTACCTACTTGTCATTTTTGTGGTATAATTGGTGACTTAAGACCAAATTGCTTTGATTACATCAAGAGGTGTAGGTTAAAAAGCATGTAAGAAAAATGGTGGAAAAGGAGGGCAAGTTTGCATAAACCTAGGGAACTTAGAAACATGTCTATGACCACTAGAAATGATAAAGTTAACCTAGGTGAGTTAAAAAGAATGAACCCGCTTGCCATTATGCCAATGTGATACCCATAGATACAACTAGGTCTAATGGACTTGGTAAGTCTATAGGGGCTCATATCTCCCTTTGACTTGGTTGGAATTGACCCTGTGAGGGGAGCTCAAGCAAAGAAAGCAAACTTGCATGATTTGTCATGTGCAAAAAGTTGATTAAATTTATGCTCTTTTGATAATTGCTTTAGATTTTTGATTGTACATATATGCTTATATGTTTTTTTTAATAAGTGTGCACCATTGCTTTGTTTGTAATCCATGTCATATTTTGGTTCAAACATACATTTTTAGACTAGGAGAATCATTTGGGAAAGTACATATGAATAACCCATAATTTATATCCATGACATGAGAATTTTATGAAATACTTAAGATGATATGCATGAAATGTTTTTTGATTGCTTGATATGCAAAATGTGTGTGAAAAGCAAATGAGAAGACTAAAATCTATAAGTATCTAGTATCTGTTCAATCAATAAGGATTTTATATCAAAATTAGTCTTATATCTCTTCTTAAAGGTGTAAACAAGGCTACTATCATACGGATGTTTCATCAGGAAAATCGAATAGGATAATTGAATCCATGTCTTGGTTTGCCTTTAAGGATTGATGTAGTTGCTCTTAGCTCAAAAAAATATTTTGAAAAACTATATCTTGCTTGTTTATGACAAAAGGGTACAAATTGGTTTGAATTCTCTTGGAAACCCTTTTGATGTTTGCTTTGCCAAATACCAATGATTTTGAACTTGAATACAACATGTCTTGCATGCAAAGCATCTTTGTCACACATTTTTTTAAATAAAACTCTTTGAATCTCTCTCAATTACTTGAGTTGCATAAAGTTCATTTATATGATTATGCAAATGCCTTTTGTGCTAATAGCCCTCTTTACTAAAGCAACCCAATGGGGGAAGCTCTTTTGCCTGTCTCATGACATAAATGGGGAGAAGTCTTGAAAAAAAAAATAGGGGGAGTATTTTTTATGCTTTGGGGGAGAAGTTTGAGAGAGAGTAATCATTTAGGGGGGAGCATTGCACATGCATTAATTTGAATTACTTCTTTGAGTGCAAATGCTTTTTATTTTTGATCACCTCACATGCACTTGTTCTTGGAAAGTGCTTTCTTGTTATTGTGTGTAGGTATGATGATCTACGAAGAGATTGAAGACCTTGAAGACTTAAATTCTTAGGTTTCTTTCATTGTAATGTAGAATTTACTTTGTTGCTCAATAGCTTGATTTTGTTTGTTTTGTGAAGATTATTTTGTGAGTGATTGTTTTGTCATGAAATAGCCAAAGGGAGAGATTGTAAGCTCCTCATTTTTTATTGACTTATTTCATGACAAACCACATTGGGATTAGTATGTAACGGGTAGCTTAGGTTATTGTGTTTGGCAAGCTTCCGGACTTCCCAACGTAACTTCAAGATCAAGAGCTTCAAAAGGTATAACACTTGACCTTGATTCTTGAAGAGTTTAGGTGCACATACACACTTCATGCATGCTCTGTTCATCTTGCATTTGTGTTCCAATTATTTATATTGTGTGCATCCTTTACACCCATCACACTTGCACTTTATTGTTAGATCTAAGTGTGGTTTAGTGTGATGTAATTCATTTCCGTTTGATTGATCAGAAACGTCCGCACATGCACAATAGTGTGCTTGTCTTAACACGACGAGTGACCAATTGAGAAGATCTCATTCTTTTCTTGGTCTTGGATTGCATGATTTTCCCTTGTTGGTTGAAAATCGCATGCCCTTTCCTAAAGGCTTGAATTTTGCCTCTGACCGCTGCCCTGACCGCTCTGGGTTTCAATAGCGGTTTCGATAGCATTTTCTATCCAGCCTACACTGCTCTGCCAACCGCTCTCATTACCGCTGCTGGTTTCCACAGCACTTCCCTTGGCAGTGTGTACTACTGCCATGACCGATGTGGTTTTCATAGTGGTACCGGCAACGGTCGACAGCTGGTTCATTTTTTTAAAATGACGACCTTTCACTTCCTTCTCTTATCTCCCTATATATTCACCCTTATCTCTTCTTCTTCATTATGCTCTCAACTCAACAGAAACCCTAGAGAGAGAAAGAGATATTCTTAAGAGAGAAAGTGAGATTCTTGAGAGAGAAAGCAAAAAGCTTGCTCCTTTAACTCTCCAAACCCAAAACCCATCTTCTTCATGCATCATTGAATATCATTTGAGCATGGGTCTTCATGGTTTAATGACTAGGTAAGTTAGAACTTCATTGAATATTTTTTAATGTTCTTCCTACTCTAGATTAGGTGTTTATTGTATGATTAAATACCTAGACTCTATTTATTGGATATATTTATGAGTCTTGATAAAATGATTGGGTTTGTACTGTGATAGGTAGCATTTAGGACCATTTTGGCCTCTAGCTAAGTCTCTATGCATTGCATTTAGACATTGATGTGTAGGACTCCTTGATTGCATTTGTTAATTGCATATTTATAGTCATTGCCATGATAATTGACAACTTGTGTTGATTTGGCTTTGTTAGTTGACAATTAGGTTGTTAGAAAACTCTACAACTAATTGAGACCTCATGTATGTGCATGTAGGCTTTGTTGATAATTAGCATGTTAATTTGCATTATAACATCTAGTTAAGCATATAGCGTTTAGTCTAGCACTTATTGCATTTGTGCATCATTGTGATATACACTTAGATTTTTCATTCTCTTTAAGAGTCAAAGTCTTGTGGCTTCTAGGTGAAGTTACACAAACATTGTACTAGCTCCTCTGTAAAAGGTCTACGGGTAGATTAAGAGGTGCTCATTTGAAAGTATAACCTTCTCTTTATATAGAGGTTGTCTAGGGTTGGTCTAGGTTCGCTATAAAATAGGTATAGTGGTGGGTTAGTGACCGTGTAGGGTTTGATGTGGTCAACCTAAGTTGTAAACATCATTACATATAGTGGATTTGAGGATCGTGTGTGGCGCACATATCAGCCTATGGTTTTTCCTTGTTGAAGGTTTCCACATAAAAATCAAGTGTTCTTTAAATTCCGCATTTTTACTTGATTTTTATTGTTTATTGAAATGGGTTAATTGTGATTAATTTTGACTAATCAAAAATTTGGTAATAATCGATTAACAACCCATTCAACCCCCCCCCCCCTCCCCTCCCCTCCTAGGTTGTTTAGACACGCACGCTATATTTATTTTCATTATGTGTTTGTGTATAAATATTGCAGTGTGCACATGTGTGGAGGATGTTACTAGCTAGCCTATATAAATATTGTTGTGTGTGTGTGTGTGTGCGCGCGTGTGTGTGTGTGTTTTACTAGCTAGCCTATATAAATATTGCTATGTGTGTGTGGCTAGCCTAGCCTATATAAATATTTCAGTGTGCATGTGCGTGAAGGATGTTAATTACTAGCTAGCCTGTATAAATACTACAGAGTGTGTGAGTGTGTGTGTGTGATGGGTGTTACTAACTACCCTAGCCTGTAAAAATATTGTAGTGTGCGCATGTGTGAAGGATGTTATTAGCTAGCCTAGCCTATATAAATATACTAATTTAAATTCAAAAGATAAAACATTTTTATCTCTTTTTATATATATATATATATTATTAAATGTGCACATAAGATTCCTCTCCCTTAAAGCATCATTGTCCTCAAGAATATTGATTGGATTTTTTCATCATCCAACTCCTTTATCCAATTTATCAAAGGTTGTGTCCTTGTTTACTTCATCTTTTTCCTTTGACTCATTTACTTCAAGGATCTTGCATCAGTGATTAGGTCCAGATTTCTTATTGCAATTAAAGCACAAACCTTTCTCCTTCCTCTTCTTCAATTCGTCTGGACTCAATCTTGTATTTGATAAAGAGTTGTTGTACATCATTGGTATTTTCGGAATGAGTCTTTTTGTGTCTGTTTGAATTGAACCACTTGGAGTTGAAAGTGTTGGTGACTTGCAGGCTTGTACATCCATCGTTGTTGGTTTGGACGGTTGAACATCGGTCGTTGATGCTTTACAAACTTGAATGTAGTGTTTTATTGCAAAACCATCAACTTGTAGATCTCCTTGTTTATGAACCCAAGTCTAAGACTCAAAGTTACTCAAAGCAAGCATTCAAGTCTAAGAACAGTTCCTTTATCACCTTTCAGAGTGTTATCAAAGAAATCTCCAAACGCTTTAGCCTTTATTCCATAACCAGCTCTAATACCAACTGTTGCGTGCACAATTGGATCGAAGAAGAAATTGTACTGGTTTTTTGTTATAAATATTCATTTATTGTTTAATAAAAAGTTTACTTATATTTATATTTAATCAATTTATTAATTATTTCAAATTTTATAACTGGTTGTTTTAAAGAGATACAACTCTTCAGTATTTCTCTTTTGTTTAACAATTGTTTTGAAGAGATTCAACTCTGTTAGGTTTTGACTTGTATACCTAAGCGAACTAAATGTGAACCAAACAAGACTTAATTGATATGTTACTTCCTAGAAGACGTGGGATAACGTTTGGAAGTTGATGGTGGTGTTTGAGGGAGGTTGAAGACTAGAAGAACGAAAGAAAGGAGAAAACCACTCTCCCTACCACTCTGGCTTTGAGAGTGGTTATGGGAGCGATCGAGCACTGTTCACGAAGACCAGAGGAGGGCGCTGTGAGTGGCGCTGTGAAAGCCACAGCTGTGGCAAGAGCGGTCGTGGCTGGACAGTGGTTTCAAGGTTTGTTTCATCGTATGGATCGCGGTTTTCTGAGCGATGTAATTTAAGGTGACTTGTAACGGTTTAGGAAGCTGGTGTGCAACCGTGACCCAAATCGTAGTCAATCATAAGCATGCGTGGAATGGGAAATCTTCAATGATAAAGGAAAGAGTTCTTTTGGGAAGTTCTTATGCTTAAAGGAAAAGGAATACTCTTTACAAGAAGACTTGTCATAAAAGGAAATAGTATTTTTGTGAAACATGTAAATCTTGTACATTTAGGAGTAGGATTTCCTTTTATTTTAAACTCCATGTAACTAGTATAAATAGACCTAATATCTATGTTATTAGATTTAAGGTTGTGGAGCAAAAAGAACACCATATAACATCAGAGAGAGTGAGGTGGGATCTAGGGAGACCCAAGGGAATATCCGGGGAGGGATCCAAGGGAATATTGGTGGATCAAGTTAGAGATCCGTGGGTGATATTCAAGGGAGACCTAGGGGATATTGTGGGGGTACTCGATGAGGATCTTGTGAGTGGGGTTTGGGGTTGAGGTGAGAGAGTTAATCCTAGAGTATATAGTTGTAACAATTTATCATATGGTGGAACTTTCTCTGTCGTCTTGAAGGCCCGTGATTTTTTACCCGTTTTGGGTTTTCCACGTATATCTTGTGTTGTGATTGTTTATTCTCTCTCATTTATTTTTCTGCTTATTGACATTATTAATTGCTATGAGTTATGGGCGAATATTAGGCATGACGTTTCCGAATTCATCGGCTCGGAATTATCCCCAACAATTGGTATCAGAGCCATATGGTTTAGTGATGGCGGTGACAAGTCTTTACGGGAGATCGTATAAAGGACTTGGTGGCATTGGGATAATGATGATCATGGTTACATAGTATAATTTAGCAAAGGAGATATATACGTCTTGAAGGCGGTTTCAAACTCGATAGGGTTTGATGAAAAGAAGAATATTGAGATCTGATCTGGGTGACACAAAGAGCTGATTGTATATAAAATAAATAAAATAAAATAAAAACTCCTGAACGCACAAAAAAAAATCTATGGTATGGTGTGGGGCTTATCCGGCAAAGCATTCTTGGTTTTTAGTAGCAAGTCTTTCACCAGGTATGTGATGCAAGGACAGAAGGTCTTTCATAGGGTTGGGTGATGTAAAGACATGTTTATCCTTTTGGTTGTTTTCCTCACTGGTCATGGAAGAGGATATGTTGCTACTAGTGGTCCATAATTGTGCACAAGGCATTGGTCAGAAAGTGATGCAAGGTGTATGGTGGACAAAGATGTCGATGGCTGATGAACTCCTTGGAAATCTGACTGGAAGAGTTGCACCACAATTTCAGCAGGCTATTTCGACATAATGCCGGAACAACAAATACAAAAAAAAAAAAAAAATGTGTGAAGAAAAATCATAGGATGGTTCGTTCCTAAGTGGTTATACCTTGTGATGGGGTATGGTGATTCTCGGTGATGAGAATTGTGGCTATGGACAAAGGTCTTGAGAATTTAAGTCAAAGGGGAGAATTGTTAAGTTTTGACTTGTATTCCTAAGTGAACTAAATATGAACCAAACAAGACTTAATTGATGTGTTACTTCCTGGAAGACATGGGATAATGTTTGGAAGTTGATGGTGGTGTTTGATGGAGGTTGAAGACCAGAAGAACGGAAGAAAGGAGAAAACTACTCTCCCTACCGCTCTGGCCTTGAAAGCGGTTATAGGAGCGGTCGAGCACTATTCACGAAGACCAGAGAAGGGCACTGTGAGTGGTGCTGTGAAAGCCACAGCGGTAGTAAGAGCGGTCGTGGATGGACATCGGTTTCAAGGTTTGTTTCATCGTATGGATCGCGGTTTTCTGAGCGATGTAATTTAAGGTGACTTGTAACAGTTTAGGAAGCAGGTGCACAACTGTGACCCAAATCATAGTCAATCATAAGCATGCGTGGAACGGGAAATCTTCAACGGTAAAGGAAAGTGTTGTTTTGGGAAGTTCTTATGCTTGAAGGAAAATGAATACTCTTTAAGACTTGTCATAAAAGGAAATAGTATTTATGTGAAACAAGTAAATCTTGTACGTTTAGGAGTAGGATTTCCTTTTATCTTAAACTTCATGTAACTAGTATAAATAGACCTAATATATATGTTATTAGATTTAAAGCTGTGGAGCAAAAAGAACACCATGTAACATTAGAGAGAGTGTGGTGAGATCTAGAGAGACCCAAGGGAATATCCGGGGAGGGATCCAAGGGAATATTGGTGGATCAAGTTAGAGATCCATGGGTGATATTCAGGGGAGACCTAGGGGATATTGTGGGGGTACTCAGTGAAGATCTTGTGAGTGGGGTTTGGGGTTGAGTTGAGAGAGTTAATCCTAGAGTATATGGTTGTAACAATTTATCATATAGTGGAACTTTCTCTATTGTCTTAACGGCCCATGGTTTTTTACCCGTTTTGGGTTTTCCACGTATATCTTGAGTTGTGATTGTTTATTCTCTCATCTATTTTTCTGCTTATTGACATTATTAATTGCTATGAATTATGGGCGAATATTAGGTACGACGTTTCCGCGTTCATCGGTTCAGAATTATCCCCAACAAACTCTTCACTATTTCTATATAAAAAAGAAAATTGTTTGTCAAAAAATGAAAATTTGTTTTTGAGAAACATTAGAAAGTTCTTTTCTTTCTTTCTCTATAAAAACAAAATTCTCAATTCTCTCAAAACTTCTCTTCGATATATCAATCAATTGAAAGAGTGAATAAAGTGGTTCGAGGGCCAATCTTCCTGCAATAGAAGAAACGCCTAGTGGTCGTCGTATCTTGGAAGGGAATTTCTAGAAATAATGTGAAGGGGCAACTAATTTCCTTTACGGAAAGCGTTATTTAACATGCTTCGACCAAGTACATTTTCTCTAATCTCTATTTGATATTTATACATTGTTGTTCTTGAAAATCTGAAATTTAGTGTGTTTTGATAAATCTGAATTTTTTTAGTTTATACTATTTATATATGTGAAAATTGCTGTTTATAGCCAAATAAATTATTGGGAAATCGTTTTTAGCCTTGTTTCATATTTTAATTGTTTATAACCATTTTGTTATAAATTCTTTCAATCCCTAGCCAAAATTACACAAATACCCCCACTAACATAATTTTTAAAAAAAATTAATTTTTTTTTCCTTTTTTCTTCTTCTCTTCCACCAGACATGTTCTTCTCATCTTTCCTTCTTTCTCTTCTACTTCAATGTTCTAACAAAGTTGTGAATCTATCTAAACCAAAAATGTTGGTATAAGATCGTCAATTAAGCTTAGTGTCGGCATTGAGTTGAAGATTTGAGGGAACTCGTTTGGGGAAGTTTTTGTACACAAACCTTCAATTGTCTCTTGAAGTGGTTAAGGTCTGTAAAATCTCTTAAGTTTTCGCATTATTTTTGTTCATTATAGTTAATATTACATGTATTTGAAAGATCTATCATAAAATTTGTTAAGATCTGTCATTGTTTGAAAGATCTCGAAATTTCCAGTATTTCCAGTATGTTTCACGCAAAACATAACTGAAACCTTAAAATTTTTCCAAAAATCGTGAAACGTTAGACTTTTTTCAAATTATCGTGAAACCTTTGATTTTTTTCATAAAATCGTGAAACCTTTGAGTTTTTGCAAAAAATCGTGAAACTTTTGATATTTTTCATAAAATCATGAAACCTTTGAGTTTTTGCGACAAATCATGAAACTTTTGATATTTTTCATAAAATCGTGAAACCTTTGAGTTTTTGCGACAAATCGTGAAACCTTTAAGTTTTTTCAAAAAAACGTGAAACCTTTGACCTTTTTCAATTAATCGTGAAACCTTTGACTTTTTCCCAAAAAACATGAAACCTTAGACTTTTGTCCAGAAAACGTGAAACCTTATTTTTAGCCCGAAAATGTGAAACATTAGACTTTTCCCATGAAAAAAACATGGAAAACGTGAAACACCATATTGTGATGGCTGGAAAATGAGAAATGAACTGAAAATTTAATTATTTGTCTTTCTTTGTTCAGGTAAATGGATGTCAGACTGTTGATCAACTACCGGGGGAAGTGGGATGGGTTACAGTACATTGGTGGTGAGACGTATGTTGAGTTGGTGTCGAAGGAGTTGACATATTTGGAGTTGGAGGATTTGGTGTTTGAAGACATCAATGTTGATAAAACTTTATATATCTAAGGATTAGTTCCGTGGTTTCGGCAAAAAATGGTCGACGAAAGTATCACATACGTCGTGATAGAGATGTCAGATTTCTTTTGCATACTGGAGGAACACATTGTTCGGAGATATATGTTGATTTGGTGGATAAAGTTAGAAGAGTTGTTAGGGAGGATCATCCATTACCACAAGGAACATCACAGATTCCTACTAGAGTCCTTTTTGAACCTTCTCATCCTTCTCCTTATGTAGCTTCCACCGGTAGTAACCAAGCTTCTGAGTCGGTTCCTACTACTCAGAATGTTGCACCAAGATCCTTGATTTGGTGGTTTTGACTTACCGGCTCCACAAACTCGGATCAACGGGGGTTCCCTCTCCACGTGCGCCGTCTTCTCTCCCTTTCGCGGCGGTCTCTCCTCGTTGACGAAGTTGGTGTTTGTTTGAGAGCTCTATCTCTCTCTCTTCAATTTCTGTCGAAGGAATGAGCCACAGAGCGTGGTTTGTGTTTTTTGTCTCTTTTTTTTTTTTAGATGCTTGCTTTTATATAGGGACATTACGGTAATAGCACAAAAAGTAGGCTATAAACAATTAAAATTTGAAAGTTGGTTATAAACAATTACCCAATGTTCTAAATGGTTAGAAATGAATTTGTCTCTTTATATATTTCACTATATATCTAACATTTACTTCGAGAGAAACCAAAGTCTCTAAAATGTCAGAATAAACCAACACTTAATTTCAGTAATAAACTATAATCATCTTATTTCATTATAGCAAGTCCTAAATTGAAAACATAACAACCTAACTATTTAAAAACTATCAATTGATTAGATTGAATAACTTCGATCCAATCTTATTCAAAATCACAATCATCTACTAATTTAAATTCAAAAGATAAAACAGTTTTATCTCTTTTATTTTTTTTATTTTATTAAATGTGCACATAATTAACAAAGTGTGTGAGAGGGAGATACTAGCTAGCCTGTATAAATATTGCATCATTCCATAAGATTTTGAGTCCAAAGGTATTCTATCGAAACTAGAATATGGAATGATATTTTTGTGTCTAATGCATTACTTTATAAATATGTGGTTTGGATATAGGTGCTTGCAATGCTTTGGTCACAGTACTCTATCTCGGAATGGTCAAGAAGCAATGGAGATGTTTAAGGATGGAATTGAATATCGTGTCTTGGAAAAAGATGACTGCTGGTTGCCTGTAAAATTGTGTAAGTATCCAAGCATTGGATCTTTGTAGGGAGATGCAGGATGTGGGTTTGAGACAAAACAGCGTTACTATACTCTATCTGTTACTGGCTAGCCTGTATAAATATTGCATCATTCCATAAGATTTTGAGTCCAATGGTATTTTATCGAAACTAGAATATGGAGTGATATTTTTGTGTCAAATGCATTAATTTATATATATGCAAAGAGTGGAAGGATTTAAGTGTATCGACTTCTTTTTGATAAGATTATGAGTATTGACCGGTTGCGGATGAAGAAATTGACGATGAGTTTATGTTGTTTGGGTTCAAAAATAAATCGTGGAAACGTAATAAAATAGCCAAAATCGGTTTTCATAAATCACTTTTAGCTATGTTTCCAAAAAATTACTTTTACAACTAATATCGGTTTTAAAAAATCAAACATAGCCAAAACTGGTCTTAAATGCTCTTGAACTCTTGAACTTGCACACTTTCTCTCATATTCCTAAAAAAAAGTGTGTAATCAATTCGTGACTCACATGCATATTCTGTAATCCATTCGTGCATATTCCATGATCCAAAAAAAAAAAAAAGACGCAGATTGTGTTTTTTCTTCTTCAACTCTTATATACTAAATACTTAATTAATCTCATTACAGCCATAAGCATGTTTTGTACATGGAATTAGTCAACACATTGACTCAGGGAACTAACATTTATTAATGTTCAACATACTATTTGTGAGTTCATACATTCATACTTGAGCACTTAGATCATTCTTTAGAGTGAATAGATATTGGATTCTTGAGGGGTTTGAGAATCAAGAGGAAAAAGACTTATGAAGACCGTACTTTCATGAGCAAAGGAATAAGACTTGTAGAGCTCGAACTTCTACGAGCAACAAGTCAAGGACCACTAGTAAAAGGTCTGCTTTGAGATAGGTTTGGGTTATAGTCCTAGGTGTAGATGTAAACAAATTATCAACCAGTGAATTCGGTGACATGGTGACCAAAGGGGCTGTTTGTCCGTGATAGTTTGGGTTCTTCTGTGTCTTGCTTTCTTGTTTACTTTGTTTATTGGGTGATTGATTTAATTGGGTTATTAAACTTATGTTAATTCCGCAAAAAGAGTTGAAAACCTATCCCCCCTATGGTTACCTAATAGTAATTGATACCTTTGCAAACTACTATTAAATAGGAAATGGTCAAGTTTTTTTTTATGATGAAAATTTGAATTTCATGAGTGAAACGAGAGGAAGCCGATTGCCTATAAATAGTAGTCCTCTCATTCATTTTATGTGTGTTGTGTGTGTGAATGAAAATTCCAAGACTACGACATGTACAAACAGTTAAATAAAATCACATAATGACTCATGGAATGAAATACATGAGCATGAATGTGTGTGCGTGCGCATTTTCCTTCCACTTGTCCATACTCATCGTTAACATGTTGTGAACTGGTATAAACTTCTTGCAGCATGATAGGTGTGTCGTCGGCATCGTATCAAAAGATTTTATATTTTATTACCTCGCAATTGCACGAGTCAAAGGACTATTATAACAAGTAAGCAAGGGTTGTTCTCACAGAGAGGTGGTGCCGTCAACTATATTTAGCTCTAGAGTTTATTTAAAAGCAACGCAAATAGAATGTGGAAGTAGTGAGAATGGCGTGTGTAAAGTGTAAGCATAATGTGATTGTGTGTGAAAGAGTGAAATGGAAAACTAACTAACTAAAGTTATAAAACTAAAGATAGAAAGGTAACCAGGTACTTGCCTTTCTAAATTAGACTACTCCTAATTTAGTTAATCTACTCCTAAAGGCAAAATACCCTAAGTTACGAAAATAATAGTGTCTTGAAGAGATGCAAGATTTTGGTTGCACAAGGGAAATCGGTTCGCCAAACACAAGATGCAAATCATGTAGATTGTAGAGCATATGAATACCATTTAATTCAAGTAACGGGTTCATTCTCTTGATTAAGGAATTACCGAAATCAAATCATCACTCAACCAAGGTTATGGAAGAGTAATTATGTCTTTGGTCTAAGACCCATTAAGCACAAGAAGATTGAACCAAAGCTATCCTAGCAAGGTCATGCATAAGCTTTTCCCATTCAATTGAGCTAATAGCCAAGGTTATGCCCTGAATGGTCATCCAAGCACAACCCTAACTCTCATTTACTCTAATCATTTAAAACATAGCATTTAGAATCATCTGCCAACATACATACACAAATGAGATATTTGATTACAATACTCCTACTTTAAGTTATTCTACTCATAATCTCATCAATCTATAATCAATCATACACATGAATATCATAATAAGAGAATTAATAATGTATAGCAAATAATAGAACAAAACACAAATCAAATCTAAGAACAATACATACATATATTAGCACAAGTGTTGATTTACAAATATTCCCACATGGGGTTACACATCAAATGAAGAACATATAAAGAAAAAGAGTTATAGAATAAACCCTTGAAGACAACTCCTCCAAGAGCTCCATATTGTTCCACGGCTCGGTTTGGGTCACAAGAGCCCTTTTTTCTCCTTTGAATCCTCTCCAAAGATAGATGGAAGAAGTGTAGAGGTGCTGGTGGAGAACCTCTATGGGATCGAGCTTTGAAGCTCCTCTATTTCTTCTTGAGATGAAAATCCAAGAGAATTGGTCTCTTGGAGCTTGTTGGAATGTTGTGGTATTTGTCACAAGAGAAGAGAGGCAAAGAGGTCTATTTATAGGTTGGGCAAGATTAGGGCATGAAATGGGGGTGAAAAGACCAAAATGCCCCTGAAATTCGTGTGATTCCAGATCTGACCGGGTGAGTGCAACCTTGAAGCGCGGGTTTGTTACTGTGGTGGGAACTCGCGGCTCACACTGCAGCTTCATTCCAGCGGTGATAAGATCGCCTTAGTTGTTGATGTTTGGCCACGACTTGTTCTTGCGTAGACTACCGGCCCTTCATCACGGGCTTGTCATTCTCATTAATGCGGGCTTATTCCTGCGGTGACAAGCCCATGGTTTCTTCTGGAGAATGAGCACATGTTCATCAAGACATTGGTGCAAGTTCAAACCCGCAGTGGCCAACCCGCAGTATCTTCTAGAGTTGAGCACGGCTTTGGAGTGCAGGTTCATACCTGCGTTATGAAGTCGCGATGGTCTTCTGGTGTGGATTTTGTCCTGTTTTTCCCACATTTGGTACAAACACCACCCATGAGGGACATTTGCCTGCACTTGGCTAAAACACAAGTTATATACACAAAAACGCTCGAAAACAAGAACAAAAGATAGGAGAAGGAAGCTCTAAATGAGACCGTTTGTAGAGCGATCACAGCAACATCTTATGTCTCTTACTGGATCACCGATAATTGAATTTGGAAATCCATAAAGGAACCTCGGCTTTAGGTGTGAAATTATGTGTTGCAAGAAGTGATCCAGAAAATTGGTTATTACCACTAGCAGATGCAAATACGGTTTCAAATGGCGAACGTGAATGTGAAGGTGGAACACGCACTCCAATGGTAATTTGTGGTCTCTAATGAGGTATAGGTCAATCCTCTCTAACATCTCTTCCAACAAAAGCCCTGACTACTTCCTGTTTGGTTTGAACTTTCTCTACACATTTTCTCTTTTCCTTCAGAAATTAAGTATTCCATAGCAATGTAACCTCCAAGTATCTTTATGGATGTACAGATCTGGAAAAACATGAACTTCTGGATTGGTCAAGACGGTGTAGGATTATTGGAGGAACTAGATGAGGACTCGTATATCTTCATGAAGATTCTAGGCTCAAACTCAAAGCTAGTAATGTTTTGGAACCCAAAACTAGCAGACTTTGGCATGACAAGGATTTTTGCATGGTTGATCAAAGTCAAGGAAATACGAACAGAATTGTCGGTAGTTAATTAGACTATATGTACCTTGATGACTGTTATTATTTTACTATGCAGAGGACCTCTTGAGCTAACAAGAACAAACTGAGATTCATTTCTAGTGGTGTATGCCAATTCCATTATCACTTCACTTCATTTGAAATAGAAATGGAAGTTTCTGTTCATATTGATATTTCAGATGATTCTCACAGGCTTGTAGACATTTGAGGGGACAGGACACACCTGGACCGGTGATTCAACAGTGCAACACAAAATGCATTTTAAGACTCGAAGAAGAAGGTACAATATTAATTACAGCAATAGAGAGTATCTGTAACTTGAGAATTGCCTTACGGCTTCTATATATTCTGGAAATTCAACGAGGGTCAAGCTGAGTAATTGAAAAGTCATTCGTTATAAAAGAAGTAAAATGTAGGTCGCTAGTGTGAATGTAAAATGCAGGTTTTGATGGCAGTGGAAGAGACAGAGAGCTGCTGGTAAGCATGATAACAACTGAAGCCATGGTCGGTCTACTTGCTACATTTTCCTGAACGCACAATAATCCGATATGGACACATCTCACTATGTCACTACTGGAACCGACACTCAATGTTGGATCTATCAAATTCAAAGATGTCCCTGCCTGCCAGTTTTTCCATGCCTGCAAAAACATTAATACTTGTCACGTATGACATTAACATTTTCCCTTAAAAATATTTAAGAAGATTAATACTCACATATGTTAGAAGGTCCTCTGCCTCATCTTTAATATGAAAACAACTGTTCTTCTGACCACTGATGATTTCCAAGAGTAACACACCAAAGCTGAAAACATCGGACTTGATCGAGAATTGCCCATGCTTTACATACTCTGGAGCCATATACCCACTGAAAATGATCATTAATATACATCTTAGGATTCATTCTTGTGCTATTTCAATGACAAAAATGCAATGTTTTCCACAATCTTAAGTTGATTGTTATGTATACTTACAAGGTCCCCACGATTCTATTTGTATCACCTTGAGTTTGATTCATTGCAAACAACCTAGCCATTCCAAAATCTGAAATTTTCGGATTCATGTCTGCATCTAAAAGAATGTTGCTAGCCTTAAGATCACGGTGAATGATCCGTAATCTAGAATCTTCATGAAGGTAAAGAAGCCCTCGAGCTATGCCTCCAATGATTTTGTAACGTGTCTCCCAATCCAGTGGCGAACACTTTATTGGATCTACAAATTCAACCAGGCCAATTGAACTAAAATAGGCTACAGAACAAGCAGATACATACACATTATAGGATTATAAACAATTTTTTTATATTTTTTAATGAAGAACATGAATGCAGATGCAGAGTTGAAACCATACCAAATATGAAGTTATCAATGCTTGAATTAGGCACAAATTCGTAGACGAGAAGCTTTTCATTTCCTTCCAAGCAGAAGCCTAAAAGCTTAACCAAATTTCTATGTTGAAGCCTGGCAACTAACATGACCTCATTTTTGAACTCTGCTTCTCCTTGTCCTGAATTATTGGACAGCCTTTTCACTGCTATGTCTTGTCCATTTGAGAGCCTTCCCTGTAATACAAGAACAAAAGGACGAATTCAATCGACTCATTTTAACCGATTTTGGCTTATTAATGCTTTAAATACCTTATAAACAGCACCAAATCCACCCTGTCCAAGCTTCCCATCAATGGAGAAGTCATTTGTTGCAACCTTGATAATGTTGAAATCGAATTGCAAGGCCTCCTCAGCATCAATTTCATCAGCATCTTATTAATTTTACAATGTCAGGATATACCGATTGAATTAGTTAATAGCAGAGCTGTTACTATCAATCATGAAAGAAGTGTAATAATGAAAACAAATCAAATTGCTCATCAAAATAATCACCCTTACAATATCTCCTCTCCTGATTACTTCTGATCTGCTTTTGCTTCTGCTTTCTAAGAATGAAATAAGCCAAGGCAACAAGTATCACGAACATAATTACGGATACAACAACGATGATTACAACAGTTCTAGCAGCAATACCTCCACTATCTGCATAAAACAGACCCATCAGTGCATACATACAATACAGTGGGTCCTTCTCTAGTCTGGTTTGGCCCTACAGTTTTTCCTATGGTCCCAAGGATTATCAAGTTAATATCAAATTACTCGAACCTGACTAGAGAATCCTTAGGACTGCGTGAAAAATTTCAAGACCAGACTGACTAGAGAATTGTTCATGGTACAGTTATTATATATTGAATTGGAATACGAGGGATGACAACATCAACATACATACCTTTGGTTTGTGCAAGAGGAGTTGTACCCTTATAAAAAGGATACAAGTCCCAACGAAGCATACAGTTAGGTGACTTAACACCTCCTCCTTGCTTCCCACGGCAACAATTCTGATACTCAGCCACGTACCGGCGTAAACAAAACATACAGTCATTCTGGGACAAATCTGGGGTACACTGCATCAATGCATATATTGTCACGGTGCTTGTCAAATTTGCTTCTTCAGTTGCAAACTTAAGCCTAGAAGTCCCCATAGAAGCTTCTTTCGCGGTGCTTTCCATCAAACGATGCCATACCAGATCAAACTCTGTCAAATTCGATGTGATATTATCTTCATTATAGAATTTATTTACAGGTACATCCATCTCCAATTTCCCTACAAAAGATCGGTCCGCATACCGTACCATACATGCAGAAGTACCAGACCACATATATGCTGATTTTTGGTTTGGACACTTGATCATAATATCTTGTGATGAAGAATTGACACATGTGCTAAAATCTTCAGCAGAAGCATCTCCTCTGCATAGTGCACGACCGTAAACTCTATCAGGGTCTTGACCAATGTTTGCAGTGTAGAAACCACCATTTTTGACAACATTAAAAGCAAGAGTTGAGAGGAGGAGATTGCGGTTTCTAGCATACTTACTATTATTATTTGTGAAGTTGCCAGTTTCGTAACAATATTGCCAACTAGCAGTGGTGAGACTGATGCTTTTGATGAGTATGTACAAAAGGAAAATTAGAAGCAAATTTGTGAAACTCATTTGAAGTACTATTATGCAACCCTCATGTACGTGTTAGCTAATTCAAATTGTTTGAAGAAGAAGGAAGAAGAAGAACAAACATGGTTTTAATACTACTGTTGATTTTGATTGCTTGAGAATTTCTCTTTCTCACAACTATACCTAAGAAAATTCTGCAATATTTTTCAACTACTCTACAATATTTCAATATTGAGTCCAATGATAAGTGCTAGAGTTGCACCTAACCAGACAAAAAGTCAAGAACTAAGATGACCACCATGATCTGGTGAAAGTTCAGACCGACTGTTGTTGCAAGATTTCTGGACAAGTCAAGTCTTCGGATCCTGTTTGACGGGCAATGAAGCAAGCTAACTATCAATAGTTTTCTGTGTTATGGAATGGTGGTTAGTCAAGAGGTGACTGACCGAGTGGCGTGAGAACGAGAAAAGACGTTATAGTTTTAGGGTTTTTATTTGACTTTAAATTTTAAAAGGTTTTCCATGCATGTGTAATAATATAATTGAACAAAAGAATTAAACCAAATTAATTAAGTTTTGTGTTACATTTCACAATTTTATTGTCCCGTTCCACAGCTGATGTTAGTGAAATGGAAGATTTTCTCTTGCCATTAGTGATCTCTTTTAGCTATGCTTTTAAAAATAAATTAATTAATTAATTACATAAATTCAGGGTTTTGCGGAAAGGTGATACGAATTAAACCAACGACCTTATGGGTGTAAGTGTGAAGGACTTACTATTGAATAACATCATCTTGTCAACTATGTTTTGTTTATATATTTTTTTCCTTTTTCGTAATACGACGAATCTTTCTTCATTAGCAAGTCATGTTTAATAAATGAGAGTATGACTTTCAAAAAAGAAAAAAAAAAAAAAAAAATCAAATGACAGTATATATGCATCCTTGTATTCAGAATCAGCGGAAGCACTAGGCGAACTAGACGGTCGCCTAAAGCCCCAAAAATTTAAGGGCATTTTTTTTTTTTTCTAATTTAACTCATACATAATATTAAATTAAACTATTTCCCAGGTCAGCGGCTCGAATCCTATTAATGGTAAAAACTTTCAAAAAAAATACTTGATCCCAAATTAATAGATATTGTCAATAAATAAATAAATAAATAAACTTCCTCAAAATATCTAACTATGAAAATATAACATCTCTTAAAGTTAGGTATAAAAATTCCTTTTTAACAAATATATATATATATATATAAATTCCTTTTATTCTTCACTTTGCACATATGACCAAAGTGAAGAATAATCCCTATGAAAAAAAAAAAAAAAACCTATGCTATGAGTCTTGTAGTTATCAAAGTCGACGAATACCGATGTCATATTGATAGAAGTAGAGTTACACAAGAACTCAACTAACTGTATACTTAGCCTCCAAGTATTCCCTTATGTAATTAGGTTAATTACTTTCCTGTTATGAGAATTGTAAATGTATAAATATTACACCTGATCAATGAATACGTAAGATTTAATTCTTTCACAAACATTAGAATCTATTATGGTATCAGAGCATTGCTCCTGAAACCCTAGCCGCATCTCTCTCATATTTCTCTAACTCTCACTGGAAAACATCTAATCTCTCTTCACAATCACAATGACCTCTCCCACCACCTCTGTTTCTGCGACCTCTTCTACTTCTCCTTCTCCTCCAGTCATTCTCATGGGCACAAACAATAACAACCAAACACAATCCATAATAGCCATTAACTCCACACAAACACCAATCAAACTCTCAAAAGGCAGTAACTATGCTGCATGGCGATCTCAATTCGAAAACCTTCTCTTTGGTTACGGCCTCATGGGCTACCTGGACGGTACCATGTCATGTCCTCCAGGTGTCATTCCAAGTCCCACGAGATCCTCTGAGACTCAAACAGGTCCGGAAACCATCCCGAACCCCGATCACCACGTGTGGCTTCGTCAGGACCGCCTTCTTCTTCATGCAATACAGGTTACATGCACAGGTGCAGCCCAGTCTATTGTAACTCGGTCCGCCACATCAGCTCAGGCATGGGATAAGCTTGAAGCTTCCTTTGCCAATCGGTCTAACACTCGGAAACTCGGCCTTTTGGATTCCCTTACAAACGTCACCTTAGTAGAGAGGTCAATTACCGAATACATGCAGAGCATCAAAAATATTCTTGACAGTCTTGAACTAATTGGACACTCTGTTGATGATGGTGCGGTAGTGATTCATACATTGAATGGGTTAGGTCCGGCCTACTTGCCTCTTGCTTCCGCTATCCGTGCTCGAGACACACCGATTTCATTCGAAGAATTATATGACAAGCTTCTTGATCATGAATCTTTTCTCAAACGTGACGAATCCAAAAAGATTGGCCCATAGATAACAGCTCAATTTAATCAGCGAACATTCAATCGCAGAGGTCGCGGCCAGCAGGGTACTTCATCACCACACATCGGTCACAACCAATCCTTTGGCAGCAATAGTTATCACGGTCACCAGCAGCAGATTGGGACGTCTTCTGGCAGCAACCGTGGCCCTTCTACTTCCAACTATCGGCCATCCAACTCACAGCAATTCACTCCTCAATGGCGGTCACCGGTCTCCAACTATCAGTCCCGTCCCGTGTGCCAACTTTGTGACAAGGTGGGACACACTGCCCGTGTCTGCCGTTCCCGCCAGCCGACCGGATCTCTGGTATGGCCTCAAGCCAATCACATGAGCTCAGACTCGTAACCACACCACAATAACTGGATTCTTGACACTGGTGCGTCTCATCATATGACATCAGATCTTCAGAACTTGTCTCTTCATTTAGAATATGCTGGTACAGAGGATATCATGGTCGACGATGGTAAAACAATTCCTATCACTCACACTGGCTCTACTACACTACAAACACCTGATAATTCTTTTCACCTAAATCATGTGTTATGTTCTCCTCATATCTCTCAAAACCTTGTGTCTGCATCTAAATTTTGTTCTCACAATAATACATCTATTGAGTTTTTCCCTGATTGTTTTCTTGTGAAGGATCTGACCACGGGGGCATCCTTGGTCCGCGGCCTGAATAAAGGGAACCTCTATGTGTGGCCAAAGTCACGTCAGCCAAGTCATTCTGCGTCAACTGTTCAAGTGAACTTCACATCCTCCAGTCTCACAGTCTCTCCTCGGTCGTGGCACTATCGTCTAGGTCATCCGTCTCTCCAGGTTCTCCAGAGACTCATCTCCACCCATAGTCTTCCAGTTAGCAAATCTGAGTCCTCTTTTTCTCATTGTCATGCCTGTTTATGTAATAAAAGTCACAAGTTACCGTTTGGAACTTCGACTCTGTCATGCAATAAACCGTTGGAAATTTTGTTTACTGATGTTTGCGGCCCTGCTCACATTCCATCCTTTGATAATTTTAGATACTATGTCATATTTGTGGATTATTTTTCCAAATATACTTGGCTCTATCCCCTCAAACACAAGTCTGATGTTCCACAGGTATTTCGGAGATTTAAACTACTAGTAGAAAATTTCTTCAACACTCGCATCAAAACAGTTTACTCATATGGTAGTGGGGAGGCCCAGTCCCTTGGTCTTGACCTACAAAATTTAGGAATTCAGCACCTGAAATCTCCACCCCACACCCCTGAACATGTAGGCACATCTGAACGCAAGCATCGTCATGTGGTAGAAACTGCCTTAACCTTGCTGAGTCACGCCTCTCTTCCTCTGACATACTGGTCCCTTGCCTTCCAAACTGCGGTTTACCTAATTAATCGCATGCCTACCAAAGTCCTAGGTCACCAAACTCCATACTCCTTGATATTTCACAAGGATCTTAACTATCGTAAATTACGTGTGTTTGGATGCTTGTGCTATCCCTGGCTTCGCCCTTACACATCACACAAGTTGCAACCTCGCTCTCGAGCTTGTGTCTTTGTAGGATACTCTACCGCACACAACGCTTACCTGTGTCTAGAACGGTCCACAAATCGTATTTATATCTCCCGTCATGTTGTTTTTGTGGAATCAGAATTTCCGTTTGTCAATGCCACGACACCTGTGTCCACCGGTCATCCCGTGTCTGTCGATACATGGCTGTCTTACATTTCCTCTTCTCCCGCTGCCGCTCACAGCCCTGTGCAATCGGTGTCTCTAGAGTCTCTCCCTCAACACGTAATGTCTTTTCCCGACATCATCCCTGTCAACCATAACCCACCGCCCACCTTTGCCCAGCTCTCCCATCGTCCACACTCACCGTCTCCCACTTGTCACCCACAGTCCACACCTATCTGTCCAAACACAAGTCTCCCACAGCTGTCCACCTCCCAGTCCTCCACCGACAGTCAACCTAGCCACACGTCCACTGCGTCTGCTCCTACTTCGGCAGACCCGAGTCCACCATCTCCTCGCCGTGTGATCCAAACTCGGTCCAAGAACAATGTGTTCAAACCCAAAGCAATTTTTGATCTCAACACCATAGCACATGCTCCTCCCCAAACCGAGCCTACTACCCTTACACAAGCCAGACAGTGCCTGGAATGGCGCCAGGCCATGAGTGCTGAGTATGATGCACTTGTTAAGAATAATACCTGGGTGTTGGTTCCGTCTCACTCTCTCAAAAATGTGGTTGGCTGCAAGTGGATTTTCCGTATCAAACGCCACCCCGATGGCATAGTGGCCCGGTACAAGGCTCGTCTTGTGGCCAAAGGATTCCACCAACGTCCTGGCATTGACTTCAATGAGACCTTTAGTCCTGTTGTTAAGCCAGTCACTGTTCGACTCATACTTACTATTATTGTTACTAACGGTTGGCCTTTGCGCCAACTTGACGTTAACAATGCTTTTTTGCAGGGATCTCTCACAGATGAAGTATACATGGATCAACCTCCTGGATTCGTGCATCCTACCTTCCCGAACCATGTCTGTAAGCTCCAAAAGGCGATCTATGGTCTTCGTCAAGCCCCACGTGCTTGGTACAATGAACTCCGTGCATTTCTTCTCTCCGTCAACTTTGTCAACTCCAAGTGTGATACTTCTCTTTTTATTCGCCGTCAATCATGTCAGACACTGTATCTTCTGGTGTATGTTGACGACATAATCATCACTGGATCATCTCCCTCCCAGGTTCGTGAGTTCATTACTGTTCTTGCTCACCGGTTCTCTCTCAAGGACCTTGGCTTGCTATCTTTCTTCTTGGGTGTTGAGGCTCATCATTCCGGACGTGGGCTGTTTCTTACTCAACATAAGTACACTCGAGATCTCCTAGCCAAAACCAATATGCTGGACGCTAATTCGGTCACTACTCCACTTTCTGTCACTGATACATTGAAGCTCACTGACGGCAGTGCTCTTACAGATACAACTCAATACAGGCAGGTGGTTGGCGCCCTTTAGTACCTCTCCCTCACTCGTCCAGATGTCTCGTTTGCGGTTAACAAGCTCTCTCAATTTATGCATCGCCCAACAACGACTCACTGGAATGCTATCAAACGGGTTCTTCGATACCTCAAAGGTTCACTAAACCATGGCCTGCTCATTCGATCCAACTCCCCCCTTCGCCTTCATGCTTTTGCTGACGCCGACTGGGCGGGTGACCCTGATGACCGGAGATCGACTACTGCATATATTATTTTTCTTGGCTCCACCCCTATCAGTTGGAGCTCCAAAAAGCAGGGCACGGTAGCCAGGTCGACAACTGAAGCTGAGTTTCGGGCGATTGCGTCCTCAGCTGCTGAACTTACATGGGTCGGTCATCTCCTCTCTGAGCTTCAGATCACAGTCCCTACTGCTCCGGTCATCTACTGTGATAATGTAGGAGCCACATATGTCTATGCCAATCCGATCTTTCACAGTCGCATGAAACACGTTGCTATTGATTTTTACTTTGTGCGAGATCAAGTGGCCCGTAATCAGCTACGTGTTTCGCATGTTCACACAAATGATCAACTAGCTGACTCCCTCACAAAGCCTTTCAGCCGTCGGCAGTTTTTCGATCATCGCTCCAAGATAGGCATCCTTGACGGTAGCTCTATCTTGCGGGGGCATGATAGAAGTAGAGTTACACAAGAACTCAACTAACTGTATACTTAGCCTCCAAGTATTCCCTTATGTAATTAGGTTAATTACTTTCCTGTTATGAGAATTGTAAATGTATAAATATTACACCTGATCAATGAATACGTAAGATTTAATTCTTTCACAAACATTAGAATCTATTACATATACCAACTTTCGAGTGTAGAAGAATTTTGGTGATTTATCTTATGCATTGTGCACCAATAAGATATAGTACTTCTGGACCAAGTATCATTTCATCATTATCTTTAAATCAGAATGGATCTTTCTTTAAATCTAAAGACCACACAACCATTGAGGCGTTAAAAGGGTGAGACTTATCCATGTTAAATATTTTCATAATATTTTTAATGTAAGTTGATTGATGGACAAATATTACATTTGATTTATACTCGATCTCCAAGCCAAGACAATATATTAATGTTTTCCCCAAAACTTCTACTCAAATTCTCATTTCAAATATTCAGCAGTTTTAGACACTCTTCAAGAGTTCTATTTAATTTCATGTCATCAACATATACTGATTCAATTGTAAATACAGATTTCGATGTCTTTATGAAAACACGAGGCATATAGGAATTTTAATATACCCATGTTTATGAATATGGGTATACCCACATTCACTAAGATGATAATACCACATTCTTCTGAAATGCTTTAAACCATATAAATATTGTTGTAAATTTATCAAACATAAGTTACGAGAATTTGAATTATATGCTTCTGGCATTTTGAATCTTTAGGGATTATTCTCATCATAGAAATATTATTTATACATCAAAATATTTGCATATGATCAATACTGGGTTTCCATAATAAACTATTTGTTTTGAGATACAAGTTATATCTTGTTATCTTAATTTTAGTACGAATAATAGTTTTAACAAAATCATTTGACGTCTTCAAGTGTCTACACTCCATATCCAAAACATTTCAAGTTCTTAAATGAATATAGCTGCCTTTTGGACAATAGTTTTACATCAACATTCATCCACAATTTATGGTTCAAGGTCCTCATCTTTTCATAATATGCATAGCAACAATATAGAAGATCTCAATTTTTATTTTACAGTACATATGACTTCTCAAGGGCTATTGCAAACGTACTTTTATAGAGGGGAACTCTAATATTTATATACTTTGAGTATATGTGCCTTTGCATAGGCAATTAAGATCCCCTTAATTTATGAGTCTCATAGGGGCAAATTACGTTTTATTATTTTGTACCTCTTCAAAAAGGTTTTTGCCTCTTCAAGGATTAGCTCGTCAGAAGCCTTTGTTTAGATGATGAGAATTACATATAGTTTGAGCATTATTTTTAGAGTAACGCTAGATGTCCCAAAAAAATTTCCCAAATTCTATCTCAAATGATGTGGCACGTGAGATGTCAACATCACATCAGTCACCACATAATCTCAAGATTTATAAGATGCTTACACCTCATGTACCACATCATTTGGGATAAATTTTGAGGAAAAAAAATTAGAACGTCTAGTATTACTCTTATTTTTAACATGATCATGATCTCTCATATTGGCTTCAAGGAATAATAAATTTTAAATAAAGTCACATTTCACAATTCTAGTGTGTAATGAATAATTTATTTCTTACCATTTACATAAATTGTTCTTCTAGAACAATCAAGAGGTGACTAGCCGAGTTACATGAGAAAGAGAAAAGAAGATTTTATGATTTTAAATTTAAAACGGTTTTCCATGTGTAATAATATAATTGAACAAAACAATTTTAAACCAAATTGATTAAGTTGTGTGCTACGTTTCACAATTTTTTTTGATCCGTTCCATGGTTGATTAATTGTTTTTAACTTTGGTTCAAACATTTTGCAATAATTTCTTTCAATCCCTAGCCAAAATTACACAAATACTCCCAACCACTTGATTTTTTTTATTTTTTTAAATTTTCTTTTCTTCTTCTTCTCTTTCGCAAAATATCTCCTCTCTTCTTCTTTCATTCTTTCTCTTCTTCTTCCACGATCTAACTTGAACAAAGATTTGAATATGATATTTCAAAAAAAATTGCTCGAAAAACTCAGATCTTTAATTAAGCTTGGTTCCGGCTTTAAGTTGAAGATTTGAAGGAAGTTGTTTGGGGAAGCGTGTGGACAAAAACCTATAGGCTCTTGAAGTGGTTAATGTGTGTAAAATCTCTTAAGTTTTTGCATTTATTTTTGTTCATTATAGTTTATACAGTAATGCTACACATCCCACCTGAAATCCCACATTTTTCATCCCACTACATGTGGCATGTGAAGTGTCAAATGGTGAGTGGATACATGAAGTAGGTGAGATAAATCATCATTAATGTGTATCCACTCACAATTTGACACCTCACGTGCCACATGTAGTGGGATGAAAAAAGTGGGATTTTAGGTGGGATGTTTAGCGTTATTATAGTTCATATTACATGAGTTTTGTGTTATTGTAAAAATTTGGGTTAGATTTGGCAAGATCCATGATTTTTTTCTATGAGTTTGAAATTCTAGAAGGTTTCACGAAACAAAATCGTCAAAGCCTGAAAAAAAAAAAAACGTCAAGCCTTTTTTTTTTCTTCTAGAAAATGTGAAACCTTGGAAAAAAAATATATAGGAAAAAAAATGTGAACCTTATATATTTTTTCCCAAAATACTTGAAACCTTATATTTTTCCTAAAAAACATGAAACCTTATAATAGTTCCAAAAAACGTGAAACCTTGTTCTTGGTGAAAAACCTTGTTCTTATGGTTTCACATTATTTTTGTTATTATAGTTTATATAAATTGGGTTTTGTGTTGACGAGATAAGGTTGGTCTGGTGATAAAACTTTTCACACCTATACCACAAGGTTGCGGGTTTGAATCCTCTCCTCCCCTAAAAACCCTAAATTTATTTAATAGTGTAATATTCCAACAAAAAAAAAAAGTTGGGTTTTGTGTTATTGCAATAATTTGGATTGTATTTGGAAAAATATGTTGATTTTTCTAAGATTTCGAAATTTTCAAAGAGTTTCACATAACAAAAACGTTAAACCTTGGTAGGAAACATTGAGAAATGTGAAACCTTGATTTAGAAGGGGTGTTTAGGATATTTGACATTTAAAGTTTGTTTCTTTTTCTGTGCACAACAAGCGCCATCAAGAGCAAACTCTGGCAATGATGTTACCGTGCCTCGGTGCACGCTACCCAAGTGCGGCTGTGCTGCGCTTCCGACCAAAGCGCCACCAAAGTGTTCCGTCTCCGGCGATTCAGTGAAGGCACTTCTTTTTTGAGGTAGAATGACACAAATGAGAATGACGAGAGAGAAAAAGAGAGAGAGAGAGAGAGAGAGAGTTATATTTATCCACTTCCTTTTAGTCATATCTCATGTTACACCAAATAATAGAGAGCGTTATATTTATCCTATCCAATCCCATAAAATAGTCTAATTCAATCATGCGTATCAAACGGGGCATAGATGTGTTGGTTCCCTCCTGTCACGATTTCTCATTGGCCTCTTGATTCTCAAGTAATAGTACGTAGCTATTGCCCTCCTCTCCTTGTCCCTTTTTCAACTTTATGACACTAGGTCCCACACAATTGTTTTGGTGGTGGTAGTGGTGGTGCAACCAGAAGTTGTCTACATATACAATGCTCAAGTACACGAGAAACACTAAAATTTATCGTACAGACTTTTACCTTGAATTTACAGAAAGACTAATTTTGTCCAACACGCCATGAAAAGGTTGCATTATTGTGTGTACTGTTTTGTACGTATTATTATCAATACCATTCAATCAATCCTCAGTGATGTTACAGCAATCACTACAAAGAAGTCTTTTGTTCGGGTTTGGCTATGGTACTCAAGAAAAAGTGTTGGTATGATACCAATCACTTTTTAGGAACAACTATATGGTTCACTCTAACAAGAAAGTGGTTTCCGAATATTGAAGTTATTCCAAATATTAACTCAGAATTAACTTTGAGTTGTTCCCAAAACTTGTTGCTATCATACCCAACCCATGTGTTCAGATTAATTTTTGCAATGCTATTATGAATCAATGCACACGAATGCAAATAGCAAAGTTAATTGTAGGGTCATGTCCATGATCGCTAGGTTCTCTTCTGTTATGTTCTAATGACCATTGTATTAGCATAGGTTCTGTTCTGTTGCTTGTGTTTCATCCGGTTTCCTATCAAACAAAGTATTAAAGAGAGAAATATAAAAATTTCTAAAAATTATTATCATGCAGGTAAACAACGGTCTTTTAATTCCATGGAAGAATAATTAGTCGTGATAGTTATAAGCATATTAACAAGAAAACAAACAAATGAGCAACACTAGTAAGTTCCAAAATACAAAAACTAGTATTTAACCAATGCAGAGGAATACAGATAGGGGTGTGAGAGTATGCAATGAAGCTAATACTGATACTCTAAGGAAAGCTTCAGAACAGCAGCAACCTTCAACATACTCTGGACTAGCAGTCTACAGACCATTTGATGATAGATCAAATGTCAATCATCCTGATCATCAAAACTGCTGGAAGAACTTCTATGACAATGCTCTCTGACTAAGCATTGCCAGCTGGAGGACCTGAGCTGGCACTAAGCTTGATTAAATTATTTCCCGCCAGTTTTGGAAATCTGTTAGGATTGGCGGAAAAACTTATTTGTAGATTGAGTGATGTCATTCCTAGTATAAATAGACTCACTCTCTTCTCTTTTGATTTACGGAATCATTTCCTGTAAATTTTCTCTCAATGAAGATATTTTCTCTCCCATTGTTCTTGTAAAGTTTTTCTCAATTCTTTACCTAAGTTTCTCTCTTGGAACTTTGATCAAACACTTCAAGTGTTGATCTTCATCTCCTCTGTTTTACTGAAACTTCACATGGTATCAGAGCCAACAAGACTAACGTCAATGGCAACCACAAATTCCGCTGATTCAGATACCATAAGGCAATCAAACAGATTGTCCTCGAGTTATACTGGTATGGATCTAAATTCATTAGCAAAAATTTTAAGTTTCAACATCACATTGAAGCTAGATCGAAGCAAATACCTCTACTGGAAGACGCAGCTCTTGCCAGTGATTCGTGCTTTGGATCTGGAAAATCTCATCACAAATACAACGACTGTTCCAGAGAGATTCGTTGAATCTTGAACAACTAATGACAAAGGAGAAGCTATTGTTGAACAGCAACCGAATGGTGAATATGAGAAATGGAGAAAAGCAGATCAACTCCTACTCAACTGGCTGATTTCCACAATCAGTCCTAATCTCATCGGACAGGTAACTCAATGTAAAACTTCTCTTGAACTATGGACAAAAGTAGGAAAACTCAATTCACAACACTCATTAGCTAGAGTACTGCAACTCAGACAACAGTTGCAATCAATGAAAAGGGAGGTGATTTTATCAGTGACTTTGTGATGAAAATTAAAAATGTTGGAGATGCTTTGATGGCTGTTGGAGATATTGTGATAGATCGTGATCTGATTATTAGCCTAATGCAAGGTGTTGGACAGGAGTATGATTCTGTTGTTGTACTAGTTTCCCCACAGCAACACACGATGTTAGTAGAAGATGCTCAATTTCTTTTTCTAATGCATGAACAAAGAATAGAACAACAAAATTCAATTGCTCAAATCACTACTTCTGGTTTTTCAGCTAACTTTGTTTCTGGTGGTCCTAATAATACTGATAAGAGGTATCAAAAGAATGCAAATAATTTTGGAAACAATAGAGGAGGGCAGTCGAGAGGCAGAGGCCAAAGTGGCAGGTTTACCAAATCAGATTAGAGGATTCATTGCCAAGTATGTGGTAAACCAGGCCATGGAGCCCTTAAATGCTTCAAATGATTTGACCAAGGATTTCAAGGACCAAATCATATGAACCAGATGAATCAAGCTCACTTTGTTTAATAACAGCAAGGACATCAGATCACAGTAGATCCATCCCGGTATCATCAACAGAACACAATGCCGCAAGCTAGCAACCAACTTCAGTACCATAATCAGTCACACTTTCAACCAAACAACACACACTTTGCTACACCAGAAACCGTCAATGATCAGACTTGGTATATGGACAGTGGAGCAACCAATCATATAACCTCAGAATTGGGCAATCTATCTATGCAATCTGAGTACAAAGGTAACGATACTGTTATGGTTGGTAATGGTAATCAGTTAGGCATAGCACATGTTGGGAATGCTTTAGTCAGGTCACACACTTCACTTGCTAAAGATTTGCATCTCAAACATATATTGCATGTGCCTGAAATATCTAAGAACTTACTTAGCATTTCTAAACTTACCAAGGATAATAATGCTAGTGCTGAATTTTGTGCTGAAAACTATGTTGTTAAAGACCTGAACACCAAGAGGGTGCTTCTTCAAGGTTCACGTAAAGATGGGCTGTATCAAATGAAGCTTGCTGAGAGAAGGCCTTGCTCTCTTGACAAGTCCAGCCGGCTGCTTACAAGGAAGCTGTCTACAAGGAACTCTTTTTTGTTAAATAAACTTGCTTGTAATAAAACAAATACTAGTCAATCACACTTGTATAGTGCTGACATTGCTACTAAGAATAATTCTGTGATTTGGCATGCCAAACTTGGGCATCCATCACCTATTGTACTTCAAAAGGCATTAAAAGATGTTAAATTTCCTTTCAAACTTCACTCTTTGGATTTTTGCGATTCCTGTCAGCTAGGAAAGTTGCACAAGTTGCCTTTTCAAAGGCATAATATCACAGCTAGAAAACCCCTTGAACTTTTGTATTCAGATATTTGGGGGCCAGCCCCTATGATTTCTACTGAAGGATTTAGATATTACATAATCTTTGTGGATGCATATACTAGATATACTTGGTGTTTTCCTTTGAAACTAAGGTCTGAGGCTTTATCATGCTTTCTATCATTCAAAAGACAGGTTGAAAATCAATTTGGTATGACAATTAAGTGCCTACAGACTGACATGGGAAAGGAATATCAAGCTTTTGCTTCTCAGCTGAAAGACATGGGCATTCAGCTGAGGTTTTCATGCCCTTATATTCACCAATAGAATGGAGTTCCAGAAGGCAAACATAGACATCTTGTAGAGCTCGGTTTGACTCTTCTAGCTCATGCACAAATGCCACTTCGGTTCTGGTATGAAGCCTTCTCAACTGCCACCTTTTTGGTCAATAATTTGCCTTCAGCTGTGCTTAGTTTTATTTTCCCATATGAGAAATTGTTTGCTAGGAAACCAAACTATAATTTCTTCAAAACTTTTGGGTGTGCCTGTTTCCCCTATTTGAGAGATTATTCCAAGCATAAATTGGATTTCCACACCAATAAGTGTGTATTCATTGGTTATAGTATTAACCACAAAGGTTACAAATGTTTGCACTCCAATGGGAAGGTGTTTGTTTCACGCATTGTTGTCTTTAATGAGTTAGAATTCTCATTCCAGTGCCTATTTGGTGCCAAACCAGCTGCAGTTTCTATTCCAAATTCTCAAGTAACTCTGACTTTACCATCTTTTACCCCATCCGAATCTAATGCTGGTCCAGTTGATCACATCCAAGCTGCTAATACAGCTGCTCCAACTACATCAAACAGTCTACGAGCTACTACTGCAGCTGATGTTGGTCAATTGCCTTCAAGCAGACCAGCTTTTTGCCAACAATCATCTGTAGTTTTTCAGCCTATTGCTTGCATACCACAACATGATCAACATTCTGACAACACAATCTCTAGGCACAAAATGGTCACTTGGTCCAAAACAGGATCTCTCAAGCCAAAGACTTTTCTATCCACTTCCAATGTCTCTTATGTATTGTCTTCTGAGCCTAAGACTGTCAAGCAAGCATTGGCTGATCCTAGGTGGTTCTCTGCAATGCAAGATGAATTTGGAGCCTTGCAATCCAACAATACATGGTCTTTGGTACCTAATTCCTCTAATAAAAGCATAGTTGGATGCAAGTGGGTCTTCCGCACTAAATACAAGCATGATGGGACTCTTCTCAAGCACAAAGCAAGGTTAGTGGCCAAAGGTTTTCATCAAATTCCGGGATTAGATTTCACTGATACTTACAGTCCGGTTGTTAAGTCATCTACAATTAGAGTTATCTTCACTTTGGCTGTACAGTATAACAATGCCTTTTTGAATGGAGATTTACAAGAATTAGTATATATGGAGCAGCCTCCTGGTTTCATTGATGCTGATTTTCCAGGTCATGTGTGTAAGCTGAACAAAGCACTATATGGCCTCAAACAGGCTCCACGATCATGGTTTAACAAACTCAGAACAGCCTTGCTTGCTTGGGGTTTCAAAAATGTTGTCTCTGATGTGTCTCTTTTTATCCAGCATCATGGTTCAGATGTCATCTATCTTCTGGTGTATGTGGATGACATATTGATCACTGGAAATCAGTCTTCAAGGATTCTTCAGCTCATTGATCAACTCAATAATGTATTTGCTCTCAAAACTCTTGGCTCCGTTAACTTTTTTCTTGGATTTGAAGCGTTTCGGGACTCAACTGGACTCTACTTGACTCGATCCAAATACATAACTGATCTGCTGCTCAAAATGCACATGGCTGATTGCAAGCCATGTGATACTCCTATGAGCTCTTGCTTGAAGCTTTCTAAGGCTGGTGATGATTTGTTTGATGATCCTACGCTGTACAAAAGTATGATTGGCACGTTGCAATACCTGACGCACACTCGACCTGCTATTGCTTTTGTAGTTAACAGGTTGAGTCAATTTCTGGCATCTCCTTCTCAAGTCCATTGGCAGGTGTATAAGAGAGTTATCAGATATCTAAAGGGAACTATACATACTGGTCTTTGGTTCAAAAAGGCACCTTCTCTCACATTAGAAGCATATTGTGATGCAGACTGGGCTAGTGATGTTGATGATCGAAGATCAACAAATGGTTCATGTGTCTTTCTAGCTGCAAATTTGATTTCTTGGGCTTCCAAAAAGCAACAAGTGGTCACACGGTCTAGTACTGAGGCCGAATATAGGTCCATGGCAAATACAACCACTGAACTGTTATGGCTGCAATCTCTCTTCAGTGAGCTTCAAATTCCACTACCAAAATCTGCTGTGCTATGGTGTGACAACATTGGGGCGAACTCTCTGGCCAGAAATCCAGTTTACCATGCTCGGACCAAACATATAGAGCTTGATGCTCATTTCTTGAGGGAGAAGGTGGAAACAGGATTCATTAATCCTAGGTATGTTCCCACCGATTGTCAAACTGCTGACATTTTCACAAAGGGACTTCCACGAGATCATTTCTTGTTTCATCGTTCCAACCTGAACATGGTGTCATCCCCATAGTTCAGTTTGCAGGGGGATGTGAGAGTATGCAATGAAGCTAATACTGATACTCTAAGGAAAACTTTAGAACATCAGCAACCTTCAGCATACTCTGGACTAGCAGTCTACAGACCATTTGATGATAGATCAAATGTCAATCATCCTGATCATCAAAACTGCTGGAAGAACTTCTATGACAAGGCTCTCTGACTAAGCATTGCCAGCTGGAGGATCCTGAGCTAGCACTAAGCTTGATTAAATTATTTCCCGCCAGTTTTGGAAATCTGTTAGGATTGGCGGGAAAACTTATTTGTAGATTGAGTGATGTCATTCCTAGTATAAATAGACTCACTCTCTTCTCTTTTGATTTACGGAATCATTTCCTGTAAATTTTCTCTCTATAAAGATATTTTCTCTCCCATTGTTCTTGTAAAGTTTTTCTCAATTCTTTACTTAAGTTTCTCTCTTGGAACTTTGATCAAACACTTCAAGTGTTGATCTTCATCTCCTCTGTTTTACTGAAACTTCACAAGGGAAAGAAGAAAAGCACATTGACCGCTTCCGATCACTCAAGAGATCTTCCGTTCCTTCACTAACACTAAGCATTCCATCTTGGTGGTTGCAGCTGCTACGGGAATCTCGAGTCAAAACAACAACAGTGAAAAATTAGAATTAGACTGAAAAATGTCTCGAATTCTAGACTAATTAGTCTCAAAATCGAGAGTTATTCACATCATTTATAATAGCTGTGTTTGCTGGAACTTCGAGTATTCATTATGAGATATTTAGTGCAAGGCTGTAAGAAAAGTAAGATGTATTGGAAACCAAATTGTAACCCATCTTCCCTCTTGTAAATAGTAAGGTTCTTCAAGGACTTGTTATATTGTCATAGAAAAAATGTATTAGATACACCATGAACCATGTAGCTCATTATATGGGTCTGAGTGGTTCCTGGAATATTAAACAAACAAACAAGACATACTAGTTAGTACAAAGAAACTCTATATCAACTACATATATAAAGATTAAATAAGTTTTGGCAGACTGCAGTCATTAAAAAAATGCACAACTCTAAAACATTTATGAATCAGATTTATTAGATCAACTATATATAATAAAGAAAGCTTTCATTTATTAAAAATCGCAAAAAGAGATATCATGTTGCCGCTTCATAGTACTTTATCTATTTGCAGGATCACTGTGATATACCAAAATCCAAAAATGAATCCAAGCGCCAAGCTAACATAGAACCCTATTGTTTTCGTCTGATCTCATTGTGATGCTTAAATGTTATGTGGGGGCTTCAGCCGGTTCTTCCTCTGGATACTTGTTTGGAAGTGGAGTCTCACAAAGTGGAGGATTTCCCTTATATGAAGTGGCATCAAAGCTTTGCAGTTTAGTGTTCGAAGGGATTTTTCCTGACAAATTGTTGTTTGATAAGTCCAACACGCCAAGAAAATTTAGACCAAGTGGGCAAAAGAGTGTAAAATACCAAGTCTGTGCATAGAGTGCGATCACAAATTTCGTGGCATCTTTTCACACTTGTAGAGATTTGTGATCGCACTCTCTGCAACTGCAGACAACCATAAACGACTATTTTCTTGAGCTCAAATGATTATCTCATAATGCCAACAAAACACATTGCTATTAAGTTTCTTAATTGGTAACAATGCATTAAGAAATATTATGGATTTTGGTATTAAACTTCCAAATCCTTATTAAATCAATATAGTAAATTAGATGCAAATTAATAACAATGGGAGTATTTGATTTTATCTCCATGTATACAACAAAGAGACATGCATAGGTTCTGTTCTACTGCCTGTATTTCACGCTTTTACTATCATCGGGTATCAAAAAGAGTAATAATTCCACCGAATAATTAGTCTTGATAGCAACTAGTAAGTTGCAAAATACCAATATTATATTCAGCACCAATTTCTATGAAGGAAACTAAGCAATAGTTGTACAGATGTCACTACTATCAAATTAACTGCAGAGGTATGCAATTCCAGATAGGAGAAGAAGAATATCACACAAGCGATCTCTCCTCGACCACTTCCAATCACACAAGGGATCTCCCATTGCACAGACCATCACATCTTGGTGGTTGTAGCTGCTACTGGGAACTTCTAGTCAAGACAACAACCATTAATTAAAACAACAAAATGATAACCAAGAAATATTCACTGTTAAGGAACAGGGAAAAAAAAATTGTTCAGGTTTATACCAAGTAAAATATCAAATGTTTGCTTAGGTACTTTGAATCTAGAAATTCTTAAAGAGAGATAGATTATGTAATTCAAACCCTGCTTATATTTTCTTCTGCCATATGACCCATATCCATAGTATTAGGGGCTGTCACTACTACAAAAAACGCAAAAGAAATCAGTTATTTTACATGGAAGAAATCGGTTTTTAAAATTTTTAAAACCGATGTCTATTTGAGTGATTTAGAAAAAAGCGAGCTAAAGACATCGGTTTTTAACCAATGTAAAAGCATGCGAAAACACATCGGTTTTCTATAAAACCGATTTAAAAACCGCGACGTAAAATTGATGAATTATAACTGTCCGACCGCCGCAGCCAGCCATCCCCGCCTCTAATAATAATTAGAATTAATCGTCAATATGAGGAATTGAACTTGCAACCTCAAAGTCGAAATGGTAAGCCTTTACCACCTGACTACAAGATTGAATGTGTTAACAATTGCACAATATTTATATATAACCTATATGAGTTGTTAGAAATAAAAAAAAAATAAAAAAAAAATAAAAAAACTTGTTTGATAAATTTAAATTTACTCAACTAATCAAAATTCTAATTTCTACTACAAACATCTATTAAAAAAATTTATTGGTGGGTTTATTTTTCATTTCATTTTTTGTGTGGTTTTGCATGTGTTTTGCTGTAGATATTTTTGTGCAATTTTTTTTTCTTAAAACTGTATCTTTTGGCAATGAAATAAATTTTTCTGTCCTTGCAGGGTTCTTTGATTTTTCGATACGAATCCAACGGTATAAATAATATAAAATTTTGGGCGGCATTTTGAAAGTTATGAACAATTATTCAGTCAAAGGTCAGAAGTGATTGGAGATATTTTTGTGCAAAATATTTCCTTAAAACTGTATCTTTTGGCAAGGAAATAATTTTTTTGGTCTATGTTGGGTTCTTCAATTTTTCAATACGAATCCAACGGTATAAAGAACGTAAAATTTTGGCCGGTATTTTGAAAGTTATGATCAATTATTCAGTCAAAGGTCAGAAGCGACTGGAGATGATCAATTTTTGTGCAAATGTTTTCCTTAAAACTGTATCTTTTGGCAAAGAAATAAATTTTTTTGTCTATGTTAGGTTTTTTAATTTTTTGATACAAATCCAACGATATAAAGAATGTAAAATTTTGGCCGATATTTTAATTTTAAAAGTTATGATCAATTATTTAGTCAAAGGTCAGAAGCGATTGGAGATGAACAATTTTTATGCAAACCTTTTCCTTAAAACTGTATCTTTTGGTAAAGAAATAAATTTTTTCGTCCATTCTATGTTCTTCAATTTTTTCCAACGGTATAAAGAACGTAAAATTCTAGGTGGTATTTTGAAAGTTATGATCAATTATTCAGTCAAAGGTCAGAAGCGACGCTAATCCGCGAGTGAGATGTTTTCATCGCTCATTTTCACACTTTTTCAAATCGATTTTTGGAATATTTTCTAAACGAAAAGTGTTTGTTTGCATGTCTACTTTCTTGTATCAAAATTTTAGAAAATAAAATTAAGTATTTTTAGAGATGCGCACTTGAATGTGGACATAGGTCAGAAGAATTTTGCTTTTGAATCCATATCGGTTTTCCCAAAAACCGTTGTCTTCTCAAATTGTAATATTTAAGACATCAGTTTTAATGGAAACCGATTTCTTATTGGAAAAAAAAAAACCATATCGGTTTTTCCAAAAACCGTTGTCTTTTCAAATGGTAATATTTAAGACATCGGTTTTAAGGAAAACCGATTTTTTATTGGAAAATAAATCCATATCGGTTTTTCCAAAAATCGTTGTCTTTTTAAACTGTTTTTAAATCGGTTATCAAAAAACCGATGTAAACAACCAATGTCTTTACATTTTTGTAGTAGTGCATGTTTGTTTTTTTCATTATAAGACTTATTGCCGTTCATATCTTAAATTAAGATAAATTAGTTTATTTGTTTTTCCAACTTATATCTTATTTTAAGATATATATGTCTTCTAGAAAAAGTAAAAAAATTTGACTTTTATCTTATTAAAAAAGTTCTACAGTAGAGTTTTGTAGTAAATTTCCACAAATGTCTTAAAACAATTCATACATTTACAATTTTATCCGCATATAATATAACCCTAAAAGTCAATTTTCCAAAAAATCTCAATTTTGAAAAAACCCTAACACAACCTAATCAATTTTATATTTGTAATAAGTCATCTAAAATGAAAAAACAAACATATCATAGTATCTTAATTTATAAAACTTATCCATATGTCTAAGAAATTAAAATCTTATAAGACTTTAGATAAAAATAAAAATAAATAAATAAATAAAAACCCTTAGTGTGTTAACTGCACAAAGTACTACAATCCAAAAAAGTCCAAAGCATTGATGTACTTGTGTGAGACTAGGGATGGGCGTTTCCCCATAGGGCCCCATCCCCCACCGACCCCCAAGGGGTTTTGGGGGCAAATTTTGCCCCCAAACATATTTTAGGGGAGGTGGTGGGCGTACCTCCCCCCAAACCGAAAACCTCATTGAGCCCCCAAAATAACATATAGATTTTATTTTTATTTATATATAAAAAATTTAACAATTAAAAAAATTATAAATTATAATATTAAATTATTAAAATTAACATGACTTTTTGTATTATATTTTGGATTTTGTATTGTATTTTTATTACTTTTCGGATTGAAAATTTAAAATTTAAAATTGAAAAGGAAATGAAATATGGGAAATGGGTTTTGGGGGTGGGAGTGGGGGAACCTCCCCCCAAAACGTCCCCCCAAATGGATTTTGGGGGAGGTGGTGGGGGGAGGTTTGAGGAATGTGGGTCGGGGTGGAGGTACCCTCCCCTGCCCCATTGGGCCCCCTTGCCCATCCTTATGTGAGATTATGAGTTGTGTCAATCTTAGGAATGGCAATGGGGCAGGTTCAGGCGGATTTGGCAAAATCCAAACGTAAACCCACGAAATTTTGTGTCTACCAAACCCGCCCGTGAACCCACGAAAATAAACTGGTTCAAGTTCGGGTTTTACTCGTGGGTTTGGGGGACACCCAAACCTGCCCATGAACTGATGAACCCATGAAATAAGCGGGTCCACGGGTAAAACCCATGAACCGGCCAATTTTTTTTTTATAAAAAAAATTATTTATATATTATTTAAATAAATGAAATATTATAATTTTAAAGAATAAAAACACTTAATAGATTGAAATGTTTACATTTTATTCTCAATATAATTAAAAAGTTTTTATTGGAGTTTAAATTTATAATATTTTAAACAATAAAATATTACATAATTTTTATTGTTCGCAAGTACACGGGTTTGGGTATGAATTTTTTTCTAAATCTATATCTAAACCCGAACCCGTGACGGATACAATTTTTAAACTCAAACCCACCCACGGGTACACTTATCCCAACCCAAACCCTCTTTAAGCGGGTTGGGTTCGGACAGGTCCCACGGGTTTTGGTTTAATTGTCATCCCTAGTCAATCTGTCATACATTTACAGACCTTTTATATTCATTTCAAGTAAAACAAAAAATTAGGTCAATTGATTTATTCTCCAATTACATATCTAAAATGCTAAATGATAAATATTATAATGATGCAAATACTTTAGCTGCTACTGAAGAAAAGGATCTGAACGATAATAAAAGTAAACAAAAAGTGTTTCCATACTCAATAGAGAAAGTAAAAGCAAGGTAAAAATTGTTAAGAATGGGATATTACCAGTTAGCTTGCGAGTTGCCGCTGCAAATTAGCCTTATTCACTGCCACGAAGACATAGAGCTTATCCCTCATGTCGTTTACAAACTTGAAATAAGCAATTCTCCAGGACCTGTTTAGCATTAGAGTACCACAAACTCCCCAGAAGCCAGTGAAGAATCCAAGAAATATGCTAACATATAAACCTTCAACAGCGAATCCTTCCTTATCGTCATGCAGTGGAATGGCTGCATTTTAAGCTGGTTCTTCTTCAAGATATTTATTTGGAAGAGGGGGACCGCAAAGTTCTGGATTTCCCATATATGCAGGGGTATCAAAACTCTGTAGTTTAGTGCTTGATAGAATCTTTCCTGATAGTTTGTTATTCGACAAATCCAAGACACCAAGAGAATTCAATTCAGAAAAGTTTTTGGGGATTTTACCGGTGAGAAGGTTCTTTGACAAGTCAAGCGAATTCAAGTAGCTAAACTAAAGTTTGGGAGGGATTGGTCTAGTTAAAGTGTTTATTGATAGGTTTAAGGAGATCAACCCTACAAGACTTGTGATTGCTTAAGGAATTTCCCCAGAAAATTTGTTGCTTGAAAGATCAATGCTCTTTACAAGTCTCAAAGTGTTCTTATACAACAAATCCACTCCTTTCCTAACCAACAGTGCATGGTCTTGATACATGGTTGCTTTCCTACCACCCAACAGCACATGGTCTTGGTCTGGATAGAAGATGTTGGTTGCACCATCCAAACTCTCTTTTTTTGTCATTGAAATTAAATTGGCACAACACTTGGGTATAGCCCCTGTTATATTATTCAAAGACAAGTCCAAAACTTGAAGCTTAGCCAAATTACAAAGTGCTATAGGCAACGTTCCATGGAATTGATTGGATCGCAAACTAAGAACAACCAAATTGGAAAGCATATAATCCATCCATGACGGAATCTTTCCAAAAAATTTATTATGCCAAACATCAATAACTCTCAGCTTTCCGCAGTAGTACAGAGACGAAGGTAACTCTCCAACCAAACTATTGTTGTGTAAATGTAATGACTTGATATTACAATTAGAGTCCAATGAGTTTGGAATTTTTCTAGAGAAGTTATTGTTTGCCAAATTTAAAGTCGTTAACCTTAGCTAATAATTAGAATAATTCGGGAGTGATCCTGATAATTGGTTATCTGAGAGGTGTAGATGGCAAAAATACTCACCAATGATCTCACATAACAAAGAAAGTGGAAATGGTGGGAGATGTCACCTTTTTCAGCTGATTTGGTGGAAAAGTGAGTGCTTTAATAACTTAAGTTTAAAAGGCACTAAAGTAAGTGATTTCCAAAAATGCCCTTACTTTACACACATTCTCTTACTTTGATTTTTTTTTTTTTATTCTTTCATCTTCTTCATAGAGGTCTGTTTAACAGACCTCCAATAGAGGTTAAACATCAATACATCTTTATTGAATAATTAGTTTAGTTTGATGTGTTGATCTGAGTATGGTTGTGGGTATGGTTATAGTTTTAATTTATGAAAATTTATGTAGAAGACAATGAAGATCTGGGTTTTCGAGCCTTTTAACGCTTTTTACAAGCCTATTGAAACACTCTCTGAGCCTTTTGAAAAGTCTCGGAGAACAATTGAAAAGGCTCGAGCCTTTTCATTTAGTCTCTGAGCCTTTTCATGTGTTCTTCGAGCCTTTTCATTTGTTCCCCGAGCCTTTTCATGTGTTCTTCGAGCCTTTTCATGTGTTCTCCGAGCCTTTTCATTTGTTCCCCGAGCCTTTTCAACAATCATTTTTTATTATTATTAATTTTGAACCTTCGAGTCTTTTCATGTGTTTTCCGAGACTTTTCATGTGTTCTCCGAGCCTTTTCATTTGTTCTCTGAGCCTTTTCAACAATCATTTTTTTTGTTAATTTTGAACCTCCGAGTCTTTTCATGTGTTCTCCGAGCCTTTTCATTTGTTCTCTAAGCCTTTTCAACAATCATTTTTTTTGTTAATTTTTAACCTCCGAGCCTTTTCATTTGTTCTCCAAGCCTTTTCAACAATCATTTTTTTTTTGTTAATTTTGAACCTCCAAGCCTTTTCATGTGTTCTCTGAGCCTTTTCATTTGTTCTCCGAGCCTTTTCAACAATCATTTTTTTTGTTAATTTTGAACCTCCGAGCATTTTCATGTGTTCTCCGAGCCTTTTCATTTGTTCTCTGAGCCTTTTCAACAATCTTTTTTTTTTTTTTCATACAGCAATTTAAAGTTTACAAAAGAGGGTTTTAAATTGAAAAAAAAAAAAATAACTAACAAGAGGGTTTGTATCTCAAATGCATCTAACAAAGGCTCGGACATAAAAAAAAAGTCGCTATTGTGTTTGGTCGTGGTCATCGACGGTGACGTACGCGTGTTCATGGTCCACCGTCATCCATTGATGGAGGATTTTCAAAGATATGAAAAAAAAAAATGGTGAAGAAGGTTACTGTGGGGGGGGCATTTTTGTCCATTCACCATAATAGGTGCCTTTTAAACTTAAGTTATTAAAGTGATGACTTTCTTACAAAACCCGATCCAAATAGTGACAAAAAAAATTTGAACCCACAAAGAAATTGATCCCGCAAACTTATTTTTGGACAAAATTAAATATTCCATAGTTGGAGGAACCTGTGGTATTGAACCCTCAAAATTATTATAGCTAAGATCAATTCCAGAAAGTTGAGGAAACTTGAATGTTAAATTCGGAAACACACCACTAATGCAATTATGTGTGATATTTAAAAAAGACAAATTGGGAGACAGGCCCCAGAACCAATTAGGATAGTATCTAAAATTCCAGCATTAGAAATATCAAGCTCAAAATATATGTTGAGTTTGCAGCCATCTTGGGAAACGAGGCTCCACTTTGCAATCCTTCATGATAATGCTTTCAAGTTGAAATGGAGGAACCCAACTATCCTTGAAGTTCAAAGTTAATAAGGTAGAAGATAACTCCAAATGACTTAATCTTGAGAGATTGGACAATTAGGCTTCAGTGATCATACCTTCCAAAAAATTTGAAGACACATCCAAAAGCTCAAGCTTTGAAAGCTTTCCTATACTTTTGGGAAAGGTTCCATTGAAATGATTACCATGAATATGTAGTTCTTTCATGGACACAAATACACTTAAATTAGGTATTGAGCCCCCAAGATTGTTGTTATCTAAGTCCAATATGGTAAAATGTGAAAGCTGTCCAAAACTTTTAGGGAAAGAACCATTCGGCTTATTCCCTTTAATTTGCAATTCTCTTAATGATGAAAATAGTGTAAAATCAGGCAATGAACCACTGAGAATATTATCCTTCAATAACAAAGTTTCTAATGTGTGTTTGGAACAACCAGAAAAGTAAGAAAAAAGTTGGGGAAGTTGTCCAGTGAGACTATAGTTGTTCAAAGACAAGGTTTTTAAACTACACAAGTTTCCAAAGGATTTCAAAGGACCAACAATTTGATTATAACCAAGATCAAGATACAACAAAGAAATTGTAACACCCCAAATCCGGGACCCAACGGACCAGGATGTTACGTGATTCGAACCTTACAAAAACCTTAATTCATAAATATTCATAATTAGAATCATCAACAATATATCCACCAAAATACAATTGTTGTAAGAAAAATCGCACACACAAATCTCAACACACAGATAATATGAAAGCAATAAGAAGAAAAAAAAGACACCAAAGATTTTTACGTGGTTCAGCAATTTGCCTACGTCCACGGAGCGCACCGCACTCAATCCACTACTTTTAGAGTTAATTACAATCTCTCTGTCTCTCTCTCAGTCTCTCTACAATTTGCTTTCTATCTCTCTAGCAATTTTTCTCACACACTAAGATTTACATAATAGTGGTATTTATATGGGAGCACTAGGGTTGGCCAAATCCTAATTGGGATCTATTTCCTTTTTACTCTTTCTTTATTGTGCAAGTCTTATTTCACGCAGATTTGTGTAGGACCGCTGTCGGTGTCACAGCGCTCTCGCAGCGCTTCGCACAGCGTGCTCCTCTGTGATAAATACGCTCTTAAACCGCTGCCGAAAAAATCACAGCGCTCTCGCAGCGTTCTTCCCTGACGCCTGACCGCTGCCTTGCCGCTGTCAAATGCGCAGCGCAATGCGCAGCGCTCTTCACAAATTAGAAACGCTGCACAAGCGCTGCCAATTCAACAGCGTTTCACACAATTTCAATTTGCTTTATTGTTGACTTGTACTGCACAAATCTACCAACCTCAATAAATGCAATTCACTTTGCATATTCACTAGAGACAAAAGACAACTTGTATGCTTAATTAAATTTGTCTTATTTGTTTGTTAAAGTCTTCATATCCAACAATCTCCCACTTGAAGACTGAAACTCAGGAGACGTTCTCCATCCTTCCTCGATGACTTAGTGGATAAATAACGGTGCGCTCATCCCCCACGTCTTCACTCTTGAAGACCCACTGAAGCTGCGCACAGCTCCAGTTTCTCAGTAGTGACTGGCTTAGTTAACATGTCGGCCGGATTCTTGCTACCTGCTATCTTCACAAGCTTTAATACACCTTCTTCGATTAACGATCGAATGAAATGGTAGCGAAGATCTATATGTTTGGTCCTAGAATGGAACGCCGAATTCTTGGCCAAGTGTATTGCACTCTGACTGTCACTGTGCAACACATTCATCACTTGATCGAATCCCAACTCAGCTAACAAACTTTGTAACCATATCAGCTCCTTGCTTGATTCTGTTACAGCCACATACTCTGCTTCAGTTGTAGAGATTGTCACTATCTTCTGCAACTGAGACATCCAACTAATTGCGGTACTAGCCATTGTAAACACATATCCGGTGGTACTCCTTCTATAATCCACCTCCCCAGCAAAATCTGAATCCACATAACCTTCCAACTTGAGTTCGTCTCTTCTAAAGGTTAGACATCTCTCTGTCGTACCCCGCAGGTATCTTAGGATCCACTTCACAGCCTCCCAGTGAAGTTTGCCTGGATTTGACATGTAACGGCTCACAACTCCCACTGCATGGGAAATATCCGGTCTTGTGCAAGTCATGGCATACATTAGGCTTCCAATGGCTGAAGCATAAGGAACTTTAGCCATGAAGTCATTCTCTTCTTCCGTCTTCGGACTCTGGTCCTTGGACAACCTGAAATGACTAGCCAAAGGTGTTCTTACCGATTTTGCATCACCCATGCTGAATCTCTGCAACACCTTCCGAACGTACTCTGCTTGTGAAAGCTTCAATGTACATTCCTGTTCGTTTCTGCTAATTCTCATTCCAAGAATCTGTTTTGCTGCACCTAAATCCTTCATCTCGAACTCACTCGAGAGTTGCTTCTTCAAATTGTTAATCTCTTCTAAATCTGCACCAGCTACTAACATGTCATCAACATAAAGTAGCAGAATAATAAAACTTGACTTAACCTTTTTGAAGTAACAGCAGTGGTCAGCATTGCATCTCAAATATCCATTGCCTTGCATAAACCCATCGAACTTTTTGTACCACTGTCGGGGAGCTTGTTTTAAACCATACAAGCTCTTTGTCAACCTACACACCAACTCTTCCTTGCCATCTTCTGCGAACCCTTCTGGTTGCTGCATGTATATCTCTTCCTCCAAATCTCCATGAAGAAAGGCAATCTTCACATCTAACTGCTCAAGATATAACCCCTTTGCTGCGACAATACTTAACACTAACCGGATCGTAGTTAGTTTAACAACATGAGAAAAAATTTCAGAGTAGTCAATACCTTCTATTTGTTGGAAGCCTTTGACCACTAGTCGCGCCTTGTATCTCTTGGAACCATCATGTTCCTCTTTGATCCGAAATACCCACTTATTCTGTAGGGCTTTCTTTCCTTCAGGCAACTTGGCTAACTCCCAAGTTTGATTTGAAATCAACGACTTCATCTCATCCTTCATTGCAAACTCCCACTTGCTCGCATCTTCTCCTTGATATGCTTCATCATAGCACTCAGGTTCCCCTGCATCTGTAAACAGCATGTATTGCAAGTACTTCCTATTTGGTATAGGAGTTCGAGTTGATCTTCTCACTGTACTCTGAGCCTGTGTCGCTGGAACGTCTCTATGTGGGATAGGATCTGTAACCTGGAGCGGCACACCTTGTTCTTCATCTTTCTGAATAACTGGTTCCACGACCCTGTTCTTTGACACATCATTCGGCCCAAAATAATCTGGCTCTTCTAGCTTAGACACCTGTGTGTTTCTGTCTTTGTACATAACCTTTTCATTGAAGACAACATCTCTACTTCTGATCATCTTGCGATTTTGGTCATCCCACAGCTTGTAACCAAATTCATCTTCTCCATAGCCCACCAAAGTACACTTCACTGACTTGGCGTCTAGCTTATTCCTCGCATGATCACCTATATGTACATAAGAAACATACCCAAATACTTTAAGATGAGAAAGTTTTACCTCTTTCCCAGTCCAGATCTCTTCTGGTATAGTGAGGTCCAAAGGCGTTGATGGTCCTCTATTGATCAAATATGCTGCTGTATTGACTGCCTCTGCCCAGAACTGTTTTGGTAACCCTGAGTGTAACCTCATGCTTCTGGCTCTCTCAGTCAATGTTCTGTTCATCCGTTCTGCTATCCCATTCTGCTGTGGGGTTCCAGGAACCGTTCTACTGAGCTTAATCCCGCTCAGATAGCAAAACCTTTTGAACTCACTGTCTTCATATTCTCCACCATTGTCTGAATGCAGCTTTTTGATCTTTAATCCTGTCTCATTCTCAACCCTAGCTTTCCATCTCTTGAAAGCATCAAACACCTCAGACTTGTGTTTCAGAAAATAAACCCATACCTTTCTGGAGTGGTCGTCAATAAATGTGACAAAATACTGTTTACCTCCGGTTGATGAGACTGAAGCTGGACCCCAAACATCGGTGTGCACTAGTTCCAGCTTCTCCTTTGCCGGTACCCTTCCGGTCTTCTTAAAGCTCACTCGCTTTTGTTTTCCCAATATGCAGCTCTCACAGAAATCAACCTCAACACTTTTCAAATCTGGCAACTTACCTTTCGAATGCAGACACTTCAGCCCCTGACTACTCATGTGCCCAAACCTCTGGTGCCACAAGTTTGGATCATCTTTACCTTCCGCCATAGCGATTGAACCACAACCATCCGTTGTAGTGTAAAGCGACCCATTCTTATTTCCTCGGGCGATTGTCATAATACCCTTCGAAATCTTCCACTTATCATCTGTGAAAGTTGTCATGTAACCCTCTGACGCCAGTTGCCCAATGGAGATCAAGTTCTTCCTCAAATCCGGTATATGCCTCACGTTATTAAGTTTCCAAACTGACCCATTCAGCTGAATCTTCACATCTCCCTTCCCGGTAATGTTGCATGCTTGATCGTCACCAAGATACACCTTACCTAAATTTCCGGAGACGTAATTCTCAAATAACTCCCTATGAGGTGTGGCATGGAAAGACGCTCCTGAATCCAGAACCCAAGACTCCGTCTTACTTTCCAACGAGCAGATGAGGCAGTCATCTGACTCCTCTGACACACAGTTCGCACTGCTCTTGCCTTTATCTTTCTTTTCAGATCTACATTCATACGAGAAGTGGCCTTTCTTACCACAGTTCCAGCACTCTACATCTTTCTTGCTTCGTTGCTGATTTCCCGAATAATTGACCTGATACCTGGATTTAGACTTACCTCTTGACTTTGATCTTCCCCGTTGATTTGTGTTCCGATTTCTGTTTCTGCCTTCTCTACCTTCCATATTCAATGCTGAAGATGTAGACGCTCCAAATCCCTCTTCACGCATCCTAATCTCTTCGGTCATGATCATGTTCACAACCTGTGAGAAATCCAATTTCTCTTTTCCGAACGAGTTGGCAATTGACTGACATGTCATCTTCCAACTTTCTGGCAATTGGGTGAGCATAAACACCGCCAAGAATTCTTCATCGAAACCCATAGACACAGAAGTTAACCCATCCTTCACTTCATTGAACTGGTTTAGATACTCTCTAAAACCTTGACCTTCCGTCATCTTTAAATTTGATAGCTTCTTGACAAGATGGACCTTCCTTACCGCAGAAGGCTGTTCATACAGGTTTGATAAAGTCTTCATCAGATCTTTGGCAGTGAGCTGATCCTTTACGTTAAAAGCGACCTGCTTCGTCAAACTAAGACGAATTGCTCCCAATGCTTTCCTGTCCAGCAGTTCGAATTCTTCTTCATCCATGTTCTTTGGCATCCGTTTCTTTGACCAATCTACATCGGTCATGGTTGCCGGCTTCTCTTTTATCGGCCAGTGCAGGTCCTTCTGGTACAGATAATCCTCCATCTGCATCTTCCAGAAACTGAAATTCGTCCCATCGAATTTCTCAATCTTGTGAGAATCTTTCTCAGATCCCATCCCTGCAATAAAATCGTTGACCTCGAGATAACCTAGATTTGTGTGAAAAATAACCTGCCCCAACCTAGGGCTCTGATACCAATTGTTGTAAGAAAAATCGCACACACAAATCTCAATACACAGATAATATGAAAGCAATAAGAAGAAAAAGAAGACACCAAAGATTTTTACGTGGTTCAGCAATTTGCCTACGTCCACGGAGCGCACCGCACTCAATCCACTACTTTCAGAGTTGATTACAATCTCTCTGTCTCTCTCTCGGTCTCTCTACAATTTGCTTTCTATCTCTCTAGCAATTTTTCTCACACACTAAGATTTACATAATAGTGGTATTTATATGGGAGCACTAGGGTTGGCCAAATCCTAATTGGGATCTATTTCCTTTTTACTCTTTCTTTATTGTGCAAGTCTTATTTCACACAGATTTGTGTAGGACCGCTGTTGGTGTCACAGCGCTCTCGCAGCGCTTCGCACAGCGTGCTCCTCTGTGATAAATACGCTCTTAAACCGCTGCCGAAAAAATCACAGCGCTCTCGCAGCGTTCTTCCCTGACGCCTGACCGCTGCCTTGCCGCTGTCAAATGCGCAGCGCAATGCGCAGCGCTCTTCACAAATTAGAAACGCTGCACAAGCGCTGCCAATTCAACAGCGTTTCACACAATTTCAATTTGCTTTATTGTTGACTTGTACTGCACAAATCTACCAACCTCAATAAATGCAATTCACTTTGCATATTCACTAGAGACAAAAGACAACTTGTATGCTTAATTAAATTTGTCTTATTTGTTTGTTAAAGTCTTCATATCCAACAACAATACCCAAACCTGATACCATCAATTTCACTAAACTTCCAGATTCTACAGTAATTACAACATTAAATAAATCAAGCACTTACAACACGTACAAATATGAAATTAAAACCTCCGACGATATATATCTCTCATATGCTAATGCAAACCCCATCCCTTCTAAATCCATGAAATCAATCTGCAAAATGGTGGTGACGAGGGGTGAGCCGTCAACTCGGTAAGTAAATTCATGCATAACATGTAAAATAAATAATCTTTGTAAAACCATTATGTTCAAAACCTTGCTCATAAACCCTTTCGGAAAATATCCCAACAATGTATTATTTAGTAAAACCAGAATTTGAATTTAATACAATTGACGTACTTAAATATCAAAACAGTTGGAGTAATACTTAAAATCATAATCGTAAATCATAAAACATCTCATAAAACGATATAACAATAGCTTTAAAGTATAAACGGTATTCTTTTCATAAAACGGTAAGCATATAGCTTTATAATATCAACAATAATCAATATATCAGTTAGCTCATGTTTCATAGTGTCATAAGTACCCGTGTGACGCGGCAACAGTATGTCACAATTTACCCATGTGACGCAGCAACAATAGTAACTACGGAACAATGAGCCAAAACGGTTTCATAAAATTACATATAATTAAATAACACTTTTTTTTTGTATAACTATAATAGTATAAACCAAAACAATAATATTTTTTTAGCACAATAACAGTGTTTTATAACGGTAGTCATTTGGTCTAAATATATTTTAAAAGAAATTAACAATTTAATAAAATCTTGAGTAGTTTTGAGGAAAAGGACGGGTTCCAAAACATTTCATATAATTTTATTATCAAAACAATTTCATTGAATAAGAGAAGTTAGACCAATCGTAATGAAGTAGAAAACATTAAATAAATAAAACAAAGAAGTAGAGAACAATTAATATACATTATGTACTTGTAACTTTATATTTCAAACAGAAACGATAGCACAGCAAGAATGAATTTACTCACATCAAACACGTACAAATCCATTCTAGCTCTAGAAGATCAAGTATCACTCAAACTTAGCTCCGAGGGTTCTTCAATATATTAATTCTCATTTCTTGTTTCTCCACAGAGAGAATTTAAATTTGCTAGAAAAGGAGAATGATGTTACTAATACTTTTAATAAATTTATGTTCTTAAATGAATGAGTTGTTATAACTCACGCTTTAAATTAACTTTAAGATTTCTAACCTTAGCAATTACTAGGAATCCAAGCATGATATGTTGTAACTCACACTAAAATAAATTTAACAGTTTTAAACAAAGTTAGGAGTTCAAAAAAGTTAAGAGTTTTAACTCCAGCAGTTACTAGGTATTCAACCAGAATAGAGTTTCTTTCAAATATTTTATAAAAATTCTAAATTAACCCAGTATCTTAGGAATTACTTTACGTTATCATGATCATATTCAAAATTTAAAATTTATGGGTGTTACAGAAATCATATTCGAGAAAACATAATCCGGAATGGTTCCCTGTAAGTTGTTGAGGCAAAGGTCTAGATAAGCAAGACTAGTACTGAAGTTTGACAACCAATGGTATATTGAACTATTAGGTATATGGTTGTCAAAGAGATAAAGGTGGGTAAGAGTTTTAGAAGAATTTTTGAAGGAAATGGATGAAGAAATGACAGGTGGAAGATTGCACGAGTCCAAGTGCAATTCTGTTAAAGAAGGAAGTTCAATAACTTCTTGTAGCCAATCAAATGCATCTGCAAGATCAGTTGAAGTTAGACAAAGCTGTCTTAAAAAAGAGAGATGAAAGAGCCAATCTAGTTTGTCAGCATACAAGGGCTAGTCATAGCTGAGATCAAGAGATTGTAATCATGAAAGGTTCCCAAGTTGGTAAGGAACTTTACCACTGAACCAAGCATAAGAGGGATTAAGGTGCCTTAAATTCGTAAGGGAGCCAAAGAAATCTAGGATCTGTTATAGGATATGTGTTGGGATTGCTTTTGCTTGAGAAATAATCACTTATTTCTCAAGTTTTGAGCAAACATATGTTTGTTAAACTTCCCAAAAGCATCTTACTTTACAATTTGCTCCTTAGATAAGTAGCTTCTAAGAAGTTGGCTAGGGGTTGCTTTTTGAAGCAGAACCTAGCTTATTGCTTGTGCAATGTTTGGAATACCCTCACTATTTTAGTAAAAAGACGATAATGGACCTCACATTAAGTAATTGTATTTTTCAAAAAACTATAATTCAAAAATAATTTATTTTAAAAAAAAAAACATAAATTCAGAAATATTAAAAATTCAAAACAAAAGAGAATATTATTTTTAATAAAAATAAACTTTTTCTTAAAAAAATTAAAAAATTAAAAAATTAAAACTTGAAGGACAATGGCCACCATTGTCAACAGTGATAGTGGCCACCATCGTCGCCGACGAAAGTGGCAGGAAGTAAACTAGACTTCTCCGGCAAAGTCGACATCGTCGGAGGAAGCCGATTTCTATCGTGACGGCAAATCCATCACAATCGATCGCCAGATCCATCCTCACTGATGCCGGAAAAGCTTTTCGTGGCCTTCGACGCCACCAGTGAAGGTTGGTTCTCATCATTTGCTGAGTTTTAGAGTTGACGAGATTGAGTTGACTCGAGTTTTTAGCAAGTTGTTTGCTAAATGACTGAGTTGACTTGGTCATAATTTTATTTTTTATGTTTAAATTTCTTATTTATTTCTTTTTATATGCCTTATATTTATATTATTAAGGGAGAATCGCAAATACCCCCCCGACTTTTAACCAAATGGCAAATCAAACCCTCTGGTTTGAACAATCAGCAAACAACCCCCTACCGTTAAGAACCCTTGCATTTTTTGCTGCATGTAGGGGGTTATTTGCTGATTTGTAGGGGGTTATTTGCTGATTGTTCAAATTTGTAGGGGGTTGTTTGCTGATTGTTCAAACCAGAGGGTTTGATTTGCCATTAGCTTAAAAGTCGGGGGGGTATTTGCGATTCTCCCTATTATTAATGATGTCTAATTTAGTAATTTTGTTCAATACATTTTCCATCCTTTCAAAAGTTAAGCAATTTTAAAATTTAGTTTACCAAACACTTACCAACTTTTTTCTTAAGTAGATTATTTCCTAAGTGAAGCTATAAGTAGATTTTTTCTTAAGTGAAGTAATCCCAAACATAGCCTTAATCCAAATTCATTAAAACTCAAGTCCAAATAATTCAAATGCTGCAATTCAAACAAGAAAGAGCTAATATTACCTCTGGTCAGAGGCATGCGGTAGCCGGTTGTGGAGCCTGATCACGTGGCCTATTCGGTTTCTGCAATGAACACCTCTCCATTTGCAACAATCTTCATTCCCCCATGAAGATAGAGAGTCATATTCATCTATGAGGCCTTGTTTAAATGTTAGGAGAGCATCTCTTTTCCTCTATGTACTTTATATTGTCATCTCCAATCCCTAAATGGAATCCCAAGGCAGTTTTTGTGCAAAGAGAAAGCAAAATGAAGATGAATATCATGTTGGGTGATCAAGATAAAGAGAAATAAAAGCAGTTTGCAGAATTGTTTATATTGCAAGTTTGAACTCACAAAAGTAAAACCGAGCTCTTAACATATATTAGATTAAAGTAGACACACAAGTCAACTTACCTATCTTTAATAGTACTTTTGAATTTAGTTTTGACCATGACCGAGAAGAAAATCAGGTGTCCACCGATAATGTACACTTTTTTTGTCAGGTTTTTGACTCCCTTGTATCACAATCTCGATTAGGCCCCACACGGACAAAGCTTTTGGTTGGAGGAGTTCTGCACTTAATTAAAGTAAGGAAATATTTGAAACTTGACTTATTTTAATAATGTTAACGAACAAATCTGCAGCTCATTACTTTTAGTACAAGAAACTCTATAACAACTACACATCAATTAAATCAGTCAAAATCACTTAAAACATTTGTTAGATCATCTGTAATAAAGAAAGCTAAGGATATCCATCAGACTTCAAAGAAATAAAGATTGTAAGATGCATTTAGAAAATAAAGATTGGGAACAATTCCAGCACTAGAAATATCAAGAACTTCGTAAGTCTTTTTAACTTTGAGGTCCAAAGGATTTAAGTTTTGCAAGGCTTGTTAGTTAGGACATTTGTCATCAGCTTTGTATTTAAGATTGATCATGACTACATGTACAGTTGTGTTATTGCACAGAACACCTCGATCTCCATGGCTGCAATCATTGAAAAGCTAGGCCTTGTTTGAATCCAGAGGCAGCTGTTATGTGGACTAAATACACACAAAAGTTGAAGAGAATTTTCACTCATGATTATCCCAAATCACTATTATGATCAACGTGTATAGAAAAGCTTCCAAATTTTGTATTAAAGACTTGTTGGTCCACCTGGGTTGAAAAAAAATAAAATGCCAAATTTAATTGAACGTAGGAATGGACGGTGATGATTTCTATCTGTCACTACAAGAAAAACTTGGTATTGTTGACAGTTTGAACCTGGGTCCTAAGTTCAAAGGTTATAAGTCTTTACCACTTGACTACAACCTTTGATGTGTTAGTAATTGAACAATATTTATATATAAACTATATAAGTTGTTACAAATTAAAAAGAAAAAAAGTTAGAAAAATTTAAATTTATTCAACTAATCAAAATTCTAATTTATACTATAGATATATATTTTAAAATATTTATTAAAACTTTTAATAAAATTATATTTTTTAAAACATATAGTCGAATTAATTGTCAATACTCTATGATCACGTTTGGTTACATAGTGAAATGATAATCAAAATGGTAATGGTAATGGTAATGGGAATGAGAATGAGAATGCAAAGAGAAGGAAAACTAAGTTTTTTGTTTGGTTGGAACTTTAGAATTAGTCTCTGAATCAGTATTATTTTGTTTGGTTAACAACGGAATAGAATGGAATTAACTATATTTTAACCAAAATACCCCTAATTATGAATGTGTAATAACATGATATATTATGGATAATAATAATAAAATATAAAACTATATTATATATATAATTATATATTATTTAATAGAATAATATATTATATATTATATATACATATATATTATATATAATACATATAATAATATATAATAATATAATATATAGTACATATATATAATATATAATATATTATTTTTTGAAAGGAGCTGAGGTTATTTTTGTAATGAAGTTGGGACATATGAGGATATTTATGGAATATAAATTTTAGTTTGGAATGAAATGGTTTTACATTGGTTTTTGGATGGAATGTCTATTCCACCAAAATGGTGAAATCCTTATTCCAATGAAATCACCATTCCATTGCATTTTCACAAACCAAACGAATGGAATGGCTTTCTTTCCATTCCATTTCATCCAACCAAACATAGCCTATAGGAAACCCGTGACATCAGTTGTAATAAGCATGATTTGGAATACAACTCTCACTACATGGGAGATATTTCTCAACATGCATCTTGCAATTTAATGAACAAATGTAAGACTCATATTACTAATTTATATGGGTAATTGGATTATTAATGTGTCTCTTAGTATGAAACAAGAGGGTGCAAAATAAATAAACAATTTTTTAAAAGTAAATGATTTAAAAGTAAATTTATTAAATTTAAAATTTTACTTATCCAATATCGGCTTGCCCAAAAATCGATATCTTACTGTAAAATAAATTCATATCAGGATTTTATCTGGTGTTGAAAATAGGAAGTAAAAGTTAAAAAATATATATATATATATATTAAAGATAAATAAAAAATTATATATTATGAATGTTTTATAATATAATATATATATTATTATATTAAATAATATATATTATATATTTATTAAATAATATATATTTATATATATTATATATTTATTAAATAATATATATTATATGTTTATATTATATAAATATATTATTATATATATTGTTTAACAACGGAATGGAATTTAGTTAACAGTATTTTGACCCAAATACCCCTAATTATAAAACATTCATATATATATAATATAAAATACATATATATTATATATTATATATTATATATAATAATATATTTATATTTATATTATATTATATTATATTATATATATATTATATAATTTATGTAATAATATATAATATATATAATAATATATTTATATAATATAAATATTTAATACATATTATTTAATATAATATATATTATATAATTTATGTAATAATATATATATAATATACAATTGTCTTTCTTGATAGTTAAAAACTGTCAAGAAAAATGGTTTTTCTTGACAATTAAAAACTGTCAAGAATATGTTATTCTTGACAGTTTTTTAAAACTATTAAGAAATAACTGTCAACAAATGTAGTTTTTTTTGTAGTGTGTGTACATCCCTGAAGCTAAAGAACATGTAGAAATGGCATTTTTCTTCCGGTTCTCAAGAATCTTCAAATCCCCATTTGGAAGAAAGAAAGAAGAAAATTTTTTAAAAAAAAATCCCCAAATGTGGGGGTAGTGATGGAAATGGATATGAATTTCATCCCAAATGGAAATGAGGATGTGGAATTGTGGATGAGTATTGGTAGGGCCCTCATCCACATTACCCCCAAAACTTTTTTTTTTTTTAATAATTATTCATTTTCCTAATTTTAACCCTGTGTGTAAATAATTTTTTAAATCTTAAATTTAGATAACCTACTGAATCTAAAAACTGAAACTTATTTTACTAAAAGGACATTTTCTTGCTGATGTTATTAACAGTAGAAGTTTATTTGTATTTTTATTGGATTTTTTTTTTTTTTTTTTTTGCCTGTTATAAACATTATATTTTTTATTTTTTTTAGTTGAATTTTTAATATGTAATTTTTATTTGAATTTTTAATATCTAAGTTTTATTTATCCAAACATGGTCAAACGAGAGAATTGGGGGGAATAGGGAAACCGGAATTTATTTTTGAGGGCCAATATAGTAAAACAAAAATTTTAGGAGAGATCAATGTATAAAATTTAAAAGAAAATAAATACATTTTACAAGTGGTATATATAAAAAAAAATAAATAAATAAATAAACCAAATATGCATATGGCTAATTATTATGTCTTGGCCATCGGTCTAAACTATATTAATTCTAGAAACAAAATATTTACAATCTTTCTAAATTCTAATGAACCTTAATACCTCATTCAAACTAGAAAGAAACCCAACATGGCAGAATTTTAAAATATAGGAGAAAAAATTGGACCCGAATTCTTTTCAAATTTTCTATGATTTCCTTCCTTTTTTTTTTCTTTTTTTTTTTTTTAAAGATATAATTTCCTTTCCAATCTCCATTAATATTGACACTCCTTGTTATGGTTAATTTTTCTAAATTAGTAAGTGATTTTAGAATGATATGAATCATTCACCCTTCGATTTTATTACAATTATAAACTATTTGACATCAAATTCATCTGATTCAAATTAGATTCATTCAATCTTTTATATCAAAATGGTAATAAATCACTATGTTACCTCTTTTGTGACCTAATTTTTAGAAAATTGATAGCAACATATAATCTTTAAAGATTTTATACCCAAAAAACAAAAATTCTTAAACAAGAATACTCAATTATAAATACATCAAAAAATCAAATTGATGAAAAAAAAAAATTAAACTTTGTTCTTACTTTTGAATATCCTCCATGGTGGTCAACAACAATATTAACAAAAATGTCAACCACAAAAAAACCAAAACAACCGAAGGCCGCCAAAAGATTGAAATCAAGAAAATTGAAGACAAAAACAGCCTACAAGTGACCTTCTCGAAACGTCGGTCTGGTCTCTTCAACAAGGCGATGGAGCTCTCCGTCTTGTGCGGTGTGGAAGTTGGCATTGTTGTCTTTTCTCCCAACGGGAAGATGTTCGTAATAGGTCACCCGGATTTCGACACCGTCCTAAATTGGTATCTCAACGGAGAGTCTCCTCCGCTGGAAGTGTCCACGAGTATCCCATGCTTGCAAGAACACAACAAGCAATACGAGAAGTCAATGAGAGAGTTGGAGAAGGAGAAGAGGAAAGGGAAGGCGATAGAAGAAGAGAGGAAAGCGATGAAAAATAATAATAATAGAGGGTTTTGGTGGGATGAGAGCATAGATAAAATGCGATTGGAGGAGCTTGAAGAGTATGTGAAGGGGTTGATGAAGTTGAGGTTGACTGTGGCTTCGAGGATCAGTGATATGATGATGAAAAATCACTATGTGATGCCTCCTGCAGCTGCAACGATGGCGGCTATTGCTACCGGTCTTGATGTGTTGCCAATTAATAATAATGGTTTTGTCGTTGATGCTAATAGTAACAGTGTTTGTGGATTTGATGATCGGTTCACTCAACATCTTAAGATGTAAAGAAGGAGAAAGAAGACGATTTATTTAATTTTAAAAAAAAATTAGAAAAGAATAAGATGATTTATTGGTGGTATTAACTAATAAATGATGTCTTATTTCTTGTTTTTATGAATAATATTATTGTTTTGCTTCAGTTTATAATTATTTTTAGAGGGTTAATTGATGATTTTATTATTACTTTGGATTCTCATTAATTTTGCCAATGTTTGACTTGAAATTTAAAATGATTAGATAAATAAAAGTTGCAAACCAATTTAATTACTTGAAATAAAAAATAGATTTTGGGTGGAGGAAATCCCTGACCCTGGGTGCCATTAGTCTAATATAAATCGAGTATGAAATCTATGGATAGTGAAAAACTCGGGTACCCGATTGGGTCTGGTTAATTTGCGCATAAAAATGAGTAAAGCCCAACCCAAGTTTGTTTACTTGGGCTCTTAAAGCCCATTTAGGAGGATAATATATTATCGTGGGATGTGTGAGAATGCTTGTGTAGTAAAGTGCACATGGCTAAAAGCTTTTAATTTTTTTAAGAAAAAAAAAATTTACCATTTTTTTAGGGAAATTATTATTCTCCCCCTCTAGTTTGCCGTATTGCATGGGAGGGGGGAAATTGGAGAATTTTGAAATTAGAGTGGGGAGACTAGAGAATACGGCAAATTACAGGGGAGAGAATAATAATTTCCCTTTTTTTTAAGCTGAAAAACCCCTTGTAGCTTTTTCTGTGAATTAGTTTTTGGTATTTCAGAATCAATGGTTTTCATACCTAGGCAGTTTCAGGTATCAGTAATACTAAACATCCCACCTAAAATCTCATCTTTTTCATTTCACTACATGTGGCTAGGGGTGGGCACTTTCAGGCCGACCCGGCCGACCCGACCCGAACCGACCCGAAAACAGAGGTTTGGGTCGGGTTTGATGTTGAAAATAAACTACTTCGGGTTAAAAATCAACAACCCGAAAATATATTGAGTTGGGTCGGTTTTTTGGGTTAACCCGAAACCCGACCCGATATTCTTATGTATATAAAAAAAAAAAAAATCATCAACAGCTATCAGTTCTCTTTTGCAAGTTGCAAACCTAACTCTCTAGTTCACAGTAGTGTCTTCTTCGAAATCTGACGCTCTCTCTACTTCGTTTCTTCGAAATCGTTCCACGCCGGCGCCGATCTTCGCTCTCCATGGCTGTGCTTCTATTTTGACTTCCAAGCCATTGTCATCCAGCCACCGTCTCTCTTTTAAGGTTTGCGTTTCTCTTTCTCTCAGTATTGCGCTATTGCCTTTTCTCTGTGATATGGATCAGTGATATCTTTTGAAGATAATAGATAGATTTGAGAGAGCCTGGGACCGTGCACTTCTATTATGTTGTGGTCTGATTTGCCTAGTTTTCGCATGAAAGATTGTTGTTTTCTTTTCTTTTTTTTCTGGGTTATTGGTTATTAATTTATTATTGTTGGGTTTTTGTGGGATTTGTGTGGTTTGAGGTTTAATGGGTTCTTGATTGGTTGTCCAGTATTTTTGAATCTGAGTGGTTTTGTTGAGTATTTGATGTTTAAGGAATACTGCTTTTCTAATTCTATGGTTAATTATTTTTTAATGGGAGTTTGAAGAGCAAAGGATTCCAGTTCAGATAGGGAAGTGGGAGGTTATGTGAAGAATTGCAAGAGCTCATTTTATGGAAAAGCGATGCATTATCACAATTTTCTGAGAAGAGAAACTGGAAACATCCGTGGAGGCAGCGTTGTTGTCGCCTCAGTGGTTTATAAATACTCTCGTTACTCCATTTATATTAATTGTATTTTTGTTTCTCAATATTTACAATTAGTTACCTTTTTTTTTTTTTTTTTTTATTATTTTCATTTTTGTATGAAGTTACAATGATGTGTACATATTTGCAAACACTTAATAGAAAAACATTGGTGTATGAAATATCAATTTTGATTAAATTGATATGGAAAGTCAATTATTGTGTAATTAGAAAACTAGATTAATGAATTTCAATTTGAGTAGATCTTTATCCTAGTTACTTGTTGACTTTAGATGATTATTTGCATGCTTGGCAGCTTGGAAGAAAGGTCAAGAACAGAGAAACTGTGGTTCCGGACCCAGATTATCGAATTCCAGTTGTACTTCTTGGTGAGTAAAGAGTTGGCCTTTTCTATAAAATGAAGCTCACTATGATCTTTCTGTAGAAAAGTACTTAATACATTGAAATGCATTTGAACTTGAGCAAGTGCAAACCAAGTTTTCTGATTTCAAGTTTTGTTGTAGTTCATTGTGTTTAATTTTCATTGAAAGATCGGTACTAGTGTACTACCAAAACACTAGCTAAGAGTAGGGCAGTTTATGGATGGTTGTCTATGTTTGTGAGTAGATATGAAGATGTTGATTGTATGGTAGCTAACCCCATTGCAGAGTTTACACATTTAAACTTCCTTGAAATTTGTGAGTAAGTCTTCGTTTATAATTGTGAATCAGCTTGATATTTGGGATTTTTAGTTGGTGAGCCAAATATGAGAGGCATTTGATTTTTCCAAGTTTAATGTCATGCTACCTACATATATGATTACTTCTTGCATTTGAATGGTTACAGGGTGTTGTTTTGATTTATTTCCTCTATTTTAGTCTTTGCTCTATTTTCATTTTAATAATAATAAAAAAAAAATATCTTGTTAATAGAAGAAATTATTTGCTTTATATTCAATAAATAGCTAGAATGGAAAATAAGGAAGGCCAGTAGTCTTCCTTCCGTTTTCTGGTCTTCGAGTGGGTGGCTGCTGCGCTTTTGTTGGGGTTTTCTCTTGCTGCGTTTTTTTATCTTTGCTGGAGTGGTGGTGAGGATGGCTTTTTTGGTTTTGTTGCTGTTTTTGTGGGCTTTGGTGTTTTGGTTAGCTTTGACGTGTGATGTAATTCGTACGGAATTGATTTTTTTTACGTAACTCTAACCCGATCAACCCAACCCAACCCAACCCGACAAATATTGAGTTGGGTTGGGTTGGGTTGAATTTCTCCAACCCGAAATATGATCGAGTTGGAAAAATTCCAACCCAACCCAACCCGAACCCGAAAATGCCCACCCCTACATGTGGCATATGAGGTGTCAAATGGTGAATGGATACATGGGGTAGGTGAGATAAATCATCATTAATGTATATCCACTCACAATTTGACACCTCATATACCACATGTAGTAGGATGAAAAATGTGAGATTTTAGATAGATGTTTAGCATTAGAGTAATGCTACATTGCCCAAATTTGGTGTCCAAATCTGGTGCCCAAATGATGTGGCAACAATGTAGACCATTCATTTAAATTGTATTAAATTTGCATGATTTAAATGAATGGTCTACATTGTTGCCACATCATTTGGGCACCAGATTTGGACAATGTAGCATTACTCTTAGCATTATCGTTCAGGTATTCCTGTGCAGGGTTTTTTTTTTTTATAAAAATAAATAAATAAAATAAAAAAATAAAAAAAATAAAAAATAAATAAATAAATAAAGGCTAAAAGCTTTTTATGTGATGACTGATGACATTCAAACAAGAAAAGAATCTTTTAGAAAAATAATAATGATATTGGACAATTTAGGAAAACCCATATTTATTATGATTTGACTTCTTTTTGTTTTATGGGATCTGTTTCCTATTTTAATTAGATGTTTTTTTTTTTTTTTTTAGTCTAATTAGATGTTTTGTTTTGTTTTTTTTTAAATTTTTTTTTAAGTCATGTTTGATTAGTATCAGATTTAGGGCTTGTTTACTAAGGAAATTAAGTTTCTGGTTTCAGAATTCCAATGTTTACTAATTTTGTAGGGAATTAAGGAGTCGTCTTTTTTTTTTTGTCTGAAAACTGAATAGGGACTGGAATCTGAACTGATATGTTTGTTTTTTTTTTCCTCACATCTGAATGTATTGTCAACACGTTTGTTTTTTAAAAGTAAAATTGTTTGAAAATAAATAATTTTACATTTATACCCATGTTAAACAATTATACATATAATATGAAATAAAAACAATCCTAAAATAATAATTATATATAAATACATATAACCATAATCTTCCTCTTCCATTACAAACAAACTTCATTTTTACTAAGAAAAAAAAGGTTTTTTTTTTTTTCAAAAAATAAAAGAGGCAACAAGAAAAGTCACACAAAACACTTTAATATATATATATATATATAAATACATCACCCTAATATCATAATAAAGTATTGATATTAAACACCGATATGATAAATGATTAGGGTTCTTTTTTTATTTTTAAAGCTATTTAAAATAAGGTATATATTAAAAAGGTTTATATACCGTATATAATTATGATGAAATTGGAAATATGTTATATATGGAGGATAGTATCGAAAAAAAAGATTTTGAATTGTATTTAATACAATTCAATGATTTGCAATTAAGTGAAAAGTCAAGATTTTTTACTTTTTATTTTAAATTGTTTTTTTGACAATTTTAAGTAGTTTGATCACTTAAAAAAAACAAACAAAACAACTTAATAATTATGATTCAGACTCATTAAGTTTTAAGTGAAAAAAACAAACGACCCTTAAATCATGTGGACACCACTCTCAAATAGTAACCCCCAAGATTGTTGTTATCTAAGTCCAATATGGTAAGATGTGAAAGTTGTCCAAAACGTTTTGGGAAAGAGCCATTCAGCTTATTCCCTTTAATTTGCAATTCTCTCGATGATGAAAATAGTGTAAAATCAGACAATGAACCACTGAGAATATTATCCTTTAATAACAAAGTTTCTAATGTGTGTTTGGAACAACCAGACAAGTAAGAAAAAAAGTTCACATCTTACCATATTCCTTAGTTTCTGGATTGAAAAAAAGTAATTAATGTCTTTTTTACTAAATTATCCTCAATTATAATAATTATATAAAAAAAACTGCATTTTAATGGCTGTATTTTTACTAAAGTAAAATGTCTTTTCACTAAATTATCCTCACTAAAATACGATTTTTTACTAGAGTAAAATGTCTTTTTATTAAATTATCCGCACTAAAGTACGATTTTTTTCCGGTAGATTTTATGAATATACATAAAATCTTGGTGATGATTATTATTGATTTGTTGCATCGATTCTATATACATATATATTAAATCTAGAATAAAAACAACTATATATATAAATATATATATGATATTGTATACGTGGATAAAAAAAAGTAAATTGTGTATGAATGATGTTGATGAACAAAAATTAATACGTCAAAATTAATACAACAAAACTCTGCTTTGATTTATTGGCTTCCATAATGTTTATTTTTTAATTAATGGGGCGAAGTTATGCGGCGAAGTTATGCGGCAAAGTTTTTTATTTATTTATTTATTTATTTATTTACATAAATTATGTCTACAATACCATTTATGAATCATTGCATATTCATATATATATATATATATTACTGTGACTTTTTTTTTTAATGAAATTATAATCAACTTTATATTATTTTGATTCCTTAATTTAAGTAAATACTAGAAATATGATAAATTTGATTTCATTTTTTATTCCGAAATTGTTAGTAAACACTGGAATGAAATTTAGTATCTTAATTTCGATTCCCCTCCATTTCCTTTCTAATGGAACTTGATTTCGATTCCCTCCATTTTTTATTAGTAAATGCGGCCTTAGTTAGTTTATTATAATTTATAGTAATTTCATTCATAACTATCGTTTGTTTGTAGTTTGGGAATGATTGGACCTCACTGGTATCTACAAATTCTTGTAAGTGTACATAACATCAGGATCTTTCATCCACCTTCCTAACCACAAACAACTACCTTTTCTAAAGTCTAAACTCCATATTGTATACACCTTCTGTATTTTCCCCATTAAAAAAATAGAAAAAAAATCAATTTGAAGAATTAACGGGTTCGGGTTGGTAATCAGGATCAATTTGTTTGACCCGTTTAAATAAACGGAGTTATGTCGGAGGATTTGAATCCTCTTCTCTCCTTGAGTATCCTCACCTTCATAATCTATTGTTACATATCTAATATTGCAAATAAATGGTCTGGATTATTTCTATTATTTTTATGTCTTTACACTACAAAAAGATAGAATTAATTCAAACCATTGATTTGGGTGAAGACAAGATGGGGTGACATTGTTAAGAAACTCATTGTAAAACAACAAACTCAATGGTTTACCTAGACTTTATTGTTCAGACTTTTACCCAAAACTTACAGAAACACTAATTATATTCTGTTCGATACGCCCAACACGTAGAGAAAATTTAGCTAAGAGAAGGTTGCAGGGATTTGATGGATGGATTATTGTGTGTACTAGCCATTTTTTCAAATTTCAGAAGTAAATCACAACCGTCTATTCTGTTGATCGAAATGTTAGTGAGCCATCATAAAGTAGAATTGAACCATTCAATCAATCCTCAGTGATATTACAGTGATCACTACAATCACAAGTAGCAGTCTTGTGTTCAGATTAATTTTTGCAATAGTACTAATATCAATCAATGCAATTATGAGTTGCCCTCATAAGCGTACCTCAGCTGGTAGATGAACAGGTTTGGGGCTTGGGAAAATGAATCACAAGTCAGCGGCTCGAATCCTACCAATGGCAAAAAAAGATGTTGATCTACCTAACCACATTGAATCTTGTGAGATTCTTAATTGATGAGAGTCCTAAGGCCAACAATGATAATGAGTTGGATGTGTAAGTTTAAAATGGTGATTATTGTCAAAATCAATTCTTTTGAATTTCATAATTGTAATTATCAATTTAATGATGATTTATCTCTATTAATTCCGGATTAATAGAAATATTAAATTTTGAATTCAAAACAAAACTGATTTGACTTTAATATTGCCTATTGTAATGAGAATTAATTTCAAATTAATTCAGTTGATCTCCTCCTAATATTATGGCGGATAAATCAAATGTGAACACAAGTATTCCACGTGAGACTCCTAGTGCTAATCCAACTGTCGGACTAGACACCTCAGCTATTAATTTAGTGCTTGTGGGAGATGTGCCTATTTTGGGGCCAAGTGTGGCAACATTGACTCCAACCATCAACTCATTCGTGAGAAACATGGGAGATTCGGTGATGATCCAGTATGTGAGTCACGTGAACCTAGTTAAGTGGTGGCAGCAGAAGATGATGTTCTAATTAACCACGCTGAATCTAGTTATGTTCTTGACTAAAGATGCTCTTAAACCCAATAGTGGTTAAGAGCGAGATGTTCAAGTATGGAATGTTATTGATGCACGAAACCATTCTAATTTATGTACTGGAAAAACATACTGAACAAGCTATTAGACTTGCTGTATAGTGAACACAGCCAAAGAACTATGGGAGTCTCTAGACCAAAAATACAAGACTAAGGATGCTGGATCCAAAAGGTTTGTTATGGGCCGGTTTCTTGATTACAAGAAGGGGGACTCTAAAAGCTTTACGTGATTCTGCATGAGATCTATGCTGAAGGGATAACCTAAAGTGAAACCTTTCAGATGGCTGATATCACTAAGAAGCAACCGAGGTAGTGAGTATGAAGCACCTTTTGGTGAATTCTGTGCACAACATGGAATCATACATCAAAGCACTGCGCCATATTCCCCTCAGCAAAACAAAGTTGCTGAACAAAAAAAATCATTCCTTGAAAGCAATGATGAATGCAATGCTGATAAGTTCTGGATTGCCTCAGAACATGTGAGGTGAAACTATATTGTCTAGCAATTACCTTTTAAATAAGGTACCTCGAAAGAAAAAAGACAAGATCTCATATAAGCTATGGAAAGGAAGAAAGCATTCCTATAAATTCTTATTAATGTGGGGGTGTCTTGTCAAAGTGGCCGTACCTACACCTATGAAGGTGAAAATAGGTCCGAAAACCGTTGATTGCATTTTCATTAGATATGAACATAACAGTAATGCTTATCGATTTTCGGTGTATAAGTTTGACATTCCAGATATACACAAAAATACAATAATGGAATCTAGAAATACATCGTTCTTTGAACATGTGTTTCCATATAAATCCAATGATGAAGCAAGTTCATCGAAACGAACACATGCTGATAGCTGTGAGGACCAAGAAAAAAATGAAGTTAAGGATGAACCTAGACGTAGCAAAAGAGCAAGGACGGAAATGTCTTTTGGTCTAGATTTTCTGACCTATTTGTTAGAAGGTGAACCTTGAACTTTCAAAAAAGCAGTAAGCTCTTCAGAAGGACTCCTGCAGAAAGAGGCTATTAAAAGCGAAATTAATTCCATTCTCCAAAATCGTACCTGGGAATTAATGGACCTTCCTTCGGGATGTAAACCGCTAAGGTCCAAATGGATTTTCAAGAGAAAAATGAAAGCGAATGGATCAATTGATAAGTATAATGCTAGACTTGTAATTAAAGGTTACAATCAGTAAGAAGGCCTAGATTACTTTGATACATATTCTCCTGTGACGAGAACAACTTCCATTAGGATGATACTTGCAATTGCAGCTTTGTGAAATCTTGAAGTATATCAAATGGATGTGAAAACAGCTTTCTTAAATGGAGATCTAGATGAAGAGATCTACATGGAACAACCAGAGGCTTTTTCCGCTCTAGGGCAAGGAAAGAAAGTTTGTAAATTGGTGAAATCTTTATATGGTTTAAAGTAAGCACTAAAACAATGGCATGAGAAATTTAACTATGTTATGATGTCAAATAGATTTAAAATCAACGAATGTGACAAATGTGTTTATGTCAAGGACACATGAAATGGCTATGTCATTTTTTGCCTTTACATTGATGACATGTTTATTGTTGGTAGTGATGATAAAATGATCAAATCTACCAATCAAGATTTGATATGAAAGATATGGGACCAACCGATGTAATGTTGGGAATGAAAATCTCAAGAACATCGAACAGACTCATTCTAAGTCAGTCACACTATGTTGAGAAATTCAACAAAAATGATTCTGGAATTTCTAGAACACCAGTAGATAGAAATCTACATTTATCCAAGAATAAGGATGAGAGCATCGCTCAACTAGAATATTATAAAGTGATAGAAAGTCTGATGTACTTAACAAGTAGTACAAGACCAGACATAGCTAATGTAGTCAGCATATTAAGTAGATACACGAGTAATCCAAGAATAAATCACTAGATAAGAATAGTAAGAGTACTGAAGTACTTACGATTCACTCGTAATTATGGGCTGCATTATACCAGATATCTGTTAGGATTTATACCATAAAGCTTGTAATTTATAAATGTTATAAATTCATTAATAAAAGAAGTAGTTATTTCATTCAATTAACATGACTTATACGTTTATATTCTATGTGCTAAACATCCAAGATTGCTAGATGTAATCTCAAACTAAGTATATGAATGTCATATACATAGGAATTCATTTTGAGACATGCAATCTAAAGAGTTCATAGATAGCAAGTAAAGTTTGGTACTTTATTTGTGATTAATCTACAACTGCGGTCAATTTCGTAATGTATAGTGGTCTTATCCTATACTACTCATATGGTGATATGAGAGTAGAGGCACCTTATATGATGTGATCATATAGGACATGGCCACAATCTATATGAATCTATCACTAAGATCCGTTAGTTGAAAAGATTCATTCATATCGACAAATGATAGCTGTATATGGATGATCGAAATCCTAAGTGTCTTGCTGACTCCTTCAAGTTAGATCGTGTTTCTTGACATACCATAGGTGAGATCGGAGTAGCATTCCAGATCAATAACTCAGTATATTGGAACCACAGTTTGGCTTGTGGCTAGGAAGGTATGCACACAATAGAGGAATCCACTCCTTCTTGCGAGAAGTAGATAGTAGTTCCCTTAAGAGTTGATTCGAGGCTTGAACGATTAAGAGCGCTCTTCTTCTTCTATAAAGAAATGAAGGATATAATCATTCATTAGAGAATCAATGGTATTTAAAGGAAAAGATATAATTAGAGAGGTATAACGGACTTTATGACCTAGCTCTAATTATGAACTACTTGTGGATCATACCATATGTAACAGTTATATTGATGGACATTGATAATTTGGTTGTGTAAAACATCTACAGTTACGAGAGTACAACCTTGGGTTTTAAGTGGAATAACTTCGAGGTTAATAATAGTGAAATATTAATTAAAGAGTTTAATTTATTTTGCTAAGTATTATTGGAGCTCAAAACTGTGGGTCTATTAGGTCCCGTTGCTAGCCATTTATGATTGCCAGTAACAAGGCTCACGAAGAATTGGATGGTCCAATTAATTATGTAACGAAAGTAACTTTAATATATTATAGGAATTAATTAAATAATGTGATTATTTAATTAATGTATTGTGTAATTGATTAATTAAATATTATTAAATAATATGATTATTTAATTAACATATTGATAATTAAGAATTATTAATTGTTATTTGAAGGTTTCAATTTCGAACATTGACAAGAGCAAAAGAATAAAATAATAAGAGATTATTTATATTTGCTTTAAAGAGGTCAAAGATTCAAACCTTAATGGTGACCGATTCAAACCCTAATGGTGACCGAATTAAAAAATGATTTATAATCCTATTTTGACTTGATTTACTAAACCCTTGCATAGACCCGACGCCGGTTCGGTTCGAACCGCCAAACCGAAACCGGAACCGGAACCAAATGAGGGTGGTTCCGGTTAGGGATGATAATTAAACCCGAACCTGTGGGACCCGCCCGAATCCAACCCGCTTAAAGAGGGTTTGGGTTGGGATAAGTGTACCCGTGGACGGGTTTGGGTTTGAAAATTGTACCCGTCACGGGTTCGGGTTTAGGTTCAGGTATGGATTTGGAAAAAAATCCATACCCGAACCCGAGTACCTGCGAATAATAAAAATTATATAATATTTTATTATTTAAAATATTATAAATTTAAACTCCAATAAAAACTTTTTAATTATATAGAGAATAAAATGTAAACATTTCAATATATTAAGTGTTTTTATTCTTTAAAATTATAATATTTCATATATTTAAATAATATAGAAATAATTTTCAAAAAAAAAAAATATTGGCGGGTTCGCTAGTTTTACCCGTGGACTAGCTTGTTTCACGGGTTAATGGGTGTGTTTGGGTGTCCCTCAAACCCGTGGGTAAAACCCAAACCCAAACCCGTTTATTTTCGCGGGTTCACAGGCGAGTTCGGTAGACATAAAGTTTCACAGGTTTAGGTTTGGATTTTGCCAAATCTACCTGAACCCGCCCCATTGCCATTCCTAATTCCGGTTTCGGTTCCAATTTTTAAGGAACCACTCGGTTTGAACATATATATATATATTATAAATCCTAAACCTAAACCCAGCATTCCAGCAAGCAAGCACCAACATATCTTTTTCGTCAGGTCAGTTTTCTGATTTCTGATCTCTTTCTTTTCTTCTGCTTCGATCTCTTCATCTTCTTCTTCTTCGATCACTTATTTAGTTCTTCTTCTTCTTCGATCTCTTCTTCTTCTTCTTCGATTCACGAAAATTGATTTAGGGGTGGTTTAGGGCTGATGTAGGGGTGGTTTAGGGTTGATTTCATATTTATGAGAGAGCTGATTTAAAAAATTTCCGGTTTAAAACCATCGGAACCGAAATCGAAACCGCCATAGGTCAATTCCGGTTCTAGTTCCCTCTGGTTTGGTTCTGGTTCCAGCTCTAAAGGAACCAGAACCGAAACCAAACCAAAATCGGCGTCAGGTCTACCCTAGGATCCTAGTATATAACATATACTTGTCAAGAAATATAAACTAACCTAACCCTAATTGAGAGAGAGAAGTGCGGCCACATAGAGAAAGAAAAGAAAAAGTTTTTTTTTCTTCCCAAAGCTTGGCCGAATTCACTAGAGAGGACAAAGGGTTGTCTTCCGGATCTCTCAAGCCTACATTCAACTGTTCCTGGAATTCGTTACGTGCCCACACATACAATTGCTAGATCTCAGGACATAGTTCGAAAGGCTTAATGGTGAAGGATCGAAAAGAAAACGAAGGAGTGTTTTCAAAGGTATGAAAACAAATCTCTTCCTAATGTTCGTGTATACAAAAGGGTCTAAAGATGATAAAATTTTTAAACCTATCAATCTTAACTCTTTGATTTTCCGCTGCGCGACTTACAATAACCTGATGTTCTAAAAGAATACACAGATGCAAACTGTATATCTATGAAAGATTCAAAATCTACTAGTGGGTATGTGTTCTCACTAGGAGATGTGGTTATATCCTGGAAATCTTCCAAACAGATTTGTATAGCCAGATCCATCATGGAATATAAGTTCATTGCTCTAGATAAATGTGGTGAGGATGCTGAATGGCTATGCCAATTCTTAGAAGATATTCCAAGATAGCCAAAGCCTGTGCAGGTGATTTGCATCCACTGTGATAGTCAATCACCAATAGGAAGAGCACATAGCAACATGTACAATGAGAAATTTAGACATATACGTCGAAGACATAATACCATTAGACAACTACTCTTAACTTGAGTTATCTCTATTGACTATGTAAAGTCAAAAAGGTTAAAAAAATTAAATAGCACTTTTTAGGGGTGGTTTTGTGCAAATAGCACTACATTAATAAGTGTTGTTTAAATAGCACTAAAGTATGTGCTCAGACAAATATACCCTCATATTAGGGCATCAGGCAACTATTCTTGATTTATTATTTACTTTTAACTTTTTATTTTCATCTCAAACTTTACTCTTTACCCGTTAACTCAAGGACAGCAGACAAAGTCTGTACAACAGCGACAACCATTGACGGCGACAACCACGAGCAGTTCGACAGCACCGGTGACAACCGCGAGGACTTCGACGGCAGCCACACGACTCCGACGACATGTCTGTCCAACATAGTTCTTGTCAATCAATTTGAGGTATTTTCGTTTGGGTTTTGTTTTGAAATTTGATATTGTTGATTTTCAGAAATTTAAACACTTATTGGTTGATTTCCATTTAGTTTTTTATGAATTTGAAATGTTGTTGTTTGAATAAGAATGGTGGTTGTTGTTTGTGAATTTCAAATATTTCGATTTTTGTTGATTTGAATTCGTTTTATCAAAACAAAAAATTTTGTTTGAATTGTGGTGATGGTGGGTTAGGGTTTTCTGTTTAGAGAAGAAGATGAACAATCAACAGTAAACATACAAAATTAGGGATTTTTCAAAGCATCTGTCGAGACTTATTCGGAACATTTTCGAGATTTATTATTTTGTTTGGGAGACTTATTTTTGCCTTTTCTAGACTTAAATACCGTTTCGAAATTATATCTTCTTTGTGAGACTTATATCATCATTTTCGGGACTTATTTAAGGATTGTAGAGACTTATGTAACATATATAGCAGAGTTATTGATAGAGTTGTTGATATCTTTTTTTTTTATATTTTTTTTTTTTATATTCAACTGTTTGGTTACATATGTTTGTTTATTGTGAACAATACACATAGAAGGAAAAGTGAAATAAAGATGTGTATATGTTTATTTAACATATGTTTTTTTGGTACTTTTATATTTTAATAAATAAAGATGTGCATTGTCATGTAGGTAATTAAGTTTCATATTTATTTGGTAGTTTTGGTTCGTTGTTAGTATTTAACACACTTGGAAAAGATAGAAATTGAGGACAATATGCTAAAAGCTACAGTTATTTTTATGATGTTGTATAAGAGTGTTAAAAGATAAAGGTTCTAACATGGTGGGGGATGTTGTGCAATGGGGTAGTAAATAAAGTCAGAATGTTGTGTTGCTCGCTGTCTTTATGTTGATTCTTGCATTCTGTGGGTTTTGTCTATGTGGTTTGTGTGTGACTTTTATTGGTTGTTGTCTTGGGTCAGTTTTGGGTGTCCCTGTTATTTTGTGAGCTTTGTGGGCTATGTATGTGTTCTCTTTGGTTTTTTTCCTTATTAAATAAATGTTGCCTTAAAAAAAAATGCTGAACTGAAAATAATATTTCCTGTTGTTTTTTTAATTTAGCATGCATATCATAGTGATTTTGAGAAGTAATGGTGTAGCTAGACTAATTGACAGTTTGGTACATACATTAGTAATCCTTCATAGATGGGTGAAGACTGATATTGTAACTATCAGTTAGAAAGATGTGTATGTGTTGATGCTAAAGAAATTAGTATGGTGGCAAAACTTATTTTCGTGACTTATATCATAATTATCAAGACTTATATCATTATATTCAAGACTTATTTTATATTTTCGAGACTTAACATATATGTATTTGATACTTAATTGTGCTATTCGAGACTTACTAGTGTGCATATTTTTGGAAATAGTTGCTTCATTGGTGACTGATAGTGTGATGTGTAGTCATGCTTGTATGTTTTGGGACTTATATCATACTTTTCGAGACTTATTAAGGTATATTCGGGACTTATTTAAGTATTATCGAGACTTATTCATCTGTATTCGAGACTTACTAGTATATATTCGAGACTTAATTGTTTCTGATCGAGACTTACTGATGTTGTAATGTTCTAGAATGATTTGCTACATTGGAGACTTATTGTGTGATGTGTAGTTATGATTGTATGTTTTGTTTACAATTGGTGAATCTGAAGAGGCAACAGAAAATTCCCGAGTTGGATTGGAATAATGGAACAATTACTCGCCACAATCACATCGAAATTCTGCAAGTAATAGATGATGTACTTACCAGCATAAATGATGGAGAGGTCCAAAAGCAGAGGTTCATGGACTCATGTTTTGGACATTTCTTACATATGCATCGAACCATGCAGTTTTCTAGGACAATTGTGCATCGCTTGCTTTTGTGGGAGATATATCACGATGTCAGCCCAGATGAGATGCGATTCTTGTTGGGAAACGTGAATGTCCGGTTTTCCAAAATCGAGTTTTGTCTAATAACAGGGTTGAAGTTTGGAGTTGTGCCTGACACGACAGAGTATTCCGAGGTGGAGAATGGAATACACAAAAGGTATTTTGGTGGTCGGGATGAAATCAGGTTTGAGGAATTGAAGGAAGGGGTACAATAAGGTGGATGGACAAAGCAGTTTGACATTGTCAAGCTCTGTTTCTTGTTGTTGCTTCATTTGTTTTTGATCGAAGGGGATGAGAGGGGGAAAGTGCCTATTTGGCAGGTGCGGCTTGTAGACAACTTGGATGGTTTTGATGCGTTCCCATGGGGTTCCCTCGTCTACAGTTACTCTATATATGGGTTCAAGACTGCGTTGTGTGGTCGGAGAAACCGATTTGAACAGAAACTAAAGTACAACATGTGGGGGTTTTCGTATGCTTTATTGGTAAGGCTTACAATATCATATCATTGTTTGAAACATTTCATTTATAATTTTTATTAATCTAATATTATATTTTCTAACAATTTTGTATCACTTGAATGTTATAGATATTCGCTCTAGAAGTAATTCCTGCATTGGCTAGGTAATTCGCCACTCACCGTAACGGTGACCCATTTCCACGTATTCTGAAGTGGGAGTTCACGAGGCGACCTCGGCCGGACAAAGTCAAAAAGATTATAAAGGATAAGGTAATGTCTTTGTAACCTATTGGATATTATCATCGATTTGATTTCTTTAGGTTTGTGATTGTTGTTTGTATTTCTGATTTCATTTTTGAACAACTTTAGATTTATGCGGATCTGAAAATCACCCCTACAAATCAGGAGGCTGGTCAGTGATATTATAATGGGCTACAAAACCTGGATGATTTGTACCTAGCTCCCAGTGCATTAGACAATATGCCAGATGAGTTTGAAGACGGACCTAGCACAGACAATTTTACAGCTTTAGGGTCTAAACCCACCAGCGCTGTTGGGCCTAGTGGGACTGCTACACCTACACTTACACCTACCACGGGTGTAGTTGACATCTCTACCCTTCCACGTCGACGTTTCAGAGCAGGAACGATAGGGGGGACTAGACTGTGTAGCGTCACCGTCTCAGCATCCAGATACTGTCCGAGAGGTATGTATTCATATATATATATATGTATATATATATTGTGCATAATATTAGTAATGTGTAACTTTTTTTCGTTCAGTTCAGGGACCACATGAAGTTCGTACTCAATGATATGAATCGGTGATACAGTCATTCCAAGAGTTACGAAAGGAGTTTATAGATTTCGAGTCACGCGTACAGAATTAGCTTGAGATTGTCTTGGATGAGCTTCAAAACAGCGACCGACGTAGAGAGGAACAACATGCCAAGATGATGCGCATCTTTCGTTCATATAGGCACAATGATGACCAATCCCATACTCCTCGGGGTCATTCACTATCCATGTCCCAACATGCTCGGTCTTATCATCCGTTGGATCCTCCAGTGATGGCCTAACAAAGTGCAGAGGTCCAGGATCCTCTAGTGGGCCTACAGAACAGTCCAGATGTCCAGGATCCTCCAGTGGGCTACAGAATAGTCCAGAGGTCTGGGATCCTCCATTGATGGCCCAACAGACTTTTAAGGTCTAGGATCCTCCAGTGAATTGTAGACCAGTACGCTTGCGGAAACGGGGCTGGCAGCAGACTACTCCATATACTTACCCATGTAAGCTTAAGAAAGCTAAGTCGGGAGCACATACATTCAAGCCAGATGAAAAGGTTGATGCGGAAATGTTAGCGGATTACATAGCATTTAAAGAGGATCCAACTGGGAGGTAATTATACGTTACAAGTCTTTTACATTTATGTATGAATTATTTATGCATTTTCTAACTGTTTCAATTTTTTTGCCAGACACGATGTAGACATACAACTCATAGTTGATGTCCCTTGGTTCATTCAATTCGAGTCCAACAACACTGTTTTGGAAGACACAGTATGAATTATACAAGTTCTTCATGATTGAAATTGCGAAGACCACATTGTCTATCAATTATATGTAGTTTCGTTTATTTGTCATATATGTCCACATTTTTATAGCATTTGGAAGCCTATTTGAAGATAGTAAGGAAGTGTCAGCGCATGTTTCCAGAAGTATGCAAGCAGAATGTCAACATCATAGATCCTTATTTCTACATAAGTAATTTGTATTTCTAATAGTATACTTTTTTTTTTTTTTAAACTATGTCCATGCTTAAATGACAATCTAACATGGTAAATTGGTGGGAGCAAATGATGCTTGTTGGAACAACGGACAAACCTTTTGAAGAATGTCTAGTGTTGTCTTACAAGTGAACAGTCAAACAAATTGCATGGGCGAGAGGGAAAACGATGGCGGCTGTCGTCCGTGGAATGAGGTCGATACAGTATGTTATGATACAAATGGAATTCTTAAATGAGAAAATTGGAAAATGGTATTCATTTATGCTTTTTACATTTTTACGGCTGATATTATTATTCATCCTCTTTTGTTTGTATTAGATCTAGCTATTGATTCCGGTGAATGTTGGAGGCAGTCATTGGTTAATGGCTAAAGTGGAACTAACACTGCGATACATCCGTCTATATGATCTAGTGGGGCAGCCAGTTGAGTACCAAGTCCGCAATTAACAACTTGCTTGTTTACGGTAGTTTCTGCCTTTAATGCTGAATCAAATTGGTTTTTACAAAAAGAAACGGAAGGGCACCACTATGAATTCGGACCCATTTCATATGGTGTTAATAACCCTACAAAACATTCCCCAACAAACAACTAGGTATGTAACATAACTATAATGCTTACATAGTTTTGAAATCTTTGTTCTATTCATAAGGAAATTAACTTTTTGTAAGTCTTTACAGTGGCAATTGTGGAGCACACACATTAGCATTGATTGAGTATACTATGGCAAACAGAAAGAAGCTCAATTGGACTGATGAGCAAATGCCTCATATGCAACTGAAAATGGCCGTGGAAGTTTTTTCAAACTCCATTGTTTCGGTCCATCGAATACGATTACAATGAATAGTATTTTCAAACTTCATTATGGATGGATTTTTTGGTTATTACAAATGGATGTATGAATGTATTTATCATGTTCATTAACAACGGATGAATTTTTTGGTTATGGACAGATGTATGAATTATGTTGATTACTTTTGAATGGTTATGTTGGATGGAATTGACATAGACATCATGTGTTTATAATGAATATTTTTGAATGAATGGAATTGAATGGATCATTTTCAATGGATAGGTTTTTTTTTTTTTTTTTTTTTTTGTGAAGGGATTGTTTTGTTTCCAGTAAGTCTCGAATTGATTATATTAGAATAATTTCGAGACTTATTCGGCTTTTTTGAGACCTATTATAATATAGTCGGGACTTATTTGGTACTTTCGAGATGTATTCCAATATATTCGGGACTTATTTGGTGATTTCTAGACTTACTGGGGTTGCATATGTCATTCTGTATTGCAAACCTTTAAACCTACACTAATGAATTTTATAATGCAACATAACAGCTACTAACCATCCACATGCAAATTACAAACCAACAAATGTTATTTAGCTTTTACAAATACCAAAGAAATGTTGATACATATCATCTAGAAAGTACAATTAAGGATAATAGAAGCATTACAGTCATCCAGAAAGTGAGATAAAGTAGAATAAATTCATTACAAGCATTACAGTCATCCAGAAAGTGAGATAAAGTAGAATAAATTCATTATAAGCATTACAGTCATGCAACGATTTCATCCTTTTTTGGGCAAGTTTTTTTGTTGTGCCCACTTTCATGGCACAAACTACATTTCCGACGGTAAGCATCTAGAATAGTACTACTGGAACTGGGGCCTGGATTCAGACACCGCCTAGAATTGTGACCTTCTATTTTGTATTTTTTGCATTTTTGTTTGCTAGGCCTCTCGGAGGCGGAGGCGGAGGCGGAGGCGGAGGCAAATCGAGTTCTTCGGGGCCGACCAGATTGTGTTTGGATTTCAGGTGTTAAGACCACCCGATTTCTAATGTCTTTAGGAACTACCCAAGTATTTGGATGACCCACAGGCATGATCGGTATAGAATATGCATCGGTAAGGACTTCTTTTTTTGTAGTAATCTACACATAAGGAAGTGTAATCCAAGTTTCACTCCTTATGAATTTAACAAGAAATAACATTCACCGTAAATGCAATCATAGAATGATTGTTATTGAAGAACCGAAAAAAAAACAAAAAAACAAATATATACCTAGCAACTGCAAGTGCATGAGCACAAGGTAGCTGATCAAGATCGAAAACCTTGCATGTGCATGTCTTTCCCAACAAGTTAACTGTCCATTGGTCTCCCCGTAGTTACACTAGAAATATGTTCCAATCAACATGAGTCGAGGTCATATGATTACATTCAACTATTCATTCCGCAATCTCCTCATGTGCAACATCGATGAGTTAAGAACGCATGTTTACCGTAGCTTGGTGATGATTATAAAACCATTTCTGGAGTATGTTCCTAATGAACTTGGCTAATGTCATCACCGATAATTTGTGAGCAAATCTTAAGCATGAATTAAGACATTCAGCAACATTGGTTGTCATCATGGAAAATCTCCTCTTTGGACAATAGACACATGACCATTTTTTAGGTCTGATTTCCAAAACATATTCATATGCGTTCTTATGTAGCTTCTTTAACTATTCCATCTCCCGATCATAATCCACTTGCCTGTGTGCTCTAGTAGCCTGTTGAAATATATCTACAACATTTTTTCTGTGGAACATTTTCCTTACATTCTCGGAAATGTGCCAAACACAAAACACATGGGTTGCATTTGGGAAGACTTTTTGTATCCCAAATTCAATGCTTGCATGACGATCGGATACCAAAACCAAATCATCAATGTGGCCAAGTGCATCCTTCAATGTCTATAGAAACCACTCCCATGAACTGTTGTTTTCAGAATCCCTACACCCAAACGCTATAGGATATGTTTGTTCATTACCATCTTGTACTGTGGCCACAAACATACCATCAATAGCAATAACATGACGTATACATCGGTGGAATCCTCTACTTGAAGCTCCAAACGGCATGAAAAAGTACAAAAATTGATTTTCATCTGTGCATTGTATATCCGTGATTGTGCTATTATTTAGTTGTTCCAGAACATAAGCAAAAGATGGAAGCAACCGGAATGACTCCTCATGTGTTCCATATGTCAATTGCAATGCATACTACAAGGATGTGTGTGCCTTATTGTACAATAGTTAGATGTCATACATAAACTTCATATCTGCAATTATGTCTCTAGGAACCATGATACATCCGTCATGGTCTTGAAGTCTAGGAGCTACAATTTCACCAATGATGATTGCACTAGCTTGCCGGTGGCGCCGGTGAACCTCTTCCAATGGACAAGTGTGCTTGTTTTGATAACTTCGTACGTGAAAGTATGTCCCCTTGGACACCCTAACTGCTCTTAATTTCCAGTTACAATTTTCATGCTTGCAAACCAAATGTAAAACGGATTTGTTAGACCGTTTCACCTTCCATTCATAATTCTCTCTCAATGCATGAATGCCTACTAACCGTTTCAAATCCTTCTTCGTAGAGAAAATTTGTCCCTTGTAAATCATAGTGTTAAGTGTTCTTAGACCCATGGTGCTCATGTCGCCAAATGAAAATGACTCTGATCCAGGGATAACCCACGTTGTTGTATTGTTCGAACTAAAAATGAACTCTCCTTCGACACGTCTTCCTAATGTATGATGTTGTTACATTCGTCTAACGGCTGTTCCAACTCACAATCAAATTGAGGTACGGTATGAGGTGCATCAACCTTAACTGCCTCATACGAATCATGGACAACATTATTAGATTGCTGTGTTTCTATGGGATTTTGATCCATTTCAATGTCATCACCTATGACACATTCCTCGCATCTTTTTTCAACAAGTGTAACACACACTTTTGGAATTACCTTATCTACCCCTAGTAGAAACTGAACGTCATCATCATCCGCTATCATAGTGCGACATGTATTGTCTGGACCAACGGATATTGATTGTATGTCAATTTCATACATGTTTGGATCATATTTCACAATGGCCTTTACAACCCCCAACAGTTCTTCATATGTCAAATTCTTCCGAATATATACACCTTTATTAAAGGTGCCGACATATGTCTCGCTTCCATCTGGTAGTTCATTCCATTGTCTATTATATGATATCAATATTCTAACACGATCCATCGTCCTGGAAACGAGTAACACTATCAAAAAACCATATGAAAACTAGTCAAAAAATTACAATCAGTCTAATTCATCCCAGTAAGTCTCGAATTCTTCCATTTAAATCTCGAATTTAATATAAATAAGTCTCGATAACGTTATAAATAAGACCCGAATATATAAATAAGTCTCGATAATGTTATAAATAAGTCTCAATAAAGATATAAATAAGTCTCCATAATGACATAAATAAGTCTCGGAATTGATATAAATAAGTCTCGATAATATATAAATAAGTCTCGATAACATCAAATAAGTCTCGAAAAATAGAAACTATTCCAGCAAATCAGATCAAAATAGAGAATTAGCTTCAGTTCAACATAAACATCTAACAAATTGAAAGTGCAAGTTTCCAGACTAGATCTTAAAGAAATGTCATTCATGAGTTTCTCAACTACTTTATGGAGGAAATGTACCTTATCAACTCTTCCAATAATCCAAATATCTTGTCTAGATCTGAAATTAAAAATGGAGAAATCGCATTAGTTCAACATATCTAACAAATTGAAAGTGCAAACTTCAAGACCACAACTGAACGAGTTTCTCAACTAGTTTATTAGTGAAATTTACCTTCTAATAATCCAATTAGCTTGTCTGAATCTGAAATTAGTGAAATGGAAGAATGAGCTTTCAAATGGAAGAAATGCGAGGAAGAACGAGTTTGGTTGAAGTCGACTTTGGAAAATCAGAGAGGAAGAACGAGTTTGGTTGAGGTTGAAGTCGACTATGGAAGAAAGGAGAGGAAGAAATGATAGGAAGGAGAGGAAGAACGACCTCACTGTTTAGACAAAGTGAGGGAAAATGAAAATTGAAAATGAAAATGAAAAGTGGACAAAAGTAAAAGTTGGGGCATTTTGGTCTTAATACATTTTTTGATGCTAATAAAACATGACTTACTAATGTGGTAATAGTTGCACAACTCCAAGTTTAAAAAGTGCTATTTTGCCCCATTCCCTCAAGTCAAAAGATAATATTACGGATCCGCTAAGGATTAAATAGAGAATTACTTGAGACGTCATCAAGGGGAATGAGACTAAAGCCCATGAAATAAAAAGTCGATACAATGGAAGCCCAACCTAGTTGATTGGAGATCCTAAGATCTAGGTTCAATGGAACAACCAAGTTGTAAGACTTAGTTGGATCACTGTGGGGTTACCCTCCAGTCCATTCCTATGATAAAACAATGATTCCCGTAAAAAAAAAAAAATGTTAAACTATATTTTTAATGATTCTTATGCGTTGGAATTTCAAGCAATGGAATTCTGAGCAGAGTAATATGGGTTACTCTTGATTAAGAAATCACTTATGTGAGAGAGAAGTGGGGCCACTTCTAAAAGAGAATAGTGAAGGGCTATATTCTTTAGTGACTCTCACAGAACCAGACGTATGTTCATGGCCAAAACAAACATAACAATGAGAACCAAATTGGGTCTAGAAGATGCATGTGTGAGGTGTGCTGTCATTTACATAAAATGGTAGAACAGTTCAAGAATATCATATCTGCTGATCAGCTAGTAAAGTATGCATACCTTTACGAGGGAAGGTTCAAAGGGTAACACCTACCTATCCTATGCAGGTTTCGACCGTTTGACCTTACCAAAAGTCATCTCTCGTGTCTCCTAGATCAATTTTCATTCATATGGGGGATGTTTGGAAATTTTGCGATGAACACACATTTTGAGAGCACTATTTGAGTATGATTGATTTCATGAAAATGGAAGATCAAAGTATATTCGAATTCTCCTCCGAGAGAGCTTTTAAATGATATACTCAAACTCACAAAATGATTAATGGATGAATGAGAAATTGAGTCTCAATATGATCCCATTGTGTAGGGAAAAATTGTAGACCTCGAACCTTCAGTTGCACAACTCGTGTGTGGGCACGTCCTGCGTACACGAATGCCACACTGATTGGACTGTAAGAGTACAACCGACTTTTTGCTACTTCCCGAAGTCAGAAGTTTTTAAAAGATAAGGAAAATATCAATTTATTTTTAGATTCTGATACTTGATCACTAAGAAAACAGAATCGGTGTTTAATTAGGAATAGATTTCTTTAGAGATTATTCCTTAATTAATTTCCTTTATCGTTAAAAACGTGATAATCAAGTTATTTCCATATTAATCCAATTGAACCCTACTAATTGAGTTTTCTATTTAAAAAAAACCCTAGTCTATTCCTTATTTAACATATTCTGAAATCACAAAAATTACAAAGAAAATAATTGTTCTTTTCCCAATTCTTCTGTTCTTCGTATCTTGGTAAGTTGGAATTCAATTTGAGTTCGCTAAGAGTGGTTTGTGTTTTGCACATCCACGGTTCAAATAGTTGTATCCTAGGAGACAATCAACATACACATACGGTGTTAGTCGGTGAAATTGTCTTAAGGACACCGTGTGAAACAAGAGCCTCGATTTCCCTAATATGCTGTTTATGTTTATTGTTTTTTTTATCTCTTACAGATTCAAATCAGATTGTTTTTTAGCAATACAAACAACAATATATATATTAGTAAACATATAGGCAAAAAATAATAAATTATTACAATAGTATCTTAGAACAAAATGACCAACTAAACAAATTAATTTAATTAAAAATAAATCAAAATACTATTTATGTATCTCTTTAATTTAGACTTATTTTTGTTAATTAAGCACTTAAGCTAGACAAGGGACATAAATAAAAAATATTACAAAAGGGAACTAAAGAGCCATGAAAACAAAACTTTCTTTTCTCATATCTTCAATCTTTGACCTTTTAAAAACTTGAAGAACTCAAATTCACCTCTCACATTAGAAAACCACATAATTCAAAATGATTTGAACAAAACTAAAGGCAAGTTTGGTATTGCTTTTGAAAAGTTAAATTAGCTTATTTTATAATTTTGACATAAAATGATATTTAGTAAATCTTCAAAAAGTGATTAATTGATAATTTGACAAGTTTTGACAGTGATTTTAAGAAGTGGGTAGAGATTATTTTTGAAATTGATTGTAGAATGATTTATTTAAACATTTGATGAATCCTTTAAAATATCATTATTATACTTATGAAATCAAATGAAAATCATTTATATACATTATTTCAACTCAAAATTAAATATTCTACCATTTTTTTTGAAAGAAGAATACAAACTTAAACAGAAGCATCAAGCTTAACAAAACACTCCACACAGGGAGGAAAACTATTCAACCAAACAAACTCCGACTCAATAGAGAGCCAACTGAGCCAAATGGTGAGCAGCAAGGTTTCCATTATGCTTCACATGGCAAATAGACCAACTATGAGAAAGACTAGAAGAGGACATAATGTCATCAATGATAGGGCCAACATCAACAGAAGAATCCACAGCTTTATTAACCAAATTAACCACCTGAAGAGAATCCGATTCAACTTGAAAAGGAACCAACCCCGAATCTAAAGCCAAACAGATACCAAAACGAACCGCCATTGCTTCCACAACAAGAGGAGAATAAGTGGTTTTAACATTTTTAACCGTAGAAACAATAACCGATCCAAACATATCCCGAATAATAACACCATAACCAATAGAGCGATTAGCATATCTAGTAGTGGCATCGGTGTTAATCTTAAAAACTCCATCGTCCGGAGGTCTCCACTTCAATCTATCCACAACAACACAGCTATTAGAACACTCGGTAGAGACTTTATCACCAACCTGAGCCAATCTCCAATCATCAATAAATTCACTAGCCCAGGGCACAATATTAGCACAGTCCAGGGTCTTCAGATTATGAACAACCAGATTCCTACAAAACCAAACAAGCCAGAAAATAACACAGAGGAATTCCAACTCCAGAGAAGTAAGATTCTGGATACAAAGGAGCATGAAGTCATGAAAATGCAGCGCATCATTAACCTTCAAGTCTTGTTATATGAGGCAATTATTCCTGATAATAGAAAGCTCACGGCAGCCCCAAAGGGATTTCGGGCACTTATGACAACGCGGATAGAATTTAGAGGTAGGCACACCACGCTTCATTAAAGAAACCAAGTTAGGAAGCCAATGATGGCTTGCTTGCCACATAAAGATTTTAATCTTAGAAGGGATCTTTAGCTACCACAGGGTTTTCCACCATGACACAAAGCAATCCAAACCAGAAGAGCTAGGAATACAAGAAAGACTTCTACCGACCAGATAACCACTTCGAACCGAATAAACCACATCTTTCTCAAAATGCCACGCAACGAATCATCAGCAAGAGGGTTCGAATGAGGGATAGACATAATTAACTCCACATCTTCAGCCAAAAACCTGCTCTAGATTAGACCAATATTCCACTCCCTAGTCGATCTTAAGGTAGCTAACCTTCGCGTTTTCGTTAAGCAACACAGGAGAAATAATTTGAAAAGTTGATGGCCTAGGAACCCAGTGATCCCCATACACCCGAACTGGGTTGCCACTCCTGATTCTTTAACGAGAACCCCCATAAATGATTCAACGAACCCACATTAGACCTTGCCAAATTAAAGAGCCCTTAGATTTTGGGTTGGCTTCCAGAAAGGTAGAATTAGGGAAGTAGCAATTCTTAAGAACAGCCCTTGCTAAGGAATTTGGGCTTTTTATGAGTCTCCAACATTGCTTAGCTAGAAGGGCTCTGTTAAAAGTTCCTAAATCCCAGAACCCTAAACCCCTATCGTCTTTAGAGGCGCACATTTTCAACCAAGTACTCCAATGGACCATGGATCTCTCCTCAAAGCTTCCCCACCAAAACTAGTTACAAAGCCTGTGAAGATCGTGAATACTAGTTTTCAGCAGCTAGAATAAACCTATAGTATAAGTAGGAATTGCTTGGATCACAACCTTCAATAAAACTTCCTTACCTCTGATAGAAAGCATCCTTCCTTTTCAACCTTTAATTTTAGACCACACCCGGTCTTTGATTCCATTGAAAAGATGGCGTTTATTCCGACAATTCAAGTTGGGAAGACCCATGTAACACTCGTGACATTTCACATGCCTAACTCCAATAATCCTAGCTAACCAGTTACCATCATCCCACTGAACAGACTTACTGAAGCACATTGCGGACTTATCGTAGTTAATCAATTGCCTAGAAGCAGTAGAATAATGATCAAGAAGATTCTGAATAGAAGAACACTCATAATCAGTAGCCTTAGAAAATAAAAGACTATCATCAGCGAAAAAAAAATGGGAAATATTTGGACCAGCATGCTTACATTAAAAACCAAACAGCACCGACCCCTCAACAACAAAATTAATAACGCTTGACAAACCCTTAGCACAAAACAAAAACAGATAAGAAAACAAGGTCCCTTTGCCGGAGACCTCTCGAAGGCTTGATGAAACCCCGAGTCTCACCATTAATGTTAAAAGAAAAAGAAAAAGTAGAAACACAGTTCATCATCTTCGCCACCCACTTTTCTGAAAACCCCAGATTGCGCATCATCTTAGCAAGGAAATTCCATTCAACCTGATCATATGCCTTGGACATATCCAACTTCAAAGCAAAGGAACCCGCCTTCAGCTTTCTATTACGAATTGCATGAAAACATTTGAAACCAATTAGCGCATTGTCCACAATCAATCTACCGGGAATGAAAGCACTTTGAGAGCTCGAAATAACTTCCTCCATAACCAACCGTAGACAATTAGATAAAGCCTTAGCAACGATCTTGTAATTGACGTTGCACAAACTAATCGGACAAAACTCAGTGATACGCATCATATTCTTAACTTTTGGAATGAGGGTCACAACCGTACCGTTGATAGCTTCCAAAGAACCACCATCATTAAGGCATCTCAAACACTCAGTCGTTACACTAGGCCCAACCAGAAATAAACTTGGTAATCCATCAGGCCTCGGCGCTTTAGAAGGCGCAATATCAAAGGCCACCAGACGAACTTCCTCAGTAGTGAATTCATGGTCTAGAAAACAGAAGCTGCGGGAGGACAACCTAGGCCGAACTTTTTCCAACAATTTATTTATTTGGAATCAAACACCTAATTTGACTGAAAGAGCTCATAAAGGTATTGAACAACCACCTGCGTTAGCTTATTAGGCTCGTCTTGTCAGACTCCATTTGCGTCAACAAGACCATTAATACGGTTCCTAGCCTTCCGCTCCGATGCTTGAAGATGAAAGAATTTGGTGTTACGGTCACCTTCTTTCAACCACTCAACATGAGCCCGTTGATTCCAATAAACCTCCTCGCAATTCAATAAATTATCCAGCTCATTCTCAATACACCTAATATGTTGCCAAGAGCCATCTCTAATATCACTTGTGGCCTCTTGAAGTTCCTTTCTTTTCTTGTAAATGTCCTTATTTAAAAGCATGCGATTATTCTGATTCCAAATGCTTAGCACATTAGCACACTGCCGAATCTTGGAAACAATCCCCTACATACCAGTTATATTAATAGTCGAACCCTAACAATTCTCCACCAATTTCCGACACTTCTCCCTCTCAACCAACAAGCCTCAAAATGGAACCATTTACGCCTCTCGTTACTGCTATATTGACCATTATCCGCCTTACCCGAAAGATTAATCCACAAAGCATGATGGTCAGAATGCCAAAATTCCAAGTGAGTGATAATAGCCTGAGGAAAAATCTGATTCTATTCAACATTGCCCACCCCTATCAAGTCTCTCCAGCACTAACTCGTTACCACTCCGTTTATTACACCAGGTAAACAGTGAACCAAATCCTCAAGACCATAGCTATCAAGAGCATTCCGAAAATTTCGATCAAAAACCTGTTACGAACAAAACCACCTGATTTCTCCTCCTCAGCAAGAATCTCATTAAAGTCTCCTGAGACAAGCCAAGGGAGATGATACATGTCATGGAGACGTTACAAAAGAGTCCACGCATGCTTCCATTGATCTGGCTCCGGATGCCCATAAAATCCGTTGAAGCGCCAATCACAAATATCAACCGAACTAACCCTTATGTCAATATGAAAACATGAAAATGAGAAGAGAGAAATACTCACCTTATCATACCACATGAGACACAAACCCCCACTATTCCTTTCACTGTCGACCACCAATTTGCCTACAAAACCCAATTTCACTCTAATTTTCTCCATCCTACTATGATTTGTTTTCATCTCCATTAAGAAAACAATGTCAAGAGAGTAGTCCTACTTATATTTTAGTAGAACTCGGAATGCCTGATCACTTCCTAAGCCTCGAGCGTTCCAAACTATAGCATTCATTGCGTCCGGCCAGCCGATGAAAACCGACCTGTCAATCCTTCCTCAACCACCACATCAATTGAATCCACAAGGAGGGAAACATACCTCTGCGTCTTAGTAACCTTTGAAACCACATTATTATCTCCATTTTTTTTTCTTCTTTCCTACACATAAGCCTTCATCCCTAGCAATGTCGCTCTACTTTTAATTTCTAGCTCTGCGCTTCCACTTGTCTGATAGATCGGAATTGCTATAAACAACTTGGGGATTTTGACCACTGGGTGAAGGGTGTTGAATCACATTGTTTTTAACGACATCCTGATCTTCTAATAAAAAAGATGAAACTAATTAAGGTGTATACAATATAAGTCTAGGAAGGGGGGGGGGGGGGGGGGGGGGAGGGTGAATAGATTTTATTCAATTTTAACTAATTTTCGTGTATGGTCAAGATTACGAAAATATCCCTATTTAGTCAATATAAAATATCAAGTGTAGAAATGTGGAATAATAAATGACACAAGATATTTACGTGAAAACCCTCACAGGAAAAACCATGGGCTAGTAAGTGCACCAAACTCGGACCTCAAATCCACTAATTGTAATAGAGTTTACAGCCTAGGTTGACCTCAACCTCTCACGGCCTATAACCCCCTACTACTACCCGCGGGCCTATTCCAATTTGCTTGTGACCTAGTCCAATTTGCTTGTGGCCTAAGCAATCTTAGCCACAAGTCTTACTTCTCAATGAAGAGATAATATGGCCTATGTGAATATATGAAATACTCAAAAATGCAATTAGAGCTAGGGAACCCTATATGCTTATCTAGGATGATGATATTACAATTAAAACAATCATAGATATCAATAGCTAAATGACATGTCAAATAGCTTAGCTAAACATAGATTATAAAAACCTAGATAGCTATCACAATACAACACTCAATCAATACATCACAAATAATCTCTATCTTGTATTTAGCATATGATCTAAAAACATAAAAGTAATTAAAGAGATGTCTTAATATGAAAAACACTAAAATTAGATGAAATTAGTGAAAAACATACCACGGAAGATGTGATGATGCAAAACCATGCATGGATGCATCCTATATGGTCATGGATGATCCTAGATGAACTTTGATGAACAAATGAAAAGCTTTGAGTGTTTAAAGGTTAGTTCTTGATTGATTTTTCTCTCAAGTGTCTCTCTTTTGATCTTTAGGGTTCTAAGAGTCAAAGAACTAAGTTTAAATAATGAGAAGATGGTATATTTATAGACATCAAGAATAAGGCATGTGAAAAGACAAGTTTGCCCATGAACCGCATGATCGGCGATTCCAATCTACGGCTAGGCCGTCGATCGTAACCACCGAATTGAACCTGAGAAGAACAGGGGAACAACGGCGGTTTCATTCGGCTATTTCATAACCATCGATCTAACCGTAGAATCAAACCCGAGAGATTAAAATCAATCAGGTATGAACAGCGATTTCGAATGACGGCCGTGGTCGCCGATCGTAACCACAGAATTAGACCAGAGACTTCTGGACCAAAACGACGGTTGCATTCGACGGCTATGGCCACCGATCACAACCGTCAATTCACCAAATGTGGTGAAACCAAAGGAGAAGCCAAGGTAATCTCCAAGGGCCGTCTTCACGTAAAACCAAGCACACTTTTGTGCAAGCGCAGATGTTTCCGAACATATTCATGAAACAAATTACAAGACACATAAACACATAACAAGATACAACAACAAAGTGCTAGTGTGTAATGTGGCATGTGAAGAGTATGCACACATATGCAAGAATGCTAAGTGTGTATGTGTGCTACTAAATCTCTTCAAAGAAAACTAAGCACTAAAGATATACCTTTGGAGTTCTACTTCTCTTGAGGTCTTGAGAGCTTAAGCTACCCTTACATCAAAACCCCAATATATGGTTTGTCCACAAAATAAGCCAATCAATAAATGAAATCTTACAAAAGACTTGGGTCATTGGGCCACTGGTTGAATAGGATTCATCAATTGAGATTTTGCCTTAGCATTCAGATTAAGTAGCCTACTAATCTAGCCCAATTTATTATGTTTAAGGCCATTATTTATCCTATCAGCTCCCCTTAGCCCATCAGATTGTGGCTTGCCACCTTCCTAAGATTCACTCTCTCAAAGGCTGGAATCCAAGAATAATTGATACCCACATTGCCCACATTCCTTTCCCGCTTGCTTTTAAAAACAAATTCTCTCATCTCAATCAATTCCTGATTATTCGAGATAGTTGAGTTTCCCTCAACCTTCTTACTCGGGTCTCCCAGTTGACCCTCTAAATCCGCCATATTACTACTGATATCTGGGAATGTTATTTCTTTTCCTTTTTTGTTACTTAACATATCTGGCCTCCTTCGGAAACTATCTCCGATTTCCACTCTAGGTTCCATACTCCAGCCACCACCCCTATCCGCTTCAGTCCGATCTAAAGGTCTCCAACTGACACGGTCTCCTCCTTCCTTCAAACTTCCTTTCCGTCCCCAGGTCCCCATTCTTCTAGTCGAAGCCGGAGCTCGCATCCAGAAGCCAAACAGAAGTTCCTCTCCTTTCCCTGCCTTAACTTTACCAGGATTTTCAGGGCAAAACCTAATCGTGTGACCCAGAAAGCCACATCTAAAACAAAAGTCATAGAGTCTTTCATATTTCAAAAGCAAGACCGACTCCACCCCATCTCCCATAACATCGATTCGGAGGCATCGACGGAGTGGTTTGTCAATCTCTATATTCACCCTAACTCTCAGAAATTTAGCCATAGCGTTATTTGAGTCGCTCCCATCCACATCCACCACCTCTCCAATGATACTTCCTAGAAAACACCCTACTTCCACTAACATGCACATCAGCGGAGCATTATGAATTTGAATCCAAAACTCAGCCCTATTGAACTTCATACATTGGACATCCCCTTTCCCTTCTGGTTTCTCCATAACGATAAGAGCATCGTCGAAACTCCAAGGTCCACCCAATAATATTTTTCGCTTATCATCCATATTTTGAAAGTGAAAGGCAAAAATATTACCAGAAATATGTTCAATCTCCACGTAATCACTCATATGCCAGATTTTCCTCATCACTACTCGAAAACTATCCCTATTAACCGTCTTATTTGTAAGCACCTTCCCCACCAAACTGGTGACCATCCTTTAGTTCTGCCTTTAATGTTCGTACAGGCCCCTCTTTCTCTCTCTTTGAGAGTCATCGATGCACACAGACGTGCAACTTCATTCGCATTCATCTTTCGAAAAAAAAAAAAAGAATAACAAGATCTAGTCTAAAAAAGAAGAACAAAAGGCCAAAACCTACTTTTACTCCTAGGTTAGAAACCTACAGAGAAAAGACTCTAATTAAATATTCTACTTAAATATTGATTTGATTCATAAAATCTTTTTAAAATATTTTTATTGTTCTTATGGATTTTTTTTTTATAATTTAAATATTCTATTTAAATTTTGATTTGATATATATATAATTAATGAAAAAATGAAATAGGATTCTAAAATCATGCATATATTTACTCATAGTAAATAATTTTAGCACTTTTGTAATAAAATTACCAAACATATGTACTTTGTTTTGAGGTTTACGACAATTTTAGAAATACAATTAACTAAACATCTACCGATTAACTTCACAACTGATTATTCATTTAGCACAACTAACAATGATAATTATTAAAGTTACAGCAATACCAAATTGGCCCTAATTCTTAATTTCCTATTTGAATTCATTATCACACATTCGTAGCTCCTCTTTTACTCCCATCTTCAATGGTTTGTTTTTTATGTATTGAAATTTGGGTGTTTTAATTTTTAAATTTTACTAACTTGTAAACTTATAAATTTAGTGGCAATATCTTCACTCTTTTATAATATCATTTTTTTTTTCTCAAAAATTGGATGTAAAAATAATTTTTATGGGTGACAAGAGCATCACTCAATCCTAATTAAAACATATATTATATGTTTTTGAAAGGGGGGAAATCATTTTGGTCCCTATGTGACTAATGGTTATGCTTTAGGCTCATGTGATCCCTAAATTATCTGAAATCCATTATTTTGGTTCATCTGTTATTCAAACTTAATGGTTTTAAGAATAATTTAGTCTTATTCTCATCAAACAAATAAAAAAAATAAAATAAAAACTAAAAATTATAGAGACAAATAAATCCTTTGCTAATATGATTACTATTGGAATTTGAACGAATGCTTATAGTAATGATTAATTTTTTAAATTTTATTAAAGTGAGATCGGCACTCAATCCTAATTGAAACAAATATTATATGTTTTTGAAGTCACCCGGTTTTACTAAAAAAAATTAACATATATATCATTTTCTGTGACGGTAATTCTAAGCGCCTCTTATCACCAAGCTACATTAATCGGTTCAACACTTTAATTAATTAATTTATTTATTTATTTATTTATTTATTTATCAACACTATCCTTTTGAGAAGTCCAAAACTACATTAATCGGTTCAACACTTTAATTTATTTATTTATTTTATCAACACTATCCTTTTGAGAAGTCCAAAACAACACATTAACCCGGCAAAACGGTAACATCGTAAGAGAAGAAGAAAAAAAAAAAAGAAAAAAAAAAAAGCTAAACGCATCGTTTTGACTTTTATTATTATGTTGTTGCAAATAAACAGCAACAACTTGGCAAAACCTAAACCCCAAACCCCAGAGAGCCCGGACACCAGTAAAGAGCCCCATGATCCAACTCTCCTTGCAAATGACCCTCTCTACGATCCGCTCTTTCTTTTGCTCTTCTCTTTACAACCCAAGAAGTATTAACATCCATTTTGATATAGCCACTATAGCTGTATCATTACATTTCTTTTCCTGGTCGTAATTTGAATGTGTTTCAGTTTGTTAATCTCGGTTTGTAAGTGTTTATGCTATTTGGCTCTTCAAAATTTTTGATGGGCATTAAGTATCTGCTCAAGAATTGGCTTCAATAAAGTTTTCTTTTTACGTGCATGTTGTGTTTGATAAAAGTCCTCACTGACCTGTTCTTGTAATTGGGTGCCTCGTTTTGGTTTATGGGTATGCTTCGTTTTAAATGTTCAGATTTCTGATTTCTATTTTTATTTTATTTTTCCATTTTGTTAAATGGGTTGTGAAGATTTTATTGCGTTAGTTTATGGTATCTTGATTTTGTTATATGGGCATGTTTCAGATTGAGGTGAATCCCAGAGCATGCTGTCTTTGCAACACGTTCGTCGGTTTTGCAAATCTGCTGCTGCCATTGCATCAAACAAACTTCCTGCAGTTACATCGAAACGCATTCAAAGTCCAAAACCTTTGGAAGGTAAACCTTTAGAACAACCTGCACTAGTCAAGCTTAAAGCTGAGAGAGACCCTGAAAAGTTGTTTCAGTTATTTAAGGCAAATGCCCACAATAGGCTTGTTATTGAGAATAGGTTTGCATTTGAAGACACGGTTTCTAGATTAGCTGGGGCTCAACGGTTTGATTACATTGAGCATTTACTTGAGCACCAAAAGACTCTACCGCAAGGTAGACGTGAAGGGTTTATTGTTAGGATCATAATGTTGTATGCTAAGGCTGGGATGACTAAGCATGCTATTGATACTTTTTATGACATGCATTTATACAGGTGTAAAAGGACTGTTAAGTCTTTTAATGCTGCACTTAAGGTTTTGACACAGACCCGCAATCTAGAAGCAATTCAGGCATTTCTTACAGAGGTTCCTGAAAAGTTCGACCTTCAATTAGATATATTTTCGATTAATATTGTTGTTAAGGCTTTCTGTGAAATGGATTTTGTGGATAAAGCATATTTAATCATGGTAAACGCAGAAAAGTGGGGAATAAAGCCTGATGTGGTTACATATACAACACTTTTATCAGCATTGTATAAGGGTAAACGGTGTGAGATTGGCAATGGATTATGGAATCTTATGGTGCGTAAGGGGTGTTTACCTAATCTTGCAACTTTTAATGTTAGGATTCAATATTTGGTTTACAGTGGACAAGCATGGCAAGCTAATAGTTTGATGGCTTTGATGCAGCGTCTTGGGATAAGGCCTGATGAGGTTACTTGTAATCTGGTGATAAAAGGGTTTGGCCAGGCTGGGTATCTGGAGATGGCCAAAAGGGTTTATTCTTCTATGCACACCAAAGGGTGTAAGGTCAATGAAAAAATTTACCAGACAATGATACATTATCTCTGTAAGGGAGGGGAGTTCAATTTGGCATGTACAATGTGTAAAGACTGCATGAAAAAGAATTGGTATCCAAGTGTGGATACCATTCTTGCACTGCTTGAAGGCCTGAAAAAAAATAAGCAGCTTGGCAAGGCTAAGATGATCGTGGCATTGGTTCAGAAAAGAGTGCCTCCTTTTCCTTCGAAGCAATTTAGTTCTATGCAATCCATACTGTCAAAGAGTTGAATTACAAGAACTGAAAAATACATAGTTTAAATAGCTTGACAATGGTGCTTAACAATTGTTTGTTTTCTTTTTACATTCATTTGTTTTTCTTAAGGCATCACGCACCAAAAATTTAGTGGCTAACATTTGGCCAAAGGCGCACGCCCTCTTTTATCTAATTTGTTGTACCACCTGAATAAAGTTCAAGGTGAAATGAAAATTCAAAAAAAAACAGTGGTGACCCCAAATTCTTTTTAAGTTATTTTGCGAACTCCTCTCCCCACTACAAATGCTATATCTTTGCACATGGAGCACACTGGGTTGCAAGTTTTCATGCTTTCATCCATCAAAATACAAGGTAAAGAGGTTTTTTTCCCTCTCTCTCTCTCTCTTCCTCTTCTTTGTTATTTATTCTGAATTAACTGATAAACAGCACCTTGTCTAGTAAATCTTGATATTTCATATTGTTACAGGTACATGAACAACAAGATACTGAGGATATTTGTGTCCTTACTCCTTAAAAAAGGTGCCAACTTCTTGGAATATAGGTTAATATGTTTCTAGTTATATATAGATATTCTTAGCTGTGGATGTTTGGATTTTGTCTAAATACAATCCTTGAGTTTTTAAATGTTATTTACATCCTTATATGTCATTTGTTTTTTGTTTCTGTTGTTCTGTGTAGAAAAACAGATTATACAAATATATCTCGTCTATGAAAATGCATCAAATGATTGAGATTTGATACACACACACATTGAGATTGGAAAAGTTGGGTAGTTCACTGTATAGTATGCTTCTTTTATTGATTTTGCTTTTCATAGGAGATAATATTTCTGGAGATGGCAGGCTTTTGTATGCTCCATGTCAGTTATGGCTTCAGTGACACCATATTATGAGCAGTGCTCACACACACACACACACACACACACACATATAGACACATGTTGAGGTCACACACACGCACATATAGACATAGACACGTTGAGGTTACACACACACACACACACACATAGAGACACGTTGAGGTTGGAAACACTCACACACGGGGCATATTATGAGCAGTGCTCACACACACACACACACACACACACACACACACACACACACACACGTTGAGGTTGGAAAAGTTGGGTAGTTCACTGTATAGTTTGCTTCTTTTATTAATTTTGCTTTTCATAGGAGATAATATTTCTGGATATGGCAGGCTTTTGTATGCTCCATGTCAGTTCTGGCTTCAGTGACACCATATTATGAGCCATGCTCTTGGATAAAAACTCTTATCAACCTTCTTTTTTCGTGTATACTAGGACCCATTACATGGAACTAGTCATTTGAAGGGACATGTTAAAATAAATGCAGATTCAGATGTATGTTTATCACCCACACATAAAGAGACTGATATACTGTTAAAATTCAAGACAGATTTGGATTATGGTCTAAATTGTCTTTTGACTCTTTTCCTGTGTTATAATTTTGAGTTTGGATTATGCTGAGTGTTAAGATACATTATAATCCTTTGAATTGGAACGCAGAAAATTGATTTACTAGTGTTTGGTGAAAGATGTCAAACAACCTTATATGTCAAGTGTCAACTGAAATTAGTCATTTATATTCAGTGTGGGGAGGAAACTAATTTCTATGATGTCACCTTCCTTATAATCATCACCCCGGTGATTCATTGTAAATCATTTTAAATTGGTAGAAGAGCAAAATAGGCTTTAAAAATCCCTATCTCAATATTCTCCTCATGTCCTGAAATTGGCTAGCATGCTTTAATAGTTAGCAATTAGTGACACTAGTCAATGACAATAGTGCCCAAGGTTATAGGAATACTTTAAACCAACAATGGGAAGGGACAAAGGGTTAATCAACCCATTTTGGTCCACTCTGATCATCTCAGGTGGGCTTAGTCCTTAGTGCATCATTAAAGATGCTTGGGAAAAACCCCTTGTGAACCTGCATTGGTTGTCTGGTCCTATATACTTTTTGTTCCTTTGACTTCATATATGTTTACCTTAAATGCTCTTGATTAAGTCCGCTGAACTCCAAGGCAGGCTGAACCTCAGCTTTCATTTAACATTTTGATGGAGAATGAGAATAATAAATTTAGGGATTTATAGCTTTAATAGAATAGGATTTTATTGCTTTTATTATGATTAGATTTTATTTTCTTTTAGAAGTTGATTTATATGGAAATTGGTTTCCTACTTGTTTTAGGACTTTATTTGTTTCCTAATTTGTGTGGTTTTAGTCTCTATAAATTGAGGCCTATGTTATATTGGTTAGGCAGACTTTGATAGATGAATTACTTTAAGTTTTCATTTCCCTCTTTAGTTTCTCTCCTCTTAATTCTATAGTTTTCCCCACTTTCCTCTAATTTCTATCTTCTGTAAACCCTAATTCTATATTACTTTCCTTGTGTTGGTTCTACATCACATTTTGCTATTAAATGTTTTCTAAGATGTTTCAAGGCAAAGAAATTTCCACATTTTTTCTCACAAAATATATCTGTCACTGGCAGGTTCTTGCCTCACCCTCATGTTGGATAATATCTTCTGTTCGGTGAGTATCCATAATCCATAGCATATTTAGCTTAAACCTGAAGGCCAAATTTCAATAAATGAGCATTTTTTCACTTGACAACCACTACATTTAGCGGTTTCTTTGAATTAGTATGTTGACAGCCGAAATGAACATTTTTCTCTTCTTTTGCAGTTTTTATGTGTTGGCATTCAGATTTTTAGTTTTGTTTCAAAAACATATTTGTCTCGTTTTTATTTGAAATATAAAAATAAATAAATAAATAAATAAAAAATAAATAAATAAATAAACTCCATCTAACAGGTCGAATGTTAGTAATTTGGTTGTACAAAGCTCATTTTGAATAATACATTACCCTGTTCTTGCTTGCAGTCTATTCTCATTGGTGCATTGGGATTTTGCTTGTTGTGACATGGAAAAAAAAAAACAAAGGATGGAAGTCGAAGGAAATTGTTTAATTGTTGGCAAAGGTCATAACCCTCTCCTTCAATTCGCCATTCTTCGAAACCTTGTATGCTCTGATGAGAAGAAGAGGTGGTGTTGATCAGATAATGGTGATTATGTAGACCCATTTTTTATGGGATTTTCGCCGGTGTTGATCTGCCTCTTTTCAGTTCTCTTGCCCCACTGAAGCTTTTTTTAAACTTAGAAACAGGGTGTGGGAAAGAAAATTTGAAACCGTACTCAAGCTGAGAACCTAAAACCTAAACCAGAAAATAACTGTCGTTCTATTTAACCTTTGTCTTCTTATATGAGTTCCAATTTATACGTAAATAATTTTTTTTATATACCATCTGCTGTGCGGCAACTCGATCAAGAATGAGTGCCCCTAACCAGCAAGCCACATTGGGTGGTGGTATATGCTAAACATTTGTTTATACTAAGATTGATAATCCCGATTTATTATATAATTCATGACATTATTTTTTAAATAGATGAAACCTTTTTACATGCATTCTTTTTATTTTGTATTAATTTTGATACTCTATTGATAAAAAATTAATAGATGGATTAGGTGAGGGTGTGTATGGTATTGTTTTTCGATGTTGATATTGAAAATGGATTTGTAAAATAAAATCATTGAACTGAATGTGATTCTTATAAGATTTTAGAATGCATTTGGTGGATCATATAAATCGGTGTGCGTCTGGAAATAGATTTTTGGTACCAAAAGCTGAAAGCATTGCAATTCGTTGACCATCAACGTTATAAATCAAACTTTTACAGTTTTAAGTAGCAAATTAAAATGTTTACATTTGATTAAGAACAAAAATTAATCTTAAAGTAGTTTGTATTTGTTATGTCATTCACAACATCTTGTCACATCATTTGGATGGATCGTGCTACTGTACATACGGAAAAAGTGTCCGTATCATACAAACTTGAACTACGGTTGAAAGAGTATATGATATTAACCGGTTATCTCACTCAAACAAAACTCTCTTTTCTCCCATTCTTCATCTGCACAAGACTCGCTTGCGTATCATCTCTTACCGTTTTAAGCAACAAATTAAAAATGTTTTACATTTGATTAAGAATAATACTACACAACTAAAATCAACCCAAAAGTAGTTTATCTTACGCCTCATAATACGCCTTACAACTTTATCTTAGAGGCGTAATGAGACTGTCCGCTTCAAATATAGTATATTTTTTGTTGGGTTTTAATAGTTTTTGAGGTCCATTTTGACCAATTTGATTAGCCTATTGAAAATTAAAAGCCGATGGGCTTTAAATTATTTAAAGCCCAAAAAGGGGCCCATAAAAAATAAAAAAATAAAAAATAAAAAATAAAAAACCATTAGGGTATCTTTCTTCTTTCTTGTTCCTCTTTTCTTGTTCTTCGGTTTTTTTTTTGCCTATTTTTTCTGATTTTTTTTTTTTGTTCTTAATTTTTAAATTTTTAATCTTCGTTTGTTTTTGTTCTTCTTATTTGCCTATGTTTTGTTCTTTATTCGTTTTTTTTGCCTATGTTTTGTCTTTGGCCATGTCATTTATAACAATTTTATGATGAAAACAAATCACTCATTGGTTTTACCAATCATGTGTTGGTGTGAGTGGTTCGGCACTCTCATCCCTTAAGTAAGGTCGTGGGTTCAACCCCCCTTGTGAACGGAGCTACACATATTGGGAGCACTTCACCCCTTAGTGGGCCAACCCGGTGCGAGTCCGGATTAATCGGGGTGTGGTTTGGGCTGATTGCACCGTATGGTGGATCCGCCCCACCCGAAAACCGGATGGTGTAAACCAAAAAAAAAAAAATCACTCATTGGTTTTTGAGTTGGGTTTGTGCAGCATTATTGTTTGATTAAATATAAATAATGAAAAAAGAATTTTTGAGACTTAGGAATCCAGTGAAATAAAGATTTAGTTTTTAGATTTTAGTTTTTTTTTTTTTTTAATTAAAAAAAAATCACTAAGTTTATGTTTAGAGTAACACACTATGACACTAACACTTTATAAGATAGCAGTACATCCTAAATAATGTGACAACTAAATTATGAATTGGGATGTATATGGAACCCTCTAATTTCTACCGCTCTAAATTTGTTACTGGGTTTTTAATTTTTAGATTTATTGATTTTTAGATCTTGAAAGTTTAAACTTTAAGGCTCCGTTTGGTAGGGAGGAAAGAAAATAGGAAGGATGGAAAGATTTGGAAAGATTTGAAGGGATAGAAAATATAAGGGAAAGAAAGGAAAATGATTTTCCCTTGTGTTGTTTGGTAAACAGGAAGGAAAGAAAAGATCATTTTATCAATTTTACTATTTTACCCCTTATATTATATTTTGTATATTAATTTTTTTGGATAAAATTGTAATTTACCAAATTGGTGGGCCCCACTTCTTTTTTACTCTTTCTTTCCCTCCCTTTTCCTCCCACTCTTGGGAGGAAAGAAAATTGTGGGTCCCACACCCATTTTTCTTTCCATTTTTCCTTCCACTTTTCTTTTCCCTCCATTTTTCTCTCTATACCAAACACACACTACTCCCTTTTCCCTCCACTTTTCTCTCCACCCCTTTCTTTCCTCTCCCTTTTCCTCCCTACCAAACATAGGCTAAAGTAATTTTAGATCTACTGATTTTAACAGTCTAAGAGCTTATTTGGTTGGGTTTTTCAAAAACCTCTACTAGTAAAAGATCTACTTGCAGTAGATCTATTGGAAATAAAGTTAAAAATGTCTATTTGGAGAAGTACCTCCCCATGAGATTTTGCCTAGTAGAGATTTAAACTCTACTAGCCTCCTACTGACCTCTACTCAATTTAAAATAGACAATTTCAAAAGCTTAACCAAATAACTCTAAAAAACTCAAACAGACGTTAGTAGACCTTTTGAGGCAGTATAAAGCTCAACCAAACAAGCACTAAATTGTTTGACAAAAAAAAAAAACACTTTAAATTAATTACCGGGTTTTTAATTTTTAATATATTTATGATGTATTTTATCATTTATTTATATAATAAAATAATTGTTTATTCATTAGAAGTTTAAAAGGACGACTTTACCATTGGACCGTTAACTTTTAACGACACATATTTAAACGCTAGGGGAGGTTTGTGCAATTTTAAGGAATAGTTCCACATTTGTGAAATTATGCCTAATGTCAAGGGACTTTATGAAAATTTCCCTTTAATGAGAACATAAAAAGGAAAGCGTCGTTACTGGTCAGTCAAATTCTTGTCATCTAAAACCCTAAACGAGTCATTCTCTCTCAAACCGTCCAAATCGAAGGCAGCTTGTACTGCAATTTCGTGTATGTTCTCATCTTCACTTCTCTCTCTCGAACACGCATAGATTTAGCTGTTTTGTTCATGATTCTTGTGTGCATGATTGTAATTTTTATTTTTATTTTGTTTAAAATCGATGAGTAGTCTGTTTTGGATGCTGAGAGGTCAAAAATTGATTATGAAGATTCTTGGTAGTTTTCTAGGGTTCAAGATGACCAAGGTTTTACATTGAGTGAGTTTATTTTCGGTTTTTTTTTTTTTCCTGGATTTTCTTAGCAGCCAAACATGGGATTAGGGCAAAATAAAAAACGGTTCAATCTGCTGTAATTTCGTTTTGAAAAACCTCATTGTTATAATGAAATTTCCTTAGAAGATTGAACATGTTATTGCTGGTTATGAGTTCCAATCTGCTGGTTTTCATTCAGCCAAACATGGTTTTGAGTTCCATTTCATCTACTTGTCTGTATTTCAATCTGCTGCAATTTCGTTTATGTTCCCATCTTCATTTATCTCTCTCAAACACTCTTAAACATTTAGCTGTTTTGTTGATGATTCGTTGTTTGCATGATTGTAGATACTCGGTTCAAGCTTAGTGCAGTAAAGATGTCGAATATAGTGCTTTTTGAGGACATTTTTGTTGTTGATAAGATTGACCCGGATGGTAAAAAGTTCGATAAAGGTACGAACGTGACTTTTTTTTTTGTGTACTGTTCATTGTTTCATTCATGGCCTTGGTTTTTATATCATCTATCGATGTTATTGAGTAATACTTATTGTTGTTGTTAGCCTCAAAACTGTTACGTTTGGTTATGGTAATAAAAACAATTGGCCAAGTTCTAAAAACAAATCTCAAGTATCTGGTCATCCGAGATTGAGTCTTGAAACAAATTAAATAAACCTTTATGTTTGCATATGTTTTGATATGGCTTTGCTCAAATTACCCTAGGGTAAACCTTAGGATCTACTTTTCATATCTATTCCATTATCCCAAATGCATTTGGAATTTTGGAGCTTATCTAGAATACTTGGGAGTTGGGACTTAGAATTGTAATTTAAACTTGAAACAAATCTAGAATGCATAAAAGACCATCAGGAGCTATACTGTAATTCTTTGAACTATAAGGGACAAAACTGTAATTTGTCATGACAGCAAGTTCTGCTGGTTTGCTTATACCGGTCTATTTTATTTTTTTCGTTTTTACAGCTATACATGTCTCTAGCTCGATTTAAACACTTTCAATTGCCCTAGAAAGTTATGTAACTTTACTATGATTTCTCCAAAACATATTAGAATTCATATTAGCCATAAAAACATATCAATTATAATCTTGAGCTTAGATATCTGTATTCACTTTTTGAGAGAGTTTTTCTTTGTAATTTTTTTTCTTTCTCTTGTAATATTAGTGTGTTGGGTATCACTTGAGGATTTTGTAATTCTAAATGTCTGTTTGGTACTACTTCTCTAAATAGATTTTTTAGAAATAGAGCTCCTACTGATAAAGCTTTTGACTAAAAGTTGTTAGAGTGAGGGGTATCACATGTCTCTATTGTTGTTGTCATTTTAAAAAGCTCTTTTAAGCTAATAAATGGTTTTGTTATATCATTTTAATAGTATTTTGATGCCATTAAATTACTTGAGAGGATTTAATCGGCTTTTATGTTGGAAAGGGTATAGTGAAATTATTAGAAATTGAGAAAAACATAATTCATCCTCCCTTGAGTTGAGTTGTCGTTTGGTCCAGCAATTGTTATTAGATCTCTTATATTTAAAAGCTCAGATAACAATTGATGGGCGAAAAGGCAATGCAAGGGAAAGGGAGAAATTGAGTTATGATAAATTTCAATCTCAAATGCATTTCAACTTAATGTGCAAATGAACAATATTATTAAAGAACCAATATAACTTTAAGGGGGAGCGAAACTAAAGTTTTGTAGTGAGTCTATCATTATCACCAATTGACTGTAGGTGCCAATTTATATATATATATTGACTATATATTTGCATAGTTTTTAGAATTGCATTTTGTTATTAGAAATTGGGAAAAACATAATTCATCCTCTCTTGGGTTGAGTTGTCATTTGGTCTAGCAATTGTTATCAGATCTTTTATATTTAAAAGCTCTGATACCAATTGATGGGGGAAAAGGCAATGCAAGGGAAAGGGAAAAATTGGGTTATGATAAATTTCAATCTCAAATGCATTTCAACTTACTGTGCAACTGAACAATATTATTAAAGAATCAATATAACTTTGCACGATATAAAAAGATAGGGGAAAGGGGGTTGTAGAGAGTCTTATCATTATCATCAATTGACTTTAGTTGTCAATTTATGTGTGTGGATATATATATTGACTATACATTTGTACAAAGTTTTTAGAATTGCATTTTGTTATTAGAAATTGAGAAAAACATAATTCATCCTCTCTTGAGTTGAGTTGTCGTTTGGTCCAACAATTGTTATCCGAACCTTTATATTTAAAAGCTCTGATACCAATTGTTGGATTATAAGACAATACAAGGGAAAGAGAGAAATTGAGTTATGATAAATTTCAATCTCAAATGCGTTTCAACTTACTGTGCAAATGAACAATAATATTAAAGAACCGATATAACTCTGCACGATATAAAAGTTGAGGAAAAGGGGGAGGCTGGGGAGCGAAACTAAAGTTTTATAGTGAGTTATCATTATCACACAAAAAAATCTCCTTTAATAAATAAATATAAGAAAACTAATTTCAAAAGTAAATACGATTTGATCAAATATAAGCTAAAATATCATGTAAAAACTTCATACTAATGATATATAGACGCTTCTAAGGCTCAAGGAAAGACTTTATACTAATGATATAGCAGCATATAAGGCTCTAAGGAAGTGTTTAAAACGAGCTAAAGGCTTATTTATAGAGAGAGAATAAAAAAATCAGATGTTAGGTGCATCCAAAGACAAAACCAGCAAACCAGTTAGCGTTTGACCAAAGCCAAAAATTACATTTTTCCCATCACAAGCTTTTATTTATACTAGGTTGGTTTTTAAAGTTCGTTTGGCAATTCTAAGTCAATGATCTAGAAATTGTTGAGGACACATAGGATGATTTGAAAAACATGCTAAATGAGCATTAAAGTCATTTGAGCCATATCATTTAAAAACACATGCAAACATAAGATAAGTTTACAAGATGATAAATAGTGAAGATTGGAATTAATCATGTTTGCTTCATGCTTGAAAAAAAAAAAAATCTTTCTTCAATGTCCAAATGCCTAAATGTGCTTATCCATGCAAGTCAATTCTTATCTTCAAAATGCTAAGTTTTTGCATGATGTTATTTTCATCTTTTCAATACACTTGAACATCACCAAAATCAAAACTAAATCAAACAATGTTAGAACTTTGTCAATTGTTTGTTATTATCAGTATCAAGCATAAAGCATTGAGCCACTTAGGCTAACAATTGCTATCACTTTATCCTTTCCCTGCTAAATAGAGTCTCTTTAAGTTGCTGCTATGGTGTATGAATTTGAGATTCTGGGAAGAACTTTCTGGTACCTGACTTTGGTTCCTCTACAATTAATTCAAAATGGTCTGCAAGATACATCATACATATACAAAAATATAAATATCTATATAAGCAGGCCTATAGGTCTTAGTTTCACTAGATGGGTATTACTTAAGAGCTTGCTGCTATGGTTTTAGTTTCACTACAAGTGTATTTCCTTCCCAGACCTGTTTGGCTTTTTTATGATATGGTGTTGCTATAAAGTTCTGATTCATCATCTATCAAGATAGTTACTGACATCAGCTGTGACACATCTTTTGATCTTTAACTTTTACTTGTGTTATAAGTATATGCTTTTAGGCATTTGAGGATTATATTTTGATTTGGTTGCACCACAGTTTCCCGCATTGAAGCGCGAAGTCAGAACTGCGACATGTACATGCTACTGGATGTGAACACAGAAGTATATCGCATGCGTATTGGTGATAAATTTACAATGGCATTAGCTCACACGCTGAATTTGGATGGAACACCAGATACTGGCTATTATACTCCGGTATCCTTTCTCCTCTTGTGATTTTGACTTACTGTTGAAACTAGGGGTGTTGAATTCGTTGCTGCTGAGAATTTTTGGTGTGTTTTTGCCATTTCACATGACATATTATATTCCTAGATGTTCTTTCTAATCGTTTTATCGATTGTGAAGCCCATCTGAACCTGATCTATCTAGAAGTAGTCGGAGTCATTTCCTTCCTCATAATTTGCCTCTTAAATTAAGACATTAGCACATCATTGCTTATTGACATTACAAGTTTTAGCAGAACCCCATGTATATTATGGTTCTACAAATTGCAGATTTTTTTTTTTTTTCCCTGAAACTTCTCAATTTTATACATCTTGATATCGGTTTTGCACTTTGTTTTCCTTTTTAGTTGATGAAGCTGCTATACTACCTATATAATGAATTATATTCCTGTTGTTCCAGGGTGGGAGGAAGTCACTAGCTGACAAGTATGAATACGTAATGCATGGGAAGCTGTACAAGATCTCTGATGAAGGTTCAGGAAAGCATCTAAAAGCGTATGAACTCGTACTCAAAACACTTATTGTTATGTTTCCATGGTGTATAGTCGATGCTTGAATTACTTTTTCATCTTGCATATTTCAGGGAGATATATGTTTCATATGGTGGGCTTCTAATGATGCTGAAAGGGGATCCCTCTTATATCACTCAGTTTGAGCTTGATCAGAAGTTGTTTCTCCTTATGAGGAAGCTGTGAGACCTTTTTTTCTTTCTGTATGTTAGAACAAAGCTGTTAACTCTGTATTACTAAATGGTTTTAGATCGGATGCTGTCGTGTTATATCAATGTTCCAGTGCTCTATATATATAACTTATCAGGCAAGAAAGTATATGATGGATGCCCTGACAGTTGATTTTTAATCGTCGAGTTTTACAACTTATTGTAAGATATATTTTATCTTTTATCTCTCCATCTCATGTGTGTGTTCAACGTAATTTGAATAATGCTTCTTTTCAATCGTCCCAAAATTGAATTGAATTGTTTCTTTCTGAAAAAAATTAAATTAAATTAATAGATATAACATTCCGATTAAATCAATAATTTGAACAGAGGAACCCAGTTTCTATCACCAAATCTCTGCAACTACGTTAATAAATTAAAAAATAAATAAATTAAAAAAAAAAAAAAAAAGTTCTGTAAGCGGTAAGACTTTTTATTTTAATTTCTACGTTATGCATCCCATCTCAATTCAAGTATATTAGTATTATTCTATGATGATGATGATGATGATACCATTATCTTAATTATTAGTTTGTATTTTAATTCACGGTTTAATTATGTTTGGAGACATTCAATGTAACTTGACGGTAAATGATGCTTATTTAGTCTCGTAATGTTCAACTTTCTACTAAATTTTTTTGTTAAAACACAATATAACTATCACTAGTGTGCTGTAAACAAACATTAGAAAAAGAGCCTTTTTAGAATTGGATTAATCCAATTTGTCCGAAGCCAACACTCAAAACCTTATCCAACTAAAAAAAAAAAAACCAATAAGAAAATGCCAAGTCAGCATCAAGTATCTAATTGTATCCAACTCTGGCTATTCTAAATCCACAAGTTGCTCATGTGGCCTCTGCTTCACCTTCACTCATTCAGCTTATAACTCAAAACCTCCAACTTGTGAGCTGCAAATTTATTCATAGAAAATGGCAACTTGTGCTATGACTACCCTCCCACAATTCAACGGCCTCCGACCTAAATTCTCAGCAGCACCTCCACTACAAGCAGCAGCGGTTCTACCAATCAGGCGAAAGGGGAATGGAGCATTGGGTGCTCGCTGTGGCTACATTGGTTCAGCCACCAATTTGGTAACACTATAATATATTCTTCTCAATCTCATCCAAGGTTGTGACTTGTGATGTTGATATATAAAATTAATTTCATATTTTGACAGATAATGGTGACAAGTACAACTCTGATGCTATTTGCTGGAAGATTTGGGTTGGCTCCATCAGCAAACAGGAAGGCAACAGCAGGATTGAAGCTGGAAGTGAGGGACTCTGGCCTTCAAACAGGTGACCCAGCTGGCTTCACCCTTGCTGACACCTTGGCTTGTGGATCAGTAGGTCACATCATTGGTGTTGGTGTGGTTCTTGGCCTCAAGAACATTGGTGCTCTGTAAACTGTGATTCTTCTTCTTTTATGTATTTTATGTTAATTGTTAATACTCTTATGCCCTTTTATATCTCTACCTTATTATCAAATGGATGCTTGTCATATTAGTAAAATAACAAAATTTAACCCAAATCTTTCCTGCTATTTCTGTCATGGATTCAAAATTTGTGAAAATTGTCAATAATAACCACATACATTATGCGAAATTGGGGGACGCGCCTCTTCCCTACATATTTACCGGGAGGATGACAGCTTATTTTGGTCCCCTTGAAATAATCAAGAGGGGGATGTGCCCCTTCCCTATAGTTCTACTGTTAGATGGAGGCTTTTTACTCGGAAAACCATGGAGGAGGCTCGTGCCTCCTCCCTATAGATCTGTGGGGAAAAGGGTCGCTCCTTTATTGAAATTATTGATTGTATTTTTACTCATTCAGTTAAAGGACACAGGTAAAATAGTCTGTTTTCGTAATATGTTATGATTGACCATTAAAATTTTGATTAGAATGACCAAAATGGTGTATTTTCGAAAATATTGAAACTACGAGAGCTCAAAATGAAAAGATTGGTCAATAAGTGTCGTTTTAAGAAACATTAAGGATTAAAATGAAATGTCCCTGTATTAAAGATATTCAAATTACTTTGGTGAAGAAAGAGAAGAAAGTAAGATAAATGGTCATATTGGACAGAAACAAAATATTTAAGAAATGCCTAAAAAAAATAAAACTATCAAATATCTCTTAATAAGTTAATAAAGTGAAATCTGTAAAATAGTTCAGAGTGAATCAAAATTCAAATAATTTCTAAAATAGGGTTAAAAACAGAAAAATTCGTCACAAATTGAGTATTTATCATTTTGAGATGAAACCAGTTTTAAAGCGCTCAAGAAGATCTACATTTTTTCACATTTGGAATTACAATCACGAAAATAATAAAATAATCATTTAATTTTAATTAACGATAAGTTAATTTAGAAGTAAAATAATTGTAAAAAAAGTGGTCCTCCTCACATGTTTTTATGTTATATTTATTTTGCATTTTAATTATTTTATAATTTATTAGTTTATTGTAGTTAACAAAATTCTAAAAGAAATAACATTTTCGGTAATATGTTGGGTGTGCTTTGCACGTATAAATTATAACACCGTAATTTTTTTCAAAGGTACATAAAGTTTTTTATTGGTGTAAATGTCGTCACTCTATCACCAAAGACGGATTGTATGTGAATAATACATTACAATCCAATGCAATACAATTCAATTTTCCAATGTTGTAAATAAGCAGTATCCATTGTGTTCAACTATTAATCAAGTGTGAATGTAATTTTGAAACGTTTGGATACTCTAATTACTGTATCGCCCTAACATTATTCTTGGTTACGTCCCTACATATACATTGTTTGGATTATTAATTTCAAAAGTTTTTTTTTTTTTTTTTATTGAAACAAGGAAACATTACAACAGTGAAAAACCAGAAGAAGGGCTAGGGTCCAGCCAGAGATGCTCCTGCATAGAGAAGAAGGCTAACAAAGCTAGATTTTGTGCCAAGGAATTTCCTGAAATTGGGATGGCTTAACACTTACAAATACCCACTTCGGAAAACAAAGCCTAAATGTCAGAGACAATAAAATTAACATCCCTTAGAAAAGGAGCGGAGCTGTTAACAATAAAGACAACACTAGGGGATGAGGTTTCAGCAATGGAGATAGAAAAACACAGATTTTGCAAGCTGCAGGCCCTCATGCAAAGCCAAAAACTGGCCAACCTCAAGAGAGAAGAAACCAGGTAGTAAAATAATCCGAGTAGCAAGAAATTTCCCTTTGAAATCCCGGATAGCTACGCCAATGCCAATGCTATTGGCATTCTTGCGAGTGGCCACGACAGAATTGAGCTTCAACAAACTAGGAGGAGGCGTAACCCAATCCACAAGGAGCCTAAGAGGGGCGGAGGGAGAGACATCCTATTTAGAATTCTGAAAACTTGCTAGAGGGTCAACTGCCCATGAAATCACCATCTCCGGTATCCTGGCAGTGCCACTGGCCACCTCGGAGTTACGGTTCTCCTAAACAACCTACGCAACCATGCATAATAAGCAGAAAGCATCACCTGAAATCTAATTAGCCACCCACATAAAAATGTCATGTGCTAAAAGAAGCCTATATTTGGCCAAGCTGGAGCTAAAGACAGAGGAGTCCCAGACCTTCCTAGCCATCTTACAGCCAAAGATGGCATGGCTGGTAGATTCCATATAAGACGCACAACTGCTGTAGCTGGGAGAATTAATAACTCATTCTTTCTAGAGGTTTTCCAAGGAAGGGATAGCATTCAAACAAGCTCTCTAGATAAAAATTCTAACCTTAGGGGGGATGTTGAGCTTCCATAAACAATTCCACCACTTGCTCGATGGGAAAGGATTTGAAGCGGACACCTGAAGCCTATCTTGAAGGGCAGGGCGGTATCCACTTCTCACCGTGTACTCGCCTTTTTTGTCAAAATGCCACCGAAGGGAGTCTTGACCACCATTCCAGCTAACCAGGATCGAAAGGATTGCTTCCCTATCAACTGGAAGCAATAGCTGATTGATTTGGTCATGATCCCATCCTTTCCAGGACCTAGCCATAAGATCAGACACATAAATATTCAAACATGGGTCAAAAGTGACCAGCTTAAACGATCTAGGACGCAAGACCCATTTATCCTTGAAAGCACTAATGCTACAACCATCACCCACAGACCACCGAAGGCCTTTCGAAAGTAATTCCCTCCCTCAAACTAAACTTCTCCAGATGTAAGAATAGACCGCCTTAGCAGGAGCAGAGACGAAATCGGCTCAACTGAAATACTTAGCACAAATAACTTGGGCAGCCAGTGAAGAAGGGTTGGAGAGGATCCGCTAAGCTTGTTTTGCAAGCATAGCAGCTTGGTTAAACAGGGAGATATCTTTAAACCCCAGTCCACCAAGAAATTTTGGGAGTTAGAGATTCTTCCAGCTTATCCAGCTGATCTTCCTATTCCCATCTTTCAAACCCCACCAGAATTTTGAGGTCATAGAGCTAAGATCTTTGTAAGGATTCCCGGTTTTTGATTGGCTTATTTCGTGAGCAAACCACATATTGGGGTTGTTTGTAAAGGGTAGCTTAAGTGATAGGTGTTCATGCTCAATGACCCTTCTCAAGACCTCAAGGTGGACAAGCACTCAAAGGTATATCTTGTGCTTACTTTCTTATTGAAGAGATTTAGTTGCACACACTCACTTGTAATGTTTGCATATGCATGCTTTACTTTAGTGTGCATTCTCTTCAAATGTCACTTTTCACACTAGCACATTGTTTGTCATATCTTGGTGTGTGTTTTGTGTAGTGTAATTCGTTTCCCGAATACGTTCGAAAACGTCCGCGCTTGCACGATAATGTGCTTGGTTTTACGTGAAGATCGCCTTCGGAGAATGCCCTTGGCTTCTCCTTTGGTTTCACCTTCAGTGGTGAAACGGCGGTTTGATCGACGGCCACGACCGCCGAATGGAAACCGTCGTTTGATTCCAGAGATCTCTGGATTGGTTTTGCGGTTTGATCGGCGGCCAGGCCGTCGAATCAAAACCGCCGAATTAGACCTGATGCATTTATTATTCTCGGGTTCTGTTCGGTGGTTTAATCGGCGGCCTGGCCGCCAAATTGAAACCGCCGAATTAGATATTTTAGGTTGGTTTCTTTTTGGGTTTTGATCGGCGGTTTCGATTGACCGCCGAATCTGGTCGCCGAATGATCCCCTGCTTCTCGAGTTCAATTCGGCGGTTACATTCTGCGGCCACGACCGCAGAATGAAACCGTCGATCGGTGATTTCAAGGGAAAAATTGTCTTTTCACTTGCTCTGTTCTTGATGTCTATAAATATCATACTTTCTCATTTCTCTAACTTAGTTCTCTGACTCAAAAGAACCCTAAACTTGAAAGAGAGATTTTTGAGAGAAAATCAAATCAAAAACTCATTTTTATACACTCAAATCATACACATATGCATCAAAGATCATCTAAGCATCTTCTCACATAAATAGTTGCTTATTTGAGTGAGTATTGGTCATCACACTTCCCTTGGTATGTTCTTCACTTTTATCCATTGATATTTAGTGTTTTATTTATCAAGGCATTTCTTTTATTATTTGAATGATCTTAGATTAATATCTTATATTCAAAATAGAGATTGTTTGTGGTGACATGATTGAGTGTTGTATTGTGATAGTTATCTAGGTTTTTATAATCTATTGTTAGCTAAGCTATTTGACATGTCATTTAGCTATTGATATCTAGGATTACATTTGTTGCCATATTATCATCCTAGATAAGCATATAGGGTTGCCTAGCTCTTATTGCATGTATTGAGTATTTTTATATATTCACATAGGTTGTATTATCTCTTCATTGAGAAATTAAGTCTTGTTGGCTAAGGTTGCTTAGGCCACAAGCAAGATGGACTAGAGCCACTTTTAAAGGCCCGCGGGGTAGAAGTGGGGGGTTATAGACCGTGTGTTAGACGAGGTCTACATAGGTTGTAAACTTCATTTCAATTAGTGAATTTCGAGATTCTAGTGTGGCGCACTAATCAGCCCGTGGTTTTTTCCCAGTGGTTGGGTTTTCCACGTATACTTCAAGTGTCATTTATAATTCCGCATCTTATTACACTTGTTGTTTTTATATTGACTATTAGGGGCATTTTCAGAATATTGACCTTAAACGAAAATTGGGTGAAAATTAGTTAAAATCTATTCACACCCCCCCTCCCCCTCCCCCTCCCCCTCTAGATTAATATTTGTTTACACACCGTGTTTATTTGTGAACTTTCAATCATTACATAGAGACATAGGAATCTTGATGATACTTATCATGTAGGAGGGAATGGATTGGGCCATAGCCTTAATAAGAACCTATTTACCCGTAAACGAGAAATGGCTCCCTTTCCAACTATGCAACTTCTTCCACACTCTATCTTTAATATTGTTGAAGATCCGAATCTTGTTCCTCCCTAACATTGAAGGGAGACTAAGATACTTATCTTAAGAGTTGCAATCCTCAATTTCCAGCACACACTGAACCTCTCTTCTCGTAGACAATGGGACCTTGGAACTGAAAGTGATCTTTGATTTATTAAGATTGATATGTTGTCCAGAGCCCTTTTCATAAATATTGAGAATCTCCCTAATTCGATCGCTCCTAGCTTGGAGGCCTTACAGAAAAGGATACTATCATCTGTGAAAAGATATGGCTGATTAGAAGGCCCCTTCTATATCATCTAGACCCTAACCCCACAATCGTTCCTTTCAGAACTCAAAATCAGGCTGGAGAAAGCCTCCGCACACAGAAGGAAGAGATACGGGGAAAGGGGATAGCCCTGTCTTAGGCCTCTAGAGGGGGAGATGAAGCACATAGCTTGGTTGTTAAGGAGAAATGATAGCAACGACAACAAGATGCAATCTAAAACAAGGCAAATCCAATCAACTTAAAAATCCATCTTCAACATGACCATCTCCAGGAATTTCCACTCAACCCTATCATATGCTTTACTTATGTCAAGTTTAATTGCCATTTGCCCTTTTTTTACCGATTTCATGCGACCCAAAGAATGAAGAGTTTTGAAGGCCATAAGCACGTTATCGAAAATCTGCCTCCTAGGTATGAAGGCTGACTATGCCAGAGAGATGATGTGGGGCAGAATTCCTTTTAGTCTCGCTGCCATCACCTTCGTAACTATTTTGTAAACCACACTTCACAACGAAATTGGGCGGAAAACCTTGAGATCAACAGGGCACTTCGTTTTTGGGATTATAACAACATTAGTATTTTTAAACTCCTTGATAGACATTTCTCTATTCAGGACACGAAAGCACACATTAGTGACATCACCCCCAATAACACTCCATGCATTTTGAAAGAAGAGAGCATGGAATCCATCCAGACTAGGAGCTTTGGTGGGATTCAAATCAAAAATAGCTAATTTAATTTCATCTGCTGTAAAACAGGAGTTGAGATCTTCTTTCATGTCATCAGTCAGCCTGGCCTTAATATCTCTCGAGGCAATCAGAATATCACTAGCAGAAGAGTTAGAAGAAGTGAAGAGAGAGGAAAAAAAATCTTTTACCACACGTGAAAGACCTTCCTCTGTTTCCTGGGGGTGACCATCATCATCTAATAGGCTAGAAATAAAGTTCTTCTTTATAGCGGTGGCACGGACACAGAAAATTTTTGAATTTTAAAAGAGTTTTTACTTCAAATATAGTCTAAATATTTATCAAACTAGAATTCATTTTTCCTCGTTATTGTTTGAAACTATTATTAATATTTATTCAATAGTTGATAAACATTATGAAATGAAAATTGATATTCATTATTTTGAATACACATGAATTTTTTCAATTTAAATTTATTAAACATTTAATACAACTTTCATTTTTTTTTTTTTTAAAAAAAAAAAAAACATTTAATACAACTAGGGGTGTGCAAAAAACCGTCAAACCAAACCAAACCGACCAACCCAACCCATAAAGTTTGGGTTGGTTCGATTACAAATATAAAAAATGGGCGGTTCGGGTTGTCTTTTGGATAAACCGATTAAAGGTGGTTCGGGGTTGAGTGAAATAATTCACCAACCCAAACCAAAACACATATTTTAGCTAAAATATAAAATCCACCTACATTTTCTATTCAGTCTAGGTTTTATAACTTTTATCGATTACTTTAAGCTTTTATAGTTTATTTATTGGGAAAGGATCGTTTTCCCCCCTGACATTTACCCTATTATTAAAGTGAGGACAGGGTTTATTGAAATTGGCCGGTCTACCCCGTGAAATGAAAATATTATTGAAACTCCCCCTTTTGTTAGCTTTTTCTTGACAGAACCTAACTCTGTTTTTGTGCGTGAATTGACCAAAATACCCTCTTGTGCCTTTTTAAAATAGATTACACGTGATGCAACCATTTGCAGTTTGTAAAAACACCAAAATCTCTAAATATAAAATTACTAATTTACCCTCTAATTAATTTTTGCGTAATCAAGTGTGATATTAACTAATTAGAAAAAAAAAATTAAAACAAAAAATCATAATTGAAAAATAAAGATAGATCACCACTGTCCATTTTAAAGATAGACGGTGGAGATTTTATTTATTTTTTTTTAAAAAAAAAAACCTAAATTAAAATAATTTAAAAAGAATTTAAAAACATTAAAAAAAAAATGGATTTGATGGAAGTCCAGATTGGATCTCCACCATCCATCTCATGAGATAAACAGTGGAGATCCAATCTGGACTTCCATCAAATCCATCTCTTCAAACAAAATAAAATATCCAAATCCATCTTCCAAAGGACCAGATCTATTCAAACAAAGTAAATTAAAATTAAAGATGATCATCATCAAAATATCCATATTCAACATAAACCCAAATCATCGATATAAAAAAAAAAGCCACATTCAACATAAACACCACCACCATTACCATTGATTATCATCATCGTCACCAAACTCCAAACCGAGATCGGCCACTGGAGAGATTGAGTGCCATGGTGGCCACCCTTTTGTCAAGGGAAAGAAAGAGAAGAAAATAGATGAAAAGAAAGAGAAAGGGATCGATGGTGGTAAGAGAGTAAGCGACGGCAGGATTCAATCTCCAGTTGGGAGGAGATTGATTGGTTGGGTTTAGTGTTTTAGTGGTGGTGGAGGCTAGGGTTTGTGATCGCGCTACAAATGTTCACATTTAGCGATCACATTTCCTATCTTTTGTGTTCATTTCTCGGGTAAAATCAGGTATTTTAATGGTTTAAATAAGTGTTTTAGGTAAATAGATGAATTCAAGGGCATTGTGGTAATTTTGGAGAAATAGGGGCTAAAATGTAATATTCTGGAGAAGATTGAAGATTTTGTGAATAGAAGAGAAGTCAGGGATGCATATTGTAATTTGTCGTGCAAAGCACAGTATCAATGCATGAAACAACATCGTTTTGGCCTTCTGCTGGCATACGCATGACGTCACGCTGACGTCATCGCGTCTTCAAACTCCAGCCAGTTTAACCTGACCGACGTGACCTGGTTTCAGACTTGAATGTGACCCGACCTTGACTCGATGCTTCCCAGCTTATTTTCGATGGTTTTTTTCAGCCAAATCCCACCCAGATTGTCGCCAATACTCCTTCCGGTCACAATAGACCCATTTTGGGTAGGGCTGTCAAAATGACCCGTGACCCGTGACCCGTGACCCGCGAACCCGACACGAACCCAAGGTTGATAATCGGGTTCGGGTTGACCTTAAACGGGTTCGGGTCATAAACAGGTCAACCCGATTAACCCGTTTACGTATACGGGTCGTGTCGGGTTTAGATATACGGGTTCGCGGGTGACCCGTTTAACCCGTTTAGTAAATAAGGTTATTTTGTTATTTTATATTATATAGGGGTTGTTACTGAAATTTGTTATAGTATATAAGATAAGTTACATTCATCTCTTTCTTAATTGAAATTACGCATTCCAAACTTCCACTTCCAGTCTCCAGTTGAAATTGAACCCTAACCCTAACTCTTCAAAGTCCAAAGTTTGTCTCCATCAGTCGTCGATCCGCCGTCCCATCTCTCATCGCCGGCACATCTCTCTTCAGTTTCCACTCTTCCCCACTTGTCTAGACGTCCAGTCGCCGGTCGTCTCAAGTCTCAGGTTCGTGATTTCTTCTTGATTTCTTGATTTCTTCTTGATTTCGTGTTGTCTTGTACTCTAGTCATTGTTGTGGCTGTATTTTGCAAGCTTTTCGTGTTTTTTGAACTTCTTCTCATGATGCACTTAAGTTGTTTGCAGTTCTGTTTTTTGCTGTTTGAAGTATGTACTGTATGATTTGTTGCATCTCGATATGTTATATAATACATATGGGCTATACCTGCATATGCTTCTACTGGTTGTATTTTTTTACTTTTAATTTCAATATATTTCTCCATATTGATGAGGTTTGAATAGAATATATATATATATATATATATATGTATATATATAAAGAAAAATGTAAGCTTGGCATGATCAGGATTGAATGAAGAATTTTCTATTCGGATATTTAGTGCATCGAAATGGTTATCCTTTGAACATTCCTAGTTAATTTAAATCACCCCTTCCTCTTAGTAAAAAAATTATCATCTAATAAAATCTAAATCAATACTTTATTAATAATTATTGTATTCGACTAGGTTTATATTTTCATATAAATCAAATTCAATGTTAGAAATTTAGAATAATAATGAAAACAAATAAAGCTAATTATAAGGAATTGTGAGTAAAACAATATCACATGAATATCTAAGGATATTTTTATTTAAACAGCCATTAGTTTTCTGTGGAGCAATCCTGATTGATTAATTGAAAATTAAACAATTTTTATTAGGTGCATGAAAACAAAAAAAAAAAAAAAAAACAAAAACAAAAACAAAAAACAAATCACTTGAATGCCATGAATGCTGGGTGGCTAGCTAGTTGCAACATATTTAAAACTTTCGTTGTTTTTATTATTATTATTATTATAATATTTATTAATTCGGGACCATGTATTATTTGCAAGCATTTCGTGTTTTTTGCAAGCATTTTGTGTTTTTTGAACTTCTTCTCATGATGCACTTAAGTTGTTTGCAGTTCTGTTTTTTGCTGTTTGAAGTATGCTGATTGGATTTATGTTTTGGTTCCTGGTAGTTATGGATGTGTGTTAGGTGTATGTTGGCGGTTTCGGGCTATTGTTTTGTCTCCCAGTTTTGATTGGGTTCTAGACTTCTAGTTTTCTGTTGGCAGTCAGGGGTTAATGTTATGTTTCCCATATTGATTGGGTTCTAGTTTTACTTTTGCTTCCATTTTGTTGTAGTCTGGCGTTGTAATTTTGTGATGATTTGCTCCTATTATAATATTATAGTAGTTTAAAAAAAATAAAAAAAAATAAAAAAAAACTTGCAAGCAGAGAAGCACATGCTAATAACTCTCTTGTATCACCATTATTCACCAATAAACAACTTATCTTATTTTAATTAATTAATTAAACAAGAGCCGCATGTCCCTAATCCATTATAAAATGTTAAATAATAGTATCAAACATCTAAAATGGATAGCTTACCATATTATACAGAAAAATTGATTTGAAAAGGACCCATCAGTCGCCTATCTTTCATATAATCAAATAACAGCTTTCAAAACAGTAAGGGAGATTGTCAGTATGAAACGATTGGTACTTTTATTTGATTAAAAGTGGGATCTGTTGCTGTTGCTCATAAAATTTAATATATAATTTTATATATTGTTTTGCAGCAAATCTATGGATTTTAATTCAAACAATGAAATGAGTGACAATATTCCAAGTTTAGGAGATGAAGAGCTAGGCGATGATGGTGAAGAACAACTAGAAGCAAATAGCAATAGAATGCCAAATGCCTCAACTGAGAGTGGGACTGGAATTACTCGAAAAAGAAGTCGCACTTCCGATGTGTGGTCTTCTTTCGTGATGGTAGAAAGAAATGCACAGGGGAAAAAACAATACAAGTGCAAGTATTGTGGAAGACAATACATTTGTGAAGGCTCTTACGGTACAGGTAACATGAAACATCACATCAATTTTCAATGTCCTAAGATAAAAATGCATGACCCTAAACAGATGTATTTTAAGAAAGGTCAATCCTCCCAAATGGCAGTTTCCAATCCTAAGAGTCAAGAAGAATTTAGAACTATAGTAGCGGAAACTATTGTTTTGCATGATTTGCCTTTTACGTTTGTTGAGTGGTCGGGAGTTAGAAGAATGATTAAATATTGCACTGATGACTTCCATTTGGTCTCTAGGAATACCGCAAGAGCGGATGTGTTGAAGTTGTATGGTATTGAAAAATGTAAAGTTAAGAAAATGTTAGAATAATCTCCTGGTAGAATATGCCTAACATCTGATTTATGGACTTCCTTAGCCACTGATGGTTACATGTGTGTCACGGCACATTTTTTTGATAAAAATTGGGTTCTTCAAAAGAAAGTGTTGAATTTTTGCTTTATGCCACCTCCACATGATGGGGTTTCTTTAGCAGATAAGATTAAGTCATTGTTGTGTGAGTGGGGAATTGATAAAAGAATTTTTTCGATTACATTGGACAATGCTTCATCTAATAATTCATTAGTGCATAATTTGAAAGGTCATTTGAACATAAACAAAGCACTTTTATGTGATGGAGAATTTTTGCATATTCGTTGTTGTGCGCATATCATTAATTTGATTGTTCAAGACGGATTAAAGGAAGTAGAGGATGTTGTCCATAAAGTTCGTGAGAGTGTGAAATATGCTAGAGCCTCACAAACTAGGAAGCAGAAGTTTTTACTATGTGTCAACCGAGTTGGTTTAGAACATAAAAAAGGGTTAAGGCAAGATGTTCCTACTAGATGGAATTCCACTTACCTTATGCTTGATAGTGCTATTTATTATCGACTTGCTTGGACTGCATTAGAGTTGGCCGACCCATTTTACAAGCATTGCCCTTCTGCAAGTGAGTGGGAAAGTGTTGAGAAGCTTTGCAAGTTTTTGCGTCATTTTTATGACACTACTTGTCTTTTTTCTGGGAAAAAATATCCCACTTCAAATTTGTACATGCCTAAGGTGTTTATGGCTTATTTGACTTTGAAGCAAAACTTAGAAAGTGTTGATCCATTCTTCAAAGCGATGTCAAATCAAATGTATAGCAAGTTCCAAAAGTATTGGGCTGATTTTTCCACAATTTTAGCAATAGGCATTATCTTGGATCCTCGTAACAAAATGGAGTTTGTTCAGTTTGTTTATGATAGATTGTATGGTGCTGAGTCAGAGCAATTTGGAGTTGTTAAGATGAAATTGTCAGCTTTGTTTAATGAGTATGTGACCAGCTCGACTAGGCAATAAACCATTAGGTCATCTCCAGCATCTCTTCCTACTACTTCTAGCGAACTACAACCAGTAGATGATCTTGATTTTGTTTTGAAGGTAAATATACTAAATATATGCTTAGTTCATTTGTTCATTATTTTTTCATAGTGATATAATTATTGCTTTAATATTTTAATTACACATGTGTAGGACTTTGATAGTAATCTCGACAGTGATACATTTTCCACTCAAAGGACACAATTGGATTTGTATTTAGAAGAGCGAAGACTTGAAAGATCGATGGATATAAACATTTTGGACTTTTGGAAGGGCAATCAACCTCGTTATCCTGAACTTGCTGCCATGGCTCGTGATGTTTTAAGCATTCCTATATCTACAGTAGCATCTGAATCTGCATTTAGCATTGGTGGTCGGGTTCTTGATCAATTTCGGAGTTCACTTAGTCCGAATGTAGCGCAAGCCATAGTTTGCAGTCGTGATTGGATATTTGGAAATGGAGGTAATGATTTTAATATGTTGATTTCATAGCATTGTTGATTTCATTTTAATAACTGATACTTATATTTAATTTTATATCAATTATTGTAGAGAGTGCAACTTTGAAATGTGAAGAAATTACTAAAGATATGTGGGAATTAGAGAACGACGGTACAACTGCTAGTAATCTACCAACGGAATTAGAAGAAGGTTCAATTCAACAATCCATCTTTTAGGAATAAACAATTTGGACATCAATTTGGAGTTTGGAGTGTTATTTGTGTAACTGTGACTTTATTTAAACTTTAAATTTAAATCACTCTATGGATTACTGTATTTGAAGATTGTATCGATTAACTGCTATTTGACTATTTCTGTATTTGTGACTTTATTTGAACTTTAAATTTGGATAACTTTATGGATATGTATTTGAAGTTTGAACATTGCTTACAGGTCAGTATTTTTTTATATGAACTTTATGGTCAAACGGGTCAAACAGGTCATGGGTCAAACGGGTCAAACAGGTCAAACAGGTCACGGGTCATGGGTCAACCCGTATAACCCGATCTGATTAGATTAATGAACATGTCACGGGTCAACCCGTATAACCCGTTTGAATAATCGGGTCGTGTCGTGTCACAAGGGTCTGACCCGTTTAATTAATCGGGTCGAGTCGGGTTGAGTTTAAACGGGTTGACCCGTTTAGTTAAACGGGTCGTGTCAACCTGTTGACCCGTTTTGACAGCCCTAATTTTGGGCCTTCCATGCACATGTTTCCTCTCTCCTCCAAGAAGCCAAGCTTCCATGGAAATCCAAGCTTCAAGGTCACATTCCAGCGGCTTCTTTCACACTTAAATACATCCAAAACTGCGGGAACACCGCAATTTCATGTCGAGGGAAAGAACCCGTGAAGTAGAACGACCCAACTCGCGGCTAAACATCCAAAATCCACCGCGACTTCCGTCAACGGGAATGAACCCACGAGCCAGGGGTTTCGAATCCGCGAGCTTGACCGACTTAGGAGATATTTCGTCCAAACCATGCCCAATTCATCCCTTCTATATAAATACCTCTTTTACCAACAAAAACACAATCTCTAATATCCAAATCAAACACTATCATTACTTAGAAATACCTTAAATAGCTTAGCATAACCTAAACTCTCACTCTCAACACTTTTTGACACCAAGCTTGGGAAAGACAAGGAGAAGTCTAGCTAGCTTTAAGACTTCACATGAGATTGGTTGTCTTCTTTATCTTTTTGTTTACTTTAGCTTGTTTATGTATTTTTGACTACATGTTTATGTTGGGAATATTGGTGGGATTGTAATAATATTCATATTTTGGTTGATTAGTTTATTTGCTTGAGCATAATATATGCATGTTAATTGATTAACCAATTAATTGATATGTAATGGATTTAGACTAATTGAGACATCAATAACATGCATGAATGATTATTTGTGTATGTGTCTTTATCCTTGTGTAGATTGGTGAGAACCAATCTTGTGAGCTTATTTGCTATCAACTAGGAATTGGGTTTATTGCATGAAAACCATTTCCTAGCATTTCCATACATTTATCACCTCACAACTAAACTCTCTCATGACTATGCATGAGTTTAGTTGGTAATTAGTTTAGTTAGTTAGTGTTAGATTAATTAATTGTATTTGGTAAGCTTGTTAGTTTAGTTAATTTAGTTAGTTAATGTTAATTTAGTTGTTATTTAATTATTGCCATCTTAGTTTAATCCTAGTGTAATCTTAGTTTAATTTGCTTGACAATTCCCTTTTACTTTCTCGCAATTGTAATTAGTGTAATATATTGTGTGTATATATATATATCTAAGACCTAGAACCGACTTAAGTTAAACAACTCCTCGTTGGGAACGATACCCTTGCTCATAACCACTATACGTGGCCAATGATTTGTATACTTGCGAAAGGGTAAAAACACACGCGTGCCCTATCATTTACCATTGTTTATTAGAACCGGTCATCTCGAGCCGCGTCAAGTTTTTGGCGCCGCTGCCGGGGAGGCGTATTATCTTTTGTTAGTTTTAGTGTTAGTTTTATTTTTGTTATTTGTAGTTTAATTTTTTATTGTTCATATCGTATCTTGTTCGATTTATTTTTGTTTGTTTGGTTTTCAGGATTCGGATTAACATGGAGAACCTTACCATTATACCCGTTACTCAGAGGCTAATGAAGGACTTTGCTATGCCGATTATAGGAGCTCAACAGTCAGCGATTCTATTGAGTGATTTGCAACGGAGCTACGAGTTGAAGAGTTCTCATTTCAACACTCTTCCAGTCTTCCGTGGTAAACCGGATGAGGATTCCCTTCAGTTCATGAAGGAGTACTACGATGTCATCACTACCATCCGACTTAGAGAGCTCACGGAAGATCAGTTGAGGATGAGATGCTTCCCAAACTGCATGAATTAAAGACGAGGCAAAGAAGTGGCTATTGGCTCTACCTATAGGATCATTAATTACTTGGGAGGTGGTAGAGACCAAGTTTTTCTTGGTGTATTATCCTTCTTGGAAGACACGAGAAATATGGGGTAAGATAGTAACCTTCGAAGAAGAACTAGGGGAAGTCTTCCATGAGACTTGGGACTGGTTTGAGTTACTACTTGCACAGTGCCCGCATCATATGTTCCCCTTCATCCTACTAGTACAGTGTTTCTATGACGGATTGACGGGACTCACACAAGCCACGGTTAATAATGCTTATGGGGGAGCAATGAGGGAGAAGATCGCCACAGAGGTGTATGCCGTATATGAGATGTTAGGTGAAAATTCCCAACAACGAAGAGGAAGAGATGATTTTCGTGAGGAGAGGGCCAATGCGGACTTAGGAATGCAATTGGCTAACATGTCATGGGAAATGAAGAATCTCAAGGCAAACTTTGGGCAACAACCGGCAATGGGAGAAGTACAAGCAGTGTTTCCGTATCAATCAAGTAACCACCAAGCAAACAACAATCAAGAATGGAACCAATGGGTTAGCCAAGACGACCCCTCATTCACTGAGCAACGAATTAGTAGCCTAGGAGAACCGATAGAGAATAAAGCAGCCCAAGTGGGGAAGCTGGCTGAAAAGGCACTAACTGATTTTCAAAGTGGATAGTTGAATTCAATAGAGGTCGAAGCACGTGAGTTTGTTTTTTGATCCTCTAAAGGCATATATGACCACGTGGATGAAAGTATGCGCATATTAGAGAAGGTGTTCGAGGAGGAGTATGGACAGTATAAAGAGAAAAAGGTAGTAGAGGTTGCACAAGAGAGCAAGTGTAAGATCCTTTATTGGCTTGATTCCATTGCAAAAATCTCTATATTTGTATTAGTAGTTGCTTAGGTGTTTCTAGAAAGAAAGGAGCCTCAAAGGTGAAGAAGCAACATCTTGTGCAAATATCGTCTTCAAGGGGAACATCGCTTATTTGGATGCTAAGGTATCAAGATTCTTCTTCCTCTTGCAAGGCGTTAGCGCACACACACACAATTCTTATATGTGTGTCCCTGCATCGTAGTTCAAAAATTTGGTATAACACTTTCACACACATTTAGCATGCACATGTATTTATCTTATTGTTGACAATCTTGTAGAATTGCATGTTTTCTCATTATCGCTTAGATATAGCATGCTTGTGTTGCATAGTGTTTATTTGTTTGTGTTTCTTGTGTTTTGGACTTGAACATGGTCTTATTTGATTCCTTATTGAGTTTTGGTCATTTTGGCTACTCATTCGTTTAGTTTCGAGTCCAAACGATGTAGCTACGCTACTTTTCGTTCTCATTCATTGAGTTGTGTTCGTTGTCGTTTTCCAAGATGAATTCTCAACCATTTGTCAAAGTTTCATAGTCTTCGTTGTGCGTGAGGGAGTCATGATTTGTAATCCGAAAAAGGATTCAAAATCGGAGTTCGGATGCCCAAATACGGTTGAAGAACGTGAGAGGTGCGCGGGAGAAGCACCATGGCCAAAGGCCATGGCATGGCACCATGTGTGGAGGCCGTGTGCCACACGGCCCAACCAGCCCTCTGGTCCCGTGTGGCACACGCGCCCCACACGTGGATTGGGCTGGTGTGGTCTCTTTTGATTGGACAAAATTGCCCTCCTTCTCCTTCCTTTAAATGTCTTCTCTTCCCTCCATTTCCAATAATTTGAACAATATCAAATCAGAAATTCTGCAGAAATGTTCATGATTTTTGTTTACTTACTTTGATCATAACTTCTTCATACGAACTCGAAATCGAGTGATTCAAAAGCCAAAATTGTTGGTCTCGAGGAGAGATACAAACCCCAAGTATTTTCAAAGCCATTTGACTTCATCATTGTTCACAACACTCTGATTTCAGTCCGAGGTTCTTTGGTTGTATGTGAAACTTCTTCTCTTTCAATTTCTCTTGATCATCTCTTTGATTCTTTCTAATTGATTGTTGAAATATGTTGAGAAGTATGTTAGATCATATGCTAGGGTTGTATGATTGATTAGTTAATTGAGTTTAGCTTTGTGATCTCTCTTGAACATATTTTTGTTAGACTTGATTTTGCTTGAAATTGCTTCTAGAAATTGATTGTATGATGTGCTTCATGTTATCTTCTAGATTCAATTTCATGATATAAGAACTAAGGTTTTTATGACATATATTGAATATCCTAATCTTGTTCTTATTGTTTTGGCATACTTTGATTTCTAGATAGATTTGTGATTATGTGTTGATAGTATATTCTAGATTATCATTAAGCATGTTCATAAAGTGTGTTTGATCTACTTACTCTATTTGTGTGTGTTTGCATCATTTGCATCACCTAGATCATTACCTTGTAATAGGTTGAAGTCTCTTGTCAAGGTGAGTGAAGCATTTGATTTGAGCAAGAAGACTTGGCTAGGAAAGGTTTCCAGATAGTCAAGCAAGAAGCCTTAGTTAGGATCAAGTGGATTCGGATAACTAAGCAAAAGTCTTAGCAAGGAGTTGCGTACTCCTGATGGTTGAGCTTGGGTAGCTTGACTGGATCCTAGTGATCTAGATTGCTAAGCAATGAAATCTTCCTAGAGGCTTGAGAGCCTTGGATAGGAAGTTGCTCTCTAAAGGTGTAGGACATATCTTGGATAGAGAGTAGGCTTTGTGAATCACTAGCCTGAGGGTTGATTAGGTCTTGATAGCTTGGAGTGGATATCATAGTGTTGATAGCTTTGAGTGTGTAAGTCCTTTTTGTATAGTGGATTTGCTTTACCGGTGGTTGTAGATTCAACCCGTAGATGTTTCCTCTTTGAGGTTTTACCACGTAAAAACATTGTGTCTCATTTTCGCTTTTATATTTGTTTATCTTCCATATGTTCACTTGTATTGATTCTTTTGTATATTGATGCTTACATGAATTGATTCATAATATACAATTGTTACATCATTTCAAGTATTCATTTCATTCTTATATTTCGTATTTTTGAATATTGAAAGAATTTGGGACTATACCTACTCACCCCCCCCCCCCCCCCCCCCCCCTCCCCCCCCCTTCTCTAGGTATAAAACACTATTGCTTTAAAGGGAATTTCAACAAGGAATTGATGAATCAAAGTGTGAACTTAGAGATGAGAATCAATTCGCTTGAGAAGGAAAGGGATTCATCCTTAAGAGAGATTGAAGAGCTTAAGGATGACTTTGCTCAAAGATTACAGATAATGCAAGCCGACATCAAAGAAAAAGATGTGGCTTTGGATCTAATGAATACAATGGAATTTGACCAACTTGCAGAGCTTGCAAAGGCTAAGCAAGAGTTGAAGGCAAAGGACAAGAAATTGATCTCATTTCCTAAAGATAAACTTGACTTAGGTCAAGGAACTTCAACTGCCTTCGTCACCAAACCAAGTCTCAAGAAAGCCACCAAGAAGAGCAATCAAGTCCCACATTCACCTCTACAAAGCTTGAAGGACAAGCAACCAATGCAAGAAGTCCCCAATAGACCTGCTCCAAAGTTAGCCCTAAGGCAAGACAAGATCAAGCAAGCCTCCAATAAAACCGCAACAAATCAAGGAGGTACAATCTCTCACTTTAGTCCCATTTGTTACAAGTGCCACATTAGAGGCCATATTGGATCTCAATGTGCAAATATGAAATGGCAACATGTGACAAATGTGAGTCCTAGGACTACAAAGTTGGTTGTCAATTCCTTGTGGATTGACAAAACCAAGCTTGAAGGACTCAAGAGGAATGGACCCCTTTGGGTCAAGAAAAGTGAGAATGGGTATGTTGAGGTAAATCCACTCATCTTTGATGGTGGTTGAGTGCTTGTATTGTATGAATGTTTTTGAGATGTGTGTTAATGTGCAGGAATTTCAAGCTTTAAGGAAATGACGCACTTAATGGACATTCATTTTGTTTATATTTAAGTACTTTTGAATTTGTAATTATTTTTGAACAATTATTAGTTTAAAGTCTAGAGTCATTATCTACTCACTTGTCATGTTGCATTTGTGCTTAACCATATCTTGATGAGATGCATGGAAATAGATAGGTTTGGGAGTTTAGACTCCTTACTCATTTATTTACTTGCATAGAATATGCTTGTGGTGTTTTTGGTGTGATTTTTTTGTGTGTGCAGGACATGTAACCAAGAGGGGTAATAGGCTGATAATGCCTACCGCATGACGATTCCACGAGTTTATGCGCGCGAAACAAAGCCATGAGGTTCTCTTGGAACCTTGCGCAAGAAGAGTCCGCAAGAAAGAACTAGCGGGACAGAAGGGATGAACCCGTGTTAAGCTCGAGGATCCTCCACGATTTCATACCCGCTGGCAAGAACCCTCTGGCCAGAAGAACCAAATCCGCGGCATTCTATAGAGTAATTCCTACTACTTCAAGTCCGTAAGAAAATGCCCGCCAAGTAGAAAGCCCGATGAAAGTATACAAACAAGGTTAAATTGCTTAAGACGTGCCTAGAGGGGGGGTGAATAGGTTTTTCGCCTAATTTCAATCCCTTGAACAAACTTACGTTTGTCCCTCAAGGTAGCCTTACATACAACACAAACAACACGGAATCATACTAAGACAAGTTATCATGTGATCATTCATACATTGTCTAAGTATCAATAAGTTGTATAAGGTATAAAGAAAATACATAAACAATTAACAAGAATACTTGTATATCAATATATGTTCAATCATTACAAGTATATACAAATATTGCTATACATAAAATTCTAAATAATATACAAAAGAAATGTAATTACAAATATGATCAAAAGAATATATTTACAAATCACACTTTATAATATCTTGTTCCAATATACTTCACAAGTAATTGATATGTCACAAGATAACAACATACACAAAAACAAATATAAAAGATAGAGATAGAAAGAATTAACACAAGGGATTTTTTAACGTGGTAAAACCTCCAAGGAGGAAATATCCACGGATTAAATTACAACCATTGGGTACTATATATATTGGAAAGTAAATTAGAAATTCCACAAAGTGACCAATCCTAGATCACCAACCCATGTGGAGTCTATGTCTACCCAATCTCTATTGGAAGATACAAAATCCCTCAATGATGCGAAGCCACCATATATTGGAAATCATACCTAGCCAACATCGTTGGTAGATTAGAAATTCCTCAAGAGTGCATACATATCCTATGTACCCCGCTCTATCGGACTCTATGTCTAACCAAACATCTGGGCATACCAATATATAAGCCAACTCTCTATACAAGGCACACTTGCCTCTAGAGAGCCTCCCTTGCATGACTATCCAAGTCCTCCTGACTCTAGCCATGACTTCTTGCTTGTCTATCAAAGTCCTCAAGACTCTAGACAAGACTTCTTGCTTACCTATCCAAGTCCTCAAGACTCTAAGCAAGACTTCTTGCTTGGCTATCCGAGTCATCCCGACTCTAACCAAGACTTCATGTTTTTTCAAGGACTTCCTAGTGTGATCATGTGAATGCAAATGATGTGAACAATCAAGACAACATAGAACATATGATCAATACATTCCATAGAACAACTAGATCTATAGATGTGAAAACACAAGCAATAGAAATCTAGATGCAAAAACATGAATGAAAACCTAGAGCATGTGAAATCAACTAACACATAAAACTCCTAGATTCATTCACTCAAATAACTCTTGAACAATTCATATACATGAGGCACAAGTTCAAGATATTATAAACATACATAAAAATGCTAGAATCACAAAATGTATTCAACAAGTATTCTAGCCAAAGATTTAGAGATAGGAGATATTGTTAAAAACAATTCAATCCTAGATATCTCTAAAAACACATACAAAGGCTCTAATCCTAGATATCATTAATCAAGGATCAAAGACACATTTCAAGGATTATTAATCATAAAATGAATCAATCAAGTCTCAAATAATCCTAGATGTCAATCTAATCACAATACAACTCTCAATCATATGAAAAACAAAGAATCCAAGAATCTAGTCCACATGTGTCTCTAATTAGACTTTTCAATTAGATTGATTGTGAAGCTATCTTTCTCAGTAGCATTCACTATACATACACATACATATAGAAGAAGAAACCCCAAACAAATTGAAGGTTTAAAAAGATGAAATCACCAAGATATGATCACTACCTTGATTTCACGAGCTGGTTCGGTTTCCTGAGTAGATCACTCTGAAAATCAATCAAACAGCTACAAGATCACTTGGAAAGGGTAGAGGACTCGATAATGAACAATCTCCAACTTGAATCACTCAATTCTGACTTCATATGAGAAAGTTATGGTGTTTGGAAGTTGAGAAAATTGGAGAGAAAAAATCTGACGGGATTTCAAATCTTTCTTCTTGAAAACAAATGGAGGGAGATGGAGGTATTTAAAAGGAAGGAGAGAGAAGAAGAATTTCGATCAATCAAAATAGGCCATGTCACCCCTGGGCCGTGTGGGGCGCGTGTGGCACATGGGACCAGAGGGGTGGTCTGGCCATGTGGCACACGGCCTCCACACGGGGTGGCCCAGCCATGGCCAACGGCCATGGCTGCTCCTCTCACGCACCTCGCACATTCTTCGACCGTATTTGGGCCTTCGAACTCTGATTTCGAATCCATTTTCAGATTACAAATCATGATTCCCTCATGCACAACAAAGACTATGAAACTTTGACAAAAGGTTGAGAATTCATCTCGGAAAATGACAACGAACACAACTTAACGAATGAGAACGAAAAGTAGCGTAGCTACATCATTTGGACTCGAAACTAAATAAATGAGTAACCGAAATGACCAAGACTCAATAAGGGATCAATTAAGATCAAGTACAAGTCCAAAACACAAGTAACACAAACATACAAACACAAGTTCACATATGAATGCCATTTCCTAGACATAATCTTATAACATGCAACTCTAAAATGTATGAGCATTTGAGTTCAATGCATGAGCATACAAAAACATGTGAATGTGTTATATAAATGGTGCACAACTATGCAGGGACACTTATGAATGATTTGTGTGTGTGTGCCTATGCCTTGTAAGAGGAATGAGGTCAATTATACCTTTGATGAGCAATGAAGCTAATTCCCCTTAACAAGCCACCATCTTGCATGCATTGTAGTTGAGTCTTTCTTTGAAGCTTTGAATCATCATCAATACAACCACTAAACAATACAAGATGAACAACGTTTTGATATGGAACATATGTCAACACAAACTAAAAACCTAACACCCGAACTTGCGTGGATTCTTGAGAATTCTCCGTGAGAAGAGACCGTGGGAAGGAACCCACGGGAAGAAAGCCGCGACACATCGTGCACCATAAACCATACCCCAAAGCCACACCATCCTATGAATGTGAAATCGAAGGTCCAATCTCTTACTTTCAAGCTTTTACTTCAAGTTGATATCTCATGTTTAGCTTAAGAGTGTGAATTGGTTGTTTTTGCATAGTGACTAGGATTGGTTTTTGTAATGTGATTAGTGGTGGATATTAGGATTGTAATATGTGTTCACATGTTAGTTGTAGATATTAGGATTGTATACATGTTTTATTGTTGTATTTTTATTTTGATTTTTGTAGTTTTATTTCAAACTTTGTGAAGATGCCCTGTTTCAAAAATTTTGAGGCGAATGTTTCTTGAAAACTATACCAATTGGTGAAGAAATAAATTTTCCACCTATGTTGCATTCATCATTTTTTCAATATGATTCCAACAGTATAAATAACGTAAAGTTCTGGGTGGTGGTTTAAAAGTTATGAGTATTTCTTCGACCGAAGGTCTAGAACATGCCATGTTTTCAAAATTCTGCACGTGACCTGTTTTCAACATCTGTTTTCACACTTTTCTAAATTGAATTTTAAAATATTTTCTTCATGAAAAGTGTTCAATTGCATGTCTATATTCTTGTATCAAAGTTTGAGCTAGTTCGATTGAGTATCTTTGAAAATATGCATTGAAAAGCAGACGTTATTCGATTTCAAAAGTTGACAGTTTTCTTGAAATATTTTCCTCTATGTTTAGAAGCTTTCTTCGCATGGTATTTTTGTTATTTTGTTTTTAAATGTTGTGTTAAGTTGTACATATGTGTTAGTATATTTGTTCTCGGATTTCCAAATGATAAACTTGTTGTTCATGTACTGCAATTTTACAACATTGAGGACAATGTCAAGTTTAGGCTTGGAGGTGTGGACACATATGTGTATTTATGTGATATATGACTTGTGAATATTTTGTTTTTGGGTTTTTGTTTTTGTGTCAACACTTTGAAATTTTTGCAAAATGAGCCATCTTGGACAAAATTGTTTGAATGAGATGTTTTGAGTTGTGCCGTTGAGGAGTCTTTCGCTTGTGTTAATTGCTGAGTCGTGGCTAACTTTTTTCAGTCTAGGATTGCTTCGCATGATGTGAATTAGTCCCTTTCTCTTAGTGTCTAAGTGGACGAGACTCCGTACTCGATTGTTAGGATTAATAGTGGAGACTACCCGTGATTTTTGTGCCTTAGCGTTCATTTTGAGGGTAAATTCTGTTTCTACACTTAAACACTCTTCAAACATGTTTTTCATTGTGATCTCAATACTTCATTTGCATTGATTGCCATAGAACATTCATAAATGTGGATAACATGTTGAATTTGTATTCCCATGATAGATGGACTACAAGAAATGATATTAGGACTTTGTTAGTACCCAAGTCCAAATTTGTTAAACACGTCTATTTCCCTTTATGCTTGATTCAATACGATCGGCCAAACACATAAACCTATCATACAACACCCTATCCATAGACCTATACACTTAATCTTACATAACTACTAATCTTGTCAAGTTCTTCTAAGTAGAGAATTCAATCGTCAAGCTATAAATTGTAATAGTGTGTACTGAGGCATATTTTGTAACTTGTGCTAAAATAAAGGCTTTCAAAAATTTAGTGTTAAAAATTAAGCAATTAAAGCCTTAAATCTTTAAAGCAATGATTACTCTAATGAGAGTAATTAGATAGCACAAATCAAAGTTCAAAATTGTAGCCTAGACGCTTGTGTAAATAAGTAATCTAAAATGAGCTTCACATTGAAAAATGTAATGTGAAACATCTTGGCATGATTAGTGTCTCCATATACCTTCCATATACCATAAACCATATATCATCTTGGCCAACACAAGTAGGGAAGAATCTAATTGATCTTTTAGGAAGTCTATTTAGGGAATATGAATGTTAATATGCTCTACCACGTTCATGGCATTCAATGCCTTCATGAGATCAATTTTCAGAAAATGTGCTTTATTTTTAATACTCGCATGCGTTACATATTTGATTGCCATTTACATAACTTCCAAATTGCATGTGTTTGATAGAGAGTGAGCCTAGGACTCTGAGAGAAAAATAGAGTGAAATCCAGTGAGGATTAGAGTCAAGGTGAATTACATCTGAGCAATTGGGTATGGTGAATTTGAAGTTATAACATCTTGAGTGTGGGATTTGCATTGTGCGTTTCAGTCAATTGAATGACTTTATGTTACCCTCCACTCAACAGTTTTCACATGTGTTGCTCCTCATAAGCATAACTCTTGTGATATCTTATTTTGTATGGCTTTTGCAAATTGTTTTTAATTTTAGTTTTTAATTGTTAGCTTTACGTTTGTGGGTATCGTAGTGGTAAACCCTCAGAAGACTACACTCCTCCTACTAGGGACACCTAGGGGTTTAAAAGGCTTATGGCACGTGCTAAATGCCATCGTTTCTCCCACGACAATGGACTAGCTTAGTATATTTATTTTGATTTTCGTTTTTAAGTTTTGCTCGAGGACAAGCAAAAGTTGGGTTTGGGGGTTTGATCACGCTGTAAATGTTCACATTTAGCGCTCCCATTTCTTATCTTTTATATTCATTTCTCAGGTAAACCGGGTATTTTAATGGTTTAAATAAGTGTTTTAGGTAAATAGAGGAATTCAGGGGCATTATGGTAATTTTGGAGAAATATGGGCTAAAATGTAATATTCTGGAGAAGATTGAAGATTCTGTGAATTGAAGAGAAGTCAGGGGTGCATATTGTAATTTGTCACGTAAAGCACAGCATCAGTGCATGAATCAGCATCGTTTTGGCCTTCTGCTGGCATACGCATAACGTCACGCTAACGTCATCGCGTCTTCAACCTCCAACCTCCAACCGATTCAACCCGACGCGCCTGACCTGGTTTCAGACCCGAATGTGACCCGACGTTGACCCGATGCTTCCCAGCTTATTTCCTTCGATTTTTCCAGCCAAATCCCACCTAGATCATCGCCAATACTCCTTCTGGTCACAATGGGCCCATTTTGGGCCTTCCATGCACATGTTTCCTCTCTCCTCCAAGAAGCCAAGCTTTCATGGAAATCCAAGCTTCAAGATCACATTCCAATGGCTTCTTTCACGCTCAAATATGTCCAAAACTACGAGAACACCGTGAGTTCATGTCGAGGGAAAGAACATGCGAAGCAGAATGACCCAACTCGCGGACAAAAGTCCAAAATCCACCGCAACTTCCGTCGGCTGGAACGAACCTGTGAGCTTGGGTTTTCGAACCCATGAGCTTGACCAACTTAAGAGATATTTCATCCAAACCATGCCCAATTCATCTCTTCTATATATATACCTCTTTTACCAACAAAAACACAATCCCTAATATTCAAATCAAATACTATCATTACTTAGAAATACCCTAAATAGCTTAGCATAACCTAAACTCTCACTCTCAACACTTTTTGACACCAAGCTTGGGAAAGACAAGGAGAAGTCTAGCTAGCTTTAAGACTTCACATGAGATTGGTTGTCTTCTTTATCTCTTTGTTTACTTTAGCTTGTTTGTGTATTTTTGACTACATGTTTATGTTGGGAATATTGGTGGGATTGTAATAATATTTATATTTTGGTTGATGAGTTTATTTGCTTGAGCTTAATATATGCATGTTAATTGATTAACCAATTAATTGATATGTAATGGATTTAGACTAATTGAGACATCAATAACATGCATGAATGATTATTTGTGTATGTGTCTTTATCCTAGTGTAGATTGGTAACCAATCTTGTGATCTTATTTGCTATCAACTAGGAATTGGGTTTATTGCATGAAAACCATTTCCTAGCATTTCCATGCCTTTACCACCTCACAACTAAACTCTCCCATGACTATGCATGAGTTTAGTTAGTTAGTGTTAGATTAATTAATTGTATTTGGTAAGCTTGTTAGTTTAGTTAATTTAGTTAGTTAATGTTAATTTAGTTGTTATTTAATTATTGCCATCTTAGTTTAATCCTAGTGTAATCTTAGTTTAATTTGCTTGACAATTCCCTTTTACTTTCTTGCAATTATAATTAGTGCAATATATTGTGTGTCTATATATATATATCTAAGACCTAGAACCGACTTAAGTTAAACAACTCCTCGTTGGGAACGATACTCTTGCTCGTAACCACTATACGTGGCTAATGATTCGTATATTTGCGAAAGGGTAAAAACACAAGTGCACCCTATCATTTACCATTGTTTATTAGAACCGGTCATCTCGAGCTGCGTCAATTGGTGTGAGTTGTTGTTGATTAGGTTATGGATTAGGAGTTGGGAATGATTTGGAAAATGAAGGTTGAAGATGAATTTTGTTTAAGAGAGAGATCGTTTTGGTGGAGGAGTGACATGGCCACATATCCTTCACCCATTTTTTTATATTATTAATTATAAATATCAAATGACTTTAATAACCCTTAGTCCAAATTAGATTTCATGTTCCCATGGTGAGTTTACGAATTTGCCCCCCAACAGTAACGGTCAACCCTAACTTTGGATAGTTTTCCTAACAGAAGGTGGTGTTTGTTAAATAAGTCTGTTTTTTTTTTTTTTTTTTGGGTGGGGGGGGGGGTGGTCACCTTTCTAAAGTCGAGAAACCCTGTCCTCACTTTTCCAATATAGTAAATCTCGGGGGAGGGGGGGGGGGGGGGTCACCTTTCTAAAGTCGAGAAACCCTGTCCTCACTTTTCCAATATAGTAAATCTCAGGGGGGGTGGGGAATGATTAAATCCCTTATTTATTTGTTTTGATACAATTCTTTTGATTAATTGATGTATTAGGATTTCAAAAGCATAGATGTTATCAAATATGTCTTTAATCAGGGTATATATACATGTGTATATATATATGATTAATATTTTATGTTATGATTTTTTATAATATAATACCCAAAAAAAAATTGAGTTCAAATCTAAACCGATAAACCTATCCAAACTATCCTTATAGGAGACTTCAACAATGGATCTTAGAGCTGGAGAAGACAAATCTGTATCCATACTAGGAAAGTTCAGTAGTGTCCTATGTTGTTCTTTTCTGGGGAAAGAAGTATCCTTTAGTTTCTTTACCATAATGGTGGCTGAATTTTCCATATAAGATGTTAACCTTTTTTTTCAAATGTGCAACTTTATCATCTTTGTTGACAATAACGGTTTCGTACAAACTGTCAATCTTATGTTTAAGGTCAACATATTCTATATGAAATTATTGGATTTCTTTTAGGACCATATGAAACACCATCATTAGTAGGAATAAGTCAACGTTTATATTTATTTCTAATTGCCTTTAATATTTCCGTAGTCATTTATTTCTTTTTTTTTTATTCTTTTTTTCTTCAGGTGGCAATTACAGGTATTAGAGCATCCCCAAAAGACTTTTCTATTTTTACTCTTCAAATGTCTATTTGCTTACCTATGTGACAATTTGAAGATTAAAAAAAAATGCTCTTCCAAAAGATTCTTCAATTAGAAATAGGTTTATATTATTTTAATGAAAGCACTCAAATTCCCCTCTCCCCACCAACAAATCTAATTACCCTCCATTTTTTCAAGTTATAAATAATAACTTTTCATATTATTAATATGTTATTATTAAATATTCAATATTAGTCTAATTTTAAAGATCTAGATGAGACCTTTCCGTTGTATAATTTTTATGATGATAAAATTTATAAATTAAATCTTATTATATATTAATTGAAATTAATTAAAAAGATAAAGGATATAGATGTCAAATATTAATGATGATGTGATAGAAAAAATAATATAATAATAATTGAAGAGAGAGAAGTTGCTCTTCAATATTGAAAAGAGGGAAGCAAAATCTTATTTGAAGAATCTCATTTGAAGAGTCTGTTGGAGTCAAATATGTTAACGTGGCTCGTTTGATTTTTAGAAATATCTTATTTGAAGAGTCTTTTGGAAACACTCATGCAAATATGCATTTTTGAGTTTCTAAATAGTGTTACATTAGCATTTCTATTCATTATAGGCCCAATTTTGAATTTTTTTTTTTTTTTAGAGAAATGCATATTCACATCTCCAATGTAATTGAGTCCATTTTTGCTTACCTCCTTCCCCAACACATGACATGTGTCTAGGAAAAGGGTATTTTTATCTAAACACATGACATTTTTTTGGATAAAAATACCCCTCCCTTGACACATGTCAAGTGTTGGAGAGGGGGTAAGGGGGGTGAGTAAAAGTAATCTCAATGCAATTATCTAAAGTCAAATATGCATTAATTTTATGACCAATCATAATAAAACAATTATTCCACTATCTCTCCTCTTTTATTTTATAATTAAATGAGCTTTAATTTTATTGGTGGAAAGAGTTAGAAATCATAGTCAGCATTTCTAGGAGAGTTTCTAGAATTAGAAACTTAACTCCATATTCTCTAACCTTTTTTTTTTTGTTTTTTTTTTTTTTTTTTTTTTTTGCCGCATTATCTCCATATTCAATTTAGATAATAGCATTGGAAATAGTTTTTCTAACTTTTTTAATATCTATTCTATGTGGCACTCTATTTTCTCCAAATGCATAATAGTATTGGAGATGCTCTTACACTTGTTTTCAGATATAACAGTTGTTTTAACAGATATTATGAATTTGCTGCAATACTCTACAGTGTCCTTTATCTTTTAAACATTTTATTTTTTTAAAATAAATTATTAATTTTTTTATTAATTAAAAAAAAAAAGATGTGAACGTAAACAAATAGTTGGTTTAGAAAGTGGGTACAATAAATAGACAACTCAAGTCATTAAATTTCCATAAGAGTAAATTGCACTAAACCTCTTGCACCCAGAAACAACTTTATCATTAATTGACACTCACACCCCCTGTCGTTAGGTCAAACTTATCTGTTGACTAACTGTTACCTTTAAAAGACTAAATTACCCCTGATCCCCAAATTAAAATAATAAAAAAATTAAATGGATCTCCACCATCCATCTCAAACATGGATGGTGGAGATCAAATAAAATTTTAAATAATTGAAAATTGAATTGAATTAGAAAATATATAAATTTGTAAAAGAAAATCATAAATTTAAAAATAAAACAATTTTAAAAAGCAAAAATAAAAAATAAAATTGAAAAACTAGGGAAAAATATCATTGTTTGTGCAAGTGATATACATCAACGATATTGATAAAATATGATATATTTTTTTTCCAGTTTTTCATTTTTATTTTTATTTTTGCTTTTTAAAATTGTTTTGTTTTTAAATTTATGTTTTTCTTTTAATTTATATATTTACTAATTTAATTCAATTTTCAATTATTTAAAATTGTATTTGATCTCCACCATCCATGTTTGAGATGGATGGTGAAGATCCTTTTTTTTTTTTAAATGGATATTTGTTTTTTTTATTATTAATTTAATTTATGGATTATGGGTAGTTTAGTCTTTTAAAAGTAACAGTTAGTCAACAGTTAAGTTTGACCTAACGGTAGTGGGTGTGAATGTCAGTTAATGATAAAAAAAATTTTGAATGCAAGAGGCTAAACCTAGGTAAGTTTAGTGCAATTTGTTCTTTCCATAATATATCAGATTTTATGAAAAATCTGATACTCGTATTTAATAATCATATTTTATTTTAATAGAATATGAAGCGGTTAGGTTGGGTTAGGTAGGGGACACTTGGCCCAAAGCAGAATCGAGTACATAATGGTAGAGATGGCAATTAAACCCGAACTCGTGGGACCCGCTTGAACCTAACTCGCTTGAAGAGGGTTTGGTTGGTGAATTTACAACCCGCAAACCCGTATAAGTAAAAACCCAATGGGTTCGGGTTTCATGTGTGGGTTTGGAAAATAAACCCATGGGTGACTGGCAAACCCACGAACAATAAAAATTATATAATATTTTATAAATTTAAACTCCAATAAAAACTTTTTAATTATATAGAGAATAAAATGTAAACATTTCAATCTGGTTTTATTCTTTAAAATTATAATATTTATTGTATTTAAATAATATAGAAATATTTTTCAAAAAAAAATTTGGCAGGTTTGCGGGTTTGACTCGTGGACCCGCTTGTTCAACGGGTTCGTGGGCGGGTTTAGGTGTCCCCCAAACTCGTGGGGTGAAACCCGAACCCAAACCCGTGGGGTGAAACCCGAACCCAAACCCGTTTATTTTCATGGGTTCATGGGCTGGTTTGGTAGACACAAAATTTCACAGGTTTGGGTTTGAATTTTACCAAACCCGTCCGAACTCGATCTATTGCCATTCCTATAAAATGGGCTGAAAATCAAAAATCCGGGTCGGAGCACATAAACGGGTTTTGGGTATGAGGCATACCCGATCCGATCCGATCCGTTGCTGAGAAAAGCCCAACCCGTGTGTGTGAGAGAGCCCTCAGCAGACTCAGCTTCGCACCTCTTTTACCAGTGACCCTGAGACCCAGAGAGAGAGAGAGTAGAGACTAGAAACTCCGAGAAACAAAATCCGCACAACACAGAGAGAGAGAAAGAGAGAGAGAGAGGGAGAGAGGAAGAGACTGAGATTGATTAGTTAAATAATTGAGAGAAACACAAGACCCCTAGCTACTACTGTGAGAAAACCAAAACCAAAACCAAAACCAAAATATGAGTGTATGGAACTATGTGGTGACGGCTCACAAGCCCACCAATGTCACCCACTCTTGCGTCGGCAATTTCACCGCCCCTCAGGAGCTCAATCTCATCCTCGCGTATGCTTTCTTTCTTCTCTTTCTTTGCTCTTATCATTATTATTCCACTGTGCTAGGGTTTCTAATTAAGTCCCTTTACTTCCTTTTAATTGTGATTCTATTTGTCATTTTTTTCATTGATTGATTGTCTTTTTTATTCTTCTTTCCTTGTACTTACTATGTTGATTATCATATTTAGCTCAAAAGTGCAAGTATTTATCTATTGAGTAGTGCATTCATACTTTTCTATCTGCTTTCAGGAAATGCACCCGTATCGAAATACATTTGCTTACTCCTCAGGGACTACAGGTATTATGCATTTCTTTTTCATTTGATATATATATGTGAAGCATTTTCTGGTGTTATTGTAAAAATCTTGGACCCAAATTCCCAGTGAGTATAAGTGTTTGGTTTCTGGTCTTGAAGGCACCCACTTTTCTGGTAAAGGGTTAGTGAGCGGCTCCTTTTTGTAGTTGACACTGGGACAGTGGTTATTGTGGAATTTAGTAGGTTAGGGTTGCTCCACTTGATGAATATGAATGCATAACATTGGGATGTTGGGATATTAACAATGTATTGTGGTATGCTAGGTCACTTGTTGATCTGAGCAGTTAAAATTGATGTTTTCCAGAAGTGTTTCTGTTTGCCTTTGTGATATACCATGCATGAAGAATTAATATTTCGTATTAAATTTCTAAACGGGTATTTTAATATTCAGTCTTCAGTCCAGTTAACTATGAAAACGAAATTATCTTTATTCTTTACAAGGCATAAACTAGACCTTTTTTTTAATGAATTTCAAAATTCATGAAATTCATTTTCTCATTAGAACTGAAATCATGATTATCAATAAGTGATAATTTTTTTGTGCAGCCTATGTTGGATGTGCCAATATATGGAAGAATTGCGACACTGGAACTTTTTCGCCCTCATGTGAGTGCTCTTTTTAATTTTTCTACTTTCTTAGACATCAATAGTTTCATTGTGATATATATATATATGATTTTGTTAATGTTCTCTGTTCATATCAGGGAGAAGCACAGGATTTTCTATTTATTGCAACGGAGAGATACAAATTCTGTGTTCTTCAATGGGATGCCGAGACATCTGAGCTTATTACAAGGTTTCAGCTTGAGAAAAAGAAAATGCTTAGTTTTCATCATTTTCCATATTGGATGCTTGATATTGTTTGATCTCATCGCTTATACATCAACTTTTTACTTTGTTTGTTGTCCCATGTCAAACATTTGGTGTTGTTACTGTTGTAGCTTCTGATTCTGCTTATGAACCTCATTGAGCAATTGTTAGTTGAAATTATAAATTTGAAGTTTAGCTAGTGAGTTATTTGCTTACTTTGGCTGGTGGTTTGCTGTTTAATATGTTAATTGATCTGGTTATCCCAGGAGTAGTACTATCTAGTGAACTTTTATGGCCTTATGGGCTATTTTATGAGTTTTAACACGAGCAGCTACCTTTGAATTGGGTTTAGTTCTTTCCTAGTGACCTTTCTCAGCTAATTCATTTTTTAACATTTATTTTACTGTATTTCGTATTGCAAACTGTGTGTGCTTTCTGCTGTAATGATCTTCCTTATATTGTTAAGTGGCTACCATCATACATGGAATTTTTTTCCAGTCTCTTTATCAATTATTGATTCTTGTTACAAAAATGTTTTTTAAAAAAGGAGTGACTGCTCTTGTTTCATTTATAAGCGGTGCATATTCTTTTATCCCTTTTCTATTCTTTGGGGAGGGAACAAGTTGTATAGATCCATGGACACTTACAATTAGAGAAGCAAGACTGGTATAACTAAAATTATATGAAAGTTACTTGAATGGTTTAGAAGTGAAGTGAAGTGGATTTTGATGCATAAGGCTTAGGAACTGGTGCTAGCACACAAGTAAAAAACTAATAAATCAGGTTTTTCTTTCTAGTTGTGATTTTAGTACGTTTTACAGAAAATCAAATTATGACGAAAAAGGCTATTGTACTTTATGTTAATAATCTTAATATATTATTCTTTATTTCAATGTATTTGCAGGTTCTTTAGGATTTCAGAACTTCTGGAAGACTGGAAATAAAAAATTGTTTTAGTTTTTAAAGTGCCAGAGAATGAAATTCACAATCATAATCTTAATAGATTGTAAAAAAAGATTGATTTTTATGTCCATTATCTGTAGTTCTAAGTGGAATATAATTGTAGGATGATGCATAGATATATTACATTGTGGTTTATATTTCATGCATGTACAAGCATAATATGCATATATGCATATACATGTGCTTGATGTTGTTAATCTCTTAACTTTCATCTCAATTAGATAGTACTACTTTGAAGGAAACAACAAGAACTGTATATCATTGTATATATCAACTTACGCTTTCAAAGCCAGTTTGTCGCTCTGCAAAAAGAATACTAATGGCATTGTATTAGATATTTATGTTGTGAACTATTTTAGTCTTTTGTGAGTGTTTCTTCTTTGGTGGGGGGTTTAGTGGTAGTTGCAATCATAAAGGAGGGGTATTTAACATTTCCCAAGAAATCCTTTAGTCTTTTAACTACATTTGGGCTATTGGCCTTTTTAATTTCCTTCATCATTTTTGTGGGGCTTTTGTGCATACCATCTTTTTAAGAAGTTAACTCTGCATAGTGATAAATTTGTTAATTGCAAGAAAATATGATTTGAGCTAGCGTTTCTAGAAAGTTTGAATTTATCTTTTAATTTGTGAGAATCCTGAAAAACTATGAGAAACTGTCGTAATTTATTTTTATAATATACAAATTGCATTCCTGTACTCATGGAGTTTTATGTATGTCGTGTAGAGCAATGGGGGATGTCTCTGATCGTATAGGCCGTCCTACAGACAATGGTCAGGTAATATATTTGTCTCGTCATGAATTCATATGTTTTGAAGTATGTTTCAGAGAAGGTCATCCCATTTATATTTATATTTTTTTATTTTATTTTATTTTATTTATTTATTTTTCAGATTGGCATTATTGATCATGATTGTAGATTAATTGGACTCCATTTGTATGATGGGTTGTTTAAGGTATGTGGATTGAAGCTTGATCATCTATTTATCTCTCTTCTCTCTTTTTTTTTTTTTTTTTTGGTTAATTTCTTTCCCAAAATTTAAATACGTTCCTGCATTTTCTATTACATTTAGAATTATGAGATTGGTTATCATAGTTTATTGTTCTATCAGGTTATTCCTTTTGATAACAAGGGACAGCTCAAGGAAGCATTTAACATAAGGTATTCCCGTAATCTCCCCCAACACCACCATTTCCACAAGCACCACCCCCACCCCCACCCCCACCCTTCCCCCCACCCAAATATAACAAAAGGTTATGACATGGATTCTTCGCATATTCAATATTGTTTTCAACACTTCATATTGAATTTTTATGATGCTCAGGCCTTTCTACAAATGCATATTTTTCTTTCTAATTTAAGTTATAAATTTGGACTATTGATATGGACACTGAGGTTCAAGAGGATCTCATTCTGGTTACATAGGTAAAATGCTTACTGTCCGTTACCTTACAGAAGCTAGAACTTTGTAACAGAAGCTAGAAACTTGTGACTAAGTATTATTTATATGATCCTTGAATTTTCTGGATTCTTCTTCGTGATATTCTTGCAACTAAGGTTTAAGCTGTTATTGATTGTATTTATTTTGAGAATTCTGAAGGGTGAGATTACTGGAGTTAGGTATGTCACTCATCTCTTTAAGTTGGTGGAATGTATGCTAAAGGATGCATTTATTGACTTTGTCCCTCTACTTGATTGGATCAAACATTTTTCTAATTGCACCAAATTTTGAGAGATGTAACATGATGTCTATGTGGGAAGTCGGGTTTCCTTTTAAATTGGTTGGGAGTCTTGGGACCACTAGTGAATTGCACTGTCTGGTAAAATGCTGTGTCTATTTTATTTCCTGTTTCTGAAAATTTTGGCAAACCGGCAAGAAAGATTTTATGGGTGGTAGAGCAACGAGTTTGAGTACTGTCCTGGGGTGACTATGGATGCCTTTTTGACTTATGGCATTGTTTGACTTTCTTTTTGCCTTTTTTACCTAGCAATTTTACCAAGAAGCACACTTTTAACAGATCAATTCTTTGCTGCTGTATTTCGCCAATGTTACAATTCAAAAAATTTAGGGAAATTTGCTAATTGTTTAGTAGAGAAAGCATTTTTATGTTGCTATGATCTGTTCAAGAGGATCCATTATTGTCCTGGTCTCCGGAACTGTTTTCTGTTACAATTTTCCTTTTTTATTCTTAATAAAATTATTATTCTTGGTACTTCAAAACAAAAAAACGAAAACCCTATTATTATTGGCACATTTCTAAGGTGGTAAAATCGAAATGCAAGTGTTCTCCTAGATACTATGGAAAAGTAACGTCTATGTCTGGGCTTCGGTCTCTACTTCTCTTGAAAGATGTTCCTTTTTTCTTTCAGCAAAATTAGGATTCAGAAACTGCTTGATAGCTGTTGAAGTCTTGGAGTCCTTTTTTGTTGTTTTGGAATTTTGGTTGGGTGTTTCTTTTGTGTATAATTCTGAAGTATCTTTTTTGGGTCCTCAAAAAGAGGATTGGTCTAAAGTTGTACATTTTTTAGTCTTTTTGTTGTCACACATTCTTGGGTGAATATGTTTTCCACCTTTTGTATCTTTTTCTCTTCTTTAATCATAGATTTCTGTTTCTGTTAAGAAAAAAAATATAACCACAAAAAACATATACATGGATTGAATCCGTGTATGGATGTTTTTATTCTAATTGAATATTATTTATTTATTTATTCGCTTTGGTTTTGCAGGCTTGAAGAACTTCAGGTTTTGGATATCAAGTTTCTTTATGGTTGTTCGAAACCAACAATAGTAGTTCTCTACCAGGTCCCTAAATTTCTTTGCCCATCTTTCTGTTAAAAAAATTTTGTGGCTTTTATTCATTTTCTTTTTCATTCAAAATAAATCTTCTCTGTAAAGTTGATACTCCCTTTGGGGTGTATTTTCATGTGGACACCTTATGGTTGAAAAGGTTGCATGGCATTCTCAGTGTAAGGTGGATGTGTTGATGAGACAAATTTATAAAAGTAAAACTTGGCTAGAGTGGCAAGTTGAATGTGTGTGGATGATTGTGCATGTCTAAACATGTCGTGCATATAGACCAACTTTTGTTTTCCATATTTAAATTCTATTTCTGAAGTGATGAGGTGTAAACAAATGTTCACCTCATGATCAGTTTGTGCCAGAAGTTTCAACATCTTATTAATTATATCATGTTAAAAGTATGGGTTCTCTGCTGGGATCTTGGGTGGAAAAACAAATAGGATTTTTTAACATATCTGTGAAGTGTATTATATAAGAATACCAGTATATTTTACTGAATGGTTTAGATAATCATCTTGTTATATTATTCTTCATTGTAGGATAACAAAGATGCTCGACATGTCAAAACATATGAGGTTGCTTTGAAGGATAAAGATTTTGTTGAGGGCCCTTGGACGCAGAACAATTTGGACAATGGAGCTGATTTGCTAATACCAGTACCTCCGCCCCTTTGTGGTGTCCTTATAATCGGAGAAGATACAATTGTCTACTGTAGTGCTAATGCTTTTAAAGCAATCCCTATCAGACCTGTAAGAACTTCTAGACTTGCTTCCAGATTTCTATAAGCATTACATGACAATTTCCACAAGCATTATAATTTGTGATTGCTTATAAATGCGTTAGACTAATTTTCTTTATCATGTTGGTTCATACTCCAGTCCATCACAAAAGCCTATGGAAGAGTTGATGCTGATGGTTCAAGATATTTACTTGGTGATCATGCCGGGCTTCTTCACCTTCTGGTTATCACCCATGAGAAAGAGAAGTAAGTGATCATTCCTTTACATGTCATTTTTTTAATTTTTTTTAACCCAGAACTCCCCCAACCTTTCCCTTGTTCCCGGATTCTAAACTAGTGGCTACTATTAGACCTTATACCCTTGGTACAATTGAAACTTGTAGGATTTTAATATCCTAGATAGGTGACCCCAAAGGGTATAGAACCCTTGAAAGCTCCTTCACTCGACCACCAAGGAGTTGCTCACAAACGTATCACAGTGATCATTCTTCTGTAACATATTTGCTATCAAACATGATGATATGTACAAGTCTGTCTAGAAGAAACAGACAACTTAATTTGAACTGCTGGACAGTGCATTAACAGGATCTCTCTTGATTCATCTACATCTATCTTTCAGGGTTACTGGACTTAAAATTGAGCTTTTGGGGGAAACTTCTATTGCATCCACTATATCATATTTGGATAATGCAGTTGTATATATTGGCTCAAGCTATGGAGATTCACAGGTTTGGTGACTTAAATATTTATTGACAACTGTTCATTTTATACTTTTATTTATGCATATGTTGGCTCCGTAAGTTTATGTTATGGTATTATGGACTTCATTGAGCGTGACATACCCAACTTTTCAATATCAGAGATAATGTTGGCAAACCTATAATTTTATTTTATGGATGGACTAATTCACGAAAATGTACTTGGCACTAAGTAATTTGTATATTTCTGCTACTAATTGTGCAAATTCTAATAGTTGTCATTGTTAAAGTTCATTGCAAATATTTCATAAAACCCTTGAGAGTTGAATTTAAGTTTCTTATTAAATTATTTGTAATCCAAGGAAATTATAGTTATTTGCTAACAAAATAATGAAAATGAGCTCTTTTTGTAACTACCTCTATCCACAAACTCATTCCGCTGACCTACCTACTATTATGCCAGTAACCACTTACTGACTTACACCACTCATTCTCTTGTTCTACAAAATTATCTAATTTCAATATATGAATAAAAATTTTGTTTAGTTATGGCATGTGCTTATTAGCTAACTAACTCATCAAATTATACAAATTTAGAGTAGCCAGACGAGGAAACAGAAATCTTTGGTCAAACTCCAGGGAGGAGCAGTATAGGTGGAGCATCACTCTACACTTTGTAGTTCCTTTGCTAAAGCAAATGAGGAATTTTCCTCCTTTTCTTCTTCTTTGGAATATTCTAGTACTCATGAACATTAAAATATGTGTATAAGTAAAATCTTATTTCCAGGATGTGTTTTTGCAGTTGTCAACTAATTTAATATACTTCGTATAAATTGAAGTATGGTGTACTGTTTTTAACCCTAAAAGAAAAAATTATACTGTACTTTGAAAAGATCTTTTGCAATATTGAGTTTTGACAGACTGTAATTGTGCCAAAACAGCTTATAAAGCTAAATCTACAACCAGATGCAAAAGGTTCATATGTTGAAGTTTTGGAAAGGTATGTCAACTTAGGGCCAATTGTTGACTTCTGCGTAGTTGACCTTGAGAGGCAAGGCCAAGGTCAGGTTGTAACTTGCTCTGGAGCATACAAGGATGGTTCTCTTCGCATAGTTCGAAATGGGATAGGAATTAATGAACAGGTATGACTTTCTTAAAAATTTCCTTTTGTTTTTTGTATTTTTGCTAAGTAACTATATATTGTCAGAAAACTCACTGTTGATGTATGTATTCAACATTGTAGGCATCAGTGGAATTGCAAGGTATTAAAGGAATGTGGTCATTAAGATCGTCTACCGATGATCCGTTTGATACCTTCCTAGTGGTTAGTTTCATCAGTGAGACACGAATTTTGGCAATGAATCTTGAGGATGAGCTGGAAGAAACCGAGATAGAGGGTTTCTGCTCGCAAGCGCAAACTTTGTTTTGCCATGATGCTGTTTACAATCAACTAGTACAAGTATGTTTTTCTATACATTTCTTTTATTTATACTCTTTTCTTTTATATGTTCAAATCCTTACAAAACTTTCTCTATAAATTGACCTTTAATTTATGGAAAAAAATTGTTTTATTTATTTATTATTATTATTATTTTGATAGGATACAAAAAATTTTATTTAAAGATGAAGAAAACTTTGTTTGTGAATCAATGGACTTATTACATTCAACTGCAGAATTTACAGTTTAAGTGCTGAACTTCTACAATCAGCTTAAAGTTAATTCATTCCATGTATAATTTAATATTTTCCCTGCCCATCTTTTATTTAACAACACGTGAATGCTTCATTAAAAAAAAAAAAACACATGAACGCAGGTGCAGCTTTATCTAAACGTTTTACAGCAGCTTTTTTCTTTTTTCTTTTTTCTTGTTTTTAGTTGGGGCTGATATATTGCTCCCATAATATATTGCAACCTCACATTAAATGGATTTCATTTACTGTAACGCGAAGTGAATCTACTCTAGTTTTATTTTCTTAATTTGGTTGTCAATGGTGTTTATTTAATGTAGTTGTTGCTGTTGTTATTTTGTTGGTGGTATATTTTTCAGTGTCATGGTATTACTGTTTGGGTATTGTTATAATTTTATTGTCACCATCTTGTAAATTTTGTTTTTGTGAGACATTTCTTGGCAACTGTGTCATCTTGCATTAAGCTTCTTTTTAAGGTTTTGTAACTGGTTTTAGGAAATTGGTTCATGTAATTAGGATTACCAGCTTATAGGTTTACACTTTCTTCTTACAAATGATAACCGGTATAACATTTAGAATGCACTTGCTGATCATACTACCGTGACAGGTTACTTCAAGCTCTGTAAGACTTGTCAGTTCTACAACTAGGGAGATGAGATATGAATGGAATGCTCCCCAAGGGTATTCGCTTAATGTTGCAACTGCCAATGCTACCCAGGTTCATTTTGTACCTCATTCTGTGATAACAAATATATGCCTCAATATGATATTGCTCACCTTTTTTGCATAATCAATTACTGCTACCTGCAGCAAACCTAATATCAAAGCAAAGTTGCATATTCCTGCCTTAAGAAACAGAAGGCTTTCTAGGCTAGTCCTTTAATTGTTAAATAACAATTTATCTTTGCTAAATGTAAGATCATTGTCCTGGTTTAAGATATTCATGGAGAGAAACTCATGCTAGTTAGTTCTTTTTCTGTTCCGCATTTTTGGATGTTGAAGTTTGTACTAGTATTATATTTAGGCTTTTGATTTATACTACCACGTAGATTTTGTAATTCCTGAAACTCTTTTGGATTGCTGTAATTCCAGTTTTCCTCTTAGTTATTAAGATCATGTAGCTTGGCAAGCTTTTGAAATTAACATTTTATCACATAAGAAACATATGATCTGCATTGATGCAATTTGGATATTTTTCCGCATTTGACATCCAGATGTTCAAGTTGTTTTGTTAATCGATGTAACTTTTTCGCTGTTTCTATAACAGGTTTTACTGGCAACTGGAGGTGGGCATTTGGTTTATTTAGAAATTGGTGATGGAACATTGACAGAATTAAAACATGCACAGCTGGAGTATGAGATCTCATGCCTTGACATTAATCCCATTGGTGATAACCCTAACTATAGTCAGCTAGCTGCTGTTGGAATGTGGACAGATATAAGTGTCAGGATATTTTCTCTGCCTGACCTGAATCTCATAACTAAGGAGAATCTGGGAGGAGAAATCATACCTCGTTCTGTTCTTCTATGTGCCTTTGAAGGGGTATGCTTGTCTTAGAGCTTTATTCATTTATTTTTCCCAAAATAACTTATGATTAGGTCTTATCACCATAACATGATACATGATTGCCAAGCATCTGTGAAGAATGATTTCCATGTATCAATGTATCATATTATAATGAATTATAATAATGAATGGTTAGGACTATATTATCTAAAATATGATTACCACTATTGTGGCATTCATTTGAGGATAAAATTAGTGATTTTAGCATCGGTGGTGCATTTAGAGCAAATTTGTGTGCTGCTTTCATCTTAATTTTACTTCTGTCTTGTCTCCATTGTCCACTTGTTTTCAATGCTTATAAATAAGTCTCTTGCTGATTCCTTTTCAGATATCTTATTTGTTATGTGCACTTGGAGATGGTCATCTTTTAAACTTCTTGTTGAACATGAGTACTGGTGAGTTGGCGGATAGGAAGAAGGTGTCTCTTGGGACCCAGCCAATTACACTTCGTACTTTCTCATCCAAGAATACTACACACGTGTTTGCTGCATCAGACAGACCAACTGTGATTTATAGCAGTAACAAAAAGCTACTTTACAGTAATGTAAATCTGAAAGAAGTTAGTCATATGTGCCCTTTCAACTCTGCTGCTTTTCCAGACAGGTACAACTCCCTCCATCCTCCATTTAGTAGCTTTGGATGTAACAAAATCGTTGTAATGCTTTTGATATGGATATTGTTTTTGTATGACGCTATTGGAGTGTGTAGATGACTTGATGTAACTTTCTCATATATACAAATTGAGTAATTATTACTGGGATGTTACTATCACATTTCTATAATTTTTTAAGAAAGGATGGGCTTATTGGGCAAGTACAAAATTGCAGATATAAATTCTTTTTTAGGAAGATCCCATGTGAAGATATAGATGAAAGTGGTATCTTATAATCCATGTATTTAGATGTGTGAACATATTTAAGTCTGCTTGAAAAATTTTATTTCTGATTTTTTCCCCATCTTTTGGTTGTTGACAAGATAAAATATCAAAGTATTTGTTTATGTTCTAGGCTTTTAGCATACCATGTTTTTTTTTTATGGATTCATGAGGTTTATTTTTTAATTGGTTGTTGTAAATTGGTGCCATACTTGGCAATGAAGCTTTTTCTCTTATTCTCTGCTAAATTTATGATTTATTTGAAGATATAAAAATACCCAAAACTTCTACAAGGTTAAAATTTCCGTGATAAATTATTGTTTATATTACCACACAATATGACAAAGCAAACAGGTCAAGAGTATATCTGTAAGTTGAACAGGCACAAACTAATTAATTTGTTGAGGTGTGCTCCGTCCTAATTAGGTTTGACACCATTACTTTCAGCACCATACTGCCAAAGGGGTATAAGTTTTAGGCTAAAACGAGTTGTCTGGTTTAGATTTAAATAGAATAGGCTGGTATTTATAACATGCCACAAACAAGGGATGACAAACGCATTCTTGTCAATTGTGTTTATTTATCTATAGTTGTTATATTCCTCTTTAATGTTAATTGCATAAGAATTAATTAGTGGTTTCTAAATAACAGTCTTGCAATTGCAAAAGAAGGTGAGCTTACGATTGGCACAATTGATGATATCCAGAAGCTTCACATTCGTTCTATACCACTTGGGGAGCATGCACGCCGTATCTGTCATCAAGAACAATCCCGGACTTTTGCTATCTGTAGCTTGAAAAACCAATCAAATGTGGATGAATCTGAAATGCACTTCATTCGCTTGTTAGACGACCAAACATTTGATTTTATATCAACTTATCCTCTTGACACGTTTGAGTATGGATGCTCCATACTCAGCTGCTCCTTCGCTGACGACACCAATGTGTATTATTGTGTTGGGACTGCGTATGTTATACCTGAAGAAAATGAGCCAACCAAGGTAAGATATCATCAAATACCTTTATTTTCCGATTTAGTACCGCTGCCGTAAGAAATGGCCATTTTCTCATTCGTTTTCTCGTTCGTCTAATCACCAATTGCAGGGCAGGATATTGGTTTTCATAGTGGAAGACGGAAAGTTACAGCTAATTGTAGAGAAGGAAACTAAGGGGTCTGTTCACTCTTTGAATGCATTTAATGGAAAACTGCTTGCTGCTATCAGTCAAAAAATCCAGTTGTACAAGTGGATGCTCCGAGATGATGGTACCCGTGAGTTGCAATCTGAATGTGGACATCATGGTCACATACTGGCCCTCTATGTACAAACTCGTGGAGATTTCATTGTTGTTGGTGATCTAATGAAATCATTTTCCTTGTTAATCTACAAGGTAAGTTGATCCCTTTCAAATTATTTTTAGTAACCAAGGATGAAAATATCGATATTGATGGGAATATTGGTATTACGATTTGATGGAAATATTGACGGAAATATCAATATTGATGGAAATTAACATAAATTTTATGGAAAGTATGGAGATTTGATAACAAACATATAAATTTTTAATGAAACTTTTAAAAAAAGTTAAATAGTCAATAATTTAACCAAAATAAAAAAACACATTTGTTTTGTTCAAAAACTTATAATATCTAGCAACTGTACCACAATATGAATATAATTGACATACAAGCCATATAAATTGAAAATCTTCCATCCAAACTTCATTCTCTGCCATAGAAATTTTAAAGTATTATTGCCTTTTTTTTTTTAGTATGAATAGCTATTACAATTTATAGCTTTGTCTTTCACCCTTTAGAATAAATTCTGACCGTTGATATTTTACAGTAATATCGTGGATATTTACGGAAATTTCTTGGATATTTTGTGGAAAAGATATTCCATGCCATCAAATGTCTGAATCCAAACATTAGACATGCTTTTAGAGTTATTCGCTGAACTTTGTTATTTCTAAATATGGTTGATTAATTAGTTTCATATTTATGTTCAGCACGAGGAAGGTGCTATTGAAGAGCGAGCCCGAGACTACAATGCAAATTGGATGTCAGCTGTTGAAATTCTTGATGATGACATTTACCTTGGTGCTGAAAACAACTTTAATCTCTTCACGGTTAGAAAGAATAGTGAAGGTGCTACTGATGAGGAACGAGGTCGTCTAGAGGTGGTTGGTGAATACCATCTTGGAGAATTTGTAAATAGATTCAGACATGGTTCCCTCGTAATGCGCTTGCCAGATTCTGATGTGGGCCAGATTCCAACTGTGATTTTTGGTACTATCAATGGTGTGATAGGTGTTATTGCTTCACTTCCTTATGAACAATACGTCTTCTTAGAGAAACTCCAGACAAACCTAAGAAAGGTGATAAAGGGTGTTGGAGGATTGAATCATGAGCAATGGAGGTCATTTAACAATGAGAAGAAAACCGTAGATGCTAAAAATTTCCTGGATGGTGATCTAATCGAGTCGTTTCTAGATCTCAACCGGATTCGGATGGATGAGATTTCCAAGGCAATGAGCGTTTCAGTTGAGGAGCTTTGTAAGAGAGTTGAAGAACTTACTAGGTTGCATTGATATTGTATCCAAGTTGATGATGGCTTTGACATCAACTTACTAGTCTTGGACATTCTCTTGGGTTGGGGAGGTGGATCCACCGACCTGAATCAGATCTCCCTTGAGGAGTTTTCATAGCCTTTAGTTTTTTGTTTTTTCTGTCAATTTTTTCCTCCCCTTTTTCATCTTCCCTGTAACATCTTTCACATAATTGACATATCTTATATTTTGGAGTCCATTGGTCGAGTATTCCATTTGGTCTCCATCTAATCTTCAAAATACATTCATAAACCTCTAGTGGCTTTCTGGGATTGTATTAAGTTCTGGATGATTTATCCCCATTTGATTCTTTTCTGTTAAAGTGAAAATGCTCTTCATAGAAAAGCATTTTCCCAAGTATATGATGGACTTGATGCTTCTACAAACTTGGTCTTATTGAGAATTGTCTCTTTCTTTTTCATTTTGTAGGCAAGATACAAGTGAAAATGATATAATTAACATGTCTGGGTTGTGTTTTACTGTACAACTTTTCATAAGAGGCTCCCTTGTGTAGCGATAAATCATGTTGTTATATCATTTGAATCGGACTGGATATAAATTTTATTTTATTTTTCTAATGGATACTTGTGAACTAATGCTTCAAACATCCGAAAGTTGTAAAAAAGCAGAATCTGTTGATTTCCCTTGTACTGAACCCCTCATTTTATATTATTCTCTACATATTTGATATAATAGGTGGATGTAAGAAGGCTATCTCTGGGGAAGGGAATGATTTGGTTAATAATCAGTTTCGTTTGTTGTTCTGTTTTGTCAAAAGAAAATCAAAAAATAGAAGGCAGACTCAAGCAGACATGCCTTTGAGATAACCACAGTTTTTTTTTTTTTTTTTTTTTTTTTTTTTTTTTTTTTTTTTTTTTTTTTTTTGAGATAACCATACGGCACTGCTGTCTTCAAACCCGGTCTCACAGCACACTGGCTCTCCACAATTCTAAATTCCATCCCATTGTAATTAAGGAGGAAGAGCCCAGAATCATCAAGAAGGTACTCAACAAAAGACTCTGGAAGTGCATGAATCAGTGTTCTAATGGAAACAGATTTAAATTTGGTCCATTCTTGAATCTGAAAACGATTCACTTCTTCTTCTTTCATTGATAAATGTGTAGATCAAGAGGTTTGTGTCTGCGGGTATATAGCAAATGAAGTCTCTCTCTGTTATCTAGTATACCAAAACCAAAGCACATGATCTATTCATTTTCTCAAAAATCAAGTTGAGTTCCAAAGCATCGAAGGCCATGTATAACTAAAAAAGTTGTAATCATTAAAAGACTGTAAAAGTTTCAGCTTAATTAATCCAACAATCTCAATAAAACAGGAAATAAATTTCCTAACAATCTCAGTAACTCCACAGGCCACAGCTATTCTGCCCTTTTGTCACTTCTCACGTCTCAGGCAAACAGTCAACGAAAAACAACTCTTGTAAATTTACTTAATTACAATCAATCAAATAAATACATCAATCATCTTGAATTCTAGAACTGGGTTGATTGGAATATCAAATATGAACATATAAATTATATAGTTATTATTTGGTGCAGACACTAATTGTTTTTGTGTTTGACGAATATTTTATCTTCTTAGTGAATTTGAAACTTTACAAATTCATTAAAGGGAAAATTGCACAAACTTACCATAACGTTTCCCATTATGGCATAATATTCAACTAATGCCTTTAATTACACAAACAACCTCTCCTGTTAGTCAACTTCGGTTAAAGATAACCATTGACCATGATTTTTTTTTTTTTGAAAGCCCAAAATTGCCCATGCACTTTATTACAAAAATAAATAAATAAATAAATAAATAAATAAAAATCTTAAGTCCTTTGTTTAAAACATTATCTATTTTAAATTATTAGAATATAAAAAATAAACACTAAGCATAATCCTTTTTAAATAAATAAAAAATAAAAAATAATTGTCTATCACTCAAGTGACACTCGCAATAGGACGAGGTCGGAGAATAGCACAATAGTAAGTAAAGTTCGTTCCCAAGGGATCGAGTGATCGATTACCGAAATTGACTAGCCTATTTGCTATTCAAACAATCAATGATGATGGTTTTCAAATTAAACAAAGTAACTAAAATTGATTTAAGAACTAATGCTAATGCAATGAAGGAATAACATGAAAATGGATTTGAAAACTCTAATAGAGAGAAACATGCTAAGGCTTGACTACACCCCACCCTATATTGACTCCCGTTCTAGACTCGATTATTCATTGCAATTCATATACTCATACACCCTAATATTAACCCACAATCTTGGTCAAGTAGAATAGGTCACACCCAAAACATACCAAAGCTTATCTTTCGATTACCCGGAATGTACGAATGAGTTCATTAAGGACATTGGTGTACTAAATGAATCCTATACACTAGCCTAAGTAGGTATATTTTTCTAGACATGCATAGGGGGCATTTTATTGAACACGTGGTGTGCGTCTCCGGTCAGTACATAACACATCACAAAAATTCATTCAAAAGGAGATCAATCAATTGAAAGCTTTAAGCATACTAAAATACTCATACAAACTACAATTTGCACAATAAAAGATAAACAAGAGTCAATATAAATATATAATCATGGGTGGGGTTTCATCAAATCCTAGCAATAAATATTTAGCTCATATTATAACTAGTAGCCATACAAGAAATATGCAATAATGAGTACATGGCTATAATAAATAATAAAAGAGAAAGAGTTTAGAGAAAACTATATGGAGAGCTTCCTCTTATTCTTTGAATCTTCTTCTCTTTCTATCCTTCTTCAACTCTCTTTTGCCCAAAAGGTGGAGTGGTGGTGGATGTGGTAAATGAAAATGGTAGATGTGTTTGGATTTTAGGGAGTGGTGGAATCTTGGTAGGCTTCCAATGATGGAGATGGTGTTGTAAGAGGAAATGAGTAAAGGTGAAGTCTTGGTGTAGTTTTTGAGAGAGAGAGAGTGGTCTTTTTGAAAATACCAAAGATAGGTATTTATAAGGGAGCCAAAAATAGGGTAAAAAGGGGGCAAAATTTCTTCTAGAAGATGAGCAGGTGGACTGCCGCTGTTACCCTACCGCGGCACTTCAACCGCGGCGCTCTGATGCCCAAAACCCCAAACTTTTCAAAATTGCACATTTAGCCCTTAGATTTTGCCTTTATAACCAAAACACCCCTACTATCAAAATTTCTGCAAAAACCTCAAACAAACTATTAAACACTCGATTTTTCCCGAGAACCGAACTCAAAATGATACTGAAATGGGGCTACACTTTGTGTAGAAATGAAGCAATCAAACACCCCCAAACCTATCTTTTGGTCGTCCTCGAGCAAAACCAAAACAAACAAACAAAAAGAAAGATAAAACAAAAGAAGGCAAAAACATAAAGAAATAAAATGCATACGATAAGTCTTTTAAACCCCTAGGCGATCCCTAGTAAGACGAGTGAAGTCTCGTGAGGGTTTACAGTACGACACCTACAAACGTCTTTTCTGCTGAGCAAACTATAGACAGAGATGCAATGATGGGTGAACCGAATTGAGACACATGCATGAAAAGATCCCTAAGAAAAAGCTTGGGAAGTGCAAGCTAAGGTGCTACAACAAGAGAGATTGCAATTCCATACTTCTTAGTGAACAAAGCTTCAAAAAGCATCGAACACAAGAGTCTCATGATAGCATTTCGCCTCGACTCTATACCTTTCCGGATCTCTCTCATTTTACCACTCAGAACCTAGGCTCACTCAACAAACATACGAGGTTGGAAATTAAGCACAAGAATTATCAAATTTTACACGCATATGACAAATTTTGAAAAACCGCTAATGTTTAAATACAAATGGACCACAAGAATGGATTTGAACATTAAGAACAAGAGCAAAACATCATTTGAAACCTTCGTCAACAAGCTAAAACTCCTCCTAAAGATCAATTAGGACTTCTCTAAAGTTCAAGTGGGGATATGGTGAATTGGTGGTGGAGAGACTAAGTGGGTACGAGATTATTGGCTAGCTATTGATTATGCTTTAAACTTTTATTTTGATGCTCATCACAAATCAAGCGTCTAGGCATGAATTATTTAATCAATCAACTTGTGGTAAACTTTAAGTTGCTTTATTTTTCTGCAACTTTTACACATTAGAGCATATAAGGCTTTTTTATTTTTTTTTATTTTTTTAAACAAGAATCAAGATAGCCTTAATCCTTGCACACTTACACTTCTAGCCTACGAACATGCTACTTTTACACTTTTGATTTTTCTTGAGCTTCATTTTGATATGATAACAAGCCATAACCGTAGCACATGGGATGGTTTAGTGTTTATGTAAGATATGGTGATGTGTATGACATGGGAGGATAAAGTGACAGGGCTTAGTGTGTAGGTCAATATAGATAGGACATTCAAGCACACACACAAGACATGGGACGTGTTTGGGATATTTGTAGTGACTAATCTCACATAGCCTACATCATCTCTATAGGCACGAGTTAAGCAAGCAAACAAAGGCGAAACAAAGATGATGCTCTATAAAAAAGATGTTCTTTAAAGCCCAAAGTATGGAGTGAGGTCCTTTTATTTATGCTTAAATATTTACAAGAAGAGTGTTTAGGATGAAACAATGATATACACCACACTTATAAGGACGTTATTTAGGCTCTGGCCTCACGCGGGTAGTTTCCACTAATGATCTAGACATCTTAAGCGCGATACCCAATTACTTAGACACTTTCGAGTCGGTAGGGTGCGTGCAAGCAATGTGGTATAGCTTTAACTAGTACCACCTTTGCCTAGACTCAGGGGCTCAACACATGCAAAAATTGCCTCAAAAGACACAACCCAAAAGCATCTCATAAAGCAAGCTAATGCTCCAAAATTTTGGCTCGAAGCAAGAAAATGGACCTAACACACAATCATGCAAAAATTGAAAAAAAATATTCACAAAAACAAGCATAAACAAAACAATCAATCAAAAATGGTCAAAGAATGGCTGCACCCCCAAACCTAAACGAAACATTGTCCTCAATGTTTGCACATAAGCGGATTGGACAATATAAGCTTAGAAGCGGGAGGGAGGCCAAACGCAACCTTAAACAAGCACGCTGCAAACCTAAAAACTAGGCACAATACAACGCCACACACTTAAACTAAGAAACAAATTAAATATCTAAAGAGATAACACAAGAAATAAAAGCTCAAAAGCATAAATATCCAAATACTAAAAGTTAATAAAATATCCGAAAACTAAGCAAAAATATCCCAAAACATGCAAAAATATATGAAAATAAGCAACTAAAAGAAACTAAACATGATGAATAAAGGGTGGTGGAATGTGGCTACGAGGAACCCGACAACTTCCCTTTGCCCTTGCTCAACCTCACCTCTCTATCTGCATGCTCCTTCAGGGATCTCTCCATAGCCATGCGCATCTGAGCCTCCTCCTCTGAAATCACGGGACCACCGGTCGGGCGGGGATGAACTAGCGGGAAAGGATATGCCTTCTTCTGCCTGGCATACTGGGAGACGTGGATATCAGTCCTAAGCTTAGCGAAGTCCTACATAAGTCCATCCTCCACCTCACTGATCAAGGCCCTAAACCTGCCCTCTGAGGCTGCTATCTCCCTCAGGATGTCCTCCTTCATTGTCCTAACCTCCGCCATCTGCTTATCACGTGCTGCAGCCCGTTCCTTCTTTTCAAGCCTCCTCGTAAGCTTTAATGCTGACAACATATGCGTCCACTTGCTCTTGCTCTCATCATCCTCTGAAAGCAACTCACCATCCCCAGCCTCTGGCTCTAGCTCTGGCTCTAGCTCTGGCTCCTCAGCCCCTGGACCTTCAGCTTCTGACTCAGACTGCTCTGCCTCTAACTCAGGTCCTGAATCTGCATCATCCCTTCGAGCTCTCTTGTGTCCCCGGGCCTCCTCAATCCCCTACTCAGGTAGAGCGAATACCACTGTTTGATCCCTATGTCTACGGGAGTCTCTCTCATATCTTTCGCCGAAAGGTCAACACCTGCCTGTATGCAAAGCTGAGTAATCAAGCTAGGGAACCCCATGGCCTCCTTTTTACTCTCATCCTTCCCGCATTTGTGGATCTCCATCTTGATGAGTACACCAATGTCAATCGGCTCGTCATGGCGCAAACAGTAGAGTAACTGTGCCACCTCATAGGCCACAGTAGTGCGGTGCCCACATGATCTCAGCGAATAAGAGATGAAGACGTGCCAGAAAGCCAGGTCAATGTGGATCTTTGACTGCTTCAGCGGGCTAGACCTAGTGTGCCAAAACGGTAATGGATAATCTGTCAGGTCATTGGCTAACTCCACATTCATCTTGGTGAAGATGTCATTTCTTGGCAACCCCCGATACATCCTCTCCTAGTCTTCAACTGGCACAGCTGTCCTGAAATACCTGTTGATGTCCGAGGCGTTGACTCTAACTTCCTTACCCCGCACCCAAACTGCGCCGCCCAACAAGTAGTTCCTCGGAACCATACCGGCATAAAACTCATCCACTATCCGCCTGTAATACCTAGAGGGGTGCTGGACATAGGTCTGCCAGCCTCTCCTCTCTATCATACCGGGAATAGGCGTCTCTCCCAATTCTGTAACGGTGATCCCCTTTTCTGGGATTATCTTCCTCTTCGCCCATTTAGCAAACTGGCTAGGGAAGTCTGGGTTCTGCACACACGGGGGAGCCACCCCTGCTATAAAAATTTCTGCAAAAACCTCAAACAAACCATTAAACACTCGATTTTTCCCGAGAACCGAACTCAAAATGATACGGAAATGGGGCTACACTTTGTGTAGAAATGAAGCAATCAATAATATATTAAAAACAAAACAATTTAAGAAAACATTATTTTGAGAAAATACAATTTAATAATATATTAAAAACAAAACAAAAAAAAAATGTTATTTTGAAAAAATATAATTTAAAATTATGCAGAGTCCAATACGAATAGTGGTAATGTGTTACATATTTTTGATTTTTTTGTTTTTGTTTTTATTATATTATTTTTGAATTTTTTATTTATTTAAAAAGGATTATGTTTAGTATTCTAAACACAAATATAAATAAAATCATCAAAAGTTTGAAATAAAAATATAATCATTTGTCATAATAAAATACAGTAGCACCGAAAATTTGTTCAATATTCATCTCTATAAGACAAAATAATTTGACTCAATATAAATTACGCATTATATTTTCATTCAAAAAAAAAAATAGTTACTAAACATAATCCTTTTTAAATAAATAAAAAATGTTTTAAATTTAAAAAAATTATGTAGCACATTACCGCTATTGATATTGGACTTGCATAATTTTAAATTATATTTTCTCAAAATAACGTTTTTTTTTTAAATATATTAAATTGTATTTTCTCAAAATAACGTTTTCCTAAATTGTTTTGTTTTTATTTTTGAATTTTTTTGATTTAAAAAGGATTATATTTAGTATTTATTTTTTATATTCTAATTATTTAAAGTAGATAATGTTTTAAATGAAAGGCAATTAAGATTTTTTTGTAATAAAGTGCAGAGGCAATTTTGGGTTTTCAAAAAAAATAAGGTCAATGGTTATCTTTAACTGGAGTTGACTAACAGGAGGGGTTGTTTGTGCAATTAAATGCATTAGTTGAATATTATGCCATAATGGAAAACGTTAGGGTAAATTTGTGCAATTTTCCCTTCATTAAAAGACAAATCAAAGCACCAATTTGCACATCAACTTTCACAAGCATTTCATCAAACAGTTTGCGTACGTTGCCACAATGACCACAAACAAAAACAAAAACAAAAACACAACCAATACTAAATTGCATAGATTGAGGCAAAACCACCCAGGAGTCTCTTCTCATACAAACACGGAGATATTTTTAAGTAATTAAGGGGGGTGTATTAGATTAGGATTTTAATAGACAATTTTTGAGTGCAAGGATTTTATGGATTTGCAAGATTATTATGATTATTATGATTGTTAGGATTATACTTTTAGGATTATTAGGATTATACGGACTAGACTTTTAAGATTCTGAAAGAGTCTTTAGACTTTATTTATAGACTATTAGGATTATCTAGATTTTATTTCTAGACTTTTTGGACTCTTAAAAATATAGATTTTCAAGAGTCAATTGTAGTATTCAATTTTCTCTCCAAGTTCCAGTGTTCTATAATCTTGTTAAGGGTACTCATTGAACAACAAAAATTGAATAAGAAACACGTATAAGCTATGAAGAGAAGTAATAAAATTTTGAAATACCACCAACCAACACATAACTTTCAACTGATTCATATGATGCAGAAAATGTCACCGTATGAAATAAATATAATAATCAACAACCCATCCCCCACTACCTCACCAGAAATGACATGAAATAAGGAAATAAAATAGCTTGAACACTGAAGTATTTCTGTTTGGCTTGTTGGACTTCATTAATTCATATGTTATCAAACTCCAATATTCACTGCTCTTTAATCTTTTTTTTTTCTCTAGTGGTGTGTACAGTGTATGTCCACCTTTCATGTTAGTGATAGATGATTCAAGTCCGATGAGATGAGTTGATATACAGACTATGTATGCATTGGTAAAATTTGGGGGGTCTGGGCATGACAAGAATTTTTTTAATATACATGTAAATAACAAAAAAATTGATATATAAGATTTAATTATACATATTTAAAAGAAAAAAAAAACTCCAAATGGTCAACTAGTGCTTGCTCTTGACAGGTTTCGGCATACCCTTCCGTTATCGGATTTCAAAAAAAAAAAAAAAAAAACATGTATCTAAATTTTATAGAAGCATAGTTTTATGCGAGACTCATATCTTTTTAACTCGCTCAGGTAATAAATCAATAGAAATGGTAACCATCTTTCTTTGTCTTTGAACTCAATCTACACAAAGGGTGATATTATCAGTAACGAACCAGCTTTTTTTTTTTTTTTTTTTTTAATCAAGTGTGTATATATATATATATAAATCAACTCCCTCTTTATCCTTTTTGCTAAATCCATCTTTTATAGATGTGGATAAAGCATTTGATCAATTTTTACTAATAGTCCTAAAGATTTTACATACTGGTGGTGGTGTTGGGATCGTGGAAATCTAGCATAAAACTATCTTTGATTCATAGAGACATTTTATTAGTCATTTGGTATTCGACATTCAAGTGTATTTTTATGTTGTCTTTTGTATGTTTGGCCACCACATTTATTATATACCAATACACCCACCAAATATCTGAAATAAAATAAAAAGGTCTGGAAAGTATTGAGAGAGAGGACAAAACAATTTTGAGTTAAAGCTATTTATAAATATCACTAAAAAGTCTAGAAAATCTATTTTGTCATGAAATCCTAAAAATCTTAATCTCAATCCAATACCAGCAGACAATTTGCTGTCTCTGGAAAGTCTATATCCAATACCACAAGACAATATGAACTTTAAAAAAAAAATCTTAAAAGTCTAGATCCAATACCACAACACAATATGGACTTTTAAAAAAAATCTTAAGAGTCTTGATCAAATACCACTGGACTTATCTAACTTGTTAAAAAGTCTCAATCCAATACCACTAGACTTTTACTTCCCCAAATTGTCTAATAAAATCTTGAACCAATACACCCCCCTAAAGCTTAAAGATTTAAATAAAGAGGAAAAAGAAAAGACCTACTTTAAACTGATTACAAGAAAAAGGTTTAAATTATAAATACGTAATATACATACATTTGAAAACATGTGTTTACTTACATAATACATAAACATTTGAAAACATAATATGTCATGAATGAGTTTGCTTACATAATATATTCTCATTTGAAAACATAAGAGTATAAGACGTCATGGATGAGTTTACTTACCTCGAACCCATAAGAATTTGCTCTAGTTCTAAAATCTCAAGAATCACTCAATCCTATACGATTACAAATTGAATAACCGTCATAATCTCATTACCTCATCAAATTTAATCTCAACATAAATGACTTATATTGAACTAAACTTATGATTTATTCTTCCATCTAATTATCACGACTAAACATAATAATGTATTTCAATATTTTGGAGTGAAACAAATTTTGAAACACTTGTAAAATTGTCTATTCTCATACATATATATTGTCAATCAAAGCTCTAATAAAATCATTTAAAATCATATATGTAAAAGATAAATGATCAAAGCTTAGAATCCTTCTTCCTTTATATCTAGGGCAAACGACAATCTCTCCATTTATTATTTTTTTTCTTAATATAACACGTATATATAGAGAGAGTCCAAACAGGTTTATAACCCTAATTCAATTAAACAGGAAACTAATAAAATATCATTATTATAAGTCAACGCTTCTATTTATTTCTAATTGCCTTTAATATTTCCATAGTCATTTTTTTTTCTTTTTTTCTTCCGAAGGCAATTATAGGTGTTAGAGCATCCCTAAAAGACTTTTCTATTTTCACTCTTCAATTGTTTATTTGTTTACCTATGTGACAATTTGAGAATTGAAAAAAGAAAAGCCCTTCCAAAATACTCATCAATTAGAAATAGGTTTATATTATTTTAATGAAAGCACTCAAATTTTCCCCTACCCACCAACAAATCTAATTACCCTCCATTTTTTTTTCAAGTTAGAAATAATAACTTTTCATATTATTAATATGTTATTATTAAATATTCAATATTAGTCATATTTTAAAGATCTAGATGAGACATTTCTAGATGTATAATTTTTATGATGATAAAATTTAGAGTAAATTGCACTGGTGGCCACCACTTTTAGGTAAAAATACCAGTTTAGTAACCACTTTTACCCAACGAACCAAAATGGCCACTTTTGATAGACATATCGTTATCGGAAATGCTGATGAGGCAAACGGAGCATTAAACAAAGATTATTAAATTAAATAAAAAAACAATTATAATATAAAATTATAATCTCTCTCACACACATTCAACCCCACCATCATCTCCACCCAATCATCGTCCCCACCACTCACCACCCACCTCTCACCATCATCTCACACATTTTTCTCTCAATCTCAATCTCTGTTAAAAAATTGAAAACAAAATTAAACCGGACCAGTGAAAAAATCAAATGAGTGGATGAGATTTCGCCAACTCACTCCTCCTCCTTCATAAGTTCTTATTCTTCTTTACCTAACCAAACCCAGAAAACTCAGTTCAACAAAATTGATACCAAAAAAAAATCAACGGTGGCCGCCGTCAAAACCCACCGCCCATATCAAACCCACCACTAGACTATCTCAGACCACTACGACACCACCACCATCAGACGATTCAGACCCACTCCTCCCACATCTCTTCATCTTCATCATCAAATACTGATCATCCCCAATCAATTCAAAAAAAATGAAACACCTTTTCTTTATCAATCTATAAATCAACTTTAATCAGATTCCACACACAAAATCAAGAAAATTTGATGATCTAAAAAAGATTAGGAAAAATATCCTCCATTAGCCGAAGCCTTTCGTCTCCACTTCAACTTGCCATCATCACTTCGAGTCCTCATCATCTCTGGCTGACCATCGTTATTTCAGGAAAAATTAAGAAAGATGATATCGATCGAGAGAGAGAGAGAGAGAGAGAGAGACAGAGAGACAGAGAGATTGAGATCGGAGTGGCTAAGGGTAGTGGTTACAGTGATTTTGGAGGGCTAGGGTATGGTGTTTGGGTGGTGGTGTTAGCGGCGATGGTGGCTAGGGTTAGTGTTTATGTTTGAGTTGGAGAAGATGATGGTGGTGGTCATGTGAGTGAGTTGGAGAAGATGGTGGTAGTGGTCGTGTGAATGAGTTGGTGAAGATTATGGTAGTGGTATGGATTTATTTTTTTTTTTTATTTTTTTTTTTTTTTACTGATATTAATATTCTGGGTTTGGTTTTTAATAATCTTATTTTTTTAAAAAAAAAAAAAAATTGTTCTCCACCGTTAATGTTGTATTCTAATTGTTTTTTTCTAATTTAATAATCTTTATTTAACATTCCTTTGCCACATCAGCATTTCCGTTAGAATTTGGATGGAAATTTGGTAAAATGGCCACTGTTAACGATATGTCTGCAAAAAATGGTCATTTTGGTGATTTGGGTAAAAGTGGTTACTAAACTAGTGTTTTTACCTAAAAGTGGTGGCCACCAGTGTAATTTTCTCTAAAATTTATAAATTAAAACTTATTATATATGAGTAATGCTACATTGCCCAAATTTGGTGTCCAAATCTGGTGCCTAAATGATATGGCAATACTGTAGACTATTATTTTAAATGATGTAAATATAATACAATTTAAATGAATAGTCTAAAGTGTTGCTACATCATTTGGGTACCAAATTTGGGTAATGTAGCATTACTTATTATGTATTAATTGAAATTAATTAAAAAGATAAATGATATAGATATTAAATATTAAAGATGATGTGATATAAAAAATAATATAATAATAATAATTGAGGAGGTGGAAGTTTCTCTTCAATATTGAAGAGTGAAGCAAAATCTTATTTGAAGAATCTCATTTGAAGAGTTTGTTAGAGTCAAATATACTGACGTGGCTCGTTTGATTTTTAGAAATATCTTATTTGAAGAGTCTTTTGGAGATGATCTTACACTTGTGTTCGGATATAGCAGTTGTTTTAACAGATATTATGAATTTGCTACGGTCTATGTGGGTTGTTTGAATAGACTATGTCTCAAGATTAACAAACCAAGTGACACATGGTTTAGCAAAAAAAAAAATTGCACTGAGATGTGTTGAAGACTTGTTCTAGATGGAAGAGATTCCTAGTTGTGTTAGAAAGTTTGTAATGGCTGAGTGCCCAAGTTAGCTTTGTTTCTGTGTTTTTCTAATTTAATGCAAAAAATAAAAATAAATAAAAATAAAAAGTTGCACCGAAAGTGTAAAACTTGAAGTTATCTAATTAATTATGGAATAGTGGGGACATAAACAAAGAGCAGGTTTAGAGAGTTGGCATAATAAATAGAGAGTACGTACAAGTGTCATGAAGATATAGAATTGATTGCAATGAAAGTGCAACACTTAAGATTTATCTAATTAATTATGCAAAACAACATGAACGTAAACAAAGAATTATTTGGACAAAGATTATGGGCCATGGCCTAATACCCTACAATGTTCTTTCTATTTTAAACATTTTAAAAAAAAAAATAAAGTCTTAATTTTTTTATTAATTAAAAAAAAAAAAAAACGTGAACATAAACAAATAGTTGGTTCAGAATGTGGGTACAATAAATTGTCAACTCGAGTCATTAAATTTCAATAAAAGCAAATTGCACTAAACCTCCTTAAGGTTTAGCCTTTTGAACACAGAAACAACTTTATCATTAATTAATACTCACACCCCCTACCGTTAGGTCAAAACTTAACTGTTGACTAATCGCTACCTTTAAAAGACTAAACTACCCATGATCCCTAAATTAAATTAATAAAAAAATTAAATGGATCTCCACTATCCATATCTGTTATATGTGAAATTCGTCAAAGAAGACACGTCATCAAAAAGCGTGAACCAACATAGCCACGTAAGTGATTGAACCAAATTTGGTATGATTTTGGCCCTCATTTCTATCTCTTTATGCTTGATTCTCGGGCATTTCCCCTTGTTTTAATTGTGTAATTAAGTGTTTTTCAGGTATTTATGAAGTTGAAGGGCATTGTAGTAATTTGGTCATTTAGGGATGAAATTGCAAGTATTAAGGGAATAATTGCAGATATTGAGAATTTGGAAGAATGAAGGGGTTGTATTGCAATTTGCCACCAAATCACAAACAGCCACGCAAATGAAACGGTGCGTTTCATGAGATAGGTGGCTGATCGTGGGCTTCTTTACACACCCACAGTTGTTTCTATGTGCGCCCATAAGCAGCCCAACTGCCCCTGCCCATTTACTTTCTTCACCATTAAATTCCCCTCTTAATGCAACCAGGCCCAACATTGATTGCACCCCATCTGACATAAGAAGGGCTAGTCTAATTGCACCCCTACCTTGTGCTTATTTCACCCCAAATGGATGAGCTGCGCCACGTCATTAAATGACACGGTGCGTTTTGATAACCTTCCCAATGCACCCCAGGCCCACGCCAAGTACACCCCAAAGAGACATAGAGGGCAACATCTAAGTGCACCCCAGATCTGTTCTAAATGCACCCCCCTTTAGAGACAATGTGCAGCTGCTGTGCACACCCCAACATCTTGCTAATTGCACCCCAACTTACTATTCATCATCTCCTCCCTTCTCACACGAGCAGCCATAGCCTATTTTTCTCCAAACCCTTGCCGGCCAAACGACCACCTAAACGAACCTACCGCCGGTCGGAAAGTGGTCGGAAATAACGACAAGGACACCGGCAGTCTAGTCATCCCTTTTTCAACGTCCCAATCGATCGAATTTCGGCCACCCAAATGCCACCCAATTCACGCCTAAACTTCCCATTTTGCCCCTAGGTCGCCATTTGTCGTTCGAGGTTGCCATGGCGACAGGAAGTGATTTCCACACCTGATGAGGTCGCCATTTATGACCAAACCGCGACTCTCTCTGATTGGCTGATTTTTGGAGGAAAATTACAAGAAGGCCCCCTAGAGGGGCCAAAATGGTAATTTGACAAGTACATGGGTGTTTTGGTAATTAGCCATCCGTGACCTAATTCAAAAATACTATAAATTCATCCCTCTTTTCAATTTGAAATACCAAGCCTATTCTCTCCTACCTATCTCCCTTTCCTCCATTAATCATCTCCCAAACTCCTCCATTTTTATATTTGAACTAATCTTTTCCACCCAAAAACTCACACCAAATCTTGATTACTCCCCTACCATTTTCTACATCACAAATCCTTTGTCACTCACCATAAGCCATCCACCTATCTAGACACATCCTCTTCCTCCATTATTTGTACTAGCAGCATCTAAGGAGAACAAGGATCAAGCACTAAAGAAGGAGGCCCAAGGGTGATTTCCTTATCATTTACTTGTTTTCTATTTTTGCTACTATGTGTAATTAAAACCCTAATCTAGGGGATTGATTTGATAAACATTTGGTTGTGGGTATTTGCTTAAGCTTTGTAATGAATCTCTATATGTGTTCTATTTATTAATTCATTAGATTCTATTCATTATGTGATTGACTTGTATATTCACTTGTTAATTACAATCTTGTTTAGAATAACATGTTATATAATCATTCTTGGATTGACACCCTTGAGTGATTAAGAACCCAATAAATAGGATAGATTAGTGGAGGATATATCAACCACATTAATCTAAACCTAAATTGGTTAACATGTAGAGATTGGTCCTTAAAGTGGCTTGAAAAGCACTACCCATACCCACTTGCTAATCAATCAACTCCCTAGCATCTATATTAATTGTTTACATCCATTTTTCTTATCAAGATTGTGAGTCTTCAATTTTTTCATATCACCATATTTTTAGTTAGGTTTATTTTGTATGTATGTTTGATGGTTTGACAAACCTACACTCATTCATCGTTTATGATTTATTTTATTGTTTATAGATTAGCTAATTAATTCAACATATTACTCTAATTTCCTGTGGAACGAATTCTAAGCTTACCACTTTACTCATTTTCAAAACTTAAAATATATTGCGTAAAGATTCATTTTATAACATTCTTTTGGTAATTCGCAATTTGGTAATGACACAAAAAGCGAGGCATCAGTAAGCAGGAAGTCAAAAGATCGGTTAAAAAGACACGCTGGCACCCCTTGCAGACAAGCTACTCGGCACCAGCATAACAATATCACCAAAAGAACAACACAAACTGAGCCGAGCAAGCTGAGTAGAAGAGTGAGACCTATTCAACTCTATTTGGCATAAACATGAACGACTACATAGAACTATCTTCCGCTACCTACGAGGTAAACAAACAGCGACAGGCAATCACAAGTCAACTACAATACGGTCACCAAGAGTCCAACAAAGAAACAAACAAATTCTCTCCTATACTTTAGGCAACCAAAGCCCAAGATAGATTCAGATTCAATAGTATTAAACACGCGATAACGTCAAAGAGAGGAGAGGAATCCCAAAACCAACTCTGTAATCCTCTACTTGTACGCCACGATATCAAACCCTAGCAGCACTCATAAAATCCTAGCAGTATCATGTATAAATACCTTGCAAAAACACAATAAAGGGTGTACGAATAACTGGGCAAGAAAGAGAGATCAAAGTGTGTATTATTCAAACAATCATAATGGATTCGACTTAGCTGCTTCGGCAACGACCCATGGATGTTTCTCCAATCACCGGAGTTTACCACGTATTTCGCTTTTTGTTATCTTTTACTATTATTACATTCTTTATTCATATTTATAGGTTTTTGTTGACCTAAACTATTGACTAGTTGACCGTCGAGAAATCACTTTCAATAATTGGCGCTAGAAGAAGGGGGCTACTAAAGTTAATTTTGAAATCCCTTGTGAGACAATGGCTGGCGAAGGAGATGGTAGCGGTTCCATATATAGTGAGGGGCTACCGGATAATGAGTTAGGGGAAGAAACTACTCTTAACAACTTAAATGCCACTTTAATAGTCAAAGATCAATCAACTGCAATAGCTGACATTTAACGTTTCCCCCAACCAACAAGGAGATCGCGCAACGGTTCCAGACCTCTTTACAACAGCTTATATCAGATGCAGCCAAGCAAAAGATTAATCTTTCCACCATGGAAGGTTTAACCTCAGTGCACAACTTGCATACACCGAACCTGCAGCAAGACAGATTGTGTTCTGTAGTGATTGGCCCAACATCGGACACGCCCCTTAGAGTGAATCAAGACCGGACAGACCGGCTTTAGACATTGTCGAAAAGACCGGTCCTGGATGATAGAGAGCCCGGGGGGGGAAGATCACCCTAGCAAGAGACATAATTCTGATTGAATAGAACAAGAACGGGACCAACCAAAAAGGCGTGCTCATCGGAGGGATCGGTTGTCATCATCAGGAGAGAGTGACCTATACCATCGTTATAAGTGCCAAATGGGCACAATTCGATTACATGGCCTGAACCGTGAGACTCGAAAACCTGAACTTAAGGAGCAAAGGCAAGGGCTAACCATCAGACAAGGTTTTAACCCCACGGGAGAACCGGAGGGCAACAGAGACATACTCATACAGAGTTTAACCCAATAAGTGCAAAATAATCGTCGGCAGATTGATGCTCTAGTTAGACGTTATGGGCGTAACGAGCTGTCAGATGATGAATCAAGTAGCCATTTCACTAATGGCGTTCTTAGAATGCCCTTCCTAGAGAGATTCAGTATGCCACACATAAAGCAATTCAAAAAAGATACGGACCCAAAGGAGCACGTCAGGAGATATAAGAGTGTCATAGCCCAATACATCCACAACGATGCCCTGCTATGTCTCAATTTCCCACAAACACTTGGAGATTTGGGTTCTCAATGGTTTGGCAGATTACCAATAGCAAGCATAAGCAACTTCAGCGAGTTAAGTAATACATTCTCAAGACAGTTCCTCGGGAACGTGCATAGAAAGAAGTCAATAACCCATATATCCCAACTCAAACAAGGAAAAGATGAGCCACTCAAGAAGTATTTGGGAAGATTCGGCCAGGAAGTATCAAAAATTGGAGGCGCAAATGATAAAGCCATTGTTGCAGCGTTCATCAACAACTTACAAAATGGCCAGCTATCTTTCGATTTAAAGAGAGCTCGCCTAACCAACTATGCGAATATGATAGATATGGCTAGGGGTTACACTTTAGCTGAGGAAGAAGAAATCGCAACAGGCCACTATTTTGTGCATTACGACCAGAAGGTCCTAAGGCCAAAGATAATGTTTCCAAGACTCACAATTTGAAGGGAGACAAACAAAAGAACAAAGCTTAAGATGGTTGCCGAGGTTATGACTCGAAGATGGACCAGCCATACCAAAAATTCCAAGGCAAGTACACGAACTACACCCCATTGAAGAAGGATCAGGAAGAAGTACTTGCAATACTAGAAGAGAAGAACATGTCTAAAGAACCTCTTAAACAGTCATTCTTCGCTCGGAGGGATATAACAAAATACTGCTGGTTCCACAAGGAGAAAAGGCATGAAACTTCCAAGTGCTTTCAGCTCATAGACCACATAGAAACCCTTATTTGAGAAGGACATTTGAAGGATATCGTCCTAAAGAAGGTTGAGAAAACAGATGGACACCGAGATAACTGGCAAGAAAGCCAAGTCCAAAGAAAGTTGAGGATGAATGAGCGATAAATACCATCTTTGGTGGACCAGCAACTAGAAAAAGTAATAGAGAAAGAACTCAGAAAGTTCGGGAAGCAATGAAGGCTAGAAGATACCTTGATGTAAATTCAATTGAGCCCGATCCAAAGAGAATTAATGAAGGTTGGGACCCAATAATATTCATTAAAGCTGATTCACATGGTTTAAATGTTAGGCCGAATGATGCATTGATCATCAGTGCTTGGATCGGTCATAGAGAAGTCCATCAAATCTTGATCGACAATGGGAGCTCAGCAGATATTCTAAGTGCAAAAGTTTATGATCAACTGAGACTAGACAGGAAATACCTGCAACCCTTTCATACCCCACTATGAGGATTTGGTAGAATAGAAGTAAGATCTCTATGTACGGTGAAGCTTCCAGTTACAATTGGAAAAGCCCCCTGTCAGAAAATGGTGTTGCTCGACTTCGTGGTCGTAGACACAAAAAAATGGTCATAAAACACCTTACTAGGCCAACCTTTCCTGAATAAAGCCAAAGCAGTAATGGCCACCTACGCCCTAATGATGAAGTTCCTAACAGAGTACGGGGTATGTGTAGTTAAAGGGTCGCAAAAGATGGCGTGGAGAGCAAATCTGTCTGTCTACAAAGACAGGGAAGTTAAGGAAGGATACCAAGTGTGCGTAGTTCTATTAGCCGAACAAAGCAAGAAATGATCAGAAAAATAAGAATAAATACCTGAAGAATTTGAACTCGATCCGAGAGAAGAGCCTGAAGCTAAAAAAAATGAGCCAACAGAAGATATAATTCTAGACAACAATAAGACGACTAAAGAAGTCAAGGTAGGTGCGAACCTAAACGAAAACATCAAAACTAATCTGACTTACTTGTTAAGAGAATACAAAGACGTGTTTGCTTGGAGACATGAAGATATGCCCGGGATAGACACGAAAGTAATATCACACTATCTGGCCGTCGATCCAGACTTCCAACCAGTGGTGCAGAAAAGGTGGCTATTCCCAGAAAGGAGCGCAACTATCAAGAAAGAAGTGGAGAAGTTGCTTGCCGTAGAGTCGATAAGAGAAGTCAAGTACCCACAATGGGTAGCCAATGTGGTGTTAGTTAAAAAGAAAACTAATCAATGGAGGATGTGTGTGGACTTCACAGATTTAAACAAAGCCTGTCCAAATGATAGCTTTCCTCTACCAAGAATAGACCAACTGGTCGATGCCACAGCGGGCCATGAATTGTTAAGTTTCATGGATGTTTACTCAGGCTACAATCAGATCCGGATGAACAAAGCAGATGAAGAGAGAACGACCTTTACCACAGATCATGGATTATATTGCTACAAGGTAATGCCGTTCGACTTAAAGAACATCGAAGCAACATATCAGAGGTTAGTAAACAGAATATTTACTAGATAAATTGAAAAAAACATGGAAGTCTATGTAGATGACATGTTGACAAAAAGTGTCACAGCGAAGAAGCATTCTGTAGACCTAAGGGAAACTTTCGATGTCCTGAGGAAGTACAAGATAAAGCTAAACTCGACAAATATATATTCGGAGTACCGTCGGGAAGGAGGTTCCTACGTTTTCAAGTTCACCAAGAGGGATCGAAGTGAATCCTGAGAAGATCAAAACCCTTGAAGAAATGTTCTCACCAAAAACATTGAAAGAGGTGCAAAGGCTGACCGGATGTCTTGCCTCACTCAACCGGTTCATAACCAAGTCAACGGATAAGTGTGCCCCATTCTTCAAAGCAATAAAGAAAATCAAAAGGGCTCGAATGGAGTGAAGAATGTGAGATAGCTTTCCAGAAATTGAAAGTATTTAAGGTGAGCACCAATCCTCTCAAAACCAATAGTCGGGGAAACCCTGTACTTTTACCTATCCCTAACGGAAGTAGCAACCAGTTCAGTACTGATTCAGCTAGATGAAGGAATACAGAAGCCAGTGTACTACACAAACAAAGCCCCACTCCCAGCTGAAACAAGATATTCACCGGTCGAGAAAATGGCTATCGCGTTGGTTACAGCGGTAAGGAAGTTGAGGCCATATTTTCAAGTGCATATGATAGAAGTTTACACTGACTACTCACTCAAGCTGATATTACAGAGGCTAGAATTATCATGCAGATTAACTAAATGGGTCGTAGAGCTAAGTGAATTCCACATCAAGTACACCCCAAAAACAGCATTCAAAGGGTAGGTGGTGTTAGACTTTGTGGCAGAATTCATCGAACCAGACATTAAAGTGAGAAGGATAATGGAAGAAGAGAAAGGAAAGAATTTCCAATGGAAGTTGCATGTGGACGGATCATCAAACACCTATAGCAATAGGGAAGGGATAGTCATATCAACCATAGAAGGGGGATGCCGTGGAATGTGCCATGAAGTTCGACTTCAAAGCAACCAATAAACAGGCCGAGTATGAAGCTTTGTTGGCCGGACTAAGGGTGTGCATAGCACTGGGAGTAGACGAGATCAAAATTTTCAGTGACTCACAAGTAGTGGTCAATTAGGTGCTGAACGAATACCAAGCAAGAGATGAGTACATGATAGCTTTTTTAGACATAGCAAAAATGTTGCTCAGACGTTTCAAGGAATACAAAATCACTCAGATCCCTCGGGAGGAAAATGAAAAGGCAGATGCTCTATCCAAACTAGCATCGGCCACAACTTGCATCAGATCTAAAACAATATCAATCGCACACCTGACTAAGCCAAGCACAGCATAACTAGAACTCATGATAGCAGAAATCTGGCCACACCCAAATAAATGAACAACTCAACTCAGGAAATACTTAGAAGAGAACATTATGCTAGAAGATACTTTGGAAGCAAAGTGTATCAGGTACAGATCAACCCGATACACGATTATAGATGGTGAATTGTACAGGAAATGATTTTCAAAAGCATTGTAAATGTGTATTACGAGTGAAGAAGCCGAGCGGATCCTAACGGAAGTCCACAACGGTGTATGTAGGAACCACACTGGTAGTAAGAGCTTGGCGCACAAGATACTCATGCAAGGATTTTATTGGCCGACCCTGTTCACCGAAACTCAGCGGTTCGCGGAAAGTTGTGAAACCTACCAAAAGATTACCAATGACATTCGGCAACCTCGAGAGTTGCTCATAAACTTAACATCCCCTTGGTCATTCACCATGTGGGGTCTCAACCTTATAGGATCAATGCCCACAGGGGTCAAAGAAGGAACAAAGCATGCTATCATGGCAGTAGATTACTTCACCAAGTGGATAGAAGCAAAGACACTTGTGCATATCATTGAAGCAAACACCACCAACTTCGTCAAGAAGAACATACTATACATGTTTGGGATCCCGAGTACCATCATAACTGATAACGGGACCTAGTTTGACAACAAGAAATTCAAGAAAATGTGCAAGGTGCACAATATCGCAAACTATTACGCCTAGCCTGCCCACCCTCAGACCAACGGCCAAACAAATGCAGTGAATAAAGTGATCAAATACGCACTGAAAGCAAAGCTGGACTCAAAGAAAGGTAACTGGGTAGACAAGCGTCATGAAGTGTTATGGGCATATAGAACAACTACAAGGACTTCAAAGGGAGAAACACCATTTTCTTTATTATTCGGAACCAAGGCTATCATACCAGCAGAAACATCTTTTACCTCCCCAAGAGTCCGATTGTACAACCTAGATCACAACATCAACATGCTGCTACAAAACCTCGATGAACTGGAAAAAGTTAAAGACAGATCACAAGTGAGGAATGCGGCGTACCAGCAAAGAGCAGCAAGATATATAACTCTCATGCCCGTGTGCGCAAGTTTCAACTCGGAGATCTAGTACTAAGAAAAGTGTCTCCAAACACCAAGGATAGAGTAGCAAGGTCTCTCGCGGACAAATGAGAATGACCGTACATCATCGACGGTATAGTAGGATATAGGGCCTACCTAATTGCCCAACCTAGGGGCAGTCTAGTGCCCCGACCGAGCAACGCGTAGTACCTGAAGATATTTTATCCTTAAACCAACTTTCAATATTTAACGTTTAAGCTCTTTAAGCTATTTAATTTTTTCGGATACTCAGTTTCTAATAAATATAGCAATTTACTGAGTTTCACGTGTTCAGTACAGTGTTGCAGAATCAATAAAATTACGTGAAACATTCCCAGAAGATTTAAATTTTGGATAGACTTTGTTTCAAAAAAAAAAAAAAGAGCTCGGGCACCATGAAACCACGAAAGAGCGGTGAATAGTGTCTGAGGGGCGGAGAAGCTGAAATAGCATGCCCGTCTATTCGGGATGATGCAAATGCATCACCTAGCAAAAAGACATACTCGAGGCACTAGGATAACTGGAAAACTACTTGGGGCACCGCCAGTAAAGGTATGGTGAGATGTGCAGTTGTGTTGACCGGTATACACTACCCCAACGATTCGGTAAACCCCTGTACAGACAAAACAGGGAGACATCCTAGGTGACTTATGCAGGGACCTAATTGTATGGTCGTGGCGAACCTTGACGTAACACCTAGGTAAGAGCGGAGCAAAAATCCTATCTTCCAGTTTAATAAGATACTCGACTTAGTTATGGGTTACTCAGCTCAATCTAAAAACCTAACTCAGCATAAATAGGATACTCGGCCTAAACATGAGTTACATGATCAAGACAAAGGCCCTCATTCCAATTAAAGCGGAATGTTTGGCAGGGTTAAAGTAACCATCTTGTCCTAATTACAGGCACTCTTTTCTTTGTTTGTTATTTTTATTTATGTAGGAATTGCAACCAAGACAATTATTTACGATATAACGGAACAAAGCGCAAAAACATAAAAGTTGCGAAAAATATGTATTAGCTGAGCATAAGTACAAAGAATGTCCATCGTCATTACAAAATTATAAAATCAGAAGGAAGACAAGATCAAGAAGTTGGCGTTGGGGGTTAAGAACTGCTGCCTCCAATACTCGGATCTGGTTTCATCAGATACTCGCTCAACAAACTTTCATCTGAAGGCCATTCGATCTCGTCGTCTTCATCACCCATCCAGGCACTGTAGTCTTCCCTGGGCACAGGTCCAACATCAGGGTCCTTACCATTAATCCCCGCCTTCTGACAGGCATGAAAAGTAGAGAAAGCATGCACGGTAGGAACCTCTAAATGCATAGGATGTGGCATTTTTCCTTTGCTGTGATAGTATGCTCTCCACACCTTCATTTGGGCTTGAAAAGACTATAGAGATGTATCCACATGCTTTTTAATTGAAAGACTCAAGTTGGTCTTAGCCCAGTCAATCGCCTGATTCTTCATCTTAAAAAACTCTCCAACCGAGACCATCCCTTGCTGAAATTCTCTGAGAAGCAAGGTATCATAGGCTGGAGACCTTTTAAAATGGTCAACTCCCTGAATCTCCAATTCCAGCCTAGCTTCTTTTGACAGGGACTCAACAATTAATGCTTGGCGCTCTAAATCCTCTATTCAGCGCTCATAAGACAACTTGGCCTCCTCAGCTTTCTGCTCAACTTGAATCATCGATTCCTAAGAGAAAGATAGCAGATCCTTAAGAGTTCTCGCCTCTTCAGAAATTAAAGAAGCTCTTTGTTCAGCCTCCATGTAGCTTGCCAGGCACTAGTCCATGAACTCTTGATGTGACTTAAGTTTCTCCTGACAAGCCATCTCAACTTGAGCACGGTTATCCTTGATCTCTTTCAGTTGCGCCTCTAGCCGTTTAATCCTATCCACATGAGCGGAGCTAGAGTGGAAAGCGTCAAACATCTCAGCGACCATCTACACAACAAAAACAACAAAATAAAATAAAGAAAAAAGAAATCAAAATGACAAAAAAAAAAAAAAAAAAAAAAAAAGCAAGGATAAAGCCGCTCACATAGGAGGCACTGTTAAAAAAATTCTAAAGTCTATCAAAATAAGTCCTAGTCCTGAAGCGGCTCTAATGGTCATCACCAATAAAAATATGACCTGAAGACATGACCTTTAGTATAGCCTGAGGAGCGGGCTCCCCAGCCTAGCTTGAAATACCCATGCCACTCGCATCAGTGCCAGGTATAAGGGGCGGATCTGTAATGCGGTATCTCTGGAAGATAAATCGGCGAGGCCCTCAACAAAGCCCTCCGTGTGGGTTTCCAGAGGAGCTTGCATCTCCGTTTCTTCAACATTAGCATCCTCGCCACCAGAGGAAGACTCAACATATTCAACCACCCGCGGGACCTTCGGGACAAGCTCGCCAAGTGAGAAATGAGCTTTCCTCTTCCCGGAATATCTCCTGTGTGTATCAAGATCAGCAGCTAGATCTTCAACCTCAATTTCGTCTCCAATAGTGGCTAAGGGAGATTCAAAAGCCATTGCAGCAATGCTAGAAGGCACCGTGGGCGCAACTACGACTGAGGACTCCTAGTTTTCTGTTTTCCCTTAGCAATAGCAGGAATCTCTCCATCTGCCCTGACAGCTGGCTCGTCTGTAGCTTGCCTATCTATCTCTCTTACTACACTCGGCTCACCTTCAATGTAGCGATGGATTTCTTTAGGTACGTACTTAGGAGCATTCCCATCAGCTCCATCCTTTGAAGAACTCTCATCAAAATCACCATCGAGAGGAGCAATCCCTGTAGCTCATTGACGGGCAGTTTCCCTACGACTCGCCTCCTGAACAGCCTTTAACCAGTGGGCTGAGCGTCGCAAACAACATCTACATCAAACACTTAAAAGAAAATATGGGAACTAGATAGTTAGTTCAGGAATAAACATCACATCGCAAAAAACGTTCAAAATAAAGGGAAACCACTCAAGAAATACAAAAGGACTCACGGCATTGCCGGTGCTTAGTAACTTGAGGGAAAAGATGGGTCTTGATCATCTTTTCCTCATCAAAAAGGTAGGACTTGCCTCTCTTTTCCAAAGATCGCACCGCCGCCTAAGCCAGGTATGTCAATTCACCATATGTAAAGACAGGAGATGTTCGGTTCCAAGTATCAGGTGAGTAGAAATAGCGCGGAACCTTACGTGTTACCCAAACACCATCAAAATCAAAGTTGATCGACCGCCTTTAACCTCTACCAACGAAGAACCAACTATTTTTCTGGAATTTGTTTGAAGAAGGGAAACCCCATAGGAAACCCTTCATCTTATCATCTGTGACCACTTCAACCTTTCCATCAACCTTCACGCCTTTCGGGATCCAATGGTTAGGTTTGCTAGAAAGAAGAAAATAGGTTCATGTCTGACCCAGCTACCTCAAGGTATAGAAATGCCTAATTTCATAAGGATTTAGTAGAGACAAGCCCATCTTGTGCCACATATGCCACATACACATAAGGATCCGATAGCTGTTCTGAGCAAGCTGTGCTGGAGCAATTTGAGCCTCATCCAAAAATAGAATGTTAAAAAGCTGGAGAGGAAGAGTGACACCACAACTGAGCATTGCCCTGTAAATCGCCACCATCCCGGGTGGGGGATTCCACGCAGCTCTATCTCCAGCCAGTACTGGCCGAACAAGATCACTATCCAAATCAAACCAGTGCATATACTTCCCAACCTCAGTGTCACCGACCACGTTCGGCTTAACTTCATAAGCGCATACACGCTTGCCAAAAAAATAGATGCAGTATGCTCGGTGCTTCTCCTCTATGTTATTCTTATTTAGCACTTGGGCCTCAACCCTGACATCATGAGGGGAAGCATGTTTACGAATCTGGCATCTGCAGTTGTGTTTCTCCATTCGCTTCCAGGGACTAAAACCGTTGCGAGCAGAAAAAGAAGGATCAAATTGGGCCTCAGATTGACGAACCTCTGATTGAGAATACTTAGCAGTGTCAAAGGCAGGAGGGACTTCACGAATGAGCCTTGAAACATCAACATTCAAAAAATAAGGCTGATCTGGGGGTTGGTCCCCTAACAATTTATAAACACGCGACATCAAAAAAGTGTCATCACGCTTAATAGCAGCCATCCTAATATCAAAAACACGGTGTTTAGCTATAAGGTCCATAGAAACTAACCTTAAGATATCTGAAGTTGGATGAGTCAAACAAACCGTAGAAAAACAAAGACAAGAAGAAGCTTGGGGTAGAGAATCTTAGGTCTTCGAAAAGAAAACGAAAAGCAAAGAGACAAGGCTCAAGACAGAAATAGCTCGAATAAATTGAAGACTTTAGGATTACTAGAATACTCATGGAGAAAACTAAGAAAGGATGAAAGATTTAGGGTTTTTTATGAGTTAGAACAAAGAAGTGATATTGATAACTTCAGGAAAAATGAAAACAACAGAAAAGTGATCCAAGTCACCCCCAACGCAAGCTTAAATAGGCAAGGCGTTAACTTCGAAATTCAAAAGCCTAGGTTGAGATCATAGAGAAACTTGAAAACAAAAAGGTGTGGTGAGTGACGCAGATGATGTGCTGGATAGCAAAGAGGTCATGTCCCATACATGCCGACTAACGTACCAAATAACAAAAGGACAAGTGGCAATAGAATAAAGCTTTGAGCCGTCAGAAACTCCAAACATCACCATTAGAAGATTGTCGATTGAAAGAGAAATTATATGTGCATGGATGCAATTAAGACACATCATTAATGACTCGAGTTAATAAGGAAATTTAACTCTTGTATTTATGGGGAAAACGACAAAGTTCAAATGAAGTAGGCTTGATCGGGCAAAGGCGGAACGAAGGGTTAAATACCTTCACCAAGTAAGAATGTCAAGGTTCACTTGGCTCAAATATTTAAGGGGGTATTATTATATGTGAAATTCGCCAAAGAAGACACGTTATCAAAAAGTGTGAACCGATATGGCCACGTAAGCAGGAAGTTAAAAGATCGGTTAAGAAGACACGCTAGCACCCCTCGCGAATAGACTACTTGGCAGCAGCATAACAATATCACCAAAAGCACAACACAAACTAAGCCAAGCAAGCTGAGCAGAAGAGTGAGACCTATTCAGCTCTATTCGGCATAAACATAAACGACTACATAGAACTATCTTCTGCTACCTACGAGGTAAACAAACAGTGATAGTGAAAATGCCTACAAGGTTATACTAAACAACCTATATGGGGGTGAATAGGTTGACACACTAATTTTAAAAACTCTTTCGTGACTTGTGTCAAAACCTTGGTGAGCATACAAATTAGCCTTGAACAAGATTGTTATGAGAAAACAATTCACATAAGTATGCTTAATTCACCACCCTTAGTCTACAAAACATATACCAAGAAACAATGTATCTCATATATAAGTATATTCAATGAAGAGCACATTCCACAAGTTATATTATAAATATTGCAATGAAAGATCACTAAGTAAAACTTTACAACATTAAATAGAATATCGCAAGATACAATGTTCAAACACTTACTAGATACAAGAAACAAATGTTGATTCAACAAACAATGTGTGCATCTCTTTCTCCATCAATAACATGTTTACAAGGATGTGACGAAATGAAGATCATAAACAAGTTATATTGAACATACATACAAATATAAAGAGATAGAGATAGAGATAGAGACATATGACACATTGATTTTTACATGGTAAACCTCCGAAGAGGAAACATCCATGGGTTGAATCCACAACCACTGACAAAGCAAATCCATTATATGAAAAAAGACTTACACACTCAAAGTTATCAACACAATGATATCCACCTCAAGCTATCATCTCCTAATCTACCCTCGGGCTAGTGAACCACTAAGCCTACTCCCTATCCAAGGTGTGTTCTACACCTCTAGGAAGCAACTTCCTATCCAAGACTCTTAAGCCTCTAGAAAGATTTCCATGTTTAGCTATCTAGATCATAAGGATCCTAGTCAAGCTTTCCTAGCTTAACTTTCCGGAGTACAAAACTCCTAGCTAAGACTTTTGCTTGGCTATCCGGAACGCTTTCCTAGCCAAGTATTCTTGCTCAAATTGAAGCTTCACTCACTCCTAGATGAGACTTCCACCTTTTATAAGGCAAATGATCTAAGTGATGCAAATAATGCAAACACATGCAACATAGAATATATGATCAATACTGATGGATAAAATCGTGTTATAAAAACTTAACTCGCAAGTGACGAATCGTGAGATAAGTACAGTGACAAGTAGGGATCGTTCCTACGAGGAAAAGTGATTTATCGACTAAAACTAATTCTAATTAAAGCTAAGCAAGTAACAGTAACCGTAACCAAGAGATTTGAGATTGATTGATTGATTTGATTAAAACTAGATTAAACTAAGAAAGCAGCTAACAAGAATATGTGAATGTGATCAAGAGGTGATAGAACTAGGTCATCAATGCTCCCCAATTACGTTTACTCAATGCTTCGAATTGACTTTTATAAAAGATGTTAATCAAGTTAAGGGTTCGTTCTTAAATTATGTATGATTGTTACCATATGGTCCTGGAATGAATCAAGTACTCTCAATTATAATATACATCAATATCCTGTGTATAAACTATAATCGAAAACCCATTAAGTGTAAGAACAAGTGAACCAAAACTTACGTGCAATATCCTGCTACGATTAATTTTACCCATTCAATTGAAGATTGGTTAAGAATGGTGAAACCCACGCGCATCTCAACCTTTAAATTATCAAAAACCCTAAATTCATGCCTAGCATAACCCATTCATCAATAAGAATAAATAATTATGATATAGAATTAATTGAATGAATCGAAATTTAAATTAAGAAAATATAGTCAATTCTAACAAAGAGCATTCATAGAGGGTCACATTGATTCTCTAGTATGGAGTTAGTTACACATAGCTGAAATAAAGAGAAGAGAGAAGTAATTGATAAAACCCATGGAATTGTTGATAAACTCTTCCAATCTCTGATGCTAAAATCTTCTTCTTCGTCTTCGAATCTTCTATGTGTAAGGATGGATGAGAGATTTGAGTGAGGATTTGTGTTTGTGAAAAATCTATCTCCCTGTTGGAGATGAACCAGAATAGACCAGACCAGACCCCAGATAAAAAAAATCATGTATTTATAGCCACGAGCCACTGGAAAAAAAAAAAAAAAAAAAAACCTTTTTCTTCACGGAATCATCAAACTGTTGTCATAACTGCTGCGAAAGCCGCAGCAGTATCGGTAGCGGTTTTCTCTATTTGAGGTACGCTGCATCTTTGAGAGCACTCAGGTAGCAGCTTAGACAGCGGTCTCCTCTCCTCCATTAATCGTAGCGGCGAGTGATGCCGAAATTAGCAGCGGTTTTGACAGTGTTTTGCCTATTTGCTAAAAAGACCATTGGATTCTCAAAAATAGCATATTTCATCTGAAATTCTTCAAACACGACAATTTGATCCAATAACCTGTAAACACTCGAACACACAAATTAGACCCCTAAAAGACTCGAGAAACAAGCAATTGATTGGAGGAATGTGGATAATAAACATATACAATATTTGACCAATCAAATACATCCTATGGAAACTAGAAATAATCAATGAGCACACAATGTATATTTTTCTAGTTTATGATCCAAAACATGACACCGTACAAAATGATACAAGAGCATATGAAATGCATGGATAAGGTACACTCCATGAAGATCTAGACATAGGCAACAAAGTACACAAAACAAAGTTATCTAGACCCTAAACATGAACAAAAATCTGGAGCATGCAAAACACCTAAAACATGTCAAATCCTAGATTCTATTCATGTTACTAAAGCTTGAAAGCAAAGCGTGTTCATTAAGTATATATTCAATACTTTAGAACACAAACAACAAAAATGCTAGAATCACACAATGTATTCAATGAATATTCTAGCCAAAGATTTAGAGCAAGTATATAATGATAAATCAATTAAATCTTAGATGTCTCTAAAAACACATATACAAGCATTAATTCTAGATATTATCAATCAAATGATCAAAGCACATTTCAAGGATTATTAATCATAAATTGATTCAATCAAGTTTTAAATAATCCTAGATATCAAACTAATCACAATACAACTCTCAATCATGTGAAAATCATAGAATCTTAGAAACTAGTTCACATATGTTTCTAATTAGACTTTTGATTAGTAATGATTATGAAGCTATCTTTCTCAATAGCATTCATCATACATACACATACATATAAAAGAAGAAAATCCTAGGTAATTGAAGATCAAAAAAGATGAAATCATAAAGTTTAGTTCAATACCAAAGAATCCCGTGCAATTTCGGTTTTGAGTGAAGAACCACCTCAAAACGTGATCAAACAGCTGCAAACTTTTTTGTAGAAGGTAGAGAACTTGAATATGAAGATTCTCCAACTTGAATCACTCAATTCAGAGTCTGAATAAGAAAGTTATGGTGTTTGGAAGTTGAGAAAGTTGGAGAGAAAATTTCAGCTCTATGAAATTCAAGTTTTCTTCTTTTTAAATGAAATGGGAGGGAATGGAGAACATTTAAAAGAATTCAAGAGAGGGAAAAATGAGCCAATCAACATGTGCCACATCACCAGCCATGTGTGGGGTGCGTGTGGCACACGTGGGCAGAGAGCACCTCTGGCGTGGTCCACACGTGGCCTCTAAGCTTGGTCGTTGGCCTTGCTTGCTCCTCTCGCGTTCTTCGGTCGTATTCGGGCCTCCGAACTCCGATTTCAAATCTATCTTCAGATTAGAAATCATGACTCCCTCATGCACAACAAAGACTATGAAACTTTAACAAAAGGTTGAGAATTCATTTTGGAAAATGACGACGAACACAACTCAACGAATGAGAACGAAAAGTAGTGTAGCTACATCATTTGGACTCAAAACCAAATGAATGAGTAACTGAAATGACTGAGACTCAATAAGGAACATAAGAGATCATGTTCAAGTCCAAAAACAATAAAACGTAAACAAATAAGCACAATCTCACACATGTATGCCGTTTCCTAGATATAGTCTTAGAACATGCAATTCTACTATGTATGAGAATTTGAGTTCAATGCAAAAGCATACAAAAGCATGTGAATGTGCTATATAAATGTTGCACAATGATGCAGGGATACATATGAATGATTTGTGTGTGTGTGCCTTTATGCCTTGCAAGAGGAAGAAGAATCTTGATATCTTAACATCCAAGTATGCGTTTTTCCTCTTGAAGACGATATTTGCATGAGAAATTGCTTTTCTCCTTTGAAGTTTCTTTTCACTAAGAATCACCTAAGCAACTAACCATTACAAATATAGAGAGTTTTACAATGGAATCAAGCCAATATAAATCAAGGATCTTACAGACATGCAATTACAAGTCAACTACAATACAGTCACCAAGAGTCCAACAAGGAAACGAACATATCCTCTCATATACTTTAGGCAACCAGAGTCCAAGACAGATTCATATTCAATAGCATTAAACACGCGATAACATCAAATAGAGGAGGGAATCCCAAAACCAACTCTGTAATCCTCTACTTGTACGCCATGATATCAAACCCTATCGGCACCCATAAAACCCTAGCATTATCATGTATAAATACCCCTGCAAAAAAAAAAAAAAAAAAAAAAAAACAATAAAGGGGGTAAGAAAATTTGGGCAAGATAGAGAGATCAGAGTGTGTATTATTCAAACAATCATAATGGATTCGACTTAGTTGCTTCGGCGATGACCCGTGGATGTTTCTCCGATCACCAGAGTTTACCACGTATTTCGCTTTTTGTTATCTTTTACTATTATTACATTCTTTATTCATATTTACAGGTTTTTGTTGACCTAACCGATTGACTAGTTGACCGTCAAGAAATCACCGTCAACAATCTCAAACATGGATGGTGGAGATCAAATAAAATTTTACATATTTGAAAATAAAATTGAATTAGAAAAAAATAAATTAAAAGAAAAACATAAATTTAAAATAAAAAAATTTTAAAAAGCAAAAAAAAATAAAAAATAAAATAAAAAAAAAGGGTTTTTAGCAAAACTACCCTATTTTAGGGACCGAATTGCAAATCTACCCTAAAACCCAAAAAAATTGCAAAAATGCCCTGAAATGACTTTCCTACCTTTTACCCTGAATTCACTCTATTTGCCATAAATTCCCAGATCCTCTGCCCACCCATCCCGATTGATTCAATTGAACCCAAATCCTCTGTCCACCCACTCTGATTGACCCATCTTCTGTTGACAACACCAGCCACCGTCTCCAACATCCATTCCGGCCCACCTGCAACTTCTTCGATGGTATGTCGGCATCGTAGTCGATATCTAGCACACCAACGTCGTCAAATTGGGAGCACACTGGACATAGGGAAATCGGCGAAAGTCAACAGAGACCTCATTTTAGGTACGTACGCCTCCATCTATACTTCATTGTAAACGTATACCAATTCGTATCTGTTAAAGAATACTGATTGATTTTGTGTGCTTCGATTCAATGAAGATTTATTATTTTTTGTTATATATGTTGAATAATCTAAATGAGAATCTCCCTTATTTGGTCTGCATAATCTTTTTAAATAGCTGGGTTTAGATTTAGTTCATTGTTTATTTGTGGAAAGGTTTTAATTTGTGAGTTTTAAAGGAATTTTGGGAGGTGTCTCTCTCTTCTTCTGAATGTTTTTTGGCAGTGGGGTGGTGTTCGATTTTGGTTCCCTTGATGGTGTTGTAAATTTTTTTAAAGATAGCTTGGATAATCTCTGTATTTTATGTTTGAAACCTTTTTACAGATATAGACGATTTTAAAGGAATGTCTAAACGAGAAAGCATCTAGAGGATCAAGTGATAAATCTGAATCTAATGCATCTAAGTGTTCTTAATTGGTTAATCTCTTCGTTTGTACAAGTACATATATATTTGTGCATGCATAGAGATACATATCTGAAAGTTTTATAGTGTTAAAATCAAGTGATAATAGCTTGTCTTAGTGTTAAAAGCACTAAATGTTTAAATTTATCATTATTTTTGCATGAAACAATCACATCATTGATTTATCAGTTTGTGTAAATATTTTATTTGTAGTTTTGATCTTAGGTTTGTATACATATTTTATCACATCCTTATGAAGCTATTCAAGCTCTACATACATCAAATTTTGTTTCAATGACTCTTGGTAAATTTTGTTTTCTCAAGATGTGGACACTGTAAAAAGCTGGCTCCTGAGTGGAAGAGGGCTACTAATAACTTGAAGGGCAAAGTGAAATTAGGTCATGTCGATTGCAACTCTGATAAGGTAATGTTAAATCTTTTATATACACTTTGAATTGAACCATCTTGTTTACATGTTTATGTTTTTATTTCCTTTATCTCCTTGTATATTCACCGCTGCCATAGCATAAGATATATGGTAATGCTACTGTTTTTGTCTACATCATGTTTTTTAGTTTATATTGAAATGTTATGCCTGTTAAATTGTTTCTAATATTTTCCTGCTAGATAGTAATCATTTCATCCGAAGTGGTGTATGGCTGTATGCTAATAATGCTATGTTATTGCAGTAAGAATTTTAAATTTCTCAATTTTCTTTTTTATTGCTTTGGAATGAACATGAAACATAGATTTTAATATGGATTCCATTCTTTGCTGGAGGACTATGGTTATCAATTTTCATTGTTTATAATATTTCTCAAGTCAGTTCTTATGAGACATTGGATTCTTGAAAGCTCTAGTGATGAGCTTGATATTTTGTATTCTCTTTACCTAACGCCTCACTTTTATTGTTAAACTTTATGGTTCTAATAGAGTGCAGTGACCAGTCTTTGATGAGCAGATTCAATGTCCAAGGATTCCCCACCATCTTGGTATTTGGCAAGGCGTCAGAAGAGCTTTTTGCACGATATGTTACACCATAATGTTTTGGTTTTTAATTTTTTAACATCGAATTTTCTTGTTACACTTTTCTCTTTTCTCATTAACACTTTGCTTTGCTGAGGGGACTGCTTCTGAATCATGTTTTGCTTTTGCAGAACAAAGAGAATGTCCATAGAAATTGGACCAAGCAGCTTTAATTTGCCTCTAGAAAGAAGAAGAGTAGGAAGAACACTGCTTCTTAATTTTTGCTTATATAAACAGAGTATTTATCAAGTTGTTTTATTACAAGTTCTTTCAGTCTAATTGTTTCTAGTACCAAAAAGGAGCAGCAATTTGTGTTACTGTAAAACCGAATATTTCCGATCACAAGAAAATGAAATGTGAAATTTTGTTTATTTGTTTATTTGTTTTATACTTGATGTTTTGCACTGAGAATTATTCCATTAGCTTTAGTGCATAATTGTAAGCCTGCAATTTGCTCGTTTGTGCTTGTTTTACATTTCAGACTATAGATTTATCGCCTGCTTGATAGTTAAATGTTGTCATACTAACCCGATAATGATATCTATCAATTCCGGTGATGTTATAAACCTTATCTAGCAACTGATCATAATTTGAATCCCTTGAAAAATCTAAGGCCTTCGCTCTTCGACTTTCATACCAATACTCTCCATGGTGATTTTTCCATTCTCCACCTCAATTCAAAACCAAATGCACATTTTTTATCGTCAATCTTGAAAAATAATTCAACAAATATTATCCATCATTAAAATAGTCATTATTTCAAAGAACATAAATGGAAACACAAAAATTATCCTTAAAAAAAAATTCAGAGATATGAAAAAAAAACCAACGGATCAGGGGGACCGACATCAGGTCGGCCTAACCTGATGGTTTTTCAAATTGGTTCAAAAAATCATCGGGTCAGGTGGCCCCGATGATTTTTTTCATCGGTCTAGGGTGGCCCGATGTCGAGTCACCCTAATCCGTTGGTTTTTTAATTAGGTTTGAAAAACTATCGAGTCAGGGCGACCTGATGGCAGGCCACCCTAGACCGATGAAAAAAAACCATCAAGTTAGGTGGCCCGACATCGGGTCGGCCTGACCCGATGATTTTTTTCATCGGGTCAGGCTAACCCGATATTGGGCCACCCTGACCCGATGACTTTTCAAACTTAACAAAAACCATCGGGTCAGGGTGGTCTGATGTCAGGTCACCCTAGTCCGATGAAAAAAACCATCGGGTCAGGGTGATCCGATGTTGGGCCACCCGACCCGATGGTTTTTTCCTTAAGTTTTAAACCTTATTCGGATTTTTAAAAAATAAGAAAAAATTGGGGGGTTCAAAAAATAATTTTACAAAGTAATACTTACCCCTTCAAACAATTTCAAACCATTCCCCAATGTTTTTAAAACTTCAAATATGAAAAGGGAATGTGATGTAGAGAAGAAAAAAAAAGGTTAGATGATGTATGGAAAAAAAAAAGGTTAGATGTTGGTAAATTTTTAGTTTTTTTTTAAGGGTTGGTAAATGGTTGGTTGTTAGCTAGTAAATGTAATTAATATATTTAGTAAATGGGGTGTAGTTATGATAAAGGGTATTGAGGTCATTTTAGGGTATTTTTGCAATTAATTTGGGTTTTATGGTAGATTTGCAATTCAGCCCCTAAAATAGGGTAATTTTGCTAAATTGAAAAACTGGAGAAAAATATCATTGTTTGTACAAGTGGTATGCATCAATGATATTGATAAAATATGATATATTTTTTCTAGTTTTTCAAAAAAAAAAAAAAAAAAAAAATTGCTTCTTAAAATTGTTTTGTTTTCAAATTTCTGTTTTTCTTTTAATTTATTTATTTTTTAATTTAATTCAATTTTAAATTATTTTAAATTATATTTGATCTCCACCATCCATGTTTGAGATGGATGGTGGAGATCCATTTTTTTAAAAAAAAATGAATATTTGTTTTTTTATTAATTTAATTTATGGATCATGGGTAGTTTAGTCTTTTAAATATAACAGTTAGTCAACAGTTAAGTTTGACCTAACGACAGTGGGTGTGAATGTCAATTAATCATAAAGTTGTTTCTGGATACAAGAGGCTAAACCTTAGGTAGTTTTCGTGCAATTTGCTCTTTCCATAATATATCTTATTTTCATAGAATATGCAACTCATATTTAATAATCATATTTTATTTTAATAGAATATGAAGCGGTTAGGTTGGATTAGGTAGGGGACACTTGGCCCAAAGCAGGATCGAGTACATAATGGGCTGAAAATTGAAAATCTGGTCGGAGCACATAAACGGGTTTTGTGTATACTCGATCCAATCCGTTGCTGAGAATAGCCAAACACGAGTGTGTGAGAGAGAACTCTCAGCTTCGCACCTCTTTTACCTGTCACCCTGAGACCGAGAGAGAGAGAGAGAGTAAAGAGTAGAAACTCCGAGAAACAAATCCACACAAACATGATATGAACTAATTGGACACAATTAGAACTGATAGAAATTTGGGAAGAAAAAGAACCAAGTAGCAGATAAGAGAAGAGAGGTTTCAGGAGAAGTAGGAGATATTTGGGTTATAATATTCATTGATTGCTCATTCATTCATTCATTCAAGACCATATTTATAGTTTGATACAAACGAAAAATTAGAAACAATAGATAATACCAAATTAAATGGAAATAATGTCTAAGAAAGAGGAACCCACTAATGCTAAATATCAGCTCCCTATCGGTTCCACTTACACAACATAAACTAACAACTAAACAAATCAAGACTAAGTCATGGTGTGACCATTTCTTCACGTGTGTTGATATCTTGGAGTAGTTAGAAGAATTCTGGAGCAATGCGTAGCCTCAACCTGGAACCTAACAATGCATGCAAGCCATGCAAGAGTGATCATATCATTCCACCCTCCTTAGAGTGCCTTGTCCTCAAGGCAAAAATTTGGATACGTCCTAGAGAAACGCCACCCAAATTGCAACCTATCTCTCATATTTCTTCAATTGATCCATTTCCTCCTGGATCGAACACTGGTAATGGAAACACGGCTATCGAGGAGATGTAATGGACAGTATGGTGGTGCTTGAAGGCGGCAGACATGGCAGCACTTGTGGGAGTAGGCAGTATTCGGTGTTGGAACCAATACAAGTCATAGACAGCCACCTGTAAGACATGAAGTGGAACAATTTTGTTAACAATTTTTTTGGTCATTAACAATTTTTTGGTCATTATTTGTGTGGTGTGGAGTGATATAAGTGGTGGTCAAAATTTGGGTTGGTGGAGGAATGGGGAGGAACTGGACTCTTTTTGGTGGTAGTGTGGTAGGAGAAATAGGGGAAGCTTTGGCTGGTGCAGGGAAGGTTGATTGCGTGGTAGGGAAAATGAGGAGGCCTTCGGCCGGTGCAGAGAAGGAGTTGATTTTAAGGGTGGGTTGGGTTTGTTGCATTTGCATTCGTAAAGCTCGTATTTCAACGAGGATTTGGTCGAATTTCAACTCTTGACAAGCTCGGAATTAAGCTAGGAATTGGTCGAAGCGTGATTCGTAACGGGTTAACGAAACTTGGCATCGAAACGGGCCATAGTTTCACGAAACTTGGCATCCATGGAACTTAACGGCTCTAATACCATTTGATATGAACTAGTTGGACACATTTAGAACTGATAGAAATTTGGGAAGAAAAAGAACCAAGTAGCAGATAAGAGAAGAGAGGTTTCAGGAGAAGTATGAGATATTTGGGTTATAAAATTCATTGATTGCTCATTCATTCATTCAAGACCATATTTAGGCCCAGTTTGGCATTGCTTCCCCTGCTACTTTTGGGGCCAAAAGTGATTCTGGACTAGAGACAGGGTGTTTGGTAAAATCGTGGGGAAGTGCTTTTGGTCACTTTTAGCTTCTCTCAACTGAGTTTTTGAGAAGCTACAAATATATGCTTTTGGATTTTGGCTTCTGCTTCTCCAAAAATGCGTTACAGTAACTTTAAATGAAATTTTACACACTTTCCATTTTACCCTTGCCTTTCACTAAAATCATTTGATACTCAACGTTCATCTTCAGACAGCAGCCTCTTCTCCTTCCTCTCTCGCTTCGATTTCTCTGGCTTCGATCAGAAAGCAGCCATTCTCCTTCGATTTCTCTCACTTTCAGGTTCGATTTCTCTTCTTCTCTTTCGTTATTGCAGCCTTCTCCTTCGTTCAAGTTTTAGGGTTTGATTTTGAATTGGATTTTTGGGGATTTCTGTATATCTTTCATGGTATTTTGACAATCCAGATACTTTATTTGGTGAGTATATTATGTATATGACATTACTCCATAGCATTAAGTCATATGAAGAAATATTTATCTTTCAATTTCTTTTTTGCGATGGATGCTGTGATGAGGATTTTTGTAGCCAACACATGAAAGAAAAGTAAAAATAGAAAAATATCTTATGAAAATGAGCATTAATTGGCAGGTCAAATTTTAATTGAAAATGATTATACAATGCATCTACCTTGCCATGTGATTCGATAGATTGTTAACTTTGATCTCTTTTGCTAATGTAGGATTTAGTTGCATTCACTTGGTGTCGTGTTTAGTTTTTGGTTTTTCTTGCTTCATCAACCTGTGAGATCTCTTTGTATTAGGACTCTCGTTTAAATTTGAGGATGTTAAGATAATTTTTTGGCCTTAATTCCAGTTATTTTAGTAATTTGTTTCTGATTTGCGTAAGTGGATCTCATTTTTGGCATTCAAGATCGTCGACTTTTAGGATGTGTCATGGACATGGCTGTTCACATAGCATTTAATACAAATTTTTAGGTGAATGACACATATAAATGGTTGTTCACATAGCATTTAATACATGGCTATTCACATAGTACTTTACTTGAGTTGTTTTCCTTGTTAGAGCACTCTTATTTTATATGTAAATTGTGGTCAAGCAGTGCGAATGACATTAGTGCTTGAGTGCTAAATCTGATACAATAACAATAATATGTATAAATATAAATGTTGCTTGAGTGCTTTGGGAAGGCCAACAATGATAATTGATACATGTAAATATAATTTAATGTTTTTGCTGATCTCCTGGCTAAAAAAGGAACCGAGGGTGAAATAGACCTGTTAGAATGGTCCTTGAATTGATTCAGGCTGGTTTCGTCCTCTGTGGGCTGCTGTCTTGGTGCTCTGCTGCTTTTTGGGAGAGGTTTCTCTCTGTTTTTGTTTTTGTTTTTGTTTTTTGCTTCTGCTGTTGGTGCAGCTTCTTTTGATTATCTTGTTGTTTTTGTGGGTGCAGTTTGTATGGTGGTTGTAGGGCTGTGCTGGTGTCTTTTTGTGGGCTGGTCTATCAAACACCAACGACAGGGGCTGGTGTGCTGCCCTTGTCGTAGGTGTTTGAGGCTATTGGCGTTGGGGTCTCTTTCCCCTATTTGTGTTTTGCTAAGTCCTTTGGCCTTTGAATAAAGTTTGCTTTTCAAAATATATATATATATATATAATTTAATGCAAAGCATAGATTATGGAAACTTCCTAATCCAGTTTAGCAAGTGGCTGTTGAAGCAAAGGGATTAGTAACAGAAATTGCTGCTGTGAATAATTAGTGCTTTGTAGTTAGTAAATATTAGGTTTGATATATATTTACGATAAGAATTTTGTGGCTAACAGATGGGAAAGAAGAGTACAATTAGTATTACTGAAAATGAGGGAAGTAGAAAACCTAAAGCTACAATGACTCTTCAATGACTCTTCATAATTACATTAGAAGAAATGCACAACGAGATAGAGATTTTGATGAAAGTGAAAATTACTTAAGTGAAGAGGTTAATGAAGAAATGGAGGTCAATGCACATGAAGAAGATGGTCCGGGAAGATGAGAAATGGAAATGTTAAGAAATGTAATTGCACAAAGTTTAATGAGTGCACGCACTTAGCTATTATTTGTAATTATTTGTACAAAAAAACTCATGTAATATGTTCCATAACGTTATGTTTGATAGTTTTCATTTATATAATATATCCTTTTGGGTTTGCATAATTTATATAAATTTTTCAATGATATTTGTTTGGTATATTTGATAGTTTTTGTTTATATAATATATCTTTTTGGGTTTGCATAATTTATATAAATTTTTCAATGATATTTGTTTGGTATATTGTACAAAATTATACTATAACTGTACCATAATTATACCATACAAAATTATATCATAACTGTACAAAATTGTTTGGGCTTACATTGCTATAAAAAAAAAAAATGTTGCCATGACTGTACAAAAAAAATGGAGCTAATTAATTCAATAAAGTAGAATAAAAAAGAAATAAAGTAGAATAAATAAATAAATAAATAAATGGGGCTAATTAATTCAATAAAGTACCATAATTATATAACACTTAACACTAAACACAAATAAACAAGAAAAATGCAAAGGATAGTACCATTTAGATGTCTATGTCCTTTTAGTAATTTTACACACTCACAACACCTTTTACTTTAGTTTACCAAACACATTGAAATTGTTTTTGGTTCTCAAATTACTTTTGAAAATCAATTTACAAACACTCAGCTGATTCTTCCTACAGCAATTCCAAAAGCAATTCCAAAAGCACTTCTCCCCACAGCACAACAATGCCAAACTGGGCTTTATAGTTTGATACAAATGACAAATTAGAAACAATAGATAATGCCAAATTAAATGGAAATAATGCCTAAGAAAGAGGAACCCACTAATGCTAAATATCAGCTCCCTATCGGTTCCACTTACACAACATAAACTAACAATTAAACAAATCAAGACTAAGTCTTGGTGTGACCATTTCTTCACGTGTGTTGATATCTTGGAGTAGTTACAGGAATTTTGGAGCAATGCGTAGCCTCAACCCGGAACCCAACAATGCATGCAAACCATGCAAGAGTGATCATATCAAAACACAAAGAGAGAGAGAGAGAGAGACTGAGATTGATTAGTTAAATAAATGTGAAACACAAGCCGCTATTACTGTGAGAAAACCAAAACCAAAACCTAAAAATGAGTGTATGGAACTATGTGGTGACGGCTCACAAGCCCACCAATGTCACCCACTCTTGCGTCGGCAATTTCACCGCCCCTAAGGAGCTCAATCTCATCCTCGTGTATGCTTTCTTTCTTCTCTTTCTTTGCTCTTATCATTATTATTCCACTGTGCTAGAGTTTCTAATTAAGTCCCCTTACTTCCTTTTAATTGTGATTCTATTTGTGATTTTTTCCATTGATTGATCGTCTTTTTTAATTCTTCTTTCCTTGTACTTACTATGTTGATTATCATATTTAGCTCGAAAGTGCAAGTATTTATCTATTGAGTAGTGCATTCATACTTTTCTATCTGCTTTCAGGAAATGCACCCGTATCGAAATACATTTGCATACTCCTCAGGGACTACAGGTAATATATATGTGAAGCATTTTCTAGTGTAGTTGTAAAATTCTTGGACCCAGTGAGTATAAGTGCTTGGTTTCTGACCTTGAAGGCAAAGGGTTAATGAGCGGCTCCTTTTTGTAGTTGACACCGGGACAGTGGTTATTGTGGAATTTAGTAGGTCAGGTTGCTCCACTCGTAGAATATGAATGCACAACATTGGGATGTTGAGATATTAACAAATGTATTGTGGTAGGCTAGGTCACTTGTTGATCTGAGCAGTTAAAATTGATGTTTTCAAGAAGTGTTTCTGTTTGCTTTTGTGATATACTATTCATGAAGAATTAATATTTCGTATTAAATTTCTAAATGGTTTATTTAATATTCAGTCTTCAGTCCAGTTAACTATGAAAATGAAATTATCTTTATTCTTTACATGGCATAAACTAGACCTTTTTTTTTTTTATGAATTTCAAAATTCGTGAAATTCATTTTCTCATTAGAACTGAAATCATGAATCATGATTATCAATAAGTGATAATTTTTTTGTGCAGCTTAAGTTGGATGTGCCAATATATGGAAGAATTGCGACACTGGAACTTTTTCGCCCCCATGTGAGTGCTCTTTTTAATGTTTCTACTTTCTTAGACATCAATAGTTTCATTGTGATATATATAATTTTGTTAATGTTCTCTGTTCATATCAGGGAGAAGAAAAGGATTTTCTATTTATTGCAACGGAGAGATACAAATTATGTATTCTTCAATGGGATGCCGAGACATCTGAGCTTATTACAAGGTTACAGCTTGAAAAAAATAAAACACTTAGTTTTCATCATTTTCCATATTGGATGCTTGATGTTGTTTGATTTCATCTCTTATACATCAACTTTTAACTTTGTTAGTTGTCCCATGTCAAACATTTGGTGTTGTTACTGTTGTAGCTTCTGATTCTGCTTATGAATCTCGTTGAGCAATTGTAGTTGAAATTGTAAATTTGAAGTTTAGCTAGTGAGTTATTTGTTTTACATTGGCTGGTGGTTTGCTGTTTAATATGTTCATCGATCAGGTTATGCCAGGAGTAGTACTATCTAGTGAATTTTTATGGCCTTATGCACTATTTAATGAGTTTGACATGAGCAGCTACCTTTGAATTGGGTTTAGTTCTTTCCTAGTGACCTTTTGATAGGTACTTTTCCGAAGAAATAAGAATAGGAGAATTTAGAAGTGATGAGAGGAGAAATAACAGAGAGAAGGATATTTGTATAACTTGATGATATTCATTCAGTCTGTTATCTTGGCTATTTATAAGCCCGGCAACAAGCCATACATTTTCAATAATGCAACAAACAATTATGACTCAAGAAATCTAGGAGATAATGGGTTAGTGGTGTATGTCAACACAACCCACTTATCATGAAATCAGGACTCCACTAAGGCATTAACAAATGCCAACAACAACTAACTTATGGGTTAGTGGTGTATGTCAACACAACCCACTTATCATAAAATCAGGACTCCACGAAGGCATTAACAAATGCCAACAATTAACAATAATTAATAAACAATCAAATAACTGAATTAAAACAACAACTCCTCCACCTCCACTGCTCGTGCATGACCTGCGTGAATGTGGTGAAAGTGGGGAAAGTGGGGACTAGATATTTGGACACATCAATCCACCCCACTCGGACTATCCTTGTCCGCAAGGATGAATTGTGGATAAGTACGCTGAAAACGCCATTGATTTTCCCACGTTGCATTCTCAGGAGACGCGCCTACCCATTTCACTAAGATTTCCGATTTAGGCCGGTATTTCCCTTTCTGTATTACACGACGATCTAGGACAGCCTCTGGCTGGGGTAGCAGGCCCGAATCATCTGTAGTAGGTGGAAGATGATGTGAGAGTGGTGGAAGAGGGCCAAGTTGCCGTTTAAGCAAGCTAACATGGAACACATCGTGTATCTTTGAATCCGCTGGCAGTTCCAGTCGATACGCAACTGAACCAACCTTCGCCAGAACTTTGTATGGACCAAAGAATCGAGGAGATAACTTCAGGTTTCGGCGAAAAGAGACCGACTTCTGTCTATACGGTTGGAGTTTCAAGTAGACGTAATCACCCACCTCGAAATTGACCTCTCGGCGGTGTAGATCAGCCTGAATCTTCATCCTATTTCCAGCTATAATGAGGTTCTGTCTCAGTGTCCGCAAAATATCATCACGATCGCGAAGCAACGTGTCCACAGCCTGGACCTTCGAAGTGTTTGGGATGTAGGAGAGCATATTGGGTGGAGGTATCCCATAAACAGCTTCAAACGGAGAAATTTTAGTAGCTGAATGGGTAGAAGTGTTGTAGCTATATTCCGCCCATGCAATCCAGTCAAGCCATCGTTTGGGTTGGTCGCCTGCAAAACAGCGTAGGTATTGTTCTAGAGTTCGGTTGACCACTTCTGTCTGTCCGTCGGTTTGGGGATGGTAGCTGGAACTCATGTAAAGGTTTGTTCCCTGCAAGTGAAATAATGTTTTCCAAAAAATACTGACAAAAACCTTGTCTCTGTCACTGACAATAGAAGTAGGCAGGCCGTGAAGACGCACAATTTGATCTAAGAAAGCTTTAGCCACGGTTAGTGCCGTATAGGGATGCTTTAAGGGAATGAAGTGTGCATACTTACTCAAGCGATCAACCACAACCATAATGACTGTCATTCCCTGCGACGGCGGTAGGCCTTCAACAAAATCCATTGAAATATCTGACCAAATTTTATCCGGAATAGGTAGAGGTTGAAGGAGTCCAGCTGGCTTGGTACATTCATGTTTGCAGCGCTGACATACGTCACAATTGCGTATATACTCCTTGACAAAAGAACGCATATTTGGCCAAAAGAAACAAGACTTCACACGGCTGAGGGTTCTGTGGTAGCCGAAATGGCCTCCAACGGATGTAGAGTGGCACTCAGTCAATATTGTGGGAATTAGAGAGGAGTTTGGACTCAAAAAAATCCTCTCTTTTTTAAACCACACCCCATCACGATAAACAAGGCTTGGCTGACTTGTATTTGATGTCAAGAACTGATGATAAAAAGAGTCTTGTTGTACCTCTTGCTGTAGCGTGCTCCACCAATTTGCCATAGGTAAAGATATAGCCTGAAATTCGAATTCAGCGACTCGAGAAAGTGCGTCGGCACCTTGATTCTCTTTACCTTTCTTATACTGTATGACATAGTCATAATCAAGAATTTTTGGTAACCATCTCGTCTGGGTAGGCGTTGTGATTCGTTGTTCCAGGAGGTATTTTAAACTTTTATGATCAGTTCGGACGACGAAAGGTTTACCTAGTAAGTATGGTCTCCACTTTCGGATTGCTTTGACGATGGCCAGCATTTCTTTTTCGTACGTGGAAAGGAGCAAGGCAGTACCTTTTAACGCTTCACTGAAGAATGCCACTGGATGTTCATGTTGAATCAATATGGCTCCGATTCCCACTCCGCAAGCGTCACTTTCGATGATAAATGGTTGAGAGAAATCAGGAAGTTGGAGTACTGGAGTGGATGTGAGTGCTGATTTTAATTGGACAAATGCTTCGGCTGCCTCAGCCGTCCAACGAAAACCCTCTTTGGTCAATAATTGCGTGAGAGGTGCAGCCATCCCTCCGAAACCACGGATGAATTTCCGATAGTACCCTGCTAAGCCTAGGAACCCTCGGACTCCCTTTGTTGTAGTTGGAATTGGCCAGTCATGGACTGCTCGAATCTTTTCAGGGTTCACAGCCACCCCTTTTTCTGAGATCAGGTGTCCCAAATAATCCACTTGCTTGACTCCGAAGCAGCTTTTAGAATGTTTCGCGTACAAGTTATTGGTTGACAAAATCTGTAGTACCGCTTGAAGGTGAATGAGGTGGTCGGTCCAATTCTGGCTGTATACCAAGATGTCGTCAAAGAAGACCAACACGAATTTCCTGAGATGAGGTTTGAAGAGATCGTTCATGAGACCTTGAAAAGTTGAAGGAGCGTTGGTGAGACCGAAAGGCATTACTGTGAACTCGTAGTGGCCGTCATGAGTACGGAATGCCGTCTTGTGTATATCGTCTTTATGGACCCGTATTTGATGGTACCCTGACCTTAAATCCAGCTTTGAAAAGAAGGTCGCACCATGCAATTCATCTAAGAGCTCATCGATCACTGGAATTGGGTACTTGTCCTTGATCGTGATATTGTTCAATGCTCGATAATCGACACAAAACCGCCATGTACCATCATTTTTCTTGACAAGTAGCACAGGAGAGGAGAACGGACTGTGGCTAGGTCGAATGATGCCGGACTCCAGAAATTCCTTTACTAACCTCTCAATCTCGGATTTTTGATAATACGGGTAACGGTATGGTCTGACACTAATTGGAGACTGATTTGGTGACAGGAGAATGCGGTGGTCATGGGGGCGGTTTGGTGGCAATTGCTGTGGAGTATCAAATACATGCTGAAATTTCTTCAAGATGTGCTCAAGGTCAAGTGGATGACTCGGGTTGCCTGCGTTTGTAGTGTAGAGGTTAATTTGAAAAAAAAATCCCATACCTTCCAGGTGCATCATTTCTTTTTTGTTCAATGCTTCGAGGGACGATCGGTTGAGTCCTTGGAATGTGCAGCTGGTACCATTTTGGTTGAAGGTCATTGTTAACTTCCGATAGTCTGTCTCGATTGGCCCCAAAGTCTCTAACCATTGGACCCCCAAGACGACTTGGCATGCCGCGACTGGAAGGATGTAGAAGTCGGCCTGAATAGGATGATTCTGGATGATTATCGATGTTGCCATACACCTTCCAGCACATTCAATCTTTTCACGATTGGCCACCATTACCTGAAACGTTTTATCGCGAATGACCGGTAATCCAAACTTCGTGACCACAGATTGATCAATGAAATTGTGTGTGCTCCCTCCATCGATTAACACCGTGACATTCTTATTTTTCAGTTGCCCGACTACTCTGATAGTTTGTGGATGAGCGGTTCCTGATATTGCATGAAAAGAGATTTCTGGTATTGGTGGCTCAACATTTTCTGGCACATATTGTTCTTCATTGGTAACATCATCGTCATTGCTCGGAAGATCCTCTATCATAAAAAGTTGGGGCCTGCGACAGTTATGGCCTGGTACAAACTTTTCGTCACAGTAGTAGCACAATCCCTTCTCACGTCGGTCTCTCGCTTCTTGGCTGGTTATGCGTTTAAATTGAATGGAAGTGGGCTGACTTGATTTCTGACCTGGTGCTGATCCTAATAGGCCGGCAGTATGGGTGGGTAACGCTCGCGTTGCTGCAGTTTGAAATCGTCCTGAATTATTGGTCCTACGTTGGAGGTTGTTGCGCTCCTCAATCAACCGTGCGACTCCAATTGAATCCGCCAATGTTTTTGGTTTTTTAACCTTCACATCCAAACGTATCTCATCTTTCAACCCAGAAATGAAACAACTAACCAGATAATTTTCCGGTAAATCGTCGATTCTTTGAGACAACTTCTCGAATTCCTCTTGGTAAGCAATGACGGTTGTTGTTTGTTTAAGTCTGGTAAGGGATTCGGATGGATCTTCGTAATCCGTTGGGCCGAAACGCTGAAGAATCGCCTTGGTGAACTCGTTCCAGGGAAGGGGACCTCTGTATTTGTTGAACCATCTATGCCACTGTAAAGCAATGTCATCCAAATGAAAGGAAGCAAGCTGGACTTGGTGTTGTGGGTCGATATTTTTAAAATTGAAGTATTGCTCGGCTTTGTAAATCCAACCAGTAGGATCGACTCCGCTGAATTTTGGAAATGAAAGTTTGAGTTGTGTATGGTTGTGGTCATGAGAAGCAAACTGGTAGGTGTTTGTGTTGTCAATGTGTGTGGGGCGTTGGCTGTGTGAACTTTCTGCAGCTGCAAATGGGTTGACATCTCTGTCAAGAGTGGCTTGATGTTGACGAACTTGCAAGGTCTGCATCTGTGCAATTAAGGTTTTCAAGGAGGCGTTAACTTGTTCAAAGCTAGCCTCATGACGAGCGTTAATGTGATCAAAGCTAGACTCATGACGAGCTAGTATCTTGTTAACGTCGTTGCGAAATTCGGCATTGGACTTGGCACGAGTCTCCATGAACCGAACGGCTCTGATACCAATTTGATAGGTACTTTTCCGAAGAAATAAGAATAGGAGAATTTAGAAGTGATGAGAGGAGAAATAACAGAGAGAAGGATATTTGTATAACTTGATGATATTCATTCAGTCTGTTATCTTGGCTATTTATAAGCCCGGCAACAAGCCATACATTTTCAATAATGCAACAAACAATTATGACTCAAGAAATCTAGGAGATAATGGGTTAGTGGTGTATGTCAACACAACCCACTTATCATGAAATCAGGACTCCACTAAGGCATTAACAAATGCCAACAACAACTAACTTATGGGTTAGTGGTGTATGTCAACACAACCCACTTATCATGAAATCAGGACTCCACTAAGGCATTAACAAATGCCAACAACAACTAACTTATGGGTTAGTGGTGTATGTCAACACAACCCACTTATCATAAAATCAGGACTCCACTAAGGCATTAACAAATGCCAACAATTAACAATAATTAATAAACAATCAAATAACTGAATTAAAACAACAACTCCTCCACCTCCACTGCTCGTGCATGACCTGCGTGAATGTGGTGAAAGTGGGGAAAGTGGGGACTAGATATTTGGACACATCACCTTTCTCAGCTAATTCATTTTGTATCTTTTATTTTACTGTATTTCGTATTGCGAACTGTGTGTGCTTTCTGCTGTAATGATCTCCCTTATATTGTTAAGTGGCAACCATCATACATGGAATTTTTTTCCAGTCTCTTAATCAATTATTGATTCTCATAACAAAAATATTTTAAAAAAAGGAAGCGACTGCTCTTGTTTCATTTATAAGCCGTGCATATTCTTTTATCCCTTTTCTATTCTTTGGGGAGGGAACAAGTTGTATAGATCCATGGACACTTACAATTAGAGAAGAAAGACTGGTATAACTAAAATTATAAGAAAAGTTACTTGAATGGTTTAGAAGTGAAGTGAAGTGGATTTTGATGCATAAGGCTTAGGAACTGGAGCCAGCACACAAGTAAAAAACTAATAAATCAGGTTTTTCTTTCTAATTGTGATTTTAGTACGTTTTTGCAGAAAGTCAAATTATGACAAAAAAGGATATTGTACTTTATGTTATTAATCTTAATATATTATTCTTTATTTCAATGTATTTGCGGGTTCTTTAGGATTTCAGAACTTCAAAAAGTCTTGTTTTAGTTTTTAAAGTGCCAGAGAATGAAATTCAAAGTCATAATCTTAATAGATTTAAAAAAAAGATTGATTTTTCTGTCTGTTATCAGTAGTTCTAAGAGGAATAGAATTGTAGGATGATGCATAGATATATTACATTGCTGTTTATATTTCATGCATAATATGCATGTGCTTGATGATGTTAATCTTTTTCCTTTCATTTCAATTAGATAGTACTACTTTGAAGGAAACAACAAGAACTGTATATTATTGTATATATCAACTTATGCTAAAAGAATACTAATGGTATTGTATTAGATATTAATGTTGTGAACTATTTTATTGTTTTGTGAGTGTTTCTTCTTTGGTGGGGGGTTTAGCGGTAGTTGCAATCATAAAGGAGGGGTATTTAACATTTCCCAAGAAATCCTTTAGTCTTTTAACTACATTTGGGCTGTTGTATTTGCTGCTATTGGCCTTTTTTTTCCTTCATCATTTTTGTGGGGCTTTTGTGCTTACTATCTTTTTAAGAAGTGAACTCTGCATAGTGATAAATTTGTTAATTGCAAGAAAATATAATTTGAGCTAGCTTTTCTAGAGAGTTTGAATTTATCTTTTAATTTGTGAGAATCCTGAAAAACTCTGAGAAACTATTGTAGTTTATTTTTATCATATACTTATTGCATTCCTGTACTCATGGAGTTTTATGCCTGTCGTGTAGAGCAACGTGGGATGTCTCTGATCGTTTAGGCATTCCTACAGACAATGGTCAGGTAATATATTTATCTCGTCAAGAATTCGTATGGTTTGAAGTATGTTTCAAAGAAGGTCATCCTTATTAATTTTTTTCTCTCTTTTTACAGATTGGCATTATTGATCCTGATTGTAGATTAATTGGACTCCATTTGTATGATGGGTTGTTTAAGGTATGTGGATTGAAGCTTAATCATCTATTTTATCTCTCTTTTTTTTTTTTTTGTTGGGGGGGGTGGGGTTTAATTTCTTTCTCAAAATTAAAATACGTTCCTTGCATTTTCTGTTACATTTAAAATTATGAGATTGGCTATCATAGTTTATTGTTCTATCAGGTTATTCCTTTTGATAACAAGGGACAGCTCAAGGAAGCATTTAACATAAGGTTATGTATTCCCTTAATCTCCCTCAACACCACCCACCACCCTACATGACATGGATTCTCCGCATATTCAATATTGATTTCAACACTTCATATTGAATTTTATGATACTCCGGCACTTCTACAAATGCATATTTTTCTTTCTAATTTAAGTTATAAATTTGGACTATTGATATGGACACTGAGGTTCAAGAGGATCTCATTCTGGTTACATAGGTAAAACATTTAGTGTTCCTTACCTTACTGAAAGCTAGAAACTTGTGACTAAGTATTATTTATTTGATCCTTGAATTTTCTGGGTTCTTCATCGTGATATTCATATTCTTGCAACTAAGGTTTAAGCTTGTGACTAAGTATTATTATTTACTGGAGTTAATAATGTCATTCATCTCTTTAAGTTGGTGGAATGTATGCTAAAGGATGCATTTATTGACTTTGGCCCTCTACTTGATTGGATCAAACATTTCTCTAATTGCGCCAAATTTTGAGAGATGTAACGTGATGTCTATGTGGGAAGTTGGGTTTCCTTTTAAATTGGTTGGGACCACTAATGAATTGCACTTTGTCTGGTAAAATGCTGTCTATTTTATTTCCTGTTTATTAAATTTTTGGCAAACCGGCAAGAAAGATTTTATGGGTGGTAGAGCAACAAGTTCGAGTACTGACTATGGATGCCTTTTTGACTTATGGCATTGTTTGACCTGCATTTTGCTTTTTTACCTAGCAATTTTACCAAGAGGCACTCTTTTAACAGATCAGTTCTTCGCTGCTGTATTTCATCAATGTTACAATTTAAAAAATTCAGGGAAATTTGCTGATTTTTTAGGGGAGAGAGCAGTTTTATGTTGCTATGATCTGTACAAGAGGATCCATTATTGTCCTGGTCTCCGGAATTGTTTTCTGTTACTGTTTTCCATTTTTATTCTTAATAAAACTATTATTATAAAAAAAATAAAAAATAAATAAATAAAAGCCTATTATTATTGGCACATTTCTAAGGTGGTAAAATGGAAATGCAAGTGTTCTCCTAGATACCATGGAAAAGCAACGTCAATGTCTGGGCTTCGGTCTCTACTTCTCTTGAAAGATGTTCATTTCTTCCTTAAGCAAAATTAGGATTCAGAAACTTCTTGATAGCTGTTGAAGTCTGGGAGATTTTTTTTTTTTTTGGAATTTGGTTGGGTGTTTCTTTTGTGCATAATTCTGAAGTATCTTTTTGGGGTCCTCAAAAAGAGGATCGGTCTAAACTTGTACATTTTTGAGTCTTTTTGTTGTCACACATTCTTGGGTGAATATGTTTTCCATCTTTTGTATCTTTTTCTCTTCTTTAATCATAGATTTCTGTTTCTGTTAAAAAAATGAATGTAACCACAAAAAACATATACATGGATTGATTCCATATATGGATGTTTTTATTCTAATTGAATATTATTTATTTATTTATTTATTTATTTATTGGCTTTGGATTTGCAGGCTTGAAGAACTTCAGGTTTTGGATATCAAGTTTCTTTATGGTTGTTTGAAACCAACAATAGTAGTTCTCTACCAGGTCCCTAAATTTCTTTGCCTTTCTGTTAAATAATTTTGTGGCTTTTATTCATTTTCTTTTTCATTCAAAATAAATCTTCTTAGTAAAGTCGATACTCCCTTTGTGGTGTATTTTCATGTGGACACCTTATTTTCTGTTTTCATGTAGTTTCAACACCTTATTAATTATATGTATCATGTTAAAAGTATGGGTTCTCTGGACTTTGTCTCCCACATATAACAAGAGTCGAAGAAGGTTCGCTGCCAGACATCTAGTTTGACCGTTGAACATATCAGTGTTTTTTTTTTTTTAATTTAAAATAAAAAACAATTAGGATTTTTGAACATATCTGTGTAGTGTGTTATATAAGAATACTAGTATATTTTACTGAATGGTTTAGATAATCATCTTGTTATATTATTCTTCATTGTAGGATAACAAAGATGCTCGACATGTCAAAACATATGAGGTTGCTTTGAAGGATAAAGATTTTGTTGAGGGCCCTTGGACGCAGAACAATTTGGACAATGGAGCTGATTTGCTAATACCAGTACCTCCGCCCCTTTGCGGTGTCCTTATAATTGGAGAAGAGACAATTGTCTACTGTAGTGCTAATGCTTTTAAAGCAATCCCTATCAGACCTGTAAGAACTTCTAGACTTGCTTCCAGATTTCTATAAGCATTACATGACAATTTCCACAAGCATTATAATTTGTGATTGCTTGTAAATGCGTTAGACAAATTTTCTTTATCATGTTGGTGCATACTCCAGTCCATCACAAAAGCCTATGGAAGAGTTGATGCTGATGGTTCAAGATATTTACTTGGCGATCATGCCGGGCTTCTTCATCGTCTGGTTATCACCCATGAGAAAGAGATGTAAGTGATCATTCCTTTATCGCATATATCGAACATGTCATTTTTTTTATACCCAGAACTCCCCCAATCTTTCCCTTGTTCCCGGATTCTAAACTAGCAACTACTGTTAGACCTTATACCCTTGGTACCAATGAAACTTGTAGGATTTTAATATTCCAGATGGGTGACCCCAAAAGGGTATAGAACCCTTGAAAGCTCCTTAACTCAACCACCAAGGGGTTGCTCACAAACATGTCACAGCAATCATTCTTCTGTCTCATATTTGCTATCAAACACGATGATATGTACAAGTTTGTCTAGAAGAAACTGACAAAACTTAATTTGAACTGAGTGCATTAACAAGATCTCTCTTGACTCAACTACATCTATCTTTCAGGGTTACTGGACTTAAAATTGAGCTTTTGGGGGAAACATCTATTGCATCCACTATATCATATTTTGATAATGCAGTTGTATATATTGGCTCAAGCTATGGAGATTCACAGGTTTGGTGACTTAAATATTTATTGACAACTGTTCGTTTTATTTATGCATATGTTGAATTTTTTAGATCTTTGTGTTATGGACTTCGTTGAGCTTGACATACCCAACTTTTCAATATTAGAGATAATGTTGGTAGACCTATAATTTTGTTTTATGGATGGACTAATTCACGAAAATGTGCAAACTCTTTAACGGTTGTCATTGTTAAAGTTCGTTGCAAATATTTCATAAAACCCTTGAGAGTTGAATTTAAGTTTCTTTTTAAATTATTTGTAATCTAAGGACATTATAGTTATTTGTTAACAAAATAATGAAAATTAGTTCTTTTTGTAACTACCTCCATCCACAAACTAGTTCCACTGGCCTACCTACTGTTATGCCAGTAACCACTTTCTGACTTACACCACTCATTCTCTTGTTCTACAAAATAATCTAATTTCAATATAAAAGGAAACAGATTATACAAACATTTGTATAGTTATGGCATGTGCTTATTAGCTAACTAACTCATCAAATTATACAAATTTAGAGTAGTCTGACAAGGAAACAGAAGTCTTTGGTGAAACTCTTGGGAGGAGCAGTATAGGTGGAGCATCACTCTACACTTTGTAGTTCCTTTGATCAAACAAATGGGGAAGTTTCCTCCTTTTCTTCTTCTTTGGAATATTCTAGTACTCCTGGACATCAAAATAAGTGTATAAATAAAATCTTATATCCAGGATGTGTTTTTGCAGTAGTCAACTAATTTAATATACTTCGTATAAATTGAAGTATAATGTACTGTTTTTAACCTTGAAAGAAAAAATTGTACTGTACTTTTAAAATATCTTTTGCAATATTGAGTTTTGACAGACTGTAATTGTGCCAAAACAGCTTATAAAGCTAAATCTACAACCAGATGCAAAAGGTTCATATGTTGAAGTTTTGGAAAGGTATGTCAACTTAGGGCCAATTGTTGACTTCTGCGTAGTTGACCTTGAGAGGCAAGGCCAAGGTCAAGGTCAGGTTGTAACTTGCTCTGGAGCATACAAGGATGGTTCTCTTCGCATAGTTCAAAATGGGATAGGAATTAATGAACAGGTATGACTTTCTTAAAAATTTCCTTTTGTTTCTTGTATTTTGCTAAGTAACTATTTATTGTCAGAAAACTCACTGTTGATGTATGTATTCAACATTGTAGGCATCAGTGGAATTGCAAGGTATTAAAGGAATGTGGTCATTAAGATCGTCTACTGATTGTCCGTTTGATGCCTTCCTAGTGGTTAGTTTCATCGGTGAGACACGAATTTTGGCAATGAATCTTGAGGATGAGCTGGAAGAAACCAAGATAGAGGGTTTCTGTTTGCAAGCGCAAACTTTGTTTTGCCATGATGTTGTTTACAATCAACTAGTACAAGTATGTTTTTCTATACATTTCTTTTATTTATACACGTTTTCTTTTATATGTTCAAATCTTAACTTCCTCTATAAATTGACCTTTAATTTATGGAAAAAATGGTTTTATTTATTTATTAGTATTATTTTGATGGGATACAGAAAACTTTATTTAAAGATGATCAAAACTTTGTTTGTGAATCAATGGACTTATGACGATCAACTGCAGAATTTACAGTTTTAAATGCTGAACTTCTACAATCAGCTTAAAGTTCATTCATTCCATGTGTAATTTAATATTTGCCTTGCCCATCATTTATTTAACAACACATGAATGCTTCATCAAAAAAAAAAATAAATAAATAAAAATAACACAACACATGAAATGCAGGTGCAGCTGTTATATTGTTCCCATAAATATACTGCAACCTCACATTAAACGGATTTCATTTACTGTAACTCGAAGTAAATCTACTCTTGTTTTATTTTCTTAATTTGGTTGTCAATGGTGTTTATTTAATAAAGTTATTGCTGTTGTTATTTTGTTGGTGGTGTATTTTTCAGTGTCATGGTATTACTGTTTTGGTATTGTTATAATTTTGTTGTCACCATCTTGTAATTTTTGTTTTTATGAGACATTTCTTGGCAACTGTGTCATCTTGCATTAAGCTTCTTTTTCAGGTTTTGTAACTGGTTTTATGAAATTGGTTCATGTAATTCGGATTGCCAGCTTATAGGTTTACACTTTCTTCTTACAAATGATAACCAGTATAACATTTAGAATGCACTTGCTGATCATACTACCATGACAGGTTACTTCAAGCTCTGTAAGACTTGTCAGTTCTATAACTAGGGAGATGAGATATGAATGGAATGCTCCCCAAGGGTATTCGCTTAGTGTTGCAACTGCCAATGCTACCCAGGTTCATTTTGTACCTCATTCTGTGATAATAAATATATGCCTCAATAATCAATATGATATTGCACACCTTTTATGCATAATCAATTACTTCTACCTGCAGCAAACATAATTAATATCAAACCAAAGTTGCATATTCCTGCCTTAAGAAACAGATGGCTTTCTAGGCTAGTCCTTAAATTGTTAAATGAAAATTTATGTTTGCTACATGTAAGATCATTGTCATGGTTTAAGATATCCATGGAGAGAAACTAATGCTAGTTAGTTCTTTTTCTGCTCTGCATTTTTGGATATTGAAGTTTCTACTAGTATTATTTTTAGGATTATGATTTATACTACCACGTAGATTTTGTAATTCCTGCAACTCTTTTGGATTGTTGTAATTTCAGTTTTCCTCTTAGTTACTAAGATCATGTAGCTTGGCAAGCTTTTGAAATTAACATTTTATCACATAAGAAACATATGATCTGCATTGATGCAATTTGGATATTTTTTTCGCATTTGACATCCAGATGTTCAAGTTGTTTTGTTAATCAATGTAACTTTTTTGCTGTTTCTTTGACAGGTTTTACTGGCAACTAGAGGTGGGCATTTGGTTTATTTAGAAATTGGTGATGGAACATTGACAGAAGTAAAACTTGCACTGCTGGAGTATGAGATCTCATGCCTTGACATTAATCCCATTGGTGATAACCCCAACTATAGTCAGCTAGCTGCTGTTGGAATGTGGACAGATAACAGTGTCAGGATATTTTCTCTGCCTGACCTGAATCTCATAACTAAGGAGAATCTGGGTGAAATCATGCCTCGTTCTGTTCTTCTATGTGCCTTTGAAGGGGTATGCTTGTCTTTGAGCTTTCTTCATTTATTTTTCCCAAAATAACTTATGATTAGGTCTTATCACCATAACATGATACATGATTGCCAAGCATCTGTGAAGAATAATTTCCATGTATCAATGTATCATATTATAATGAATTATAATAATGAATGGTTAGGACTATATTACCTAAAATATGATTACCACTATTGTGGCATTCATTTGAGGATAAAATTAGTGATTTTAGCATCGGTGGCGCATTTAGAGCAAATTTGTCTCTGCTTTCATCTTAATTCTACTTCTGTCCTGTCTCCATTATCCACTTGTTTTTTAATGCCTATAAATAAAGTAGTGATTTTAGCATTGGTGGTGCATTTAGAGCTAATTTGTCCTTTGCTTTCATCTTAATCCACTTGTTTTCAATGCTTATAAAGAAGTCTCTTACTGATTCCTTTTCAGATATCTTATTTGTTATGTGCACTTGGAGATGGTCATCTTTTAAACTTCTTGTTGAACATGAGTACCAGTGAGTTGACTGATAGGAAAAAGGTATCTCTTGGGACCAAGCCAATAACACTTCGTATTTTCTCTTCCAAGAATACTACACACGTGTTTGCTGCATCAGACAGGCCAACTGTGATTTATAGCAGAAACAAAAAGCTACTTTACAGTAATGTAAATTTGAAAGAAGTTAGTCATATGTGCCCTTTCAACTCTGCTGCTTTTCCAGACAGGTACAACTCCCTCCATCCTCCATTTAGTAGCTGTGGATGTAACTAAAATCGTTGTAAATGCTTTTGATATGGATATTTGTTTTGTACGATGCAATTGGAGTGTGTTAATGACTTGATGTAACTTTCTCATATACACAAATTGAGTAATTATTACTGGGATGTTACTATCACATTTCTATAATTTTTTAAGAAAGGATGGGCTAATTGGGCCGGTACAAAAATGTAGATATAAATTTTAAGAGTGAAATGAGAGAATAAAGAGTTTATTTCACTTAATCTCACAATGAAGAGAATAACAAACTAAATATATATGTAGGTCAGTATGTGATACTGCCTAGGACTCTACTACTCTCTAACTAGTTAAGATAATTACTAATATAATAGAATTCTATCCTAATGAGTAGGGATGGCCATTTTCCCCGGGGCCCCAAATCCCCGCTCCCCCATCCCCATTTAGGGATTTTTTTTTTTGGGGGAAAAATGGGGAAAGGGGGGGGATGGGGATGAATTTTATCCCCAAATTAAAATGGGGATGGGGATGGGGATGGGGATGGGGAGGGGTCCCCCCATCCCCATTTCCCCATTTTCCCCAAAAAATTATGTAAATGGGGATGGGGATGGGAGAAGCTGCCCCCATCCCTATTTCCCCATTTCCCCCAAATATATAATATAATATAATATATTAATATATTTTTATTTTTATATTTTTATTATTTTTATTATTTCAATTATTTCTATTATTTCTATTTTACTAACTATAAATACATATTTATAACTTAAAACCTAACTTATATAGGCAAAATGGGGGAATGGGGAAATGGGGGATCCGGGGGGAATGGGGAATCGGGGAAAAACAGGGGAAAATGAGGAAAACGGGGAAATGGGGATGGAGGTGGGGAGACCTCCCCCCAAATCTACCCCATCCCCATTTTCCCCAAATGGGGAAATGGGGAAATGGGGGGGGATGGGGGAGGGTTTGAAAATTGGGGATGGGGATGGGGAGACCTATATCCATCCCCATTTCCCCATTGGCCATCCCTACCGATGAGATTGAATGAACCACTCATATCTCTTATTATCTAAATAAATAAATAAAACTAATAATAATCTGTAACAACCTAACTCCAACAAAATTATTTTTTAGGAAGTTCCCATGTGAAGATATAGATGAAAGTGGTATCTTATAATCCATGTATTTAGATGCGTGAACATATTTAAGTCCGCCCAAAGAAATTTTATTTTTGACTTTTTCCCTATCTTTTGGTTGTTGACAAGACAAAATATCAAAGTATTTGTTTATGTTTTAGGCTTTTAGCATACCATGTTTTTTGTGATGGATTCATGAGAGGTTTAGTTTTTAATTGGTGGTTGTAAATTGGTGCCATACTTGGCAATGAAGCTTTTTCTCTTATTCTCTACTAAATTTATGATTTATTTGAAGATTTAAAAATACCCAAAACTCCTACAAGGTTAAAATTTCAGTGATAAATTATTGTTTAGATTACCACACAATATGAAAAAGCAAGCAAGTCAAGAGTATATTTGTAAGTTGAACAGGCACAAACTAATTAATTTGCTGATTTGAGCTCTTTCCTAATTAGGTTTGACACCATTATTTCAGCACCATACTGCCAAATGGGTATAAGTTTCCGTCTAAAAGGATTGTCTGATCTAGATTTAATAGAAAAGGCTAGTATTTGTAACATGCCACAAACCAGGGATGAAAAACACATTCTTGTCAATTGTGTTTATTTATCTATAGTTGTTATATTCCTCTTTAATGTTAATTCCAGAAGAATTAATTAGTGGTTTCTGAACAACAGTCTTGCAATTGCAAAAGAAGGTGAGCTTAAGATTGGCACAATTGATGATATCCAGAAGCTTCACATTCGCTCTATACCACTTGGGGAGCATACACGCCGTATCTGCCATCAAGAACAGTCCCGGACTTTTGCTATCTGTAGTATTAAAAACCAATCAAATGCAGATGAACCTGAAATGCACTTCATTCGCTTGTTAGACGACCAAACATTTGATTTTATATCAACTTATCCTCTTGACACATTTGAGGATGGTTGCTCGATACTTAGTTGCTCCTTCTCTGACGATACCAATGTTTATTACTGCATTGGGACTGCCTATGTTCTACCTGAAGAAAATGAGCCAACCAAGGTAAGATAGCATCAAATACAATAACCTTTATTTTCTGATTTATTACTGATGTAGTAAAAAATGGCCAGCTTCTCATTTGGTTTTTTGTTCGTCTAATCAACAATTGCAGGGCAGGATATTGATTTTCATAGTTGAAGATGGAAAGTTACAACTAATTGTAGAGAAGGAAACTAAGGGGGCTGTTCACACTTTGAATGCATTTAATGGAAAACTGCTTGCTGCTGTCAATCAAAAAATCCAGTTGTACAAGTGGATGCTCCGAGATGATGGTACCCGTGAGTTGCAATCTGAATGTGAACATTGTTGTCGCATACTTCCCCACGATGTACAAACTCGTGGAGATTTCATTGTTGTTGGTGATCTGATGAAATCATTTTCCTTGTTAATCTACAAGGTAAGTTGATCGCCCTCAAATAATTTTTAGTAACCAAGGATGAAAATATCGATATTGATAGAAATATTGTACTACGATTTGATGAAATATTGACGGAAATATTAATATTGATGGAAATTAACATAAATTTTATGGAAAGTATGGAGATTTGATAACAAACATATAAATTTTTAATGAAACTTTTAAAAAAAGTTAAATAATCAATAAATAATCAATAATTTAACCAAAAAAAAAAAAAACACATTTGTTTTGTTCAAAAACATATAATATCTAGCAAATGTACCGCAATATGAATATAATTGACATGCAAGCCATATAAATTGAAAATCTTCCATCAAAACTTCATTCTCTGCCATAGAAATTTTAAAGTATTCTTGCATCTTTTTTTCTTCTTTTTCTTTTGTATGAATAGCTATTACAATTTATAGCTTTGTCTTTCACCCTTTAATTTTGATTTTTGAATAAATTCTAACCGTTGATATTTTACGGTAATATCGCGGATATTTACGGAAATTTCCTGGATATTTTGTGGAAAAGATATTCCATGCCATCAAATGTCTGAATCCAAACATTAGACATGCTTTTAGAGTTATTCGCTTGACAGTTGAAAGAACTTTGTTACTTCTAAATATGGTTGATTAATTAGTTTCATATTTATTTTCAGCACGAGGAAGGTGCTATCGAAGAGCGAGCCCGAGACTACAATGCAAAATGGATGTCAGCTGTTGAAATTCTTGATGATGACATTTACCTTGGTGCTGAAAGCAACTTTAATCTCTTCACGGTTAGAAAGAATAGTGAAGGTGCTACTGATGAGGAACGAGGTCGTCTAGAGGTGGTTGGTGAATACCATCTTGGAGAATTTGTAAATAGATTCAGACATGGTTCCCTCGTAATGCGCTTGCCAGATTCTGATGTGGGCCAGATTCCAACTGTGATTTTCGGTACTATTAATGGTGTGATAGGTGTTATTGCTTCACTTCCTCATGAACAATACCTCTTCTTAGAGAAACTTCAGACAAACCTAAGAAAGGTGATAAAGGGTGTTGGAGGATTGAATCATGAGCAATGGAGGTCATTTAACAATGAGAAGAAAACCGTAGATGCCAAAAATTTCCTGGATGGTGATCTAATCGAGTCGTTTCTTGATCTCAACCGGATTCGGATGGATGAGATTTCCAAGGCAATGAGCGTTTCAGTTGAGGAGCTTTGTAAGAGAGTTGAAGAACTTACTAGGTTGCATTGATATTGTATCCAAGTTGAAGTTATTTTGTTTTTCTGTCAATTTTTTTCATCCCCCTTTTGCTCTTCTGCATCTTTGACGAAGGGTGAAGGGTGTATGTTATTGTAAGGGACCATTAAGTGCTCCCCCTTTAATAATTTTTTATTTATTTATTTAAATGTTAGATATTGTGTTTAAATATTAGATACTGTTTTCCCATCTAATCTTCAAAATACATTCTTAAACCTCTAGTGGCCTTTAGGGATTGTATAAGTTCTGGATGATTAATCCCCATTTGATTCTTTTCTGTTAAAGTGATAATGCTCTTCATAGAAAAGCATGTTCCCAAGTATATGATGGACTTGTATGCTTCTACAAACTTGGTCTTATTGAGAATTGTCTTCTCTTTCTTTTTCATTTTGTAGGCAAGATACAAGTGAAAATGATATAATTAACATGTTTGGGTTGTGTTTTACTATATAAACTTTTCATAAGAGTCTCCCTTGTGTATTAAAATATAGCGATAAATCATGTTGTTACATCATTTGGATCGGATTGGATATAATTTTTTTTTTTCTTCTAATGGATACTTGTGAACTAATGCTTCAAACAACCGAAAGTTATAAAAAAAAGCGGAATCTGTTGATTTCCATTGTATTGAACCCCCTCATTTTATATTATTCTCTACATATTTGATATAATAGGTGGATGTAAGAACTAAGAAGGCTATCTATCTCTTCGAAAGGGAATGGTTTGGTTCATAATCTTGCTTTCTTTGGCCATCTCTTCTCAGAAAGAGCAACTGTGGCAAGGGAATTATCATGTTTCTTCGGTTTAGTTTCGTTTGTTGTTCTGTTTTGTCAAAAAAGAAATTAAAAAATAGAAGGCAGACTCAAGCAGACATTACTTTGAGATATCCACATTTTTTTTTCTTTGCCAGATAAAAGGTATCATCCACATTTGTTCTAGTATTAGAAAAGCTTCAAGGAGTCAGATATAGGAAACCCACAAGTTAATCAGTGGATACAGCTATGGCAATATGTAAGAGGCTGTTTTTCGTGCCTCAGTTTTCTTCGGTATCGATGTTCAATCTCTCTAAGGTCACGAAGAAATGAAAGAAGATGAACAACAACGTGCCGTCTCAATAATTTCAAATGGTACCTTTCCGTGAGATAAAAATATTGTCATTATCGCACTTTGAAGCTTCAACAACAAAAGAACACCATCTTTAGCAGCTTGTTATAGGCGCAAACAGCTGAAGTGCAAACCCTAATTTATTCAGTACTATTTTACTACTCACCAGAGAGAGTTGGAACACTGTTACTAATGTTAGCATAACAATTCAAGTAAAGCTAGAGTCCGAGTTTCTTGAGTTTCTTGACTAATCACTACAAATTAGTGTAATACCAAATCGACCAATCAATCACAAAGAAAAACAGCTACCAAAAACTTAGAAATAACAGATGCAAATTGTTCCAAAAGTAGAAATATAATGCAGATGTTGAGTTTTCCAAATATAGGGAATACATAAAACAAAAAGGAGTAAAACTAACTGCATTTATAACCTCAAAACTCAACAAGATCGTATCTTCAACCACCGGCTTCAGGTGATCGAATCTGTTGCTGCAGTTCTTCATCAGCATTCCTAAGAAATTGGTCCCAACCACTCCCATGGCTGGTATCCAAGTAGTCATAAGGCACAGCTGTCTTCAAACCTGGTCTCACGCCACACTGGCTCTCCACAATTCTAAATTCAATCCCATTAGCTTCTTCACTCTGTTCTAATTCCTCCCAGTTAAAAAGCAGTGGCAGTGTAAATGCACCCCAAGGGTTAAAATCCAAAATCTTAATCCGTTCGTCATTTGTAACGTAAATATCAAATGTGTAGTTTTCTGATTCGAAGTTGTGTCTCACATTATTGTCAAAAAATCCTTGTATCAACACTTCAAGATCATTTTTCTTCTCAAGTAGAGCAGGATAAAATGTTGTCACCTCACGCTGAGATATTCCAACTAGGCTCTGGCCACGTACAAAACAGCGAAATTCCATCTCTGGTCGTAAAGACGGATACCACTTGCGAAGGGCAAGGAAGAAACTTTGTGGTCTTGACAAGGTTTTATCGCCGCATGAATCATATGCATGACATAAATCATGGATCAAGGAATCAGATGATCGTAGTAAGAGTGCAATCTCACTGAAAGAAGTGCATCGAAGGGTCCCAGATGTGCTAATCCATGCGGAGTCTTTTGGTGCGCTCCAGTTCAACTTTGGGAAAACTGCACCTCCAAGGGATTCAATAGATTCCTTAATCTTTAGTTCTAGTTCTGGGAAAGAAGGAGGAGATGAAGGTTCTGCTTCATCTCCAGATCCTTCAGATACCTGAAAGTCTTCTTCCTCGTAAGGATTATGGACTCTATTTGGTAGGGCATCTTCATTTGAGACAGAAACAGGAAGGAGGAAGGGCCCAGAATCATCAAGAAGGTACTCAACAAAAGACTCTGGAAGTTCATGAATCAGTGTTCTAATGGAAACAGATTTAAATTTGGGATACCATTCTTGAATCTGACAACGGTTCACTTCTTCTTCTTTCATTGATAAGTGTGTTGATCAAGAGGTTGTGTCTGCAGTATATAGCGAATGATCTCTCCCTGTTATCTAGTATACCAAAACCAAAGCACATGATTAGTAATTAGAAATCACAGATCTATGCATTTCCTCAAATGCAATAGAAAGTTATACAATCTCAAAAATCAACTTGAGTTACAAAGCATCGAAGGCCATGTATAACTAAAAAAGTTGTAATCATTAAAAGACCGTAAAAGTTTCAGCTTAATTAATCCAACAATCTCTCAATAAAACAAGAAATAAATCTCCTAGATAAAGTCCAACAATCTCAATAACTCCACAGCTATTCTGCCCTTTTGTCATTTGTCATGTCTCAGGCAAACAGTCAATGAAAAACAACTCTTGTAAATTTACTTAATTACTATCAATCAAATAAATACATCAATCATCTTGAATTCTAGAACTGGGTTGATTGGAATATCAAATATGAACATATAAATTATATAGTTATTATTTGGTACAGACACTGATTGTTTTTGTGTTTGACTAATATTTTATCTTCTTAGTGAATTTAAAACTTTACAAATTCATTAAAAGACAAATCAAAGCACAAATTTGAACATCGGCTTTCACAGGCATTTCATCAAACAGTTTGCATACGTTGCCACAATGACCACAAACAAAAACACAACAAATACAAAATAAGCATAAATTGAGGCAAAACCACCCAGGAATCTCTTCTCATACAAACACGGAGATGTTTTTTAGTAATTAAAGCTTAAAGATATAGAATGAAAATAAAGATTTAATAAAGAAAAGACAGTACCTTGTGACTTTAAACCGATTACAAGAAAAAAGGTTTAAATTATGAATTATGGGTGCAGACCTAACCTGCACACAACTACAATTTCTCTTTACTAGACTTGCTCTCTACCATTCACCGTCTCTACTTTCTCAGGACTCAGGACTCAGGACTCATGAGAGAGTTTTTTTCTTCTTTTTTTAAAATAAAACTGCGAAGCAAACAACAGTATTTTTTGTGGTCAATTTTAGAAATTCTCACTTAGCAAAACCCATACTCAACCCCGATTCGGGTTCGGGTGGTATCGTCATCCTAATCACCAATACTATAGAAAAGATGCACAATCATAAAATTCTTTTGTCTTTTAGAATTTTCTCTTAAAAATTTCAAAATTTGTCACAAAGTTCTCTTAATTTATATATATTTATATGATTTTTCACATATCAAAACTATTCATATTTTCTAGTATTTACTGAAAATTCAATAGAAGTATAGGATTATCAATTGGGAGCCAATATTGACACCCATAAATATGATAAGCACAACCATATTTTTAATAAAAAATTTAATTATAAAAATATCATAATAGGAATTTATCAATAAGGACAAATTGGTTTAATTAAAAATAAACAAAATATTATTTACACCCATTAATTACACTCATAACTATATCACTTTATTAAAAAAAATAAAAAATAAATCATAATTCAACCTTAATTCTATTTTTTTTTTTTTTAAAGAACGAGAAGAATAGAAGCCTAACGGAGCCAAAATCTCCCATTAGCATACAACAAAGTAATGGAACAATAAATTTCAGAGGACTCCGATCATAGAGGTACGTATTTATTTATTTATTATTGTTATGAACTCTATCAATGAAAAAAAGTGAGAAGTAATTTTTTATTTTTTATTTTAAAGATAGAAGTACATATCCTATTGTTGGAACAATTATCGAATTTTTGTGAATTCTCAACATAGCATGAACAATGTTGGAGTCGAATGTACTATGGACTACAGTAGTGAATTTACAAATTACGTGGTATAGTTATGCTTATACATTATATCAAAATTTTAGTTTTTGTAGAAGAGAAAACAGACTTAAATTATTTTTTACTTAAAAACTGAATTTTGGGTGTTCTCTCTAGATTCGAAAGAATCAAAGTAAGGTTTCAAATTGTTGTTTTAGTGGGTGTTTGTTGTTTGGGTTCGTTATGGCTTGTTGGTTTGTTATTCCTTTATTCCTTGTTTTGGTTGATAATAAAATCTTTCTATTAAAAAAAAAAAAAAAAAATTATTGTCGTAGAAGAAAGTTTGTATTGGTTACAAGTTTGATCACGTTTGCTTGTTACTCTATTTTATTTTTTTTTGTTGGAAATTGGAAAAGTAATCATTATTTTCCCTATCGTAATCGTTGTTGAAATTTCTCACATGTCTCACTTGAACAACTTGACATTGCACTAGGTGATCATGGAACCATTGATGGGGCCAAAGATCGGTTTGGTGGGATTGGTTCAGCTCTAAATTCTTAAATTACAACCGTCTTCATCTAGTGGAACTTGTATCATCAGAACACATGTTGTTTCAAACCTTACTTTCTTGAATTCTCCTGCATATAATATCCATCCAGTCTATTGCAGGTATGTTGGCTAAAGCCACTAAGACTTCAATGTTACATTCTTTAAATTATTAGGCCTTTTTTTTTTTTTTTTTTTTTGTATTGGGTGTGTTAATAACTTATGAGGGTTTATAAATAAATTATATTAAAATGAAAACATTCGTTTAAATAAGGGTATTATTGGCATTAAAAAGGGTGTTTATAGTAATGTTTTAATTTTAAATTTTAGACATGAGTTTAATTATAAATATAGGTTTCTTTATCATATTTATGGGTGTCAATATCAATACTCTTATCAATTATGCTAACAACTTAACGTATGCCCTAAGGGACACGTTAAGTAACTGTGTAACGTTAAATAGATGTAAAACCTTTTTTTTTCCTTAAATTTGGGAATCTGTTTTGTTTTATACATTATGTAACGTTATATAATTAGTTACGTAACGTTATGTAGCTATTTTATTTTTATGACTTCCAAAACCGGAAGCATGTGTAGGTTTTAAATGCAACTAGCAAAATGTTAAAAGGCATTAACATCAGAAATTGATATGTTCTGTAAATCTGTAATGTCATTACCAATTTGAAAACAGACCAAACTTCATTTATCACACGTCTTCTGTGTTTTAAACAACAGGCCAATCAAAGTAAGATCGGAAATAAATCAAAAGAAGAAAACACAACCATAATCAAAACACACTACAAGATAAGATTGGTCTAGGGGTATGTCTCTCACACCTACATTATTGATGTTGTATGAGCGGATAGTATCACCCTCTCTCCCTCCCTTGAATTAATTGTAATAATTTTCTTATAAAGAAAAAAAAAAAAAAACATAATTTTTTAATGTGATTTGCCAATTTGACTACCTCCATAAAATCATGGCTCCTCGAGTCCCTGGATCAAGGGTCAGCCGAGATCAAACTATCTCCACAATATGGGAGAGAAATCTCTTCACCCGTATGAGTGAAGTATAAGGAGAAAAAACACAGAAAAAGTATTACATATGCAATGAAGTCAGCAAAGTGTCGCTAACCAGAAGTATGTGTAGCCGTGTAGGTTTTAAATGCAATTAATAAGGGGAAAGGGCCCGTAAATATGTAATGTCATTATCGATTTGAAACTCCAACTTCAATTTGTTGACATTTAAATCAAGTGAGAATTTGAAATCCATGGAACTTGATTTTTAGTTAACACAAACATTTTCAATTACAAATTTTACACAGAAACTAAAAATGCCTTCTTCTGTTATTGAACTTCCATTGAAGTTGCGCCTCCTCTTTGCGGTCTCCCGATTCATTGGAAACCTCTCTCGCCGTCAAAATGGCACCGTCAACCGCCGTCTCATTAAATTCTTCGACTTAAAAAACCCTCCCTCAAAAACACCACGACAAGGCGTCGTCTCCTCCGACAACGTCATCGAAGCTTCCCGTGACCTCTGGTTCCGTCTCTACACTCCCGACACCACCGTTATCGGCGGCGGAAGACTTCCTGTTATCGTCTACTTCCATGGTGGTGGTTTCGTGCTCTCCTCCCCCAGCTCGTTCGCCTTCGATGACTGGTGCCGTCAGCTCGTCAGAGAGCTACGCACCGCAGTCGTCTCCGTCAACTACCGTCTCGCGCCGGAGCACCGGTTTCCAACCCAGTATGAGGATGGTTTCGATGCGTTGAAATTCTTGGACGATAATGTAGACAAACTTCCGGTCAATGTGGACCCGAAACTGTGTTTTCTTGCCGGAGACAGCGCCGGCGGGAATTTGGCACACCACGTGGCGGTCAAAGCCGGCGAGTACGAATTTTCACGGTTGAAACTTATGGGGTTAATAGCGATACAGCCATTTTTCGGCGGAGAGGAAAGGACCGAATCCGAGATCCGAAATTCCGGAGCCCCGCTGTTGTCTTTGGAGGATACGGATTGGTATTGGAAGGCTTTTTTGCCAAACGGGTCGGACCGAGACCACCCAGCAGCTAATGTGTTTGGACCCAAATCAACGGTGGATATTTCTCAGGTCAAGTATCCGGCAACGTTGATTTTGATGGGTGGGTTGGATATATTGAAAGATTGGCAAAGAAAATACTATGATGGGTTGAAGAAAGCAGGGAAAGAAGTGGATTTGTTGCAAGATCCGAATGCATTTCATGGATCTTATGTGTTCAAGGAGCTTCCCGGGTCGGCTTTTTTAATTAAGGGGATTCAAGATTTCATGCAAAAGCATTTGAATAAAGAAAATTGTTAGGTCTATGGCGAGTGTAGTAATCACAAATTGTATTGTACTTTGGGTTTTTAATTTTTTATACAGCCTGTGTTCCTGGTTCTGGATTTATTTCTGTTGCTGTTTTTGTTTGAAATATGATATTAAAGCAATAAATATTTAATGATTATTTGTTTGTGAAATCATAATTGCTGGGTTCAAGTCTTCAAGATTTGAATGTTAAAAACTTGGAACTGTGGTGGTGATTTTTGTTGGGATGATGTTTTCGGATTATGATTATCAATTATGTTTATATTTTAAGGGACACGTTAAGCAACCGTACAACGTTAAATAGTCGTAAAACCTTGTTTTTCTCAAATTTAGGAATCTGCTTCTTTTTTTTTTTTATTATGTAGCATTATATAGTCGTTTAAATTGTGATCTTTTACAACACACCCGTGCACATATATATATATATATATATTATGTCGGCTTGATCTGGTAGGTAGTATGATTTCTAGAACCAGAAGCTTGTGTAGGTTTTAAATACAACTAGCAACATGTTAAAAGAGGTCAGTAAAAGGACAGAATTTGATATGTCCTATTGTCCTGTAAATCTGTAATGTCATTACCAATTTGAAACCAGACCAAACTTCAATTATCACATGTCTTCTGTGTTTTAAACAACAGGCCAATCAAAGTAAGATTGGAAACACATGCTGTGTTTTATAATATCAACAAATTTGATGAAAAATAAATCAAAAGATTAAATGCAACCATAATCAAAACACACATTATTTTTAGACAATATAAGATTGGTCTAAGGGTATGCCTCTCACGTCTACATTATTGAGGTTGTGCGATCGGATAGTATCTCTCTTTCCCTCCCTTGAATTAATTTTGTAATAATTTTCTTATTAAAAAAAAAAAAGCATAATTTTTTAATGTGATTTGCCAATTTGACTACCTCCATAAAATCATGCTTATGTCTTCCACCTCTTTAGGCTCCTTGAGTCCCTAGATCAAGGGTCTGCCGAGATCAAACTATCTCCACAATATCTATAGGGGAGAAAAAACACAGAAAAAGGATTACATATGTAATGAAGTCAGCAAATTGTCGCTATGCCCCAATTCTCTTGTTCATACTTTAAAAAATGCAATCACAATTCAATACACTATTTGGATTTGGTGCTACTTTAGTAGACCAAAGATGCCCAGATTTTCCAAAACAAATTTATGGTCATTCTCATTTTTCCAAACCCAACTTAGATTTTGGGCCCAACTCTATTAATTGTTTATTCCAAATGTTTCCAATTTTATTTCTTTTATAAACTATGAATTCATTTGGGTTATTTTTTAAGATTTTATTATTTTTTAAATATTTTCTTAAATTCGTCAAACTATTATTCCTTAAAATAATTTTATTTATTTATTTATTTAAATATGACAATGGTTTATACCGATAACATAAATAATTAAATAATATTATTATTATTATTATAAAAAATGTGTATACTCCTTGTTCGCCAAGACACCAATGATGCATGAAACGATCTATTGATATATTAATATAATTGGGTCAATCATTCTATCTGTTTGAAGAATAACCAAACCAACTGAAGTTTTGACTTTATAATTGTAGGAAGGGAAACCAAGTGTGATTTTATATATATATATATATTAGGGTGGGGGAGAAACTTGAACCCATAACCTCGTAGTATGGAACCCACAACCTTGTAGTTTGGAACCCACAACTTCGTAGTGTTGGTGTGAGGGGCATAACCACTGGACCAACCCTATACTGTCAAGTGTGATTGGTTTAGAGTCCGTTTGGGAGAGCTTCTCAAGTAAATCTTTTTGCAATGGATTTTTTTGACGTAAAGCTTCCACAAGTAGAACTTTCATGGAGTAGATGTTGGTTGTTTGGTTGTCAATTAAAAAAGCTCTTTTAAACCGTAGATTTGTTTGGTGAAAGAAAATTTAAAAGCTCTTTTAAATGATGAATTACCAAAAATGATATATAAAAGAATTTAACACTTCAACAAACAAACATAAGATTATGAGAACATATCTGTTAGATTTGGCTCGTATTCTCAAATGAACTAATGTGAACCAAAGAAATACTCAACTGATGTGGAGTTTCCTGGAGACGTGGGATACGTTTGGAAGATGGAATGGTGTAGTTTGAGGGAGGTTGAAGATCATGAAGAACTGAATGAGAATTTGTTTCAACGTATGGATCGCGGTTTTCTGAGCGATATAATTTAAGGTGACTTGTAACGGTTTAGGAAACGGGTGTACAACCGTGACCCGAATCGTAATCAATCATAAGCATACATGAAACGGGAAATCTTCAGCAGAAAAGGAAGTAGTTTGTTTCTGGAAGTTCTTATGCTTTAAGGAAAAGGATTTACTCTTTACAAGAAGACTTGTCATAAAAGGAAATAGTATTTATGTGAAACAAGTAAGTCTTGTATGTTTAGGAGTAGGATTTCCTTTTATCTTAAACTCCCTGTAACTAGTATAAATAGTCCTATTATTTATGTTTAAGACTGAGGAGCAAAAAGAACACCATGTAAACATCAGAGAGTGTGAGTGAGATCCGGGGAGACCCAAGGGAATATCCGAGGAGGGATCCAAGGGAATATCGGTGGATCTAGTTAGAGATCCGTGGGTGATATTTAGGGGAGACCTAGGGGATATTGTGGGGTTCTTGGTGAGGATCTTGTGAGTGGAGTTTGGGTTAGGTGTGAGAGAGAATCTTGCAGTATATGGTTGTAACAATTTATCATATAGTGGAACTTTCTCTGTCGTCCTGACGGCCCGTGGTTTTTTACCCGTTTTGGGTTTTCCACGTATATCTTGTGTTGTGATTGTTTTATTCTCTCTCATCTATTTTTCTGTTTATTGACGTTATTATTTGTTATGAGTTATGGGCATATATTAGGCACGGCGATTCCGCGTTCATCGGTTTATTATAGAGGATTATCCCCAACAATATCATATATATATATATTTTTTATGTTTTTGAAAAAAATTGTATTATAAAATAAATTTATAAACAATACAAGTTCAGTTGAAACACAGAAAAGAAAAAGATACATAAGAGTTGAAGAATATAAAATTTTAGTTTTTTATTTTTAGCACAATTTATTTTTTAATATCAAAGAAAAGTATTGAAAAAGAGCAATGAGCAATCGAAGCAATATATTAGTTGCAAACGAAGAAATTCGATTTGGACTCACATGTGGAACAATAATGAGAGTTTGAGTTTTCATAGTTGCAAAATTGTTCAGAAAATTCTAAATGAAAACAGAACATTAGTTGTTTGAGAATGAACACAATTTTTTAAAACTCCAATCTGGATGAGTCCAAAATTGTTCAAAAAAATTCCAAATAAACACAATTTTTCAATGCTTCAATATGGATGAGTCCAAATCGAATTTTGCAACTAATATATTGATTTGTTTGCTCACAGCTCTTTTTCATTCCACCTACTCTCCAACAACAGTAAGACACTAGCATGCATATTCACTACTGATACTCATAACACATGCTGTGTTTTATAGATTAAGGAGACTATAAATTAATAGTATCAACAAATTTGATGAAAAATAAATCAAAAGATTAAACATAACCTTAATCAAAACACACTTTAATTTTAGACGAGATAAGATTGGCTTAAGGGTATGCCTCTCACATCTACATTATTGAGATTGTGCGATCGGATAGTACCCTTCTTTCCCTCCCTTGAATTAATTGTAATAATTTATTTTTTTTAACATAATTTTTTAATGTGGTTTGCCAATCTGACTATCTCCATAAAATCATGTTTATGTATTCTATTTTTCGAGTCTTTGGATCAAGGGTCTACTCAAACTAGGCCTGACTTGGTTCCGGTTCGAACCGGAGGAACCGGCCGGAACCGGAACCGGAACCGGAACCGGTCTAACCCGGTTCCAAACCGGCCGGTTTTTTTTTTTTTTTTTACTTACATTTTATTTATAAAAAAAATAAAATGTTAGAAAGGACATTGTAAAGTATTGAGCCATGGCCCATAACCCTTGTCCAAGTAGTTATATTTTCCATTACCTTATCCTCCTCTTTATATAGGTTAGGCATCTCATTCACTTATCTGGTTTTCCAATGTGGGATGTGGGATAAGGGATAAAAAGTCATACTATGCATTTTTAACAAATATTTATCAAATTTTTTTCCTTTGATTTCAAACTATTTGTTAAAAAATGCATAATATTTTAAGTTTTAAGGAAAAAAAAATTGATAAATATTTGTTAAAAATGCATAATATGACTTCTTATCCCTTATCCCACATCCCACATTGGAAAAATAGAGAAGTGAATGAGATGTCTAATCTATATAAAAATGAGGAGAAAGGAATGTAAAACATATTTACTTGGACAAGGGTTATGGGTCATGGCTCAATACTCTACAATGTCTTTTCTAACATTTTATTTTTTTATAAATAAAATGTAATATTTTATAATATTAAAAAAAAAAAAAAAAAAAATCCGGTTCGGAACCAGAACCGAAACCGGCCTATGCCGGTTCTGGTTTTGGTTCCACCCAAACTTGGAACCGGAACCGGAACCGAACCGGAACCGCGTCAGGCCTAACTCAAACTATCTCCACAATATCGAGGAGAAAAAACACATAAAAAGGATTACATATGTAATGAAGTCAGCAAATTGTCGCTATGTACCAAGTCTCTTGTTCATAAAAGCAATCACTATTCACTACACAATTTTTTGGATTTGGTGCTACTTTAGTAGACCAAAGATGCCTAGATTTTCCAAAACAAATCTGTGGTCATTCTCATTTTTCCAAACCCAATATGACACTGCCCCTTAGATTTTGGGCCCAACTTAAGCTCTATTAATTGTTTATTCCAAATGTTTCCAATTTTATCTCTTTTATAAGTGGAAATTGCCAAAAATAACTACTCTAATTATGAAAAATTTGTTTTTAACCACATACGAAACTTTAATTATTGATAACCATGTTTTGAAAAAAAAAAATCAATGGGTATCCATTAATTACCAAGATGCCCCCAAATTAAATTTTCTATTTAATTTTCTTATTTTTTTACATTGTCTTTTCTTTTCTCTTTTCTCTTTTCTTGACCATATTCTTCCTTCTTCTTTGTTCATTCTTCTTCACTTTTGTTTACGATTGTTGTTCCTCTTCCTGTAAATCAAACACCAATGGTCGAACCATTGTTATTCCTGCAAATCGACTAACTAGATGATGCTTTGATTTCGGAATCGCATTGAAGATTTAAAGAAGTGAAAACTTGAAAAAAAAAAAAAATCGATTTGCTCTAAATTGGTATTTGGTGTGTAAATATATTTTATTTATTCATTAATTGAGTTGAAACAGTAACTTTAACATGAGTTTAGCGTTATTGCATCACTTTTGTGTGTTTTTGTGAAGAATCGAATTAAATAAAATTTTAAGTTTTTTCCAGAAGATTTCAAGTTCACTGGTTCGAAAGCTTGAAAAGCTTGAAATCTTATGTAAAAACTTGAAATGTTGACAAGTTTTTGGGTAAGATTTCAATTACCTTTTTTTCCAGAAGATTTCAAGTTTCACTAGTTCAAAAACCTGAAATCTTATATAAAAACTTGAAATGTTGACAGTGATTTAAAGCATGATTTCAAGTTTTCGTAAAACATTTTAAGTTTGTCGAATATTTCACGATTTCAAGTTTTTTTTTTTTTCAAACCGAACTCCAATATCCAGTCTCAAATCATCCAAAATACCAGACCTCAACCTAATCAACCCCAAAATTTGATACATTTCAACATTTATTATTCCCTAAACATGTTTTGAACATGAAATCGCAATAAAATGTTTAAGTGAGAAGAGAATGGTGGGCATGTCTCCGACAAATGGTGGGTTCGTCTCCAGGCTGTGACGGCAACCTCCTCTCGGCGACAACAACTCTCCCTCTGCTGTTGTTTTTGGTTTTTAGGTTTTTAGGGCTTTTATATATAGGTATTGAGGTAATTTCTCAAAAGAATGGTTATTAACAATTAAAATTTCAAAAGTGGTTATAAACAAAAGTTTAATATTTTGGATGGCTAGTTTTGGTTTTCTCTCTATAAACTATGAATTCATTTGGGTGATTTTTTAAATTAATCAGAAGCTTTTATTATTTTTAAAATATTTTCTTAAATTCGTCAAACTAATATTCCTTAAAATAATTGTATTTATTTATTTATTTAAATATGACACCAGATTAGTGGCTTATAAGGATACAAGTGTTAGATTTGGCTCGTATTCTCAAATGAACTAATGTGAACCAAACAACGACTCAACTGATATGGAGCTTCCTGGAGACGTGGGATAAGTTTGGAAGATGGAATGGTGTAGTTTGATTGAAGATTAAAGATGGAAGAAGAACAGAAGAAACGAACCAACAACTCAAACCGCTGCCTGACCGCTGTGGCTTTGGTAGCGGTAGGGCAGCGGTCGTGGTGACAGCTGCCAGATTTGTTTCGGCGTATGAATCGTTGTTTTCTGAGCGATATAATTTAAGGTGACTTGTAACGGTTTAGGAAACGGGTGTACAACCGTGACCCGAATCGTAGTCAATCATAAGCATACGTGAAACGGGAAATCTTCAGCGGAAAAGGAAGTAGTTTGTTTCTGGAAGTTCTTGTGCTTGAAGGAAAAGGATTTACTCCCTACAAGAAGACTTGTCATAAAAGGAAATAGTATTTATATGGAACAAGTAAGTCTTGTACGTTTAGGAGTAGGATTTCCTTTTATCTTAAACTCCCTGTAACTAGTATAAATAGTCATAATATTTATGTTATTTTTTTGAAGGCTATGTGAGTGAAACACCATGTAAACATCAGAGAGTGTGAGTGAGATCCGGGGAGACCCAAGGAATATCCGAGGAGGGATCCAAGGGAATATCGGTGGATCTAGTTAGAGATCCGTGGGTGATATTTAGGGGAGACCTAGGGGATATTGTGGGGTTCTTGGTGAGGATCTTGTGAGTGGAGTTTGGGTTAGGTGTGAGAGAGAATCCTGGAGTATATGGTTGTAACAATTTATCATATAGTGGAACTTTCTCTGTCGTCCTGACGGCCCGTGGTTTTTTTACCCGTTTTGGGTTTTCCACGTATATCTTGTGTTGTGATTGTTTTATTCTCTCTCATCTATTTTTCTGTTTATTGACGTTATTATTTGCTATGAGTTATGGGCGTATATTAGGCACGGCGATTCCGTGTTCATCGGTATATAGAGGATTATCCCCAACAACAAAAGCTATCGGATATCTACTCCTACATATATCGATAACATAAATAATTAAATATTATTATTATTACTATTATTATTATTATTATTATTTATAATTAAGTTTCGACTTTATAATTGTAGGAAGGGAAACCAAGTGTGATTTTTTAAAAAAAATATTATAATAATTTGGGTTTTTAGGGTGAGAGAGAGACTCGAACCCACATCCCTGTGGTGTGGGTATGATTATATGAGAGATATAATCGAACTCACAATCTCGTGGTATTGATGTAAGGGGCATACCGGTATAATCACTCGACCAACCTCATATTATCAAGTGTGATTGGTTTAAACTTTGTCTACTAAATAAAGGACCTTTTTATTTCTTTCTTTTTTCTTTTTTGGAAATATAATATAGGACTTTTCTGACCGGTGAAAAACATAGAAACTTGAATTAACTTGGCAGTCACTCAGGGTGGGGCATAGTAGTATACAAGGATTACAAGACTTTTCAAAAAGCACTTATTATTCTAACTGATTTAATTAATTTGTGCTTGATGAGAAGCTTTTTTTGTCCACTAGGGTTTAGAATGTGATATGTCACCCAATAACAATTTACAATTTTTTTATTATTTTTATAATAATTATTAATTCGAGACAGGTATTTTTGTTTTGAAAGCTTTTATTATTGGTAAAATTCAAACCGTTGATCTGAGAATTATTTATCCAAATCCAAACTCGTCCATCTACCGCCTGAGCTACGCCCCGTTGGTAACAATTTACAATTTCTCCTACCTATTAATCCCTATATAAGACCACCCCAATAATACAATTTAAAAGTTAAAACACAAGATTTGACACTTTAAAAGTTAATCCAAACACAAGATTTTTTATATATTTTTTTTTTCACATTTTATCTTGTTTGTGGGGCAAAAAAAGGGTGAATGACCTTAAAGGCACATTAGTTTATACACAAGATGACAAGACATATTTGGGTGGTGTTTGTGGTCCATCAAAATCAAATCCCAAATTCCCAATCCAACTAATTGAAATGCAACCACAGCCAAACAATATATATATATATATAAAGTAAACAATAATAATATAGATACTGCACCCAAAGGCCAAAATGTTGTAATTGAGAAGACTTTTGAAAAACATTGATGATATAAAAGTCAATTGTCTTTCAATTCACACCTACAAATTTTATAAAAGTTTATTTACTTCTTTTTTTTGTTTTTTTTGTTTTTTGTCTCAATCCCTTTGAAGAGTGAAGACAAACTCTCTTTCATTATCAATTATCAATTATCAATTATCAAAGAAGAAAAATATCTCTCATCTTCATTGTAAATTGTTTATCTTTATTCTTTACCATGAGTTTCTTATTCAAACATGAATCATAATCTAATTATGGATAAGTGTATATGGATCGAGTTAAAGCAATTGAATCTATCGAGTTAAAGCAATTGAATCTAATGGCCCATTACACGTACAAAACACTAATATATAAGTAAAGTAGATTGACAATTCATGTAAATATAATATATAAAGGGAATATTTTGAGTGTTTCAACTTTCAAGTCACTATTAGATAAATGAATATGATTTCGTCACATGATTGTTGAAATAACTCTTTTAGATGCGTTAAAATGTGTACATTCCACACCTTTTTTTTTTCTTTTTTCTTTTTTCTTGTGCGCACCCCATAAAAGGATTAAGGGATTTTAGCAAAAATACCCTATTTGAGGGCCTAAATTGCTAAGATACCCTATGTAGTCAAAAACTTTCAAAAATACCCCAAACTTCCAAAAATACCACTTAAATAATAACCACCACATTTATTACCATTATTACTTTTTTACCAACCAATGATACAAAAAGAAAATAAAAGAGTAAATTATACATTGTTTGAATAAGTTAAATGAGATGGAGCTCTTCTAATTTTTATTTTTTTTTCTCCTTTTTAGATGCATAAAAGTGTTGAAGAAATTTATATAAAGTGATGACAATGTGAGTTTTCGAAAAGAAAAAAATAAATGTTTTCTTTCATCACAATCCATATATTGATAGAAATAATATGGGTAGGTTTTTTTTTTTTTTTTTTTGGTTAATTTGTAAACATTATTCGAGTCAATGATGACCCGATATTGGGTCACAATTGACCCGAAGAACAAATTTTGAGCTTTGGGTTAGGGGGAAACCCTAAGCCCTGAAATTGTTCTTTGGGTCATGGATATCGAGTCACCATTGACCCGAAGAACAAGAACAAGAACAATTTTATTTTATTTTTTATAAAAAAAAGTTTATGTATTTATATATTAATTTACACTAATGTTTGATGTAGTAAAGTTTTTTTTTAATTGATAATTGAGGATTGAAGATGACAAATGTGCAATTGAGATGGGTGGTGTTGAGGAATTGGGGGCAATACATTATTAAGGGTAGTTTAGTCTGTTAGGGGCAATTTTACTAAAAAAATAATTTTGAGGGTAGGTTTGCAATTCAGCCCCTCAAATAGGGCATTTTTACTAAAATCCCAAGGATTAATTCAATTATAGATTTAATTTCCAAATTTTATATTTCTTAAATTAATTGAAATAGTTTTATTCAACCGCAAATCAAATGATTAATATTACTTTTAGAGTTTTAAAATCATTTGAGTCTATTTTGATGATTTGCAATCTAACATGAATTCTTCGCTTTAAAAATAAACATATGCTTTTATAATCAATAACTCACGAATTTTGTTATAATCTTAAAATTCCATGATTGGAGTGTCTACTTGTTTGTAATGTCTCTCATCATCTTGGGTTTATACTCTACCAGTCTACCACACCAGGGTGGAGGGAGTTGATTTATATTTATTGTAATACTAAAAATAAAAATAAAAATAAAAATAAAACAAATTAAAAATGTTAGAAATGTGCATGTAACTAAGATGTATTTTAAATATTCCGATTTCTTATAAATATTTTTAATCACATATAAAAAAAATTTCGTTTTTAATTGTTCATCAATCAAACATCTTTTAAATATATATTTATTTTCAATTTTATTCGATAATTGATTTTAAATATTTTTGATGTTAATATCAATTGGTGTATCGATAAAAGATGATTATTGCATGGCCCTTGCGTAAAGATGACGCGCACAAAAAAATAAGAGATGATTATTTAAATATTGATCTGTATAATCACAAATTAATATGAATGATGTTAGTATTCACTGGTTAGTACCCAAAATACTGACCCATTTAATTGGAGTATAGCACGTGACCCAATTTATGAGATAAATGTGAAAAGTAAAAGAAAAAATACCACGTGCTACATTTTCATTGGTGGGGTCAGTATTTTAGGTACTAACCGGTCAATACCTAAACATTATTCAATTCAATTAATATATACCCATAAACATCTTTAATTTATCAATTACCAGTAACCACACTACCTTCTCATGTTTTGACTTATCAATAATAGTAGTCCACCCAAAAACTCAACCCAAATTCCAACCCAAATGTGAGGTGTCATCTCCACACACAATATGGATGTGGGCCCATATTGTGTGTGGTGATAATACCTCACATTTGAGTTGGAATTTGAATTGAGTTTTTGGGTGAAGTAGCATTACTCTTTAGAGAAAATCTTGTCTGGGACGGTCCCATACACGTGGCCGTGAGACTGTCCAATGAGAGTGTGCCACATACTCTCCCAATGTATATGTGGCACATTCTCATTGGACGGTCCCATGGCCACGTGTATGAGACCGTCCCAGACAAGATTTTCTCTACTCTTTGACTTATTGCATGCAAATGGGATTTTTTTTTTTCTAGATAAGTGGAGTGGGAAAAGCAATGCAAAAGAAAAACACACACACACACACAAAACGTGCATGGAATAAAACTATATATTCATATAAATTCTTCTGCAAATGCAATAAATATGCCACTCATTGATTATCTCCACTCATAACATGGATGGAGCCATACATATATACACACCCTAGCGTCATTAAAGTATTTTGAGGAAATTGTTTGCTTTAGCCCTCTCAATTTTTTTTATTCACCTCTGAAATTTTTTCTTTTCTTGTTAACATTTAGGGAAAAGATCACTTTACCCCCGACACAAGTACAAACACACAAAAATTGCAGATTTTTTTTCTAAGTATTGTTGAAAACACAATATTAAATGCTTCATTTATATCTATCATGGTTCCAACAAATTAAGTAGAAACACATCTCACTATTCATTTTTTAATAAATTTGTGTCCGTTGAAAACTTGATTTTTCTCTATTTTGTTTCAATGCAGAAAATTTGTTCTTCAACAACCTTTTTTATATATATATATCAGAATATATAGATTTGATGTGATTGGTGTATGGTTTCCAATTTTCCATGCGTATTCAATTAAACACGCAACTACTAATATAAAGATAGTATTGAATATGTGATTGTTGATTGACTTGATTTGATTAAGACAAATTTCTATTGGTCAAAGGAATGCTAGTATGCTACCAGTCTAACCAGACATTCCACTACTTTTTAGTTTTTATTAAGTCATATTGATCGTATATCTATAAACTTTTTAACTCTACTTTGGAATCATCCCTCACATTTTCTTAGAAACTACCCACCATCCAACGTTACATAATTCCCTGTATTTAATTGACTATTTATAATACAAAAGTGGTTTGTATACCAATAATTATTGTCATAGCAACGATGTCAAGAAACTTACTTCCTATGTGGCATAAAAATAGACTTGATAGACAATTAACTCAAAATTTGGTGTCCAATGCTTCCGTCTAAAACACAATTTTTTTAATAACGTGCCCATATATTTTTTCCTGTTTTATTTTATATTTTATTTTTTTACTAAAAATATATGAAAAATTAATGTCAGTTTTAAATGTTTGCTCAGTCAACCTAAAAAATAGATGTGCAATTGACCGTCCGAAAGTGGACGGTCATGTTGACAATGTCTAATATTTTTTTTGCCATGTCAACTTAAGGTTAAATATGTACGGCAACATTGGAGACACAATTATTAATATAACTTCTATTTATCATATGTAACATTGGATTACATTATATATATATATATTCTAAATTAATAATAAATAAATTATAGATTTTAAAACATTATAAGACTTTAGGTTTCTTAAATTAATTTTGAATATTTTTAATTTAATAATATATAAATTAAATTATTATTATATTTTTAATAATTTGTTATTTAATCTCCACCCGGTTATAAGGGGCTGAGGTTATTTCAATCTTAGTTTCCCCTAATGGTATTGAAGAATTTAAACTTGTTTAGTCACAATAATTTCACCTATATATTTTTATTAAATAAATAAATTATAAAATTGAAAAAATATTTTAATTTATTTAAAACTAATATATATTTATAATTTAAAATTATTTTGGAAAATGCTACTTTAATATTATTATATTTAGTCAATTCTCATTTATCACCAAACAAAACATAATATTAATTCAGTTCAGTCTCATGTTTCTCCAAACATAACATAGTATTAATTTAATCTGGTCAAATCTCATTTCAATCATATCAAATATCATAAATAATTAAATTCAATCCAACACACCAAACGATACCTTTGTACTAAGCTAAATGAACGACCTAATTGAGTATTATTAATCGATGTAATGATAAATCGTAGAAAATATTTGTCCAAAAATTTGGAATTCTTAAACTTTTGACAAGTGACTTTTTTGAAGTGTTTTAAAACGAAAATACCCCTAATAGTATAAGTGTATAACACTATAAATTGTGACTACAAATTGATCAACATTGAACTAAATGTTTGCTAATACGACAAAAATGCTTTAAAACTAGTTTGTAGCCCGCACAATGTGCGGGCATTGTAAAATCTGTTGAGAGATTATCGTTGCAATATTACTTGGTGGATTGGGTTAGGGGAGTTATCTAAAAACAGAGGTTGTTAAAGATTATGAAATATGAATTAGGAACAATGGTGGAAATGAATTGATAGAGAAGAGATAAAAAGAACGGAAAGAGAGTTGAAACAATGAAAGATAAATTGTGCAAATTTGAACATCAACAATAATAGTATAATGTCATACTAATACAATAACTAACGATTATATAAAAATAATTCATTATGGAAATAAATTAAAAGTCTTATTTTTGTCCCTGTATTAAATAAGGTAAGTTAAATGCAAGCCTACAATTGTTGTACCGTAAAATCAATTTATTTGTGTTTCAATCTTCATCTTCATCTTCAAATACTTTTTCTGTATCGAAAAAAGAAACTAATTAAAGAAAAGTGACACTAGTATAAATTTTATATATTTTAGTAATATACCTGAAGCTTACTTCTTTGATTTATTTATTTTTGATTCTTTGCCAGAGCTGCTTTCTATGTCATCTTCGTTTCTTTTTTTCAATAGAGTCGAAGGTTGAAAATGATTTGAATTTGAGATATGAAAATCTTCATCTTCCTATGATTTGTTAAAAAAATTGTTACCTCTAGCTTCTTTAAAAAAAATGAGATTGACCAAATTAAAAACTTAGTGTAGAATGTTGTTTTAGTATTTTATAATCTGTTACCTTTGAATGGTGAACGAGAGACGTATTAAGGGTTTTCGTCTCTATGCCACTGACTGTGTAATTCTCTCGCCCTAATACTAAATTGAAATGATTTAGTCTTAGTTGAAATGTGTATCTTTTCCCAATGATTTTGTTTGGAACAACAGGTGCTTGTTTGTCATGATCCTGTTTTGACATATGATACGACAATAGACATTAGTAATTTAATATATATTTCTTTGAAGAAATGTTAATAACTTAAATAAAGATGGGTGTTACCTGTTGATCATAATATAGCTCATAAATAGGTATTTGAAGTATTTTCCTCATTTCCTTGTCAAAAATGACAAATACTGTATTTCTTGTTTCATCTTCAACATTTACTTGCACTTTGTATCTGAACGGAGAGGAATTTTTTTGCTTATAAGTAATATGAATTGATGTGTATATGTTTGTACCTCGGGGTTGGTGATTGTTCCTGAGTATTGCACTTAGCACACTAAAAAGTTGAACCAATATCATGCAATTTTTTATTGCATTGTTTACAAGATACATAATACCAGCAGTACTTTGAATCAACTCCAATGATCTTGGCTTCACGGATTATAGTTATGATTTGTTTTATTTTAATTATTACTACAAAATTTCATAGTAAGATGTTTAAAGTTTTAAATTTTTATTTTTATTTTTTAATGTATTAAAAATGTGAAAACGTAAAATGGATAATTAGAGAAGTTGACATCACAAACTTCAAATTTGTATTTCATTTGCAAATAATCAACTTTTTCTTTAGCGGCATTTTGCTCATACTCAATTTTATGTTTTGAAGGGACACCCCAAAACACTCGGGTTTTGAATGTGAAGTTAATATTAAGTTCGATCTCAACGTATGCTTTAAACAATTCTGGACCCTCAACTTCGTATCCGTAGTTGTATTTTCTTATTTTTAATTTGTCCACCACATTATTAAGTAGGCTTTTATAACATATATCAACACACAAAGGTTCCATATCGACTAATCTGCACATGCATAGAGAAAATATAATCATATTACAATTCATTTAATTAATTGGAAATTTCACAATGTCTACATGTGAAAATGTTATATTAGGATATGCAATTTAACCTTTTATTTTTTTTATTATTTATTTATTTATTTATTTTTAAGGTTCTATTGTGTTTTTTTATGGTAAAATAAAATTTGATATTTGGTAGAATTGATGCCTTTTTTTTTTAAAAAAAAAAAAAAAAAAAAAAAAAAAAAAAAAAAAAAAAAAACTCCATATTACCAAAAAAAATTTTAAAAAATTACTATAACAAATATAAAAGAGAAGAACATCATCATGTCATTTTTTCTAGAAAAGTTGGGAAAATAAAACAAAGCATGGCTAATTAAGGGTAACAAACTACATCACATATTAGTTAAACTATTCGTGGTATATATATAAAATGCTCATTTAATATTCAATAAACTGTGAATATTCAATAATAAAATTTGAATGGAAATAAAAGGTAAGCTAATTGTTAAATATTGTTATCTTTATCTACATTTTTTTTTGGTGATTTCTTTAGTTGTTTCTTTTGTAATTTTAATTTTTTATCGATTCCAATTAATATTAAGAAAATGTTATACAATATTAGTAAATATATATTTTTTTAAATGTAGATATTAGTAATATGTTTCTTTATTTTTATTTTTTTAATTTTCTATTTATATTATTCTTTTTTATAGTAGAAATTTATTCTATACTTATAATAAGGTTGCATGCAACACTACATAATATTTGTACTTATTCAAAAAAATCTAAAAACAATTATATAAAAGGAACTTTATTTTTATTTCTTATCTTTATGTACAATTTTTTTTTTTCCGATTTCTGTATTTTTAGTTTTATATTGTTTCAGTTGTTCTTTTTTAATGAATCACTTTGTTTTCTAGGCTCAATATTTAATATTCAATATACAGTGAATATTCAATTACAAAATTTGAATGGAAATAAAAGTTAAGCTAATTGTTAAATAGTGTTATCTTTATCTACATTTTTTTTTTGGTGATTTCTTTAGTTGTTTCTTTTGTAATTTATATGTTTTATCAAATCCAATTAATACTAAGAAAATATAATACTATATTAGTAAATATATATTAAAAAAAAAACAGATTTTGTGTGTGTGTGTTGTAATTTCTATATTTTATCGAATGCAATTAATACTATGAAAATATAATACGATATTAGTAAATAAATAAATAAATAAATAACAGCAAACACTGATCCATAACTTTTTATTTATTTATATTATTTAAAAAAAAAACAGAATTTTTTTCAAAACTACATAATATTAGTTCGTATTCAATTTTTTTTATTTATAAACAATTATATAAAAGAAGAATGAAATAAGTCCATATTCGAATTGATGCATGCACACACCGACAAATTATATCAAAGAAAAAAAAATCACTACGCATGCAACAACACTGAGAACCAATGTAATTGTGAGCTGTAAAAAAAATTGTAATTGTTGTAATTTATTTCAAAATACAATATCTAATGCTTAAAATTAATTAATTGCTTGACGGATATATCTACGCTAAAAATAAATAATAAAAAATCTTCTCAACCAATTTATTTCTCTTTAACCGATCAACTCTCTCTTCCTCATAACCCTCCCCACCAATTTCCTTTGCAACAAACTTACAAAAAAAAAAAAAAAAAAGTGAAAACATCAAACAGGGGCTTAATTTTTTAACACTATCTTTATCTTCAATTTCTTTTTTCCTTTTTTAATTTTTTATCTTTATCTACAATTTATGGTTTCAGTTATTTTTATTTTATTTTAAAATTACTTTGTTTTCTAAGCTCAATCTAAATTATAAGATAAGTAGATAAAATGATAAATTGCAGTCCATAAAATCTAAATTATAAGATAAGTAGAAATCAACAGCTTAAAATTATTTTTAATTTTTTTTTCCTTGTCTATATATACATATATATTTGTGATTTCTTTATTTGTTTTCTTTTGTAATTTCTATGTTTTATCTATTCCAATTAATATCAAGAAAATATTGTACAATATTAGTAAATATTTAAAATAAAAAACGGTAAACATTGTTCTCAAGCTTTTTTTAAAATTATTTTCTATTTATATCATTTTTTTTAAGTAGAAATCTATTTTATATTTATAATAGGGCGACATGCAACACTACATAATATTAGTTTATTCTCAAAATAATTTACTACATAAAAGATAATCAAATGTTGTTCATAAAATCCAAATCAACACTGAAATATCAGTAAGTATTTATAAAAAAAAAAAAAGAGAAGAGTAAAACCGAACTCTTACTTTTTTTTGTTTTGTTTAAATTATTCTTTTTTAGGGAAAGGGGGGGGGGGGGGGGGGGGGGGGGGGGGGGGGGGGGTGGTGGTGCGAAGAATGTACCTTTCTATGAATGGTTGTAGGAACAATTTCAATCTATACAAAATTGAAAAACAATTACACAATTATGAACATATTAAAGAATGAAAACAAAACAAAAATCAAAAAAAGATGTACCTTTATGACTCAAGGTAGCTAAAACATTCAAAATCTGACACAAATGACAATAATTGGACAACTAAAAAATTCATAAACCAACTCAAATAACAATAATAAATCGCCTCATATTTCACACCTACTAATTAATAAAAATTAAATGTCAAAACCTCCACATGACGACACGTGTTATGGTGAGGTTCCATTTTACTATATTATATAGATGTGACATCTTCTTTGTAAGAAAAACAATTGATATTTGCAATTTTTTTTATAATGAATATATGTTATAGTTTCCAAAGCATCGTAAATGATATAAAGCAAATTACACCATACCTGAATGAGGGTTGCACTTTTACACACGAAAACAACTTTATCGAAAATTGATATTCACATTATCAGTCATTGGTCAATGACCATCTAATCTAAACCATTGACCATAACAAACCCTCAAAAAGAATAAAATACCTCTGATCACATAATTAAATAAATTTATTATAATTTTTTTTTTGAAAAACTTAAAGAAAAAAAATATTTTTTTAAACTGCATACCCATCATCTTTCTTTGAGATGAACGGTGGAGATTTTATAAAATTTAAAAGATTTTTTTTTATAAAAATATATATTAATTAAAAAAAAAATAACTTAGTGCTTCAAAAAGTAACTTAGAATACTCATATTCTAGGACAAGGCGATATGGGGTCGAACTGGGAGAAACCATATCGTATTTTTAATCGCCTTAGGATGGATATTTACAAGCTCGAGCATTTGGATGGAACAGAAGTGAAACGCTCGTGAAATGTAGAGATGTTATGAAAGTACCACCAATGAACGGGATACGTGACACAAGTTCTCCCAAATTTGTAAGCATTCTTGATGTTATAGCAATAATGCTAATGTTAATTCTAGTTGGTATAAGTACCACCCCAACGATTTTATGAATTCGGAATTTCGGAACTCCATTTTGAATGCAAGTAGGATTTTGTGGGTTGTGTAGCATTTCGAGTGCACCCTTCAATTATGTTAATGACGATTATTGGTGTTATCTTATATCTTACCTTCGTTTTCATTCATGAATTTGTGAAAATCATTCAGGTAGTTTAATATAAGAGTGAGCATGCCCTTAAGGGAGAACCTCGATATAAAACTCTACGACGAAGTAACACAAGTTTATATTTTTATATAAATTATATATTAGATTTATTATTTTATTTAATTGAAAAAAAAAAGTGTGGGCCCGCAGGTCAGCCTATCTCAACCTGCCAGCAAGGTAAGCATGCCATGTCTCGACCCTAGGCTAGGCTGCCCCAATCCTTATCAGGTCGGGCTGACCCGGCCTATTTCTTCCTTCAGGCTTTTTTGGGCCTGACATGTTAAGGGCCCCGTGCACCCTTGCTGGGCTAGGCCAAGCTGGGCCGGTCCATATTACCAGCACTACCTCTTATTTAATATTCCAAACAAGATATTAGAAAATCCATCCAATCAATTCCTCTAATTTCCTCTCTCTCCTATTTCATTAAATCAAACATAGTATAAAACCCCATCATTTTGGCATAATATAGTTAGAGAGCAAATATGCATTTATCTAATCAGACCCCGCTCTTAAAATCGAACTAATAAAAAGACCAAATTTCTCGTACTTATTAAAATTTAAAAATGAAGATAATTTTTGCTTTAAAAAAAAAGTAAAAGTTAGTACAAATAATTTAAAATTTAAAATCAATATGTTGTTAAAATTCTAAATTAAAAATAAAAGATATTAAGTTAAATTTTTTTATTTAATTAAATAAATTTTAAATGAAGAAAAATAATTTTAACTTAGAAAAACATTTTTTCTATTTTTATTATTTTTCAATTTGTATTTAATTAATGAGTTTTCTATAAAAACATTGTTTTTATTTTTAAATTTGAATAGCCTTTTGATTTGATGTTTTTTTATTGGTTCAATTTGAAGAATAGGGAAGATCTAATCGTTTGAATAAATAAATGTATATTTACTCTTTTGTATCTATTCTAAGCTTCATGGTCTCAACTCTAGGCTCATTTAGCACACCGTATTAGATTATATTGAACTGGATTACATTGGATTATATTGTATTGAACTATATTATCATTAATACAAACATATGTTTGGTGATGCATTGATCGTATTAGGTTACTCCTATATGACTTTAATATATTTTATTACATTATAAAAATATAATATTTTAAAAAATACTTAATAATTAATTTTAAACATCCTTACCATGAATAAATCAATAAATATTTTTACATAAAAAATCAATAAATAATGATTTTAATTGAAAAAAAAAAAATTAAACAAAATTTTCCTATGTATTTTGAAATTATAAAAAAAATATATTAATAACATAACACATATTTTATCAATATTCCATATTCATCGGAAAAAAAAAGAAAAAAAAAATGTTTTTTCTAATACAATATAATATAATACCATCAAATATAATGTATTAGTTAATATGATGTATACAATATTAGGCAATTAAAATAATACAATACAGTGTTTAGGTATTAGTTAATACGGTGTATGCTGTATTAGGCAATTAAAATGTACTAAAATAATACAATATAGTGTTTGGGTGCAAACACTGTATAATATTATTTTAGTACATTTTAATCGCCTAATACAATACAATACGGCCAAACAAACGGAGCCTAAATGTATTTAACAAAAAATAAATAAAAAAAATAGGGATATAATCATTTTCTACCCCTGTAGTTTGCCATATTAGGCACTTTACCCTCTTTAGTTTCAGTAATGGTAATTTTCCCCCTTAAAAACCAACATATTAGACATTTTGCCCCCCCTCTAATTTCAATAATGGCCATTTCCTTCCCTAAAAACCAAAATATTAGACATTTTGCCCTCTAACTGTTAGGAAGTCCGTTAGTCAACAACTTTGACCGTAAAAAAAATCAATTAAATGACCTTATTACCCTTGAACACATTAATTATGCCCCCTAATGACACCACTAATTGTTTTTAAAGAAAAAAAATTAGAAAAAAAAAATTAAAACTAATAAAAGTATTTAAAAAATAATTAAAATACAAAATTATAAAATTTAATTAAACTTTAATAAAAAAATTATTTAAACAAAAATAAATATAAAGAATTAAATGTGCAAATAAAAAATTTATTTAAAAATCATTAATATAAAGAATGAAATGTAAAAATAAAAATTTCATTTAAAAACATTAATATAAAGAATGAAATGTAAAAATAATTAAAAGTTTTAATTAATGTAAAAATAATGTAAAAAACATTAATTTTTTTTTGAAATACTGAAAAATTTATTTAAAAACATTAATATAAAGAATGAAATATAAAAATAATTAAAAATTTTAATTGATGTAAAAATAATGTAAAAAACATTTATATATATTTTTTGAAATACTAAATTGTTTTTATTAAAGTTTAATTAAATTTTATAATTTTTATTTTCAAATTTTTTTTTAAAAAATACTTTTATTAGTTTTAAATTTTTTATTTCTGATTTTTTTATTTAAAAACAATTAGTGGTGTCATTAAGGGTCATAACTAATGTGTTCAAGGGTACTAATGTCATTTAATTGATTTTTTGATGGTCAAAGTTGTTGACTGATGGACTACCTAACGGTTAGGGGGTAAAATGTCTAATAGTTTGGTTTTCAGAGGGAAAAATGGCTATTACTGAAATTAGAGGGGGGTAAAATGTTTAATATTTTGGTTTTTACGAGGGAAATGACCTTTACTGAAACTAGAGGGGATAAAGTGTCTAATATAGAAAACTATAAAGGGAAAATGATTATTTCCCAAAAAAAATTGTAAAATAATGATTTAATGATTGACGGACTTTTCAGTTCCACACACTTCCACTTTCCTTAATATATAATTATATTTTTACAAACACTTTCCTTTTATTTTATTGAAAAAAACATCGAACACATCAAATTTGGGTCAGTGACCTTTTTAATGAAAATCCCTAAAATGCCCTCAATCCATAGTAGGTACCGCGGCTATGAACTCTGCAAATATGACCCGCAAATGACAAACAAACCATTAACCACCCACAAACTTGCGTTCTACTGTCATGTAATAATAACAAGTGAAAATTTATGAAAATGACCCGCATATCAAAATAAGTGTCTCAATTTTTTTATTTTTTTATTTTATAAATTTCATCGTCAGCTGTGACGATTGCTGTACTATTTTGTTTTTAAAGTTTTGATTGATATAGAAACAAGAGAGGGAATCAATTATGTAGAATCTGTTCTCTCTCTCATCTGTTATTCGCCATTTCACAGCTGCTTCAAAGGTCTGACAACACTTCCTTTTTACTGCTTTTTTGTTGCAGAAAACTTTCTGGGTTTGTTTTTCATGATAAAACATCAGTACCCTTTACGCTTTTTGGATCCAAAATTGTTGGGTTCGTGATGTTTTGGTCTCTCTTTAGTGTTTGTTTTTTTTGGATCCAGTTATGTTCTGTTTGGTTGCTGGGAAAAAATGTTACGGGATAAGAGAAATTTATTAATTAAGAGTTATATATATATATATATATGGAATTATGGATGGTTTATTGCAAAAAAAAAAAAAAAAAAAAAAAAAGACTTTTTATTAGTTGTTAAATTTTTTTGGGTTTCAGTTGGTAGTATGTATTGTTTGTTTGTTTATTTTTTCATTTTGATACTGAATATGTTTTTTAATCGATTGCAGAGATTGTGTTACTGTGGAAAGTCAAAACTTCATCTTTGTTGTGAACATTAGTTTATGTTGCAAAGAAGAAGAGAGAGAGAGAGAGAGAGGGGGTAGTGGATTGATTATGCTTATAACTTATAAGTGAATTATAGTGGTAGAGAAGTGACAAAGAAAATGGCTTTCGAGCCATTGGTTTGGTATTGTCGACCGGTGAAAAATGGTGTGTGGACAAGGGCTGTGGACAATGCCTTTGGTGCATACACACCCTGTGCTACTGACTCTTTGGTTATCTCCATTTCCCAGTTGGTTCTTATGGTCTTGTGTCTCTATCGAATATGGTTGATCAAGAAGGATTTCAAAGCCAAGCGGTTTTGTCTGAAGTCGAAGTTATACAATTACATGTTGGGGTTATTGGCTGGTTTTTGTACTGCTTTGCCTTTGTACAGATTGATCATGGGTATATCGGTTCTGAATTTGGATGGGCAGAGTGGTCTTGCCCCATTTGAGGTGGGTTTTTTGGCTTCTTTAATTCTTTTTTCAATAATTTGCTTCTGGATATTTGCCTACATTATATATGAATATGCAAATCAAATCTTGATACGTAACTGTGTCAGTTTGTATTTGAAAATAGTGTTACTTATTTGTATGTTTCTAATTGAGTTCGGAGAAAAACTGACTTGTTTGAACTTTGAACTCTTGTATCTGTTTATTTATAATTCTAAAAGGAATTGGTAACTACAATCCTCTCTCTGTCTTATCTATTATTTCTTTGGTGTTTGATTTCTGGTTAGTTTTACTGCTAGTCATTTCACTTTGTTAATGTGCTCTAGCTGTGTTTATATGTGTGCTTGAATTTTTCAATTTTTAGGTAGGAACAGTCATTCATCCTATAACACAATTTTGGAAAGCAGAATAATACACATTCTGTAACATCCACTTTGGATCTTTTAAGTTCTATAAGGAAATAGGTGGTTGGATGTTGTTTTCCAAGGGTCTCTTTGATTTACCTTTGCATCAATTGCCAACTAATAAATTATTTTGAAAATTTCGAAATGGTTGAATTAGAGAGTGTTCACCAATTTGGACTTGACTGTTCCAAATTGTTTATTTACTGCTAGTGTTTTCCCAGACGGTCCTTCTTGCATCACAATACAAAAAAAATCTAACCAAGCAGGAAAGAAGAAGTTGCTTATGGTGCATCAGTTAGTCCCTATTGTTTGATTTACTTTTTTTAAATTATACTCTTAATCCTTTTCAGTCTCTTTAAATTTGCTAAAGATATATCTGGCCTTTTTCATAATTTCTAATATAACAGTTAAAATATAATTTTATAGATCTCAGGATGTTCATTAACATCCATTTATATATTATCCTAAGTGGGCAAACTATCTGCATTGATTTGTTTTCTAATAAAAAATTAAATATTCAAGCTGTGTAATAATTCAAGCTATTGCCAATCCATCCTTTCTAAGCTATTGATCTCAATTTGCAAAATGTTGGTGACAAGGGGTGAGCTGTCAAATCCATAAGTAAATTCATACCCAACCTGCAAAATGTATTAACTTTTGTAGAATCTTTATGTTCAGAACTTTAGCTATACAAGTATGACTAGTTTAAGACCATTAGAGGAATGTATTAATGTATAATGTAAAGGGGGGCTCATCCGCACAGCTGAGCTGGCCCTGAGGATAATACGACTTTCATGTCCAGAGTATCTTATTGACTTCGTTTTATGGCAGACTGTTTCCTTGATTATTGAGGCTCTTACCTGGTGCTCTATGCTGGTTATGATTGGTGTGGAAACTAAAGTCTACATTCATGAACTTCGGTGGTATGTCAGATTTGTAGTGATTTATACCTTGGTAGGGGATGCTGTGATGGTCAATCTCATTCTGACAGTAAAAAGCTTTTACAATAGGTTCGTATTTCCCTGTTTCCTTTAATTCATATACTTCCTTGGAAGGAAATCTAATTTCTTTTTTATCTCTTCGTCTCTTCCTCTCTCTTTTTATGTAAGACATGGTCATTTTTGGTGTAAGTTTACTTTTTCATTATTGGGCATAAATGTGGTTGCTAAAGAAAAACTCACAGTTGTACTTTGTTTTGCAGTGCTGTACTGTATTTGTACATCAGTGAGGTCATTGTTCAGGTTTGTGTTCTCATATTTTCTTTTCCACCCAAAGGGGTGTTTGTTATTTTACCTTTTAGTCTGGTATTTTATGTATGGTCTGTTAGTTCTGGGACTTGGCCTGGTGATTGGGTCACTGAGGTAGGCCAATCACCTCTTATTAGAAGTGTTATACAGCAGGAAACCAGCCTGTGGCTGTTATATGAATCCCCAGACCTAGACAGAGTTATGTTTTCTAGCATAGCCTTCGGAGTCTTACAAAACTAAAATTGATTATTTTTGGATAAAATATTATTAAGCATCCAATGTGAGTCTTTTTTTGGTAAGAAAGCACATATGTGATCTCTCGAAAAATGACTAGCCCAGTTCTGCTCTTGAATGGCTTGATGGGCGTTAGACCTGATACCTTTGACCTGCATTAATATTAAGTTGATAATTTATTCATGTCTAATTTATGCTGTAGATTAGTTAGCATGACCAAGATTAGTTGGAGGCATGGTATGTAGACATGACTATGTGCTGCGTCAGTTATCGGGCCTAGGTTTGACAAGATAGCTTTTATTGCTTAGTCTCTGACTCTCTGGTTTATATAGCCGGTTATATTATAAAGCATGCTTGTATAATTCTGAGATATGCTTTTGTTTTGATTTAGGCTTTGTTTGGACTACTTTTGCTCGTATATGTTCCTGATTTGGATCCTTATCCTGGTTATACCCCAATAGGGGCAGAATCAGTTGATGATGCTGAATATGAAGAACTTCCTGGAGGAGAGCAAATATGTCCTGAGAGGCAGGCCAACGTATTTTCCCGTATGTATATATTGACATATATATCCCTTTTGAATAGTGTAGAAACTGTTTATTGGCGTATAATTTTTTGTTCCTATCAAAAACTGTTAGTTGGTGTTATGTGTTCTACTGTTCCAAGAAGATAAGAACCATTTTAACATAAGAAAAAATTGAAATAAATTTTTTAATTTCTGCTATTTCATTGATGGTCTTCCTTGAAGAAATAATTTGTTTTTCCTTGTGCAATTATTTTTAAGTCGTTTTATTTAAGTTGAACTTTCCCTTTGTGAATGTTTTTTAACTACTGATTTATTGTAGTTACATTGTATATGTCTGGTTCACTTTATCTATGTTATGAAGTAATATTATTGTTAAAAATTAATATTTTATATGAGTTTGGTGGCAATAAGGAAGATAGAAAATAGAGGGAGAATTTAGATTTGGTTGGGATAGAAATTAGGCAGGAAGGGAAAAAATCAGAGAAGGGGGGAAATTTGGAAAATTTGGGATTGGGAGAGAGAAAGAGGAGAAAAAAAAATGAAGAAATAGAGATAGGAGAGCCAGATATCAATCTTAATCATTTATCAAAAACATGAAAAAAAAATAACATTAAGAGGTCTGTTTATAGGCACATAAACCTAATCTGACTTGAACAAGGAAAATAAAACCTAAACCAACTATATAATAAGTAAAATTCTAAATGTCTTAAATTATAAGAAAATGCCAAAAAGATCCACACTCAATAACTGAATAACTAATATATGTTCTTTCCTAATTGGTTCTTCTTTTAAGGTTTTATATCAATTAGATCACTATACAACCCAAAAAGCTAGCTTATTCGGTTTAAGTCCAATTTGTACATTAATAGTTCTTATGTTTACTTTTTCACTGTGGGATTTACTCTCCCATGATTTCCAACAATGGGTGAAGCAGGTAGGATCATTCGGCAGCTGCTTTCTCCTTATTTTCGTTGTCACTTAAATTATTCCATGATGTGGAGGGCATTTCGAGTCTTCTTGAGGATTTGGTGAATAAATCATTTGACTTTTGATTTGCTTACTAATCCAAAATGTTTCCTCATTCTTCTGCTAGGCATATTTTTTGTCTGGATGAATCCCCTCATGAAGCAAGGCTATGAAAAATTTATTACGGATAAGGATATTTGGAAGCTAGATACATGGGATCGGACTGAAACACTGAATGAAAAGTGTGTGCTTTTCTTCCTTATACTAAATTCATCATTGATTTGTGATTAGCACGGTTGTGTAATGTCTTTTGTTGATTTTATAGGTTCAACAAATGTTGGGCTCAGGAATCACGAAAGCCTAAACCTTGGCTTTTAAGAGCACTGAATAGTAGTCTTGGAGGAAGGTAAACACAGCAAGAGACTGCAAATAATTAAATCTGCCTTTTATATTTAGCAGTTGTTTATATGTGTATGATTATGTACAACAGTCAAAATCTCAGAAAAAAAATGCACTAGTTCCCATAGTTGATAGTTCTTGCAGTAATGGTCATGAACTCCTGCTAGAACCAGAACTTGAATATTATTAAAAGTATCAATTTCTCATATATTTCTCCTTAAGAACAGTTGTTATCTATAACAATATAAGCAATGGCACCATCCAAGTGGACCATTCAAAAGTCTTGACTACGCCATAGATTGCTAGTGTAGACATCAACCAAGATTTTGTTAATTGGTTCTCTAGTGAAAATTCTTTTGTTCTTTTTGGGTAGTATAAGTTACTTCCATTAAAGATTGAATACAGGTTCAACAACAACTACTATGAGCTTAAATAAGTATTGTAGCTTGAAAGACTAAGTTACTTTAAAGAAGAGAGAAGAAAGAAAATTGGACAGAGAAGGGAAGAGAAAAGATAAACTCAAGATATAGGTTGAGTGAGAGGAAAAAAAAAGGAAGGCAAGTGATAAGTGTAGGGAATACAACTATCAAATGTTGTTGCTCTTTTGTTATGGCCTTGATGGTGGTCGTTGATATGGCTGATTTTGATATGATGGCATTTTATCATTTTAAGGCTGAAAATACAGAAACGTGAAAAAATATACAAAAGGAATCGAAGAGACTGTTAGAGTGCTTAAATACTATCGTTGGGCCCTTATTATATCAGCTTATTTTTTTGATGTTGGTTATTGACATGGTATTAGAGCTTTGGTTTGATTTAGGAGTCATGGGTTCGAGCCCCCTCACATGCATTTGTTTATGTATTTATTCTGCTATCTATATCTGTATTTGGGCTTGGTTCACGTGCCAAGACTGTCAGCTTGGCATGTGAAGGGTGTGTTAGAGTGATTGAATACTACTGTCGGGCCATTTCCTATCAGCATAAACTTTTGGGTCCGTTGGTTACTAACAGAGACTCCTTGGATGAATTATGCTTCTTATTTTTTCCATATAGGTTATAGAATTTTAAAATTTACTGTCTATGTATAGATTTGGTTCTAGTGTACTTTCATATAAGTGCATCTGATTGATTTCCTCTTTATTTTTGTGTGTAGGTTTTGGTGGGGAGGTTTCTGGAAGGTAAAAAGTTCAATTGTGACTTTACATTCTGGTTTTAATTATGTGTTAAATGTGCAACAGTATCATGTTTATGATATTTTTACCAATCATATGATCATATTCGTTGATCAGAAGTCTCTTGTTTCTTGAACTTCAGAAACAACTATACTGGGCCTGACTATCTTCCTGCATATGTGCTGGTCCACCATTCTTTGAATTTATCTTAATTTATGTCCTTGATTGATATGTATGGTATTTGCACAATATTTTTGCCATCTCAGTTACTTCAAAGATCCAATTTTAGAAAAAGAACTTTCGTTTGATAAGTTGCTTTTCCAGTTCATTACACACGCATGTCTGACTTGCTTCCTAGTTCTTTGTTAATTGCTGATTTTGGTCATAGCATATCTAAGAAGGGCAGAGAGAAGAAAGGGGAATAAATTGGGATGAGAGATCTGTAGATTTGAGATATCCTCGCAATATCTAATATAATAGAACTTACCAGGGAAAAAGTATTATAGCATTAAAGTTACAGAAAGACCTTTTAAAATTAAACTAAATAGGGTATATAAAGATTCCTACTTCATGGTGGAAAGCTCTTATGCATGCTTACTTGCATAAAATGGTTTGGAAATTCATTCTAGGCACTTTACTGGGAAACGTGTCAGCCAGTTGAGATTCCAACTTCATATAGAAGCTGTATCCAGATATTATAACAGAAAGCTAATATTTGGTGTGTGTTAACTAGAATATGTATTTTATGGTATCGGTGTAATATATGTACTTTGTGTTCTAGTGTAAGCATCAAAGTAGTTGCTATATAGTTTAGTTGGTAAAGTCTCTTGTAATTATACAACAAGACCTGGGACTGAGTTTGATTTCCCCTAAGGGGAGGGAGAGACAATCTCCCATATGTTACCTATAACTCCTATAAGTCCACTAGAGCTTCAGTGGTCCAAGCTTCAAATGGTTCATGTATGTGGCATGGACACCATGCATAGGATATTATTGTTGCCTGTAGTGGGGCCTGAAAATTAAAAGTTTTTAGGCTTGATATAATATAACAGTACAATGAATTCTTGCATTTACATATGCTGGAATATAAGACAGCTTGGAAAACTTTGCTTTTCAATATTGCGATTTCATTTTTAGGCATGTTAGACTTATTTTTGCCAATTTGTGGACTTAATGCAAAATTTGGTGACTGCTGAACTATTTGTAGTAATTTTATTTTTAATCTTTTAACCTATTTTTTCTTTTCATCACCTTGTGTAGATTGGCAATGATCTCTCGCAGTTTGTGGGGCCGCTTATACTGAACCAACTCTTACAGGTCTACAGTTTTTTCTGTTTTTATCCTCTTTTCATAACTTCGTACTGATAGATTGTATACCTTCTTCTCTGGTTTCCGTATATCATTAAAATTCTAATACACCTCTAATTCTGCTTTGCAATTGGTAAACTTGTCAATATTTATTTTATTTTTAATAGTTTACTTATTTGTTTTGATAACCTAACTGCAGTCTATGCAACAAGGTGACCCAGCTTGGATCGGTTACATCTATGCCTTTTCGATTTTTGCGGGAGTGGTATGAAAAGAATTGCTCTGTTTATTATTTTATTTATGTGAGTATGCTAAGATACATGTTGCTTGAGGAAGCTGATTCTGTTTTATTGTGGTCACACCATTTATTTGCTGCTTTTGACCATATTAAATATTAGTACATGCTGCACGTATCATGCCTTGTGGATAGGGATGGCCAATGGGGAAATGGGGATGGATATAGGTCCCCCCATCCCCATCCCCAATTTCCAAACCCTCCCCCATCCCCCCCCATTTCCCCATTTGGGGAAAATGGGGATGAGGTAGATTTGGGGGGAGGTCTCCCCACCCCCATCCCCATTTCCCCGTTTTCCCCATTTTTCCCCGTTTTTCCCCGATTCCCCATTTCCCCCGGATCCCCCATTTCCCCATTCTCCCATTCCCCCATTTTGCCTATATAAGTTAGGTTTTAAGTTATAAATATGTATTTATAGTTAGTAAAATAGAAATAATAGAAATAATAAAAATAATAAAAATATAAAAATAACTATATATTAATATATTATATTATATTATATTATATTATATAGTTGGGGGAAATGGGGAAATGGGGATGGGGGAAGCTTCCCCCATCCCCATCCCCATTTACATAACTTTTTGGGGAAAATGGGGAAATGGGGATGGGGGGGACCCTTCCCCATCCCCATCCCCATTTCAATTTGGGGATAAAATTCATCCCCATCCCCCCCCATTTCCCCATTTTCCCCCAAAAAAAAATCCCCAAATGGGGATGGGGGAGCGGGGATTTGGGGCCCCGGGGGAAAATGGCCATCCCTACTTGTGGAGTAACTATATATAGGCCAATTTTTTTTTATATATATATTTTTTTCCTGAATGGGGTTTAATATTTGTTTGAGACTCACTTTGTTAAATGATTGAGTATTTCTGAAACCAGTTCCATTACCATATGATGGGATGGTTTCCCCCACTGATTTGATTGTGATTAGACTGTGTATTCTAAATAAATTACATGTAGGACTTGACTACTTTTATCTGAACCCAAAACCTCCGTTTCTAGCTTCCTAGTTCAGTGCCGTTTTATTGGCTCTGTTATGCCTATTTTTGGGAGGAAAGTGGGTTTGACAATGAGTTCTGCAATAACTGAAGCTTGATTTGGTTGATAATATACAAACAACAATAAAATGTGTTAAAGAGAGCTTAATACTATTGTTGATCCCTTTTTTTTTTTTGAAAGGATTGTTGAGCCCTTTTTTTTAACTGATTAAGCTTTTAGCTTTTAGGGTTCAGGGTAGAGTGACTAATACTATTGTCAGGCCCCTCTCCAATAGCTTAAGATCTAGTGTCTAGTGGTTACTAACAATATGCAACTTAAAGTATCCAAATGACTGTTAACAATTTGTTTTTATGGTTCTTCATTTTATGGTGAACTTTTAGGTCTTGTCCATTATAGCATTGTGTTACTTTTGGAAATTAAATTGATGTTACTTCTGTATGTTGTGATTTCTCCTTAAATTGAAAATATTGTTGTAAGTAATAAATCAAAGACCACAAAATTTCTGATTGGATGTAACTTGATCCAGGCATTGGGGGTTCTATTTGAAGCCCAGTATTTTCAGAATGTCATGCGTGTCGGATTCCGGCTGAGATCTACTTTGGTAATTTTGCTTTCTTTCTGAACTCTTTAAATATGCTTCTGATGCTTGTTTAGATACAATATCATTTGGTATTGTGCCATTTTGGAGTATTTTAACATGCTTATTATATAATACCATGCTGGCGACATACCGACAAAAATAACCATGCACTATCACCACATAGTTTCCTATTTTCCTAGGATGGAGTAAACTTTTGGTGGGGCTGGGAGGTAGTAGTGTGGTGTAAAGGTGACCCCGGTTTGGTTTGGTTCCGGTTTCGGTTCCAAACCGTCGGTTTCGGTTTTGAGCCCACCTAAAACCGAAACCGAAACCGGAAAAACCGGTTTGTTACCGGTTTCAAACCGCCGGTTTGACGGTTCCGGTTTCAAAACCGGCGGTTTTGGCACGGTTTCGGTTTCGGTTTCGGTTTTGGGCGGTTTTTCAAAAAAAAAAAAAAAAGTGCCACGTGGCAACTTTTGATTGGTTGATTTTTTTTTTAAAAAATTTTAATTTTTTTTTTTTAAATTTTTATAAACCGGCGGTTTAAACCGCCGGTTTCGGACGGTTTGGTTTGGAGGAATCCCAAACCGAAACCGGAACCGGAACCACCGGTTTCCAAACCGGCGGTTTCGGTTCCGGTTCCGGTTTGGCCAATCCGGTTCCGGTTAAACCGCGGACAAAACCGACGGTTTAACCGAACCGTGGTCAGCTCTAGTGTGGTGTATCTTTCATACTTTACCTCGAGTTATTGGTTCTTATGGATCTTTCTCTGCTTTGTTTTGGTTTGCACAGCATGTTATGTGTTTAATTTTACTTTTGCAGGAAGTTTGCAATACAGGTTTTGTAATTTCCCTATTCTGGCTGGTGATTTTATCTGTTTTTCATTGGAGCCTTCATTTTTATTGCATACATGATGCCTGACCAATAACATACTAGAGTTAATTCAGATATACTGAAGAAACTTTGGTTTGATAATCCCCAGCCTAGACTAAACCAGCAAGTGGTCTTAAGGGTCTGCATTTGGTGTCTGATTCTGCTAGTTGTAATCATCTGTTCATCTCCCATGACAGAAAGTTGTTCAGTATAGAATTGCTTCATGGAGAATGTCAAAGTCAAAATCCAGTGTTCTTTAGTCTCATCCATAGGTGAAGCGTTTATGGTAGTCTTCATTGTTGGTCCTTTAATATGATGTTTCAATTATCCAGCAAAGAACATAGTTTATTTTTTTGGGATCCTTGCATATTTTACATCTCTGACAACGAAACCCATTTGATGAGATATACAATGGTGTTGCTTATTAGCAACATGAAAATTCAGAAATCTTAACTTTTACTCTATTGTTTGTGGTCTATATTATGAGATTTATTTGGAATTTAATTTCTAGATGTTACTCTTTTGTTAACATGATTTGAATTAAATCTATTGTCAAAGGAAGTGTAATTTAATTCGATTAATTTTGAATTGCTTCACTTGTCTTGGGAGGATTGTATCTGCATCTAGCTTTGGGTCCTTATTTGAATAATGGAATGTAGTATCCAAATACTGAACATTCCTGACTTTCCAGCATTTTGGAAATTTGAATTTACACGAGAATTATATTAGAGATATTGCTTTTGGGTTGTTGATGAAACCTTTGTCCAATTTGTTCTCAGATTTAAATATTTTGGTCTATGGTTCTTTCATCCTTTTCAGATTGCTGCTGTATTTCGTAAATCTCTAAGGCTAACCCATGAAGCTCGTAAGAAATTTTTAACTGGGAAGATAACCAACTTGATGACCACTGATGCTGAAGCTCTTCAGGTATATCTTTCCCAGTGGTTCTGCATACATATAGTGTTCTCCATTTACTTTTGGTTCATTTAGTTAGTTGCTAGGCTTGAAAATTGTTAATTGAATGTACATGGTGTTGAACACCTCTCAGAATTTTTCTTTGGTTATTCTCTTCCTTATGGTAATGAGTAATCTAAAAGCCTTAGTCTGGCCTAATCATCAGTGATTGTGGACTGTGACATCATGTCATGAAACAAGCTTAAATTTCTTGCTAACAAGGGCTTTTTTTTTTTTTTTTTTTATGCGATTGAAAGAGGCTTGATGTTCTTTTATTAAAATTATTTTGATTGTTCACTGGAACTCTTAATTTATCTGTTTTATTATCTTGAAAATAAAAAGTATTATTTATTTTACAGTACAACTCTCTTAGCTACAGCATTAAATTCAGAGTGGAACCACATTTTCCTGCAGTTTGCACTTTTTTTTTGTCTTGCATTCATTCTCTTATTCCACTCTGGGAGTGAATGAGGAATTGAGGATGCGTTGTGATACTTCTATGCGAGTGAATATAAATTTTTTATCCCATTTCTTACAGGTTATAATTATAGGATCAACTCACTTAGATGCCTCTCTAATTGAATTTGGAATGAGTGATTGGCAGTATGAATACCAATATGCAACTGATACTAGTTGATGGAACTCATATTAATAATTACCAATATCAGTTTGTATTATGCAACAGAATCTATGAGTTTTTTTGTTTTTGTTTGAATAGTTTACTTATATTATCTAAGTCTCATCAAGCTTATTTATGAATTAATTGTTTTTCTTTTGGCTGCAACAGCAAATATGCCAATCACTGCACACTCTGTGGTCAGCTCCATTTCGTATTGTTATTGCAATGGTCCTTCTTTATAAGCAATTAGGTGTTGCTTCACTTCTTGGTGCATTGCTACTTGTTCTATTGTTCCCCATTCAGGTACATGAGTTCTGCCTCGTACTTGCTCATTGTCTATATTTAGAGTTGTCAATTTCAGGTCAAATGTGGATATTTTTAATTTATTACCTTCATTTGCAAACCCATGTTTTTTTAGAATCTGTTCCATAAAATTTTCATTCATTTCATAATCCTTAATTTTTCAATCCGTTTTGTTGGTTGCAGACATTTGTTATAAGCAGAATGCAGAAATTGTCTAAAGAAGGTTTGCAGCGTACAGACAAGAGAATCGGTCTAATGAATGAAGTTTTGGCTGCAATGGACACTGTGAAGTAAGATACATTTTGAGAACAAGTACTTTTTATTCTTTTATGCCATATAATTGAATATGTCAACAATCTTGACTGTGCTGAAAATGCCTCAGGTGTTATGCATGGGAGAATAGTTTCCAATCTAAAGTTCAAACTGTTCGGAATGATGAATTGTCCTGGTTCCGCAAAGCATCCTTACTAGGGGCGGTATGACCTATAAAATATCTTGAAATTATTTATAAGTTACTGTGAGTAGAATAAAATAATTGTTGATGTATATATGTTAGTGTAAAATTTTTCTGATTTGTGGTTTGTTGTTATGTTTGAAGAATCATTCATGAAAAAGAAATTGTGAGTCAATCAGCAGGGTTTTTTTTTTTCCTTCCCTCAGTTCAACTTCTCGCTTGCATGCATGCGTTATATCCATGCTTTCATGGTTTTAAAGCACATGTAGGCTCATGATTGCGTTTCTTGCAATTTGGTAATATAGAAATTAGGGAAAATTTATTAAGTGTCAACATATACCAACCATTTAAAGCTCTAAAATGCCAGCCCAGCACAAGTGCTTGTACATGAATGATGTCTTAGTGAGTATGTGGTATCATTTCTTTGAAATAGTAAGACATAAAATTTTGATTGCCTTTGTAAGGAATCTAAGTTTACATTTAATGACTTGGATAAGGAATCTAAGTTCACATCGAATGGCTTGGACACATGTATTGATTTAACTGTTTAGATAATTTGTTTATTTTAAAAAGATTAATGACACATTTACTACCTATTTGTTCTATTTTCTGATAAATGATTATGTTTTACATACTGCATAAGTATATATATTGGAATTGATTAGTAATTAGGCTGATGGTATTACTCGAGTCTTTTGTATTTGTTAGAAAGTTTTATACTATTGCTGAGGTCTTACCTGAGAGTTTAAACTAGTTAAGAGCCCAAACTGCCATAGTATTAAGTTTTCTTACACACCCATTCATGTGGAACCAATAATAATAAATTTTTGGCTCTAGCAGTTATTTAACATGTTACAAAAGTCAGTTTAGTAGGACTGCCTAGGTTTGAGTTTACCTTTGAGACTATATTTGTGATTGTTTTTTAATTTGTTATACATTTGAATGTGTATTTGTGTTTGGGTTTAATTCACATGACAAGCCCATTGGTCTTGTATGTGAGATTATGTAAGAGTTTAATACTATTGTTTGGGCTCTTACCTATGACTTTAAACTTTTTGATCTTGGATTTAATAAACAATATGTATATACATATCTAGCATAGAAACATAGCTTCTTTTGCTTTCATGTGTTTCTGACAATTTCCATCATTTTGCAGTGCAATGGTTTTATACTAAACAGTCTTCCAGTTGTGGTGACTGTAGTTTCATTTGGTTTATTCACTTTGCTTGGAGGGAATCTAACACCTGCACGGGCATTTACCTCTCTTTCTCTATTTGCTGTGCTACGCTTTCCCCTATTCATGCTTCCTAACATAATAACTCAGGTTCTTTTCTTTGCTTATTTCATGCTTTTTGGTAATTTCCCTATAGAGAGGATAAATAACAGTCATTGCTTTAGCTATTTTGCATACTATAACTACGTCCTTATATCATGTTATATTAAGTGGGTTGTATTGTATGTTGTTTGTGTTAGAGTGCTTAAATCCCATTGTTGGTCCCTTTCCTATCAACTTAAGATTATGGGTCTATAGTTACTAGCATGGTATCATATCCTAGTTAACCATGGAGTACTGGGTTTGCTTAATCACTGTTTTCACTATTTTGCATTCTATAGTTATGTCTTCATATCATGTTATATACTTATATTAAGTGGGTTGAATTTTATGTTGTTTGTGTTCGAGTGCTTAAATGCTATTGTTGGCCTCTTTTCTATTGGCTTAAGCTTTTGGGTCTATTTGTTTATCAAAGCCTAGTTATTTTAGTAGGGTTAGAGTCTCCCCTTGTGATTCTATTTGAATTTATTATTTGTTATCAGAATTTGTTATGTGTTTGTGTTTGGGCTTGAGCCACATGGCCCAAGCTTTTGCATTTGTGTGTGTTGGTTACTATCAGTTTGGTTACATTGAACGATGAAGTCCTTGAATATATAACATGTTTGAATGTGTGAGACTTCTCTTTGCTCATTGTACCTTGGACATTTACCTGGTGGGATACTTCCATATAATAATTCACGTTATGATATAATTTCTTGATTTTGAATGTGGACTAGCTTAGATGAGCATCTTTTCTCAAATCTTTAGTTCATAATGCAATTTCGAAGTTTGTTTATGTTTGGGTGGAGTATGAGAGCTGTCTAATTTCTATTACCAAAAACAATGAAAGTGCATCTAGTACAGAGAAAATGATAAATAAAAGATGAGTTTTCTTCTTTCAAAAAAAAAAGAAAAAAAAACGAGATGAGTTTTCTGTATTCATAAAATCATGTTTCCAGAAACACAAAGAACATCTTTAAGTTGTTTATGAATTTACATTTTTTTCAACTTTGTTTTTAAATAGAATAACAAAAATGTATTTTTTATCTGTTTTTGATTTGCCAAACAGAAAACAATTTTCAAAAAACATTATGGAACCATCCCCCCTCCTCCTCTTGTTTTTTTGGTTTCTTAGATCATTTTCGTTTTACATATTTTTCTCGATTGTTTATTTAAAACACAAATCATTTAATTTCCATTCTAGTGTTACTGGTTGTATTGTTTTTTGAGACACTCACGCTGCCTTTTGTTTTACAGGTCGTAAACGCAAATGTATCATTGAAACGTCTAGAGGATCTATTCTTAGCTGAAGAGAGAGTTCTTCTACCAAATCCTCCCCTTGATCCTGAATTACCAGCCATATCAATAAAAAATGGAAACTTTTCCTGGGATCCAAAGGTCTAGTTCCTGAACTGTATCTTGCTTGCACCCTCTTCTGTGTGTATGTGTTTGTGTTTGTGTTTATTTATTACTGTGATCTGAGATAGGATATAATTTCATTTGTAATGTTGGTGGGTCAGTGGTTTAATTTGATGGATATAAGTGGCAAACAATCTCTGTAAATAAGGTTATTTCTAAAAATTGGAAAGGGTGAAAGAATCATATTTTTCATATCTGCTTTTTGCAGGTAGAAACTTTCCTTTCCCTTTTCTTTTGTGTGTTTGTGTGTCCACATGCTGGCCTGTGTTTCAGGAGAGGTGTGCTGTATGAGAATTCTTCATTGAAATGTCAGCTTGAAGGGCAAAGCATTCTTAGTTAGCATGCCTTTATAGCACGTATTCTAGAGTTCTAGTATTTTTCATTTTAGATTGATCCATGTTCTAGGTAAAATTAGTTCACTCTTGATCAGCCTAAATTATCTCGGATAATCGGATTGTTATAGGTGTATAACAATTTCACCGGGATAGGTACCTTTTCCATTGTGTCCCTTGATTAGGGGTATGGGTGGCCTTGCTGCTAGGAGTTAAGTATACTTGAGAAAATTGCATATGATGAGGTCCATAGTAATATTCAGATGTGAATTTCTGGAATAAAAAAGACTATCAAGAATGCCTTTCTGATTGAACTGTCTTAAGAAAGTTGTCTCTACCTGTGGCTTTATAGTTTGTATATATTAAACCTTTTCTGGTTTCAATTTTGTGTAACTTCTAAACTTCAATTACTAGTTTGAATTTGAAACAAGCTATCTCATTCTAATTTCACATTGAACTCTGATTTATGTGTTCTATTCTGAATCCCAGGAAAGAAGATATTCTTAATTAAATGAAGATAAAGATCAACCAAAGAGTTAGCTAAATTAAAATTTAAAAGATACCAAACCATCGAAGGAAACATAAACAGAGGGATTCGAGCCCTCGGTATGAATAACTCGCACAACGGATTAGGAACCTGGCATTTTAATCCAGTTATCGCCTTTAATTTAAAATAATTACTATGTTACTTCACAGTGCAAATAACTCGCACAACGGATTAGAAACCTGGCATTTTAATCCACTCATTTATCTCCTTTAATTTAAAGTAATTACTATGTTACTTCACATGAAAAATATGCTTGGAAAGGCTTTTTTTTTAACTTAACTTTGTATACTACAAGAAATTGGAAGAATTTCTTGGCTATATGAATGTTCTATTATATTTTTTTGGTCGTTGATGACACTTTGAATTTTTTTGACTTTTCAAGCTCATGTTTTAAATTTTTAAAGATTTGATTTTATTACAGGCAGAGAGGCCCACATTGTCAAATATCAATTTGGATATACCAGTCGGTAGCCTGGTCGCAGTGGTTGGCAGTACAGGAGAAGGAAAAACCTCACTTATATCGGCAATGCTTGGGGAGATTCCTCCTGTTTCTGACGCGACTGCTGTTATTAGAGGAAGTGTTGCCTATGTTCCACAAGTTTCATGGATTTTCAATGCAACTGTAAGTTGTGGCATTCTTATATTTCTGTATATATATAGCTAAGGGTAATTTTTGATATATTTTCTCTTTTTGGGGCTTGTGTATGGAATTGTGTTACAGTAATCATAAATATGATAAATTGATTCAATGTGGAATACTGGAGTCGGTCAGATCTTCTAGAATGAAATGGGACTTCTGTCCACTTGTTAGGTTGATTGTCATCTTAATGCCGATAATTATTTCTCGTAGGTACGTGATAATATTTTATTTGGATCTGCCTTTGAATCAGCAAGATATGAGAAGACAATTGATGTTACTGCATTACAGCATGATCTTGATTTATTGCCTGTAAGTTTTTCCGCAGTTATAGTAGATGTAGCAAGTTTGTAAATATGTGAAGAACTCCCTTATTATTTTAACCACTTGAATTTTTTTACCATCTTTCTCATGCTTGATGATTAGGGTGGTGATCTTACTGAGATTGGTGAGAGAGGAGTGAATATTAGTGGTGGGCAAAAGCAAAGGGTTTCCATGGCTAGGGCCATGTATTCCAATTCTGATGTGTATATCTTTGATGACCCCTTAAGTGCTTTGGACGCTCATGTGGCTCGACAGGTAAACTGTCCATGGTAGCAGATTTGTATATCAATTTTTCTGCTACAGTACTTCTAGCCGGATATAATGTTTTTTTTTTAATGTTTAGTTATGTTTACTATTGTGTGATACGATATTGCTGACATTTATTTCTTTAAAGTTGAGTATAAAGATTGTATATAGACTGACAATCATAATCTTTATTTGTACTCTAATATTTGCAAAATTAAGTCAGTCCAAAACATATAAAAATAAGACCCACTCAAACGCTTCTACAACTCTTTATATGATCACGAAAAGATCAATAAAAACAAGTAAATCTAATATTGAAAATTTGACATCATGGGCTATTTTACTTTCCTGGTATATGCATGTTAGGGAGTTTTATATCATTGTTTGGACTCTACCCAACAACTTAAAACTTTTGGGACTAGCGGTTATCTAACATGGTTACAAAGCTAGTTTTGCTAGAAGTGTCTGGGTTCGAGTGTGCCCACGTGATTGTATTTTTTGTTTTTTTTGAACTTGTTTTGTATTTGAATATGTATTTGGGCTTGGTCCACATGACAAGTCTGTTACTCTGCACGAGAAAGGGGTGTGTATTAGAGAGTTTAATATCATAGTCTGGGACGTTGACAATTTTAAGTTTTTGGGTTTAGCAGTTACATAACAATATATAATTCTGAGTTTTTTTAATAGAAGATTATTATAAATTGGACTTCTTTCATTTGTTTTTCTCTTTCTTTGTCTAAATTTGTTTTTTTTGGTTTCTATTTTACTTTGTGCTTGTGTTTTGAATGTTTCCAAGTCTTAATTGTAGTTTTTAAAATGTTTATCATGATCTTTGATTTTAAAATTATTTAATGTTACAGTGTTGAATTTATTTCAAACTAGGCTCATGTCTCACTGATCATTTTCAGGTTTTTGACAACTGCATCAAGGGAGAATTAACTGGGAAAACTAGAGTTCTTGTCACAAACCAGCTACACTTTCTTTCACAGGTTGATAAAGTGATCCTGGTCCATGAGGGTATGGTAAAAGAGGTGGGAACCTTTGAGGATCTCTCTACAAATGGCACACTATTCCAAAAGCTGATGGAAAATGCTGGAAAAATGGAAGAATATGTGGAAGAAAAGGAAAATGGTGAGATTGTTGATCTTAAAACCACAAAACCTGTTGCCAATGGGGTAACCAATGATTTGCCAAAGAAAGCAAGCCATACAAACAAACCAAAAGAAGGCAAATCTATTCTTATTAAGCAGGAAGAACGCGAAACAGGTGTTGTCAGTTGGAAAGTTTTGTCTAGGTAACAAACTTTTGTTTTTGTTCCTTTGTTATTGCTGCAAATTTTCTTTTAAACCTAGATTATCTGTGACAAAAACGAATATAAATGGCACTTAACTGTTATTCATGCTGTATGAATCCAAGCATCCCAACTTAGATGAAAATGTGAAACATGTAAAATTTTGTCTAGACATTTTAGAACAAGTGAAGTTCAAAAAACAAGCTTCTTATGATTGTTACTTGAAGATTAAACAGTGTTCTTTTTCTTTCTTCCTATATATATACTTCTTTATATGAGAACCTTGATTAAAGTAATTGAATTTTGATAATTTTTTATGAATGTCAAGAAAAATGAAATATAGTAGGAAAAGAAATTGAATTTTTTTTTGGATAAGGGAACAATCTTTCCTCCCTTTTTAATGTTTTATATTTACAAAATCGGAATGATAGTTCTAATGTCACTTTTTCAAAATGTGAATATACTTTATATAGCTTTTGTAGCTTTTAATGTTAATTTTGCGATAATCCTTGATTATCACATATTCACATGTGATAATCTTTGAGACTGCAAGAATAAGTTCAGTTCTGGTCCTGACTAGGGAAAGAGATATATATATATATATATGTATATATAGATATCATCATATTTAGGTCTTGATTGGTCTATATATAAACATAGATATAGATATTTTCAATAATTTATAATATAGATAGATGGATAGTTTTGATTAGGTTCAAGATCTTGCACGTGATGTTGTGCCGGGTCATGAATTTGTGGTACAAAGCACTAAAAGGTAAATTGGTACAAATTCGGGATCCTATACAAAATTATATGTGGGGGATCCTGCAAGAGAAAAGTTTTGTATTTATAGGCATAGATCATCATATAAAGGCGACTATTCTTGTTCTTGACACAACCTTGTCAACACTTGCCACATATAACCTATATTACAAATCACACTAATGAGAAACAATTTATAATATATACATATAGGGTCATTCTCTAGTCAGGTGTGGTCCTAAGAATTCCCAAAGGTGGAAATTAGTGTAAAGTTGTTTTACACTAATTCCAACCGGTCGGAATTCTAAGGACTTGATGAAAAATTTCAAGACCTGACTAGAGAATTATTCTATATATATATATATATATATATATGGGGAAAAGATCCATGGCCCCATTTTTGACACAAGTTTGTGACCCTTGGATTGACAATCTTTGAATGGCTTGGATTAATCCATTTGTAACTTTCTTCTCTTTTTTTACATCTCTTTATTTATTTTTTCTATTATCTCTCATCAATTAATGCTTTTAATTTATTTTTATCTTTTCTCCTCTACTTTTCTTTCATGTATGGTTATATTAACGGGCATCGGCTCACTTTTTTCTCATCTCCTGTATTTTTTTATTTTTTTATTTTTATTTTGAAAGGATCACTTGTATTTTCTCATTAACAGTTTATGCTCTCAAGCTTCCTTTCAATGCTATTGAACATAGTGCTTCTCTCTTCCCAGGTACAAGAATGCATTAGGAGGTCTATGGGTGGTAATGATTCTTTTTACATGCTATATCTCAACAGAAGTGTTACGAGTTTCAAGTAGCACATGGTTGAGTAATTGGACAGGTCAAGGTGATTCTCCTGCTCATGGACCTGGTTACTACAATATGATATATGCACTACTATCAATTGGTCAGGTATGAGTTTTATTTTATAATTATTGGCCTGAAATTTCAATTGATTTTCCTTTTACTCATCTTTTTTCCTCATTATAGCATAGGGGTCTTTATCCCGCTATTCCAAGTGGAAGTCCTCTATTGTCTTGCATAAATTAGTGTTAGATATTGTAATCTTGTAGCTTATTCTATAATTTTTCTTATGGCTTTCAGGTTTTTGTGACACTGGCAAATTCATTTTGGTTGATCATATCAAGTCTTTATGCAGCCAAAAGGTTGCATGATGCTATGCTTCATTCTATATTAAGAGCTCCAATGGTCTTCTTCCAGACCAATCCACTTGGAAGAATCATCAATAGGTTTGCAAAGGATCTAGGTGACATTGATCGAAATGTTGCTATATTTATGAATATGTTTCTAGGCCAAGTGTCACAACTCCTTTCTACTTTTGTCCTGATTGGAATTGTGAGCACGATGTCCTTGTGGTCCATAATGCCGCTGTTGGTTTTGTTTTATTCTGCCTATCTGTATTATCAGGTACATGAAACTCTCTATTCTTGTTGTTCATGTCTTTATTACCTTGAGAATCTTAAATTGTTTTGGTGTGATTCTGAATTGATTTCTACCTATTATTATCATCTCTTATTGTCTTCAGTTTATCATAGGAAACACCTGGTAGGTGTAGGAGCAGTTTGTGAATTGTGATAGTGGGTTTTTCTCTAGGAATTTGTGGCTGCTTTTTTAATTTGTTGAATTATTTGAGATTAATTAGTGTTACTTTAAAGATCTAAATACCTACTTCAGTGATGCATAGTCACATCCTGGTTGCTTGGCTGCAGAAGTTGACTGGTAGTTGAAATTCTTGTATCTTGAAGAGAATCTAATGTGAATCAACTAGGCAAAGTGTTACCTCAACAACTAGTTTTGGGTGTATGAACCCTTTCTAATACTCTATCCTGAGGACTAATCTTTTTTAAGGTTGAGGTATTGCTGACTCTCCTTAGAATTAAAGGACACAGACGTACAACCCAATCTGTAGAGCAGAGACCATGTTCAAGTAAGATCATTAGTCAATGTTGACTCTGATTTCATCCACTTGTAGATCCTTTGTGTCCTTGTGAGGTTTAAACCTAGAGCAATTCTCAGGGTCATTAGACCATTATGCTTAAGATTTCAGGGTCTTCTGTTTGGATTCTCTCATGTGACTGCATTTGTACTTGTATATGCATTTGTGTTTGTTGTTTTGTACTTGATTGACGTGGCAAACCTATGTTTTGCATATAAGGGGTCTATTAGAGGCTGAATGCTATTAATGGGTCCTTATAAGTTTAAGCTTTTGGATTTGGTGGCCACTTAATATTTCTCCCATCTATTCCTTTCTCAAACCTTCTAGTCCTCTTCCATACAAACATCCTGATTTATAAGTGGCTTATTTTATAATCATGGATATGCTTCTGATTTGTACTTTAAAAACTATAACTAAAATATTTAATTTGTTTAGATTTTCTGGTTAAAAATGAATGCTGTGGATGGTGAAGCAAATTTGGAGATCAATGCATGATTCTGTCTAGTTAATGAGTGTGGATTTTTATTTACCCTTAACAACAGTACTTGTGTAGTACAGTATATGATTTGATTTTGCGATATAGATCAGTATGAATTACTGCTCATGTTATTTTTGTATTTCATTGTTAGCTGTCATGAATGCTTATGTCAGTGAATTTGAAGTCAACTTTTGATCAGTGTATATTTGGGTCCAGATTCCTGATCTGCAAACTGGTGTTTTCGTTTGTGGTGCTAAATTGTTTTTGGAGGAATAAGTAATAATTTTTAACGAATGCTTGTTTTGTTTATTTAGAGTACTGCGCGTGAAGTGAAACGTCTGGATTCCATAACAAGATCGCCCGTTTATGCCCAATTTGGTGAAGCGCTGAATGGTTTAGCAACCATACGTGCATATAAAGCTTATGATCGGATGGCTGACATTAATGGGAGATCAATGGACAACAATATCAGGTTTACTCTTGTGAACATGAGTGCAAATCGTTGGCTTGCAATCCGTTTGGAAACACTGGGAGGCCTGATGATTTGGTTCACAGCAACTTTTGCTGTCATGCAGAATGGAAGGGCTGAGAACCAGAAGGAATTTGCTTCAACAATGGGTCTGCTCCTAAGTTATGCATTAAATATTACTGGTTTGTTGACTGGTGTGCTGAGACTTGCAAGTCTGGCTGAGAATAGTTTAAATGCGGTTGAGCGGATTGGCACGTATATAGAGTTGCCTTCAGAGGCTCCACTTATTATTGAGAGTAATCGTCCCCCCCCCGGATGGCCTTCTTCAGGAGCTATAAAATTTGAGGATGTTGTCCTTCGCTATAGGCCTGAGCTTCCTCCAGTCCTGCATGGACTGTCTTTTCAAATTTCCCCAAGTGACAAGGTAGGGATAGTTGGAAGGACTGGGGCTGGGAAATCTAGCATGCTTAATGCTTTATTTCGAATTGTAGAGCTGGAAAGAGGAAGAATCTTGATTGATGATTATGATATTGCAAAATTTGGACTGATGGACTTACGTAAAGTACTTGGTATTATACCACAATCACCTGTTCTGTTCTCAGGTACTTAGCGTCCTCAATCTTGGTTATTGTCAAAATGATAGTTAGGCGGACTTGATGATCAGTCGGTATCTGTTTCAGTTATTCAATCGACAACTTGCTAGATTTTACGGTTGATTTTTTTTTCTCTCAATTTTTGTTATTCTTGAACTTGGATATCTATCTTACTCTAACGTTAGCCCATCTTTCACATTTTCTTTTATGTACTTATGACCTACCATAAAGAATTCCTTAATAACAAAGTTGTATAAATTGATGACCAATTTGTTCTATTTTGTTCAGGAACCGTGAGATTTAATCTTGATCCTTTCAGTGAACACAATGATGCTGACCTTTGGGAGTCATTAGAAAGGGCACATTTAAAGGATGCCATCCGCAGAAATTCTTTGGGTTTGGATGCTGAGGTACTTGTTCAAAATTCCTTTGTTACAACTCTATGTTTTGAGGTGTTATGCTGTATGTCATTGCCTGATCATGCCAGACTAACTTTTCTTCTCACCCATTTCAAGAGGTGTGTGGTATTCATACAATTGACAGTTAGGGGCATTATGCTAGTCTTAGGTTCTTGTTTTTAAAAACCTCACATGCCCATCGTTTACTGATAACAGAAACAGATAAATAATCTACATTCTACATGATGTGGGTGCTGTGCCATCTTCAATAATAAATCTTATTGAAAACACATTTCACTTTTTATTATTCCATCATAATCAATCTTATTTTATGTTTGAATTCCACATTATCAACATTATCATTTTTGTGATAGCATAAAATCAGTTGAGAATCTTTTCTTATGTTTGGTTGGTTCGGTTGGGAATTGAAAACTCATTTTACCGTGTCCTATAAAAAACTACTAATTTTAATAATTTTCTATGGTTCTACCCTCTCTAGAGTTACTGCTTTATGCGATCTATGGTCATTATTCTTTGGAGCTGGTCATGTTATCAAAATAGCATCCCATTTGGGATGTGTATATGCTGTTAATCTTCATAAATGCATATGGTCTCAATCTTCACACCCCAACGGCTCAACTGCCGGATGAGGCAAAGAGGATCCAAATTTCCGTCTTCTTGAATTAATGAATGTATAGTTAAACATTTAGCCCTAATATGTGACATTTTCAAAAAGTGAGATCTTTTTTTATTTGATGGGTTGATCTTGGTAAACTAAGTTCAATCTAGCCAAAGTTGAGAAGAAAGAATAAAATCTTATATATTTTTTTGTGTGACAGACTTGACATATAGATAAGAGCATTCTACAGCTTCATAAATAAGCAGCTTAGAATAGTAGACCTACCTATATAAATCCCATGAAATTAGGCACTACACAAGCTGTACAGATCATAGAAATATACTTGTCAATATGTGATTCTTTCCTTAACATAAAAAAAGTTAGCAATCTATTTCTGGATATTAAATCACCCCATATATCATGCCAAGTGCCAACAGCCAATGTGCAGATCAGCAATTTAAACAAATATGTAAACGTAGTACTATATTTGTTCTAATGAAGTTTCACTGGATTCCTAATGAGATGTTTCTCCAGAAGATTGAGATGCTTTTTTGTAAAAAGTAGTCAGTATATGAGAAAGCGTGGAAATTTCATTGAATACAGTGTTGGATTGACCGCTACTGTTGATTGAACTGTTGCAAGTTGTAGTAAAAGAATTGGTACCCATTGTGTACAAAATTTTGAACTGGATTCAGAAGTCAGTTTATACTTGCTGCTGTCAATTTGGTTTGTTTGTATAAATAGATTGGATATCTATATACAACCTGTCCCTTCCTCTGTTGATGATTTGATTCCTTTGCTTTTGAATTTATTCAAAAGTTAAGTGAAATGTGAGTTATAAAGAATGGTCCTTTGTTCTTTGCATAGGTCTCAGAGGCAGGGGAGAATTTTAGCGTTGGACAGAGGCAACTGTTAAGTCTTGCTCGAGCATTGTTGCGGAGATCTAAGATACTTGTTCTTGATGAAGCAACTGCAGCTGTTGATGTTAGAACTGACGCACTTATCCAGAAAACTATACGAGATGAATTCAAATCATGTACTATGCTTATTATAGCTCACCGACTTAATACCATTATTGACTGTGACCGGATCCTTCTGCTAGATGCTGGCCAGGTATGCTTTCTAAACTCTATGATCTCTTTCAATTCGTTTGTTTATCTTTCCTGCTACTGGTGTGAAGAAATACCATAAAACAAAGAATGTTTATGGTAAAGTGCATGCAATAAGTTTTGAAATATGTCAATTTGTCCACCAACAGATTCTTTTGGTTTACAGTTTTCAGCATCCAATCTTTGCTTTCCTTTTTCCTGTTTTCTTTTTGTGACGTTGTGAATTTCTATTCTTCAGGTTCTAGAGTATGATACGCCAGAGGAGCTGCTGTTAAATGAAGGAAGTGCATTCTCTAAGATGGTTCAAAGCACAGGCGCTGCAAATGCTCAGTACTTACGCAGCTTAGTACTTGGAGGGGATGGAGAGAACAAGCTGAGCCGAGAGGAGAACAGGAGATTAGATGGGCAAAGGAAATGGCTGGCCTCTTCTCGATGGGCTGCTGCTGCCCAATACGCCCTTGCTGTTAGCCTTACTTCTTCCCAGAGTGACCTTCGACGGTTGGAAATTGAAGAGGAGAACAGTATTCTCAAGAAAACAAAGGATGCAGTGATAACTCTTCAAGGAGTTCTTGAGGGGAAGCATGACAAAGAAATTGAAGAGTCGCTGAATCAATACGAAGTCTCTACAGATGGATGGTGGTCAGCACTCTACAGAATGATTGAAGGTAAAACAATCCAATGCTGCCTGTTGCATCACATCCATTAAAGTTGGCCTCACATAAATCTTAAATTTATGGATGAATATATGAATGCACTTGACTTTCCCTCTACCTTTCTTTGTGTCTTTGGAAACAATGGCTTCGTATACAGGATACCAAGGGTAAATATTGATCAAATCATTGAAAACATGTCATACATCATTTTTAGCTCATTCTTTAAGTATGTCTCTACACTATATATCAAATATTCTTGTTTCTACCATAAATCTATGAATCCTATTTATTTGATGCACTCTTCAGTATATTTTCTGGAAAGTTTCTGCCTTTCCAGTGGTTTTAATTACATCGTGGAGAATAGATTTCATTTTAAGATTTTTTAGTTTAGAATATATGGAAGATATTCATAACAGTGTGATACTTTTATTACCGGATTAGTATACTAATGGTTGTTTTCCGTTCTCAGGTCTATCTGTCATGAGCAGGTTGGCTCGTAGCAGGCTTCATCAATCAGAATATAATTTTGAAGAGAGATCAATTGACTGGGACAATGTTGAAATGTAGGGAGCAATATTGTTCTCTATTGTCTTTGAAGAAAAAGGCTTCATTGGCTTTCATTAAAGGTTGTAAATCATCACTATCAGTTGATATTTTTGTAATGTAGAATCTTTGGAATTTCCCAAAAACTTCATAGCTCAATGCCTCAGTGTAGTGTTCGAGTTTTTATCTATACAACTTTCTTCCCTTCCTTTATGTTTTACTTCTTCATTTCTTTTTTTCCTTTAGCTTGTCTCTCTCGTTCGACTGTGTTTATCTCTCTATAATTTTCTCTCTCTAAAACTTTTCACTCATCTTTCTATAATTTTGTTCTTCCTCATGACATGATTTCAACAACATATTATGGCTGCAAATCCGATCGTTTGCACCTTCAAAAGTCAAAAAGTATTTATCATCACGTTGGAATTTTTACATGCCAAGAGTAACTAAAAACTCTTCATATGCCAATGGGTAAAAATATTCACACGTCAGTAGTGAAAATCGTGAAAATACAAGAACATCTAAAAGAATGTTCCTAAGCCAAGAACAAAATTAACAGTGTTCTGGTTTCTTTCTCTATATTAATTAGTGATTTCTCTCTCTAATGTCAACAGAAAATTCAATGGGTTTCTCTCTCTATCTTCAATTTTCAGTCAATGATTTCTCTATAATATTGTTAACGGTGATTTTTCTCTTCTAAAATATTTTCTCTCTAGTTTTTAAAGTCTAGGAACATCTCCAATGCCAAAGTAACTTATGGAAAAAAAACAGAAAAAAAAAAAAAAAAAAATGTCACATAGGATTAGTAGACAGTTTGTTAATAAATATATCTCTAATGCAGTTTTGCATATTCGACCTCAAGCTGGTGTGGTAAAAAATATATTAGACATTATCAATATGGCTTTTGTTGTATAGCCATTTTTTGGGTGACTTAGCAAGTATATAAAATTTACATTAATTTCTCATTTATTTTTGGTAAGGAAATAAAATAATAAAAAAACAGGAAAAAAAAAATTGAACATGTTCATTAAAATTAAATGTGTTTTAAATAAAAGTATTGAAGATCAAATTTTGAGTTTATTGTTCAATCAAGTTTATATTTATGCCACATATGAAACAAGTCTTTTTGATATTATTGTTATGTCAATGATTATCGGTATACAATGCTTTAAGTACATTTTACGAAATTCCAATAATTTTAGGTCTATTTATGATTTATGAATATGGGACAAGTAATTCCTCACTTGCATGGTAGGAGGAGCAAACTGATGAATGATATCATGGTTCCAACCAATTAAGTACAAAACACATCTCACTATTCATTTGTTTAAACTCGATTTTTCTCTATTTGTTTCAATGTAGAAAATTTCTTCTTCCACAACCTTCTATATTTATCAGTTCTCAAAATATATGGATTTGATGTGATTTGTGTATGGTTTCCAATTTTCCATATTCAATTAAACGTGTAACTACTAAATAAAGTCATTTAAAAAAAAAAAAAAAAACTATTAAATAAAGATAGTATTGACTATTGAATATGTGATTGATGATTTGAATAAAACATTCCACTACTTTTTACCGAGTCATGAAGTAATTTTCTCTATGATTTAACAAGACCAAATTTTTTTTTTATTAAAAAAAAGAGATGAGGTTGGTGTAGTATTACCCTTCCCATCTATACCTTAAGATTGTGGATTTAAATCATTTTTCTCTTCAAAATATAACATGTACAAGTTAAGAGTAACTAAAACATGTTGACGCGCTAAGGCCACACCCTGTTAGCTATATGGGATAAGATAAGATATTTTTATGGCTAAAAGGATAAGATAATTCTCTTTAGTTTTTTAATTAATCTATTCAATTTTTTATTTTTATTTTTTTTAATTGTCTATTAAAATTTTATTTATAAATTATTTTTGAATTATTTTTAGATGATAATTAATGGAATAGGGGCAATTTGGTCTTTTTACTTTTAAAGTTTTAAACTTAATTTCCTAAATTAATAGGAGATGATGTTTGTGTAATTAATGTCAAAAATTGAATATTTTGTCTAATCTTATTAAACACAAAGCATTTGTAATTTCCCTTGTTTTTTTCCTGAAAGTTTAATCAAAAGTCTCTCCCAAAAGAAAATGAGTAAATGCACTAACATTGCGTTTGGTTTGATGGAAAAGAAATGAAATGATAAGTTAATGAAAAAAGAAAATGAAAGGAAAAGAAAGGAAATGATAATGTTTTTAATAATTGTTGTTTGGATGATTATGAATCGAAATGAAAAGAAATGAGATAAATTTTATATGGAGAAAAGAAATAACTGAGTACTTTTTATTTTATTTACAAAAATACCCTTATTTCAACAATAGCAATCTCATTGCAGTGATTCAAGCTATGACACCACCACAACAGCAACAGCAACAAAAACAATAATAATAATAATAGAAATAATAATAACTTATACAAAGCATAAAAAAAGCCAAAAAAATAAATAAATAAAGAAAATAAGTTTACTACCCGACAAAACAAAACATTCAAAGTCATATAGGACTCTTTCAAAAAAAAAAAAAAAAAAAAAAAAAAAAAAAAAAAAAGAAAGAAAGGCCAATGAAAATAAATCTATCTCTATATATAAAAGTAAAACTACAAATTCAACCCTTAAACTTTATATAATTACTTAATAGATAGCTTTTAGTAAGATTTTAGTTACATTCCTTATTTTTTTTTTTTTTGAAATTCAAATGACAAATACAAGCCTTCGAATTTGTAGAATTACTTAATAAAAATATTATAGACAGTATTAGATTGATGGTATTGTTGTTAGTGATCTATCATGCTGTGGATACCATTAACGGAGTTTATAGAGACATGAACTTTACTTCAATAATTAGCATCGCTAATGAAATAATATGGTAATGTATATGGTAGGGATGTTCAATTCAGATGCTAATTGCTATAAGTGGTTGATAAAATAACTACAAATTAGTGAATATTATGAAGTTTTGAAGATGTGGATATCTATTATTGAAGATTTGAGTGATCATTTCATCACAATTTATGCAATTTAGTCGAAGAGTACTTTTAGATTAAAAAAAAATAAAAAAAATTAGTTGTTGAATTTGAATTGTTGAGATGTTCAATAAAAGTTGCAAATAATTGTTAAATCATCGTGAGAAGGATCTCTTTTGAGGCAAGTGTAGATGAGCTTCTTGTCAAACCTATGAGTTTAAGACTTCCTCCAGGTGTTATATCAATGTAATAATATTTACATAAACTAAAACTATGTGTTATATTAGCATTTCTTATTTTTCAAGGATATATAGATTTACAAATATGACTAAAACCTAGTATGTATAAAATGTACAACGGATGATGATTTGATCAAACCACGTGCAATGAACCAACGTAATGAGAGATATGTTTTGTTATATAGGCTTGGAACATAAATATAAAAGAAATATATTATCATTCAATATTAATATGGTTATTTTTAGGATATTGAAATCATTTTTTTTACAAAAAAATAAATAAAATTTATTTATAAATAAAAAATGTTAAAAATGACATTGAAAAATATTGGGCCGTGGCTCATAACCCTTGTCCAAGTAAGTTAAGGATATTGAAATCATTATTTCTATATTCCTTTCTCTTTTTTCCTTCCAAATTTGGAAGGAAACCAAATTGGCTAAACAAGAATAAATTATTCTATTCCTTTCCTTCATTTTATTTCTTTTCCTTCTTATTTAATAATCCATCCAATTCCTCTCATTTCCTTTCTCTTATATTCCATCAAACCAAACATAATGTAAGACCCCCATCATTTTGACATATATATAGCTAGAGAGCAAATATGCATTTATCTAATTAGACCTCGCTCTTAAAATCGAACTATTGAAAATACCAATTTTCTCATAGTTATTAACATGTAAAAATAAAGATAAATTTTGCTTTAAAAAAAATAGTAAAGGCTAGTACAAATAATTTAAAATTTACAAACAATTTGTTAATAAAATTCTAAACTAATTTTAAAAAAATATTTTTATTTAATTTAAAAATACTAAAAAAAAATTAAAAAATGAAGATAATTTTAAATTAAAAACATTTTTATTTATTTTTTTAACATTTTTTAAATTTATATTAATTTAATGGGTTTTCTATTAAAGATTATCTTCATTTTATATTTAAATAGCTATATGTGATTTGATCATTGGTTTGATTTGAAGAGTAGGAAATGTCTAATTGTTTGAACAAATAAATGTATATTTCTTTGTTGTATTTATTCTAAGCTTTAGGGTCTCAACTCTCAACATATTTTTTTAAAAAAAAAAAACAAAAACAAAAAACTTTTTGTAAAATACTAAAAAAACAATAATATCTCTTCAGAAAAAAAAAACAATAATATAATGATTTAATGATTGACTGACTTTCCGGTTCCATTTTATTATATATATATATATATATAAAATACGAAAAAAAACAATAATATCTCTTTAGAAAAAAAAAAAAAACAATAATATAATGATTTAATGATTGACTGACTTTCCGGTTCCATTTTCTTATATATATATATATACGGTCCCGTTTATATTAATGTGTATTGATGTAACCACATCAATACCAATGCATGTGGATCACTGATTATGGAGAAGCTTTGACAAGTGTATACACTTTGAGTCAAAGTATGTAATAATGTAAATCTAATGGTTCATTAACCAACGCATTGATGAAGTTATATCAGTACGAACTGACTTGAACATTTCTGTATATATATATATATATATTACAAACACTTTCCTCAATCCGCATAATAACCATCATTTGTCGATATATATGAATCTCTGCATTTAACGAATCTTGGAGAGAGATTCATATAGACTGTGGTCCTGTCATATATGACTTCATCATATAAGATGCCTCAATTCCCATGCCACTACATGAGTAGTCTAGGATAAGTTGATAAGACCATTGTATACTACGGAATGGACCGTAGCTATAGATTAACCACAAACAAAGTACCTAACTTTATTTGCTCTCTATAGACTCTTTAGATTGCATATCTCAAACTGAATCCTTCCGTTTATGTCAATCATATACTCAGTTTGAGATTACATTTAGTAATCTTGGATGCTTTGCACATATGATATAAGCGAATGAATGTCAATAAATCAATGTCTTTTATTCATATTTTTATAACATTTACATATTACAAGTTTTAGGGCATAAATCCCAACATTTTTCAGTTGTAGGGAACGAAACTCCTTTTGAGTTCAAGCTTTTGAGTTCAAGCTACCACCCTCAAACCGATGGTCAAATAGAAGTTGTAAATCGAACTTTGGAGTAATACCTTCGATATTTCATGAGTGATCAACTGAAAAAGTGGTTGGATTGGCTTCCGTGGGCAGAGTTTAGCTATAATACAGCAACCCATTCATCCACCAATATTACCCCTTTTGAAACTGTTTAGGGTGTGCTACCACCCTCTATGTTATCCTATATTTTGGGCACCACCAAGGTCTAGGCGGTGGACGAACTCTTACGTTCACGCGAAGACATTTTACGAGAGCTACAAAAGCACTTAACAGCTACTTAAACCTGGATGAAGTCACAAGCTGATCAACATCAGCATGGTGTCATTTTTTATGTAGGGGACTATGTGTACTTGAGGTTGCAACCATATCGACAATCGACCGTCGCCTTTCGTAGTTCTCTAAAGCTAGCACCATGATTCTTTAAGCGATACAAAATTCTGGCTCGGGTCGGAACGGTGGCGTATAAATCAGAGTTGCCTATGGGGTCCTAGATACATGCCGTGTTCCATGTCAGTTTACTAAAAAAAGAAAATGGGGCTAGTCAATTTAGTAGCCTTGCCATTTCCATTCGAAGTTAATACCGCAGCCAAAAACCATTTTGGATCGATGCATCATTCATAAGGGAAAATACCGCCCAAAAGTAGAGGTTCTGGTTCAATGGGTAGGGGCGCCATGTGAGGATACGACATGGGAAAATTTGTGGCGATTCTCTAAGTCATATCCAGAGTTTATCCTTGAGGACAAAGATCATCCAAGGGGGATGGAATGATACAATTTGGGTGGCCATGCATGCCAAGATAGGCAATGAAGGCCAATTGGGTGAGCACGTGCGTGAAGACCAAGTCTAGGAAGGGATCGTGGGTTGTTCAATTTTTTAATTTAATTTAATTTAATTTTTTATAACAAGAGAAACAGGGAATAAGAAAGGTAGAGCAAGTAGATGGAACCAAAACAAGCATATTAACAGCTCTCCTAACACAAGGAGGAAAATCCTCTATCCAGTAAAGATCTTCAACAACCTTTAAGGCATTTTTCGCTAGGTCGTGCGCTACATTGTTAGCTAATCTAGGAATGTAACTAACAAAAATAACCTGAAGACTAGAGACAAGAAAAGAGATTTCAGGAAGAATATTATCACTAATAGAATCCCGATGACTGTCTTCGTTGATCCAATTCACCACAATAACTGCATCTGATTCTAAAACACAAGGAGTAAGGCCACAATCCCTGCTAAAAACCAAACCCCTATAGATAGCCATTGTCTCCGTGTAAGATCCTTTATTTGTATTGGCTTGATTCCATTGTAAAACTCTCTATATTTGTATTAGAAGTTGCTTAGGTGTTTCTTGGAAGAAAGGAGCCTCATAGGTGAAGAAGCAACATCTTGTGCAAATATCGTCTTCAAGGGGAACATAGCATACTTGGATGCTAAGGTATCAAGATTCTTCTTCCTCTTGCAAGATGTAAGCGCACACACACACAATTCATATATGCGTGTCCCTGCATCGTAGTTCAAATATTTGGTATAACACTTTCACACACATTTAGCATGCACATGCATCTATCTCATTGTTGACAATCTTGTAAAATTGCATGTTTTCTCACTATCGCTTAGATATGGCATGCTTGTGTTGCATAGTGTTTATTTGTTTGTGTTTCTTATATTTTGGACTTGAAAATGATCTTATTTAATTCCTTATTGAGTTCCGGTCATTTCAGTTACTCATTCATTAAGTTTCGAGTCCATACGACGTAGTTATGCTACTTTGCATTCTCATTCGTTGAGTTGTCTTCATCTTCATTTTCCGAGATGAATTCCCAACCTTTTGTCAAAGTTTTTTAGTCTTCATTGTGCGTGAGGGAGTCACGGTTCATAATCCGAAAACGGATTCGAATTCGGAGTTTGGATGCCCGTATACGGCTAAAGAACGCGAGAGGTGCGTGGGGGAGCTTGCTCGGCCAAAGGCCAAGCAAGGAGGACCACGTGTGCCACACGGCCAGAGTGCCTCTCTGCCCCCGTGTAGCACATGCGCCCCACACGTGGGCATGGCTGAAAAGCTTCTTTTTTTTGGACAAAATTGCCCTCCTTCTCCTTCCTTTAAATGCCTTCTCTTCCCTCCATTTCCAAACACTTGAAGAAATTTCTATAGAATTCTTCAACATTTTCATTTTCATTTTCTTATTTTGATCATAACTCTCTCATATGAACTCGAAATTGAGTGATCCAAAAGCCAAAATTGTTGGTCTTGAAGAGAGCTACAAACCCCAAGCATTTTTTGAGTCATTTGAGTTCTTGATTTTTCACAGTTGGCAGATTTCAGTCCGAGACTCAAGTGTTGTATGTGAAACTTCTTCTCTTTCAATTTCTCTTGATCATCTCTTTGATTCTTTCTAATTGATTGTTGAAATATGTTGAGAAGTATGTTAGATCATATGCTAGGGTTGTATGATTGATTAATTAATTGAGTTTAGCTTTGTGATCTCTCTTGAACATATTTTTGTTAGACTTGATTTTGCTTGAAATTGCTTCTAGAAATTGATTGTATGATGTGCTTCACGTTATCTTCTAGATTCAATTTTATGATATAAGAACTAAAATTTGTGTGACATATATTGAATATTCTAATCTTGTTCTTATTGTTTTGGCATGCTTTGATTTCTATATAGATTTGTGATTGTGTGTTGATAGTATATTCTATATTATCATTAAGCATGTTCATAGAGTGTGTTTGATCTACTTACTCTATTTGTGTGTGTTTGCATCATTTGTATCACCTAGATCATTGCCTTGTAATATGTTGAAGTTTCTTGCAAAGTGAGTGAAGCTGTGTTTTGAGCAAGAAGACTTGGCTAGGAAAGGTTTCCGGATAGCCAAGCAAGAAGCCTTAGTTAGAATCAAGGAAGCCTTAGTTAGAATCAAGGTGATTCGGATAACTAAGCAAGAAGTCTTAGCAAAGAGTTTGATACTCCGGATGGTTGAGCTAGGAGAGCTTAACTAGGATCTCTTGATCTAGATTGCTAAGCAAAGAAATCTTCCTAGAGACTTTTTAGTCTTGGATAGGAAGTTGCTCTCTAGAGGTGTATGACACATCTTGGATAGAGAGTAGGCTTTGTGAATCACTAGCCCGAGGGTTGTTTAGGATTTGATAGCTTGAAGTGGATATCATAGTGTTGATAGCTTTGAGTGTGTAAGTCCTTTTCGTATAGTGGATTTGCTTTGCCGGTGGTTGTGGATTCAACCCGTGGATGTTTCCTCTTTGAGGTTTTACCACGTAAAAAACATTGTGTCTCATTTTCGCTTTATATTTCTTTATCTTCCATATGTTCACTTGTATTGATTCTTCTGTATATTGATGCTTACATGAATTGATTCATATTATACAATTGTTATATCATTTCAAGTATTCATTTTATTCTTATATTCCGCATTTTTGAATATTGGAAGAATTTGGGTCTATACCTATTCACCCCTCCCCTAGGTATAAAACACTATTGCTTTAAGGGAATTTCACTCCGCCATATTCACGTCAAAACACGCTGCCATAGTCAAGGAACAAGAGGCCAAAACAGCACCCGAATGGTATCTAATAACGATACCCAAACCAATACGACCACCTTCTCATTTACAGCAGCATCACAATTAATTTTGTAGCAATCTGAATTTGGTGGTCTCCAAGAATTTCTGACTTGGCTTAACAAACAAGGAGGAAGAAGCCTACAATCATCACTGCTGTGGAAATCAGGTAGAAAAACTTTACACCACAGAGCCACATCAAGCACATTCTGACTTGGAGTCTCATGCAAAACTAAATTACGAAGATACCAAATTTTTCACACTATAGTACAGAGCAACCCCAAATCAAAAGAGTTTAAGACCGAGTGGCACTCCAAAATAAAATCAAAGAAGTTAGAATGAGAACCCCTAACCTTGACTTTAGATGGGATCCAATCCTTCCTAGCATATTTTAATTTATTGCAGCCCCAAAGGGCATGTAAAGTGATCTCACCTAACCCATTGCAAAGAGGACAAATAACACACACTATCAAGCCATGACTAGCGAGGTTTGACATGGTTGGAATCCAATCCAAGCAAGCCTTATAGATAAAGATTTTAATCTTCGAAGGAACCAAAAATTTCCATAACGAAGACCACCACTATTGCAGTTGAGAACTGTTGGAGGAACTAGGATCGAATTCAGAAAATTTCCCAGCCCTGTACCCACTCTTTAGTGTGAAACAACCGTTGCTGTCGTAGTGCCAAATAAGCATATCATCCACCGTAGCACAACCCAAAGGAATTTGCAAAATGGCTCTAGCAACCTCACAAGAGAAAACACTAACAATAAGAGGAATATTCCATCCACCAGACGGAGAAATGAGCTGATCAATAGAGGCTTCAAAACCAAGAGTAGGAGAAGACATAATTTTGAAACCAGTAGGTTTAGGAACCCACTTATCCTGATAAATTTTTATTGCACTGCCACTCCCAACTCTCCACCTCAAACCAGAAGACAACAGATCTTTTCCCCGGTACAAACTCTTCCATATAAAAGAAGCGGAAGATTTTTTTGGAGCCTCCAAAAGACTGCACGAAGGAAAATAGCACCCCTCCAATACTCTGGCAGCTAAAGAATTGAGGTTTTTAAAAACCCTCCAACATTGCTTAGCTAAAAGGGTGTTTGGTTTGGTCCATAACTTCTATTCGATTCAAATCGATTTAAATTTTGAAAACTGAATTGAATTCGATTCAGTTACGGTTTTGGACATACAAAACCGAACCAAACATAACCGAATTGTCTTAATTAATTATTTTCTAAGGTTCAATTTTATTATGGATTGTTTGTTGATGATGTTTTATTTTGGACTACATTATGTAATACATTTTTTTGACTTCTATTTTATAGAAGTTATGAAAATTTTATATTTTGATTAAGTATGTAGACCGAATATGATTTGAAAATTTAGATTTGGATTGAAAATTGGGTTGTATTTTGTTTAAATTATTTTTCACATATTATGTTTTCTTGAAAAAATTTAAACCTAAATGCCAAAAATGCAACTTAAGAGCCTAAAAAATTAAAAAACATATAAAAAAACCTTCAAAGCCCAATTGTTCAGTTAGCTTAATGGTTGTTCGGGTTATTTTAGGTTATTTCAATTAAGAGTTATTTGAGTTAGAATAGATTGTTAATAATGGCAAGAGGTGTCACCAGAATTATGGACCACTTATGATAGCCTCCTATTTTCTTGTTACCATTTTGTTATTTTATTGTGTTGGTGTAGGCTATAAACTGGCCAATTTAATTTGAATAAAGCTATCAAATATTATAACCCAAAAATATCTCTTCCCTATTCTTATCTTTGACTTCTTCTTCTTTTCCTCGACCCTTTCTTCTTTTTCTTTCCTTTCACAAAATTCGACCTTATCAAAATGATAATGTTTTTAATAGTTGTTGTTTGGATGATTATGAATAGGGGTGGCCACAAAAATTGAAACCGAATTGAACCGAACTGAAAAAGGGTGTTTGGTTCGGTTCATAGCTTCTATTCAGTTCAAACCAATTTAAATTTTAAAAACCGAATTGAACTCGATTCGGTTTCGGTTTTGGACATAGAAAACCGAACCGAACCAAATTGTCTTAATTAATTATTTTCTAAGGTTCAATTTTATTATGGACTGTTTGTCGATGATGTTTTATTTTGGACTACATTATGTAATACATTTTTTTGACTTCTATTTTATGTAAGTTATGAAAATTTTATATTTTGATTAAGTAGGTAGACCAAATATGATTTGAAAATTTAGATTTGGATTGAAAATTAGGTTGTATTTTGTTTAAATTATTTTTCACATATTATGTTTTCTTGAAAAAATTTAAACATAAATGCCAAAAATGCAACTTAAAGGCCTAAAAAATTAAAAAACATATAAAAAAAACCTTCAAAGCCCAATTGTTCAGTTAGCTTAATGGTTATTCGGGTTATTTTAGGCTATTTCAATTAAGAGTTGTTTGAGTCAGAATAAACTGTTAATAATGGCAAGAGGTGTCACCAGAATCATGGACCACTTATGATAGCCTCCTATTTTCTTGTTACCATTTTGTTATTTTATTGTATTGGTATAGGCTATAAACTGGCCAATTTAATTTGAATAAAGCTATCAAGTATTATAACCCAAAAATATCTCTTCCCTATTCTTATCTTTGACTTCTTCTTCTTTTCCTCGACCCTTTCTTCTTTTTCTTTCCTTTCACAAAATTCGACCTTATCAAAATGATAATGTTTTTAATAGTTGTTGTGTGGATGATTATGAATAGGGGTGGGCACAAAAATCGAAACCAAATTGAACCGAACTGAAAAAGAGTGTTTGGTTTGGTTCATAGCTTTTATTCGGTTTAAACCAATTTAAATTTTGAAAACCGAATTGAATTCGATTCGGTTTCGGTTTTGGACATAGAAAACCGAACCGAACCGAATTGTCTTAATTAATTATTTTCTAAGGTTCAATTTTATTATGGACTGTTTGTCGATGATATTTTATTTTGGACTACATTATATAATACATTTTTTTGACTTCTATTTTATATAAGTTATGAAAATTTTATATTTTGATTAAGTATGTAGACCGAATATGATTTGAAAATTTAGATTTGGATTGAAAATTAGGTTGTATTTTGTTTAAATTATTTTTCACATATTATGTTTTCTTGAAAAAATTTAAACCTAAATGCCAAAAATGCAACTTAAAGGCCTAAAAAATTAAAAAACATATAAAAAAACCTTCAAAGCCCAATTGGTCCAAAACCGAATTGAACCGAATTGAACTGACTGAACCAAACCGAGATAAAGGTGTTCGGTTCAATTCGGTTTTCAAGTTCAAAACGGTTCAAACCAATTCACATTTTTAAAAACTGAATGTATGTCGGTTCAATATGGTATTGGCCAAAACCGAACCGAACCGAATCATACCCGCCCTAATTATGAATTGAAAGGAAAAGAAATGAGATAAATTTTATAAATATGGAGAAAAGAAATAAATAAATAAATTTTATTTTATTTACAAAAATACACTTCTTTCAACAATAGGAATAAAAGTCTAACAGTATTTATCCATGAAACCCAAATACAACTTGAGCAAACTAACTGCTGTGATTCAAGCTATGATACCACAACAACAACAACAACAACAATAGAAATAATAATAACTTGTTCATACGTTACACAATGCAAAAAAAAAAAAAAAAAAAAAAGTTTATTACCTGATAAAAACAAAACTTTCAATGTCATACAGGACCAAAAAAAAAAAAAAAGACCAATCAAAATAAATCTATCTCAAAATATCTATAAACACTACTCAAAATAAATCTATCTCAAAATATCTATATATATATATATATATATAATAAAGTAAATGGGAGATATGTTTTGTTATATAGGATTGTAACATAAATATAAAAGAAATATATTATCGTTCAATATTAATAGGGTTATTTTTAGGATATTGAAATCATTATTTCTACATTACTTCCAAATTTGGAAGGAAACCAAATTGGCTAAACAAGAATGAATTATTCTCTTCCTTTCCTTCTTTTCCCTCGGTTTCATTTCTTTTCCCTCTTATTTAATAATCCAAACAAGATATTAGAAATTTATCCAATTCCTCTCATTTCATTTTTCTTATATTCCATCAAATTAAATATAATGTAAGACCCCATCATTTGACAATAAATATAGCTAGAGAGCAAATATGCATTTATCTAATCAGACATCACTCTTAAAATCGAGCTATTGAAAATACCAAATTTCTCATAGTTATTAAAATTTAAAAATTAAGATAATTTTTCCTTTAAAAAAATAGTAAAGCTTGTACAAATAATAAAAAAATTTAAAACAATTTGTTAATAAAATTCTAAATTTAAAAATAAAATAAAATAGATTTTAAATAAATTCATTTAATTTAAAAATACTAAAAAAAATAAATTAAAAATGAAGATACTTTTAAATTTAAAAAAACATTTTTTTTGTAATATTTCCATTTTAAAATATTTTTTTAATTTATATTTATTTAGTGGGTTTTCTATCTATAAACTTTTTTCTTTATTTTAAAATTTAAATAGCTATATGTGATTTGATTATTGGTTCAATTTGAAGTGCTAGAAAGGTCTAATTGTTTGAATAGATAAATGTATATATATTTTTTGTATTTATGCTAAGCTATAGGGTCTCAACTCTCAATGCATTTACTAAAAAAAAGAAAATACTTTTTGTAAAATACTAAAAAAACAAGGGAAAATTGTATAAACTTACCCTAACGTTTCCCATTATGGCATAATATTCAACTAATGTATTTAATTACACAAACAACCACTCCTGTTAGTCAACTTCGGTTAAAGATAACCATTGACCATTATTTTTTTTGAAAGCCCAAAATTAACCCTGCACTTTATTACAAAAAAAATCTTAATTGCCCTTTATTTAAAACATTATCTACTTTAAATTATTAGAATATAAAAAAATAAATACTAAATATAATCATTTTTAAATCAAAAAAAATTAATAATAATATATTAAAACAAAACAATTTAGGACAACGTTAGTTTGAGAAAATACAATTTAATAATATTTAAAAAAACAAAAAAAAAACGTTATTTTGAGAAAATATAATTTAAAATTATGAAAGTCCAATATGAATAGTGATAATGTGCTATATATTTTTGAAATTTAAAATTTATTTATTTATTTAAAAATGATTATGTTTGGTATTTATTTTTTTATTTTTGAATCAAAATATAATGCGTAATTTATATTGAGTTAAATTATTTTGTCTTATAGAGATGAACATTAAACAAATTTTCGGTGCTACTGTATTTTATTATGACAAATGATTATATTTTTATTTCAAACTTTTGATGATTTTATTTATATTTGTGTTTAGAATACTAAACATAATCCTTTTTAAATAAAAAAAATTCAAAAATAATATAATAAAAACAAAAAAAATTCAAAAATATGTAACACATTACCACTATTTATATTGGACTTGCATAATTTTAAATTATATTTTCTCAAAATAACATTTTTTTTTGTTTTGTTTTTAATATATTATTAAATTGTATTTTCTCAAAATAACGTTTTCTTAAATTGTTTTGTTTTTAATATATTATTTTGAATTTTTTTATTTAAAAAGGATTATGCTTAGTGTTTATTTTTTATATTCTAATAATTTAAAGTAGATAATGTTTTAAATAAAAGGCTGAAGATTTTTTTTGTAATAAAGTGCAGGGGTAATTTTGGGCTTTTAAAAAATAATCATGGTCAATGGTTATCTTTAATAGAAGTTGACTAACAGGAGGGGTTGTTTGTGCGATTAAAAGCATTAGTTGCATATTATGCCATAATGGAAAATGTTAGGGTAAGTTTGTGCAATTATCCCAAAAAACAATAATATCACTTCAGCAAAAAAGAAACAATAATACAATGATTTAAATATTTAATGATCGACTGACTTTCCAGTTCCACTTTCTTATATATATATATTTCTTTACAAACACTTTCCCCAGTCCTCAGTTGGTACAGCGACCGTGAACTCTGCAAATATGACCGACAAATGACAAACAAACCAGTAACCAACCACACTCTTGCGTTGTACTGTCATTTAATAATGGCAAGTGAAAATTTATGAAAATGACTCGCATTTGACATATCAAAATTAGTGTATCAAATTTATTATTATTATTATTATTTTAACTTCATCGTCAGCCGTGACGATTGCTGTAAGATTTCGTTTATAAAGTTTTGATTAATATAAAACAAGAGTGAGAACCAATCTGTAGAATCTGTTCTCTCTCATAAGATATTATTCACCATTTCACAGCTGCTTCAAAGGTCAGACAACACTCTTCTTTTTTACTGCTTTTTTGTTGCAGAAAACTTCTGGGTTCTTGATGTTTTGGTCTCTCTTTAGTGTTTGTTTGTTTTTTTTTGAAGGTATTGGTATGGGTTTTAGTGTTAATCTTTATTAGTTAATTTATACATATTGTGTGGTTGTTGATGGGTTTCATAGTTATTATGCATATAGGTGGTCACATTTTTCTTGATATAAACAGGGAATAAAAATGTTCTTGTCCTTTGATGTTTGTTGAAGTTGTGTTCTGTTTGGTTACTGGGAAAAAAATGTTATGGGATAAGAGAAATTTATTAGTTAAGAGTAAAAAAAAAAAAAGAAGACTTTTTATTAGTTTTTAATTTTTTGGGCTTCAGATGGTAGTACTTATTTGTTTGTTTGTTTATTTTTTCATTTTGATACTGAATATGTTTTTTATTCGATTGCAGAGATTGTGTTACTGTGGAAAGTCAAAACTTCAATTGTGTTACTGTGGAAAGTCAAAACTTCATCTTTGTTGTGAACATTAGTTTATATTGCAAAGAAGGAGAGAGAGAGAGAGAGGGTAGTGGATTGATTATGCTTATAACTTATAAGTGAATTATAGTGGTAGAGAAGTGACAAAGAAAATGGCTTTCGAGCCATTGGTTTGGTATTGTCGACCGGTGAAAAATGGGGTGTGGACAAGGGCTGTGGACAATGCCTTTGGTGCATACACACCCTGTGCTACTGACTCTTTGGTTATCTCCATTTCCCAGTTGGTTCTTATGGTCTTGTGTCTCTATCGAATATGGTTGATCAAGAAGGATTTCAAAGCCAAGCAGTTTTGTCTGAAGTCAAAGTTATACAATTACATGCTGGGGTTATTGGCTGGTTTTTGTACTGCTTTGCCTTTGTACAGATTGATCATGGGTATATCGGTTCTGAATTTGGATGGGCAGAGTGGTCTTGCCCCATTTGAGGTGGGTTTTTTGGCTTTCTAATATTATGAGCTTGCTTCTTTAATTGTTTTTTCAATAATTTGCTTCTTGATATTTGCCTACATTATATATGAATATGCAAATCAATTCTTGATACATAACTGTGTCAATTTGTATTTGAAAATAGTGTTACTTATTTGTATGTTTCTTATTGTGTTCGGAGAAAAACTGACTTGTTTGAACTCTTGCATCTGCTTATTTATAATTCTAAAAGGAACTGGCAACTACAATTCTCTCTCTGTTTTATCCATTATTTCTTTGGTGTTTGATTTCTTGTTAGTCTTACTGCTAGTCATTTGACTTTGTTAATGTGCTCTAGCTGTGTTTATACGTGTGCTTGAACTTTTCAATTTTTACACAATCTGTTGTTAATCCAAGATATTGTGTGGTGCTTTATGTCAATTTTGTCAATTACGTTGATTTGTAGATGATGATATTTTAACATTTGGAGGAATAGAAGAAAGATACATGACAAAGTGCATAATTTTCTTTCCAGTAACTGACAGATCAAATTAACTAATACTGCACTGATGAACTATAGAATCATTTAGTTTCGCCTTTCTGATAAAAAATTATGTGGCCTGTGAGGTGTTGAAAATACGCTCCCTTTTTAACTGCAAGATCCAAATCCAAACCTTTTTGTTTCTGTTCAAAGAAAAAAAAAAAAAAAGAAGAAAAATTTACTTTATCTCCGTCTCTGTTACATAGCCCTTGATTATCATATTTAGTTGGAAAAATGAAAAACTCATAATATAATCCTTGAAATCAATAGGCAAGTTACTTATTTTTGCTGCTATGTGAAACAGTCATTCATTCCATAACACAATTCTGGAAAGCAGAATAATACACATTCTGTACCATCCACTTTGGATCTCTTAATTTCTATAAGGAAATAGGTGGTTGGATGTTGGTTGCCAAGGATCTCTTTGATTTACCTTTGCATCAACTGCCAACAAATAAATTATTTTGAAAATTTTGAAATGGTTGAATTAGAGTGTTCACCAATTTGGACTTGACTGTTCCAAATTGTTTATTTACTGCTAGTGTTTTCCCAAACGGTCTTTCTTGCATCACAATACAAAAAAAAATCTAACCAAGCAGGAAAGAAGAAGTTGCTTATGGTGCATCAGTCCATATTGTTTGATTTACCTTTTTTGAATTATACTCTTTATCCTTTTGGCAGTCTCTTTAAATTTGCTAAAGATATATATGGCCTTTGCATAATTTCTAATATAGTGACAGTTAACATATAATTTTATAGATCTCAGGATGTTCATTAACATCCATTTATATATTATCCTAACTTCCTAAGTGAGCAAACTATCTGCATTGATTTGTTTTCTAATAAAAAATTAAATATTCAAGCTGTGTAATAATTCAAGCTATTGCCAATCCATCCTTTCTATACTATTGATCTCAATTTGCAAAATGTTGGTGACGAGGGGTGAGCTATCAAATCCATAAGTAAATTCATACCTAACCTGCAAAATGTATTAACTTTTGTAGAATCTTTATGTTCAAAACTTTAGCTATACAAGTATGACTACTTTAAGACCATTAGAGGAATGTATTAATGTATAATGTAAAGGGGGGCTCATCTGCACAACTGAGCTGGCCCTGAGGATAATACGACTTTCATGTCCAGAGTATCTTATTGACTTCGTTTTATGGCAGACTGTTTCCTTGATTATTGAGGCTCTTACCTGGTGCTCTATGCTGGTTATGATTGGTGTGGAAACTAAAGTCTACATTCATGAACTTCGGTGGTATGTCAGATTTGTAGTGATTTATACCTTGGTAGGGGATGCTGTGATGGTCAATCTCATTCTGACAGTAAAAAGCTTTTACAATAGGTTCGTATTTCCCTGTTTCCTTTAATTCATGTACTTCCTTGGAAGGAAATCTAATTTCTTTTTTACCTCTTCGTCTCTTCCTCTCTCTTTTTATGTAAGACATGGTCATTTTTGGTGTAAGTTTACTTTTTCATTATTGGGCATAAATGTGGTTGCTAAAGAAAAACTCACAGTTGTACACTTGTACTTTGTTTTGCAGTGCTGTACTGTATTTGTTCATCAGTGAGGTCATTGTTCAGGTTTGTGTTCTCGTATTTTCTTTTCCACCCAAAGGGGTGTTTGTTATTTTACCTTTTAGTCTGTTATTTTATGTATGGTCTGTTAGTTGTGGGACTTGGCCTGGTGATTGGGTCACTGAGGTAGGCCAATCACCTCTTATTAGAAGTGTTATACAGCAGGAAACCAGCCTGTGGCTGTTATATGTATCCCCAGACCTAGACACAGTTATGGCTTCTAGCATAGCCTTTGGAGTCTTACAAAACTAAAATTGATTATTTTTGGATAAAATATTATTAAGCATCCAATGTGAGTCTTTTTTTTTGCAAGAAAGTACATATGTGATCTCTTGAAAAATGACTAGCCCAGTTCTGCACTTGAATGGCTTGATGGGCATTAGACCTGATACCTTTGACCTGTACTAATATTAAGTTGATAATTTATTCATGTCTAATTTATGCTGTAGATTAGTTAGCATGACCAAGATTAGTTGGAGGCATGGTATATAGACATGACTATGTACTGTTTCAGTTATCGGGCCTTGGTTTGACAATATAGCTTTTATTACTTAGTCTCTGACTCTCTGGTTTATATAGTCGGTTATATTATAAAGCATGCTGGTATAATTCTGAGATATGCTGTTGTTTTGATTTAGGCTTTGTTTGGACTACTTTTGCTCGTATATGTTCCTGATTTGGATCCTTATCCTGGTTATACCCCAATAGGGGCAGAATCAGTTGATGATGCTGAATATGAAGAACTTCCTGGAGGAGAGCAAATATGTCCTGAGAGGCAGGCCAACATATTTTCCAGTATGTATATACTGACATATATATCCCTTTTGAATAGTGTAGAAACTGTTCATTGGTGTATAAATTTTTGTTCATATAAAAAACTGTTATTTGGTGTTACGTGTTCCAAGAAGATAAGAACCATTTTAACATAAGAAAAAATTGAAATAAATATTTTAATTTCTGCTATTTCACGGATGGTCTTCCTTGAAGAAATAATTTGTTTTTCCTCGTGCAATTTTTTTTAAGTCGTTTTATTTAAGTTGAATTTTCCCTTGGGGATGTTTTTTAACTATTGATTTATTGTAGTTACATTGTATATCTATGTTATGAAGTAATATTATTGTTAAAAATTAATATTTTATATGGGTTTGATGACAATAAGGAAGATAGAAAACAGAGGGAGAATTTAGACTTGGTAGGGATAGAAATTAGGCAGGAAGAGTGGGGGGGATGAGGCAGGTAGAGGGAATTTGAAAGATTTAGGATTGGGAGAAAAAGAAAGAGGATAAAAAAAAAATGAAGAAATAGAGATAGGAGAGCCGGATATCAATCTTAATCATTTATCAAAAACATGAAGAAAAAAAAAATAACATTAAGAGGTCTGTTTATAGGCACATAAACCTAATCTGACTTGAACAAGGAAAATAAAACCTAAGCCAACTATAATAAGTAAAATTCTAAATATCTTAAAATATAAGAAAATGCCAAAAAGATCCACACTCAATAACTGAATAACTAGTATATGTTCTTTCTAATTGGTTCTTCATTTAAGGTTTTATATCAATTAGATCACTATACAACCCAAAAAGCTAGCTTATTCGGTTGTAAGTCCAATTTGTACATTAATAGTTCTTATGTTTACTTTTTCAATGTGGGATTTTCTCTCTCCCATGATTTCCAACAATGGGTAAAGCAGGTAGGATCATTCGGCAGCTGCTTTCTCCTTATTTTTGTTGTCACTTAAATTATTCCATGATGCGGAGGGCATTTCGAGTCTTCTTGAGGATTTGGTGAATAAATCATTTGACTGTTGATTTGCTTATTAATCCAAAATGTTTCCTCGTTCTTCTGCTAGGCACATTTTTTGTCTGGATGAATCCCCTCATGAAGCAAGGCTATGAAAAATTTATTACAGAGAAGGATGTTTGGAAGCTAGATACATGGGATCGGACTGAAACACTGAATGAAAAGTGTGTGCTTTTCTTCCTTATACTAAATTCATCATTGATTTGTGATTAGCAAGGTTGTGTGATGTCTTTTGTTGATTTTATAGGTTCAAGGGATGTTGGGCACAGGAATCACGAAAGCCTAAACCTTGGCTTTTAAGAGCACTGAATAGTAGTCTTGGAGGAAGGTAAAAATAGCAAGAGACTGCAAATAATTAAATCTGCCTTTTATATTTGGCAGTTGGTTATATGTTCAGAACTAGCTAAGTGTAATGTGTATGATTATGTACAACAGTCAAAATCTCATAAAAAAGATGCACTAGTTCCCATAGTTGATAGTTCTCGCAATAATGGTCATGTTAGAATTGGAACTTGAATATTATTAAAAGTGTCAATTTCTCATATAATTCTCCTTAAGAACAGTTGTAATCTATAACAATATAAGCAATGGCACCATCCATGTGGACCATTCAAAAGTCAGGACTATGCAATAGATTGCCGGTGTAGAGTGTAGACATCAACCAAGATTTGTGCTAATTGGATCTCTAGTGAAAATTCTTTTGTTCTTTTTATTTGGTAGTATAAGTTACTTCCATTAAAGATTGAATAGAGGTTCAACAACAACTACTGTGAGCTTAAATTAGTATTGTAACTTGAAAGACTAAGTTACTTTACAGGAGAGAAGAAAGAAAATTGGATAGAGAAGGGAAGAGAAAAGATAAACTCAAGATCTAGGGTTGAGTGAGAGGAAAAAAAAAAGGAAGGCAAGTGATAAGTGGAGGGAATACAGCTCTTGAATGTTGTTGCTCTTTTGTTATGGCCTTGATGGTGGCTGATTTTAATATGATGGCATTTTATTATTTTAAGGCTGAAAATACGGAGTGAAAAAATATATACAAAAGGAATCGAAGAGACTGTTAAGAGTTTAAATACCATCATTGGACCCTTTTATATCAGCTTAAGTTTTTGGGTATGTTGATTACCGACATGGTATTAGATGCTTTGGTTTGATTTAGGAGTCATGGGTACGAGTCCCCACACATGCATTTGTTTATGTATTTATTTGTTTCACGTGCCAAGCCTGTCGTTTTGGCATGTGAAGCGGTGTGTTAGAGTGCTTAAATACTAATGTCGGGCCATTTCCTATCAGCTTAAGCTTTTGGGTCCGTTGGTTACTAACGGAGACTCCTTGGACAAATTATGTTTCTTATTTTTTTAATCTAGGTTATAGAAGTTTTAAAATTTATTGTCTATGTATAGATTTGGTTCTAGTGTACTTTCATATAAGTGCATCTGATTGATTTCCTCTTAATTTTTGTGTGTAGGTTTTGGTGGGGAGGTTTCTGGAAGGTAACAAGTTCAATTGTGACTTTACATTATGGTTTTAATTAAGTTATGTGTTAAAAGTGCAACAGTATCATGTTTATGATATTTTGACCAATCATATGATCATATTCATTGATCAGAATGACTCCTGTTTCTTGAACTTCAAAGACAACTATACTAGGCATGTCTATCTTCTGGCATACATGCTGGTCCACCATTCATTGAATTTATCTTAACTTATGTCCTTGAACGATATGTATAGTATTTGCACAATATTTTTGCTATCTCAGTTACTTCAGAGATCCAATTTTAGAAAAGAACTTTCGTTTGATAAGTTGCTTTTCTAGCTCATTACACACACCCACCTTTTGATTCTTTTTCTTGGGTCTGACTTTCTTCTTAGTTCTTTGTTAATTGCTGATTTTGGTCATAGCATATCTAAGAAGGGCAGAGAAAAGAAAAGGGAATAAATTGGGATGAGAGATCTGTAGATTTGAGATATCCTCGCAATATGTAATATAATAGAACTTACCAGGGTAAGGTAATATATATTATAGCATTAAAGCTACATAAAGACCATTTAAAATTAAACTAAATAGGATATATAAAGATTCCTACTTCATGGTGGAAAGCTCTTATGCATGCTCACTTGCATAAAATGGTTTGGAAATTCATTCTAGGCACTTTACTGGGAAACGTGTCAGCCAGTTGAGATTCCGACTTCATATAGAAGCTGTATCCAGATATTATAACAGAAAGCCAATATTTGGTGTGTGTAACTAGAATATGTATTTTATGGTATGGGTGTAATATATGTACTTTGTGTTCTAGTGTAAGCATCAAAGTAGTTGCTAAATAGTTTAGTTGGTAAAGTCTCTTGTAATTATACAACAAGACCTGGGACTGAGTTCGATTTTCCCTAAGGGGAGGGAGAGACAATCTCCCATTGGTTGCCTATAACTCCTATAAGTCCACTAGAGCTTCAGTGGTCCAAGCTTCAAATGGTTCATGTATGTGGCATGGACACCAAACATAGGATATTATTGTTGCCTGAGGTGGGGCCTGAAAATTAGAAGTTTTTAGGCTTGATATAATATAACAGAACAATGAATTCTTGCATTTACATATGCTGGAATATAAGACAGCTTGGAAAACTTTGCTTTTCAATATTGAGATTCCATTTTTAGGCATGTTAGACTTATTTTTGTCAATTTGTGGACTTAATGCAAAATTTGGTGACTGCTGAACTATTTGTAATAATTTTATTTTTAATCTGTTAACCTATTTTTTCTTTTCATCACCTTGTAGATTGGCAATGATCTCTCGCAGTTTGTGGGGCCACTTATACTGAACCAACTCTTACAGGTCTACTGTTTTTTCTATTTTTATCCTCTTTTCTTAAATTCTTACTGATAGATTGTATACCTTCTTCTCTGGTTTCCGTATCATTAAAATTCTAATACACCTCTAATTCTGCTTTGCAATTGGTAAACTTGTCAATATTTATTTTATTTTTAATAGTTTACTTATTTGTTTTGATAACCTAATTGCAGTCTATGCAACAAGGTGACCCAGCTTGGATCGGTTACATCTATGCCTTTTCGATTTTTGCGGGAGTGGTATGAAAAGAATTGCTCTGTTATATTATTTTATTTATGTGAGTATGCTAAGATACATGTTGCTTGTGGAAGCTGATTCTGTTTTATTGTTGGTACACCATTTATTTGCTGCTTTTGACCATATTAAATATTAGTACATGCTGCATGTATCATGCCTTGTGGAGTAACTATATATAGGCCAATTTTTATTTTATTTTTTATTTATTTATTTATTTATTTTTTTCTGAATGGGGTTTAATATTTCGTTTGAGACTCACTTTGTTAAATGATTGAGTATTTCTGAAACCAGTTCCATTACCATATGATGAGATGGTTTCCCCCACTGATTTGATTGTGATTAGACTGTGTATTCTAAATAAATTACATGTAAGACTTGACTACTTTTATCTCAACCCAAAACCTCCATTTCTAGCTTCCTAGTTCAGTGCCGTTTTATTGGCTGAGTTGTGGCCTATTTGTGGGAGGAAAGTGGGTTTGACAATGAATTTTGCAATAACTGAAGCTTGATTTGGTTAATAATACAAACAACAATAAAATGTGTTAAGAGTGCTTCATACTATTGTTGATCCCTTTTTTTTTTGAAAGGATTGTTGAGCCCTTTTTTTAACCGATTAAGCTTTTAGGTCTACTGGTTACTAATATGGTATCAAATTGTAGTTGACCAAGTGGTCTCAAATTTGAATTCTATGAACCCCATTATAAAAATTAAAATATATTTACAACACAGAGCAACATGGGATGTGTATCAATCCATGTGACAAGCCTAGAGTCATGTTTTGTATGTGAGGGGGTGTGGTAGAGTGACTAATACTATTGTCAGGCCCTTCTCCAATAGCTTAAGATCTAATGTCTAGTGGTTACTAACAATATACAACTTAAAAGCATCCAAATGACTTATCAATTTGTTTTTCTGGTTCTTCTTCATTTTATGGTAAACTTTTAGGTCTTGTCCATTTATAGCTTTGTGTTACTTTCGGAAATTAAAATGATGTTACGTCTGGATGTCATGATTTCCCCTTAAATTGAAAATATTGATGTAAGTTATAAATCAAAGACCACAAAATTTCTGATTGGATGTAACTTGATCCAGGTATTTGGAGTTCTATGTGAAGCCCAGTATTTTCAGAATGTCATTCGTGTCGGATTCCGGCTGAGATCTACTTTGGTAATTTTGCTTTCTTTCTGAACTCTTTAAATATGCTTCTGATGCTTGTTTAGATACAATATGATTTGATATTGTGCCATTTTGGAGTATTCTAACACGCTTATTCTATAATACCATGCTGGCGACATACTGACAAAAATAACAATGCCCAATCACCACATAGTTACCTATTTTCCTAGGATGGAGTGAACTTTTGGTGGTGCTGGGAGGTAGTAGCGTGCTGTGTCTTTCATACTTTTCCTTGAATTATTGGTTCTTATGGATCTTTCTCTGCTTTGTTTTGGTTTGCACAGCATGTTATGTGTTTAATTTTACTTTTGCAGGAAGTTTGGAATATGGGTTTTGTGTAATTTCCATATTCTAACCGGTGATATTATCTGTTTTTCATTGGGGCCTTCATTTTTATTGCATACATGATGCCTGACCAATAACATACTAGAATTAATTTAGCAAAGAACATAGTTTAGTTTTTGGGATCCTTGCATATTTTACATCTCATAAGATATACAATGGTGTTGCGTATTAGCAACTTGAAACTTCAGAAATCTTAACTTTTACTCTATTGTTTGTGGTCTATATTATGAGATTTATTTTGAATTTAATTTCTAGATGTTACTCTTTTGTTAACATGATTTGAATTAAATCTATTGTCAATGGAAGTGTAATTTAATTCGGTTAATTTTGAATTGCTTCACTTGTCTTGGAATTGATTGAGGGTTGTATCTGCTTATAGCTTTGGGTCCTTATTTGAATAATGGAATGTAGTATCCAAATACTGAACATTCCTGACCTTGCAGCGTTTTGGAAATTTGAATTTACACAAGAGAATTATATTAGAGATATCGCTTTTGGGTTGTTGATGAAACCTTTGTCCCATTTGTTCTCAGATTTAAATATTTTGGTCTATGCTTCTTTCATCTTTTTCAGATAGCTGCTGTATTTCGTAAATCTCTAAGGCTAACCCATGAAGCTCGTAAGAAGTTTTCAACTGGGAAGATAACCAACTTGATGACCACTGATGCTGAAGCTCTTCAGGTATATCTTTCCCAGTGATTCTGCATACATATAGTGTTCTCCATTTACTTTTGGTTCTTTTAGTTAGTTGCTAGGCTTGAAAAGGGTTTAAATGTGCATGGTGTTGAACACCTCCCAGAATTTTTCTTTGGTTATTCTCTTACTTGTGGTAATGAGTAATCTAAAAGCCTTAGTCTGACCTAATCATCAGCGATTGTGGACTGTGACATCATGTCATGAAACAAGCTTAAATATCTTGCAAACAAGGGCTCTTTTTTATGCGACTGAAAGAGGCTTTTTTTATTCTTATACTGCACATTGCTTTGATGTTCCTATGTTAAAATTATTTTGATTGTTCACTGGAACTCTTAATTTTTCTGTTTTATTATCTTGAAAATAAAAAGTACTATTTATTTTACAGTACAACTCTCTTAGCTACAGCATTAAATTCAGAGTGGAACTATTTTCCTGCAGTGTGCACTTTTTTTTTTTTTTGGTCTTGCATGCATTCTCCTATTCCACTTTGGGAATGAATGAGGAATTGAGGATGCATTGTGATACTTCTATGCGAGTGAATATAAATTTTTTATCCCATTTCTTTCTAGGTTTTAATTATAGGATCAACTCACTTAGATGCCTCTCTAATTGAATTTGGAATGAGTGATTGGCAGTATGAATACCAATATGCAACTGATCCTAGTTGATGGAACTCATTAATAATTACCAAAATCAGTTTGTACTATGTGACAGAATCTATGAGATTTTTTGTTTTTGTTTGAATAGTTTACTTATATTATCAAAATCTCATCAAGCTTATTTATGAATTAATTGTTTTTCTTTTGGCTGCAACAGCAAATATGCCAATCTCTTCACACTCTGTGGTCAGCTCCATTTCGTATTGTTATTGCAATGGTCCTTCTTTATAAGCAATTAGGTGTTGCTTCACTTCTTGGTGCATTGCTACTTGTTCTATTGTTCCCCATTCAGGTACATGAGTCTGCCTCGTACTTGCTCATTGTCTATATTTAGAGTTGTCAATTTCAGATCAAATGTGGATATTTTTAATTTATTACGTACCTTTTCTCTTCATTTGCAAACCCATTTTTTTTTAAGAATCTGTTCCATAAATTTTTCATTCATTTCATAATCCTTAATTTTTTCTATCTGTTTTGTTGGTTGCAGACATTTGTTATAAGCAGAATGCAGAAATTGTCTAAAGAAGGTTTGCAGCGTACAGACAAGAGAATCGGCCTAATGAATGAAGTTTTGGCTGCAATGGACACTGTGAAGTAAGATACATTTTGAGAACAAGTGCTTTTTATTCTTTTATGCCATATAAGTGAATATATCAACAATCTTGACTGTGCCGAAAATGCCTTAGGTGTTATGCATGGGAGAATAGTTTCCAATCTAAAGTTCAAACTGTTCGGAATGATGAATTGTCCTGGTTCCGCAAAGCATCCTTACTAGGGGCGGTATGACCTATAAAATATTCTTGAAATTATTTATAAGTTTTTGTGAGTAGAATAAAATAATTGTAGATGTATAGTGTAAATTTTTTCTGATTTGTCGTTTGTTGTTATGTTTGAAGAATCATTCACGAAAAAGAAATTGTTAGTCAGTTTTTTTTCCTTCCCTGAGTTCAGCTTCTCGCTTGCATGCATTTGTTATATCCATGCTTTCATAGATTTAAAGCACATATAAGCTCATGATTGTATTTCTTGCAATTTGGTAATATAGAAATTAGGGAAAATTTATTGAGTGTCAACATATACCAACCATTTAAAGCTCTAAAATGCCAGCCCAGCACAAGTGCTTGTACATGAATGATGTCTTAGTGAGTATGTGGTATCATTTCTTTGAAATAGTAAGATAAAAATTTGGATTGCCTTTGTAAGGAATCTAAGTTCACATTTAATGACTTGGATAAGGAATCTAAGTTCACATCTAATGGCTTGGACACATGTATTGATTTAACTGTTTAGATAATTTGTTTATTTTAAAAAAGATTAATAACACATTTACTACCTGTTTGTTCTATTTTCTAATAAATGGTTATGTTTTACATACTGCATAGGTATGTATAGTGGAATTGATTAGTAATTAGGTTGATGGTATCACTCGAGTCTTTTGTATTTGTTATAAAGTTTTATTCTATTGCTGAGGTCTTACCCGAGAGCTAAAACTAGTTAAGAGCCCAAACAATGCAATAGTATTAAGTTTTCTTACACACCCATTCATGTGGAACCAATAATAATAAATTTTTGGCTCTAGCAGTTATTTAACATGTTACAAAAGTCAGTTTAGTAGGAATGCCTAGGTTTGAGTTTACCTTCGACACTATATTTGTGATTGTTTTTTAATTTGTTATACATTTGAATGTTTATTTGTGTTTGGGCTTAATTCACATAACAAGCCCATTGGTCTTGTATGTGAGAGTATGTAAAAGTCTAATACTATGGTTTGGGCTCATACCTACAACTTTAAACTTTTTGATCGTGGAATTAATAAACAATTTGGGCTCATACCTACAACTTTAAACTTTTTGATCTTGGAATTAATAAACAATATGTATATACTCTGAACAAATTCATATTTTGTTATTATTCTTCTCCGTATAGGAGGTAATTTATAGGAGAAATACAACTAAGAAAGAATCAGGAAATCCTATAATTAAGCTAATTGATTCCTAATCAAAATAGCAGTCCTATACATTAATGACAAATATTCTAACATATACATATCTAGTATAGAAACATAGCTTCTTTTGCTTTCATATGTTTCTGACAATTTCCATCATTTTGCAGTGCAATGGTTTTATACTAAACAGTATTCCAGTTGTGGTGACCGTAGTTTCATTTAGTGTATTCACTTTGCTTGGAGGGAATCTAACACCTGCACGGGCATTTACATCTCTTTCTCTATTTGCTGTGCTGCGCTTTCCCCTATACCTACTTCCTAACACAATAACTCAGGTTCTTTTCTTTTCTTATTTCATGCTTTTTTGGTAATTTCCCTATATGGAGGATAAATAACAGTCATTGCTTTAGCTATTTTGCATACTATAGCTACGTCTTCATATCATGTTATATCAAGTGGGTTGTATTGTATGTTGTTTGTGCTAGAGTGCTTAAATACTATTGTTGGTCCCTTTCCTATCAATTTAAGCTTTTGGGTCTATTGGTTACTAACATGGTATCATAGCCTAGTTAACCATGGAGTACTGTGTTTTCTTAATCATTGTTTTCACTCTTTTGCATTCTATAGTTACGTCTGCCTGTTGTTCGTCCCTTTTTTATAGGCTTAAGCTTTTGGGTCTATTTGTTACTATCAAAGCCTAGTTATATACTTATATCAGTGAGTATTGGATTTATTATTTGTTATCTAAATTTGTTGTGTGTTTGTTTTTGTGTTTGGGCTCGAGCCACATGGCCCAAGCTTTTGTGTGTGTTGGTTACTATCAGTTTGGTTACATTGAAAGATGAAGTCCTTGAATATATAACATGTTTGAATGTGTGAGACTTCTCTTTGCTCATTGTACCTTGGACATTTACCTGGTGGGATACTTCCATATAATTCACGTTATGATATAATTTCTTGATTTTGAATGTGGACTAGCTTAGATGAGCAACTTTTCTCAAATCTTTAGTTCATAATGCAATTTCTAAGTTTGTTTATGTTTGGGCGGAGCATGAGAGCTGTCTAATTTCTATTACTGAAAATAATGAAAGTGCATCTAGTACAGAGAAATTGATAAATAAAAGATGAGTTTTCTTCTTTCAAAAAAGAAAAAGAAAAAAAAAAAGAGATGAGTTTTATGTATTCATAAAATCATGTTTTCGGAAACACTAAGAACATCTTTAAGTTTGTGAATTTACACTACTTTTTTAAAAAATGAATTTTTTTTTTCAACTTTGTTTTTAAATATAAAAACAAAATGTTTTTTATATCTGTTTTTGATTTGCAAAAGAGAAAACAATTTTCAAAAACATTATGGAACCCCCTCTTGTTCTTTTGGTTTCTTTGATAATTTTTTGTGTTACATATTTTTCTCGATTGTATATTTAAAACACAAATCATTTAATTTCCATTCTAGTGTTACTGGTTGTAATTTTTTTTGAGACACTCATGCTGCTATTTTTTTACAGGTGGTAAATGCAAATGTATCATTGAAACGTCTAGAGGATCTATTCTCAGCTGAAGAGAGAGTTCTTCTACCAAATCCTCCCCTTGATCCTGAATTACCAGCCATCTCAATAAAAAATGGAAACTTTTCCTGGGATCCAAAGGTTTAGTTCCTAAACTGTATCTTGCTGGCACCCTCTTCTGTGTTTATGTGTTTCTGTTTATTTATTATTATGGTCTGAGATAGGATATAATTTCATTTGTAATGTTGGTGGGTCAATGGTTTAATTTGATGGATATAAGTGGCAAACAATCTCTGTAAAAGGTTATTTCTAAAAATTGAAAAGGATGAAATAATCATATTTTTTATTTCTACTTCTTGCAGGTAGAAACTTTCCTTTCCTTTTTCTTTTGTGTGTTTGTGTGTCCACATGCTGGCCTGTGTTTCAGGAGAGGTGTGCTGCATGAGAATTCTTCATTGAAATGTCAGCTTGAGGGGCAAAGCATTCTTAGTTAGCATGCCTTTATAACACGTATTCTAGAGTTCTAGTATTTTTCATTTTAGATTGATCCCTGTTCTAGGTAAAATTGGTTCACTCTTGATCAGCCTAAATTATCTTGGATAATCGGATTGGTAAGGCGTATAACTATTTCACCGGGATAGATACCTTTTCCATTGTGTCCCTTGATTAGGGGTATGGGTGGCCTTGCTGCTAGGAGTTAAATATACTTGAGAACATTGCATATGATGAGGTCCATAGTAATATTCAGATGTGAATTTCTGGAATAAAAAAGGCTATCAAGAATGCCTTTCTGATTGAACTGTCTTAAGAAAGTTGTCTCTACCCGTGGCTTTATAGTTTGTATAATATTAAACCTTTTCTGGTTTCAATTTTGTGTAACTTCTAAACTTCAATTACTAGTTTGAATTTGAAACAAGCTATCTCATTCTAATTTCACGTTGAACACTGATATGTATTCTATTCCGAATCCAAGGAAAGAAGATATCTTAATTAACTGAAGATAAAGATCAACCAAAGAGCTAGCTAAATTCAAATTTAAAAGATACCAAACCATTAAAGGAAACATAAACAGAGGGATTCGACCCTCGGTACGAATAACTCGATTAGAAACCTGGCATTTTAATCTACTCAGTTATCTCCTTTAATTTAAAATAATTACTATGTTACTTCACATGAAAATATATGCTTGAAAAAGCGTTTTTTTTAACTTAACTTTGTATACTACAAGAAATTGGAAGAATCTCTTGGCTATATGAAAGTTCTATTATATTTTTTTTGTCGTTGATGACACTTTGAATTTTTTTGACTTTTCAATCTCACGTTTTAAAATTTTAAAGATTTGATTTTATTATAGGCAGAGAGGCCCACATTGTCAAATATCAATTTGGATATACCAGTTGGTAGCCTGGTCGCAGTGGTTGGCAGTACAGGAGAAGGAAAAACCTCACTTATATCGGCAATGCTTGGGGAGATTCCTCCAGTTTCTGATGTGACTGCTGTTATTAGAGGAAGTGTTGCCTATGTTCCACAAGTTTCATGGATTTTCAATGCAACTGTAAGTTGTGGCATTCTTATATTTCTATATATATAGCTGAGGGGAATTTTTGATATATTTTCTCTTTTTGGGGCTTGTGTATGGACTTGTGTTACAGTAATCATAAATATGATAAATTGATTTGGCATGGAATACTGGAATCAGTTAGATCTTCTAGAATGAAATGGGAATGCAGTCCACTTGTTAGGTTGATTGTCATCTTAATGTTGAATTGTTGATAATTATTTCTCGCAGGTACGTGATAATATTTTATTTGGATCTGCCTTTGAATCAGCAAGATATGAGAAGACAATTGATGTTACTGCATTACAGCATGATCTTGACTTATTGCCTGTAAGTTATTCCGCAGTTATAGTAGATGTAGCAAGTTTGTAAATATGTGAAGAAGTCCCTTATTATTTTAACAATTTCACTTGAATTTTTTGCCCATCTTTCTCATGCTTGATGATTAGGGTGGTGATCTTACTGAGATTGGTGAGAGAGGAGTGAATATTAGTGGTGGGCAAAAGCAAAGGGTTTCCATGGCTAGGGCCATGTATTCCAATTCTGATGTGTATATCTTTGATGACCCCTTAAGTGCTTTGGACGCTCATGTGGCTCGACAGGTAAACAGTCCATGGTAGTAGATTTGTTATCGTTTTTTCTTCCACAGTACTTCTAGCCAGATATAATGTTTTTTAATGTATGGTTATGTTTACTGTTGTATGATACGATATTGTTGACATTTATTTCTTTAAAGTTGAGTATAAAGATTGTATATAGACTGACGACCATAATCTTTATTTATACTCCCTAATATTTGTAAAATTACATCACAGTCCTAAACATATAAAAATATTACCCACTCAAACACTTCTACAACTATTTATATGATCATGAAAAGATCAATAAAAACAAGTAAAGCTAATATTGAAAATTTGATATCATGGGCTTACTTTCCTGGTATATGCACGTTAGAGAGTTTTATGTCATTGTTTGTACTCTACCTAACAACTTAAAACTTTTGGGACTAGGGGTTATCTGAAATGGTTACAAAGCCAGTTTTGCTAGAAGTGTCTTGGTTCAAGTGTGCCCACATGATTGTATTTTTTGTTTGTTTTTGAACTTGTTCTGTATTTGAGCTTGGTCCACATGACAAGTTTGTTACTCTGCACGAGAAAGGAGTGTGTATTAGAGAGTTTAATATCATAGTTTGGGACATTGACAATTTTAAGTTTTTGGGTTTAGCAGTTACATAACAATATATAATTATGAGTTTTTGATAGAATATTATAAATTGGACTTCTTTCATTTTTTTTTTCTCCTTCTTTGTCTAAATTTTCAATTTTAAGTTTTTGGGTTTAGCAGTTACATAACAATATATAATTATGAGTTTTTGATAGAATATTATAAATTGGACTTCTTTCATTTTTTTTTTCTCCTTCTTTGTCTAAATTTTTTTTTGGTTTTTATATTACTTTGTGCTTGTGTTTTGAATGTGTCCAAGTCTTAGCCATAGTTTTTAAAATGTTTATCATGATCTTTGGTTTTAAATTATTTAATGTTACAGTGTTGAATTTATTTCAAACTAGGCTCATGTCTCATTGGTCATTTTCAGGTTTTTGACAACTGCATCAAGAGAGAATTAACTGGGAAAACTAGAGTTCTTGTCACAAACCAGCTACACTTTCTTTCACAGGTTGATAGAGTGATCCTGGTCCATGAGGGTATGGTAAAAGAGGTGGGAACCTTTGAGGATCTCTCTACTAATGGCACACTATTCCAAAAGCTGATGGAAAATGCTGGAAAAATGGAAGAATATGTGGAAGAAAAGGAAAATGTTGAGATTTTTGATCTTAAAACCACAAAAGCTGTTGCCAATGGGGTAACCAATGATTTTCCAAAGAAAGCAAGCCATACAAACAAACCAAAAGAAGGCAAATCTATTCTTATTAAGCAGGAAGAACGCGAAACAGGTGTTGTCAGTGGGAAAGTTTTGTCTAGGTAACAAACTTTTGTTTTTGTTCCTTTGATATTGCTGCAAATTTTCCTTTTAACCTAGATTATCTGGGAAAAAAACAAACATAAATGGGACTAAACTCTTATTCATGCTGTATGAATCCAAGCATCCCAACTTAGATGAAAATGTGAAACATATAAAATTTTATCTAGACATTTAGAACAAGTGAAGTTCAAAAAACAAGCATCTTATGGTTGTTACTCAAAGATTTAACATTGCTTCTTTTTCTTTCTTCCTATATATATATATATACCCCTTTATATGAGGACCTTGATTAAATTCATTGAATTTTGATAATTTTTATTTTTTTTATTTTTCATGAATGTCAAGAAAAATGAAATATACTCGGAAAAGTAATTGAATTTTTTTTAATGTCTTATATTTACAAAATCGGAACAATATCCGAAACTTTTTCAAAATGTGAATATACTTTATATAGCTTCTGTAGCTTTTAATGTTAATTTTGCGATAATCCTTGATTATCACAAGTAAAATAATCCTTGATTATCACATATTCACTTGTGATAATCTTTGAGACTGTTAGGTCTTGGTCGTCATATTTAGGTCTTGGTTGATCTATATATAGACATAGATATAGATATTTTCAATAATTTGCAATATAGATAGATGGATAGTTTTGATCAGGTTCAAGATCTTGCACGTAATTTTGTGCTGGGTCATGAATTTGTGGTACAAAGCACTAAAACATAAATCAAAACAAATTTGGGATCCCACACAAAATTATATGTGGGGGATCACGCAGGAGAGAAGTTTTGTATATATATAGGCATAGATAGTCATATAAAGGTCTTGACTGTTCTTGTTCGTGACACAACCTTGTCAACACTTACCACATATAACCTATATTAGAAATCACACAAATGAGTAAGAATTTATAAATACATATTGGGTTCTTCTCTAGTCAGGATTGGTGCTAAGAATTCCCACGAGTGAGAATTTGAAGGACCTGTCGAAAAATTTCAGGACCTGACTAGGGAATTATTATATATATATAGGTCTTGATTGATCTATATATAAACATATATGTGTGTGTGTGTGTGTGTGTGTGTGTGTGCATGTGAGAGAGATTTCTCGTCGAGTGTGCTAGTTTTGGTAAGCTCTAACTGAACACTTTATACTCTCAAGCTTCCTTTCAATGCTATTGAACATAGTTCTTCTCTCTTCCCAGGTACAAGAACGCATTAGGAGGTCTATGGGTGGTAATGATTCTTTTTACATGCTATATCTCAACAGAAGTTTTACGAGTTTCAAGTAGCACATGGTTGAGTAATTGGACAGGTCAAGGCGATTCTCCTGCTCATGGACCTGGTTACTACAATATGATATATGCACTACTATCAATTGGTCAGGTATGAGTTTTATTTTATTATTATTGGCCTGAAATTTCAATTGATTTTCCTTTTACTCATCTTTTTTCCTCATTATAGCATAGGGGTCTTTATCCCGCTATTCCAAGTGGAAGTCCTCTATTGTCTTGCATAAATTAGTGTTAGATATTGTAATCTTGTAGCTTATTCTATAATTTTTCTTATGGCTTTCAGGTTTTTGTGACACTGGCAAATTCATTTTGGTTGATCATATCAAGTCTTTATGCAGCCAAAAGGTTGCATGATGCTATGCTTCATTCTATATTAAGAGCTCCAATGGTCTTCTTCCAGACCAATCCACTTGGAAGAATCATCAATAGGTTTGCAAAGGATCTAGGTGACATTGATCGAAATGTTGCTACATTTATGGATCTGTTTCTAGGCCTAGTGTCACAACTCCTTTCTACTTTTGTCCTGATTGGATTTGTGAGCACGATGTCCTTGTGGTCCATAATGCCGCTGTTGGTTTTGTTTTATTCTGCCTATCTGTATTATCAGGTACATGAAACTCTCTATTCTTGTTGTTCATGTCTTTATTACCTTGAGAATATTCTGAATTGATTTCTACCTATTATTATCATCTCTTATTGTCTTCAGTTTATCATAGGAATCACCTGGTAGGTGTTGGAGCAGTTTGTGAATTGTGATAGTGGGTTTTTCTCTAGGAATTTGTGGCTGATTTTTTACTTTGTTGAATTATTTGAGATTAATTAGTGTCACTTTAAAGATCTAAATAGCTACTTCAGTGATGCATAGTCACTTCCTGGTTGCTTGGCTGCGATTGGTAGTTGAAATTCTTGTATCTTGAAGAGAATCTAATGTGAATCGACTAGGCAAAGTGTTACCTCGACAACTAGTTTTGGGTGTATGAACCCTTTCTAATACTCTATCCTGAGGACTAATCTTTTTTAAGGTTGAGGTATTACTAACTCTCGTTAGAATTAAAGGACACAGACGTACAACCCTTTCTATAGAACAGAGACTGTGTTCAAGATCACGAGTTAATGTTGACTCTGATTTCATCCACTCATTTTGTTGTAGATCATTTGTGCCCTTGCGAGGTTTAAACCCAGAGCAATTCACTTTTTTTTTTAGTTAACATGATGAACTAATCTTAGACGTTGTTATTGTCAAAGATTAAATACTATCATTAGATCCTTGTGCTTAAGATTTCAGGGTCTTCTGTTTGGATTCTCTCATGTGTTTGTTGTTTTGTACTTGATTGACATGGCAAACCTATGTTTTGCATATAAGGGGATCTATTAGAGGCTTAATGCTATTAATGGGTCCTTACTTATAAGTTTAAGCTTTTGGATTTGGTGGCCACTTGATAGTTCTCCCATCTTGTCCTTTTGCAAACCTTCTTGTCCCTCTTCCTACAAACATCCTGATTTCTAAGTGGCATATTTTATAGTCATGGATATGCTTCTGATTTGTACTTTAAAAACTATAACTAAAATATTTAATTTGCTAAGACTTTCTGGTTAAAAATGAATGCTGTGGATAGTGAAGCAAGTTTGGAGATCAATGCATGATTTTGTCTAGTTATTGAGAATGAATTTTTATTTACCCTTAACAACAGGACTTGTGTTGTGTGGTATATGATTTGATATTGCGATATGGATCAGTATGAATTACTGATCTTGTTATTTTTGTATTTCATTGTTAGTTGTCATGAATGCTTATATCAGTGATGTTGAAGTCAACTTTTGATCACAGTGTATGTTTGGTTCCACATTCCTGATCTGCAAACTGGTGTTTTCGTTTGTGGTTCTAAATTGTTTTTGGAGGAATAAGTAATAGTTTTTAACGAACGCTTGTTTTGTTTATTTAGAGTACTGCGCGTGAAGTGAAACGTCTGGATTCCATAACAAGATCGCCCGTTTATGCCCAATTTGGTGAAGCGCTGAATGGTTTAGCAACCATACGTGCATATAAAGCTTATGATCGGATGGCTGACATTAATGGGAAATCGATGGACAACAATATCAGATTTACTCTTGTGAACACGGGTGCAAATCGTTGGCTTGCAATCCGTTTGGAAACACTGGGAGGCCTGATGATTTGGTTCACAGCAACTTTTGCTGTCATGCAGAATGGAAGGGCCGAGAACCAGAAGGAATTTGCTTCAACAATGGGTCTGCTCCTAAGTTATGCATTAAATATTACTGGTTTGTTGACTGGTGTGCTGAGACTTGCAAGTCTGGCTGAGAATAGTTTAAATTCGGTTGAGCGGATTGGCACGTATATAGAGTTGCCTTCAGAGGCTCCACTTATCATTGAGAGTAACCGCCCCCCTCCTGGATGGCCTTCTTCAGGAGCTATAAAATTTGAGGATGTTGTCCTTCGCTATAGGCCTGAGCTTCCTCCAGTCCTGCATGGACTGTCTTTTCAAATTTCCCCAAGTGACAAGGTAGGGATAGTCGGAAGGACTGGGGCTGGGAAATCTAGCATGCTTAATACTTTATTTCGAATTGTAGAGCTGGAAAGAGGAAGAATCTTGATTGATGATTATGATATTGCAAAATTTGGACTGATGGACTTACGTAAAGTACTTGGTATTATACCACAATCACCGGTTCTGTTCTCAGGTACTCAGCATCCTCAATCTTGGTTATTGTCAAAATGATAGTTAGGCGGACTTGATGATCAGTCGGTGCTTGGTGCCTGTTTCAGTTATTCAATCGACAACTTGATAGATTTTACAATTGATTTTTTTTTTCTCTCAATTTTTGTTATTCTTGAACTTGAATATCTATCTTGCAGTAGATCTATTAAAAAAATAGTTTTTGAAAAAAAAAATTATAGTTGTTTGGTTGGTAGACTTTTAAAAAAAAAGGTCTATTTGGAAAAACACCTCCCCATGAGCTTTTGTTTAGTAGAGGTTTAAACTCTACTAGCCTCTGTTTAATTTAAAATAGACAATCTCAAAAGTCCAACCAAACAACTCTAAAAAACTCAAATAGACGTCGGTATACCTTTTGAGACAGTAGAAAGCTCAACCAAACAAGCACTTACTCTAACATAAGCACATCTTTCACAATTTTTTTTTATATGCTTATGACCTAGCATAAAGAATTCCTTAATAGCAAAGTTGTATAATTAATTACCAATTTGTTCTATTTTGTTCAGGAACTGTGAGATTTAATCTTGATCCTTTCAGTGAACACAATGATGCTGACCTTTGGGAGGCCTTAGAAAGGGCACATTTAAAGGATGTCATCCGCAGAAATTCTTTGGGTTTGGATGCTGAGGTACTTGTTCAAAATTCCTTTGTTACAACTCTATGTTTTGAGGTGTTATGCTGTATTTCATTGCCTGATCATGCCAGACTAACTTATTCATACAATTGACAGTTAGGAGCATTATGTTAGTGACATTAGTCTTGGGTTCTTGTTTTCAAAAACCTCATATGCTCATCATTACAAAACAGAAACAGATAAATAATTGACATTCTACATGATGTGGGTGCTGTGCTATCTACAATAATAAATCTTATTGAAAACACATTTCACTTTTTATTATTCCATCGTAATCAATCTTATTTTATGATTGAATTCCACATTATCAACATTATTATTTTTGTAATTGCATAAAATCAGTTGAGAATCTTTTCTTATTTTTGGTTGGATTCAGTTGGGAATTGAAAACTCATTTTACTGTGTCCTTTAAAAAAACTACTAATTTTAATAATTTTCTATGGTTCTACCCTGTCTCTCGAGTTACTCCATACAGAGAGTTACTGCTTTATGCTACCTATGGTCATTACCCTGTGGAGTTAGTCATGTTATCAAAATAGTATCCTATTTGGGATGTGTATATGTTGTTAATCTTCATAAATGCATATGGTTTAGATCTTCACACCCCAACGGTCCAACTGCCAGATGAGGCAAAGAGGATCCAAATTTCTGTCTTCTTGAATTAACGAATCTATAGTTAAACATTTATCCCTAATATGTGACATTTTCAAAAAGTGAGATCTTTTTTTATTTGATGGGTTGATCTAGGTAAACTAAGCTCAATCTAGCCAAAGTTGAGAAGAATGAATAAAATCTTATATTTTTTTTTTTGTGTGACAGACTTGACATATAGATAAGAGCATTCTACAGCTTCATAAATAAGCAGCTTAGAATATTAGACCCACCTATATACATCCCATGAAATTAGGCACTACACAAGCTGTACAGATCATAGAAATATACTTGTCAGTATGTGATTCTTTCCTTAACATAAAAAAGTTAGCAATCTAATTCTGGATATTAAATCACCCCATATATCATACCAAGTGCCAACAGCCAATGTGCAGTTAGCGATTAAACAAATATGTAAACTTAGTACTATATATGTTCTAATGAAGTTTCACTAGATTACTAATGAGATGTTTCTCCAGAAGATTAAGATGCTTTTTTGTAAAAAGTAGTTTGTATATGAGAAAGAGTGGAAATTTCATTGAATACAATGTTTGATTGACCACTGCTTTTGATTGAACTGTTGCAAGTTGTGCAAAATTTTGAACTGGATTCAGAAGTCAGTTTATACTTGCTGCTGTCGATTTGGATAGTTTGTATAAATAGATTGGATATCTATATACAGTCTGTCCCTTCCTCTGTTGATGACTTGATTCCTTTGCTTTTGAATTTATTCAAAAGTTAAGTGAAATGTGAGTTATAGAGAATGTTCCTCTGTTCTTTGCTTAGGTCTCAGAGGCAGGGGAGAATTTCAGTGTTGGACAGAGGCAACTGTTAAGTCTTGCTCGAGCATTGTTGCGGAGATCTAAGATACTTATTCTTGATGAAGCAACTGCAGCTGTTGATGTTAGAACTGATGCACTTATCCAGAAAACTATACGGGAAGAATTCAAATCATGTACTATGCTTATTATAGCTCACCGACTTAATACCATTATTGACTGTGACCGGATCCTTCTGCTAGATGCTGGCCAGGTATGCTTTCTAAACTCTATGATCTCTTTTAATTTGTTTGTTTATTTTTCTTGCTACTGGTGTGAAGAAATACCTTAAAACGAAGAATGTTTATGATAAAGTGCATGCAATAAGTTTTGAAATATGTCAATTTATCTATCAACAGATTCTTTTGGTTTACAGTTTTTAGCATCCAATCTTTGCGTTCCTTTTTCCTATTTTCTTTTTGTGACTTGGTGAATTTTCTATTCTTCAGGTTCTAGAGTATGATACGCCAGAGGAGCTGCTGTTAAATGAAGGAAGTGCATTCTCTAAGATGGTTCAGAGCACAGGCGCTGCAAATGCTGAGTACTTACGTAGCTTAGTACTTGGAGGGGATGGAGAGAACAAGCTGAGCCGAGAGGAGAACAAGAGATTAGATGGGCAAAGGAAATGGCTGGCCTCTTCTCGATGGGCTGCTGCTGCCCAGTACGCCCTTGCTGTTAGCCTTACTTCATCCCAGAGTGACCTTCGACGGTTAGAAATTGAAGAGGAGAACAGTATTCTCAAGAAAACAAAGGATGCAGTGATAACTATTCAAGGAGTTCTTGAGGGGAAGCATGACAAAGAAATTGAAGAGTCACTGAATCAATACGAAGTCTCTACAGATGGATGGTGGTCAGCACTCTACAGAATGATTGAAGGTAAAACAATTCAATGCTGCTTGTTGCATCACATCCTTTAAAGTTGGCCTCACATAAATCTTAAATTTATGGATGAATATATGAACACTTGATTTTCCCTCTCCCTTTCTTTGTCTTTGGAAACAATGGCTTAGTGTACAGGATGCCAATGATTTTGATTACAATGAAGAATAGAATTCATTTTAAGATTTTTTTTATTTTAGAATAAATGGAAGATATTCATAACCGTGTGATACTTTTATTACCGGATTAGTATACTAATTGTTATTTTCTGTTTTCAGGTCTATCTGTCATGAGCAGGTTGGCTCGTAGCAGGCTTCATCAATCAGAATATAGCTTTGAAGGGAGATCAATTGACTGGGACAATGTTGAAATGTAGGGAGCAACATTGTCCTCTATGGTCTTTGAAGAATAATGCCTCGTTGGCTTTCCTTAAAGGTTGTAAATCATCACTATGAAATGCGGTAAGACTAGAGTTTGCAGCAGCAAAAACAAAATGGGGAAATAAAACACACCCCCTTGAGGTTTGGAGTTAAGACAGCTAGATAAAAAAGTTTGTTTATTTATATTAACACCCCTCCATTTAACAGTAGTTAATTATTCTGCTAGATTGACCTTGTTTGATATATGAAAGGTTTAAAATACCCTTAAATAAAAATAACAAATAAAAATATTTTCTTAAAAATAAGTATGTAAAAAAAATAGCAATTAAAAAAAAATAATAAAGCTACAAAATATAAAAACAAAATTATAACATCAAAAATAAATAAATAAATAAAGATAAAAACAAAAATTAATTGAACAATTAAACTAAATACCACAACACAGATAAATAAATAAGGAAAAATTTAAAAATTAAAAAAAAAAAAAACATTAAATAAAAAAATGGAGGCCACACCTGGAAATGGCCTCCTCTAACTAAAGGTGACCACGGTTTGAACCGGAACCTAAACCTATAAGGTTCCAATTTCGGTTCTTCAATTTGCAGAACCAGTTTGGAACTGACGGTTCTAGACCGGTTCCTTTAAAAAAAATTGAAAATAAAAGGAAACTTAAATAGTTAAATAGTTAATTCAAATGATTTAATTGCTATAATTAAAAGATAATAATTATCTTATTATTGGCAATTGATTTCCATTTTTGAACTAAAGGATATCCAGTGAGTCATTTGATATGAAATTTGTTTGTCAAAAGATATTTGTAAAGCCCTTAACAATGTCCTCAAAATGTGTAAAACAAGAATAATGACAAGCTAGGTATCATTTCACAGGGATCGGAGGTAATGATCAAATTAAAATGCTAATACTACTAGTGCATAAAAGTAAGATGTGATGATTGGTTCTGGGAATTAACAATTAAGGTGCAATTAATCAATTAAACTAATGTTAATAAGAATGTGGTGTGAAAAGATATGAGATAGATATGGGAGTAGATGCAATCACAACACAAATAGTGGACAATCCAATTAATCCTTTAAGAGCCTATTCGATCTTTTAGGGCAAAATCTACCTTTAGGTGTGATTGGAAAATCACTAAACCATCTACTACACAACAACTAAGGGATATTAAATTGAGTGTAGAGGGGGTTTCTTTTTAAGCATAGATAGATTTCAATAGTTAGGATGGCTCGGAAGGGCATATTCACAATCCACCCCTTCCATTATAGCCGGGATGTATCGGAAGGGCATATTCACGACACAACCTTTCCATTCAAGATAGCTTGTTTATCACCTTGAAAGTGTGTATCTAGACTTGAATTAAGAGAGGGCATATCTACTTAATCCAAGAAGATATTTACTCCTTTTATAAAAACTCAAATCAATTTGATCCTAAATAAGAATTAAGAGAGGGCATATCTACTCAATCCAAGGAGGAGTCAAATGCATTAAAAACATTGATTGAAGCTAAATAGATTAAATCCTAAAAATATGGTGGATTACCCACAATCCATGTACAATTACATCAACTTCTACATGGGGTTTAGCTACTCATAATCAAAGTACAAAGAAGAATAAAAGAAGCTAGAGTTAAGAAGAAACCCAAGGGCATATTGCGATCTCTCAAGTCTTCAAGCTCCTCTCCCCCTCCTAAGTGTGAAATTCGTGCTCCTTTGGTGGGTATTTGGTTAAGAGTGGAATTGAAGTGAAAAGGATGATATGTTAAGTGATTTGGTGAGGAAATTTGGTAGGAAATGGTGTAGGATTGGTTTGGATGTGGTGGGAGAGATTCTTAGATCTAAATGAGGTAAGAATGGGTGTGAGATCGTGTGTAGCCTTGTCAGGGCGTGAGGTATAAATCAGAAAATAATGTATTTATGGCGTTGCCAAAAATAGGTCTGAAATCGCTGACGTCATCGTATCTGGGCAACTTCGGGGGTTTACACCAGCAAACCTACCCTCTGTTTTAGTATTATTTCAAAATTAAAAGGAAACTTAAATCTTTAATTTAAATGATTTAATTGTTACAATTAAACGAGAATAATTATCTCATTATTGCCAATTGATTTCCAATTTTGAATTTAAGGATATCAATCACTAATGATTGTTTCCGTTTTAGTTTTATTTCAAAATTAAAAGGAAACTTAAATCCTTATTCAAATAATTTAATTGCTACAATTAAAAAAGAATAATTCTCTCATCATTGCCAATTGATTTCCATTACTGTTTTGTCCCCCTATTTCAATTGTTAAGTTGTCTGACTTCTTTCATTCAAAAACTTCATACTTATAACATACTAATATACATCGTCACATTTTTGTCATGTAAGCAACATAACTTCAATCATAATAATATACATAGCAAAAGTGTGATGATATGTATTAATATGCTATAAGTATGTATATATTGTGTGCTTTTTAGAGAAAAATTGCTAGACAATCAAAGTAAAAGGCAAACACAACTTTTCCTTTGATACAAACTAAAAAGAGTTTTCTTGTTTATTTTATTCTTGGATTTCAAGTGTACTTAATTTTCTTCTATCAAGTGATAAGTTCAGACTGAATTATAAGTTTGTTGGTGTAGTTATGTAGTAAACACGTATTAATTTTTTTTTTTTTTTTTTTTTTCAAACCCTTTTCCTATAAAATATAAATTCCCCCCTTCCATTTCATTTCTCCTCACTCCAGTTCTCTCTCAATTCTCTGATTCTTTCTCAATTACTCAATTACTCAATTCTCTAATAATTATTTTTTTAATTTATAATTTTAATTTTTTTTAAAAGGTTTGGTTCCGGTTTCCGTTCTAATTCCAATTAATTTTTTAATTTATAATTTTAATTTTTTTAACCAAGATCCAGTTCCGGTTCTACTTCCAATTGAAACTGGAACCGTCGGTTTCGAACCGAATTGGAACCGGGGTCACCTCGGTCTCTAACAGTAACAAAGTGGAGAGCCTCATTCACTCAGTTTTTAGTGGAGTATTCCTAGTTCCTCCTTTTTATATCCAAACTTCAACTCAAATATAAATCATGTCAACCACTTACAAATCTATTTCAAGCCACAACAATTCATATAACCTAACCCTTCCAAATCATTTTATCTTTTGTTAAATGAACTTTTTCTAAAAAGACCATTATAGCCCTACGATGTTAAGAGTTAAGTGATGTTTGTTAAGTTCAAGGGTTTCTTTATAAAATAAGCAAATGTTTCCATCTAGTTGTCAGGAGTCTAAACCTGAAGTGGGTTAATGCAATTTTCCCTTTTGTTAAATAGTGATTTCAACTAGATTTAAATAATCTTGTGACAAATGACCATTTAAAAAAATTCAAAATATTACGATAAATTTTGACACTGAATAGGTCAGGGGTTTACTGAGACTTACCAAGATTGAATACTATAAAATATATATTTCCATAATGTGAGATATCTACTCCCATGTCATTGGATAGAAAACTCATCCCACGTGTTTGTAAAATTTGAATGGTAATACTTGAGCCTCCCATTACTAACCAAGAAGAGGAGGTGCACTATCACCTATGTTGAGGGGGTGATGTGCTACCTCTAAGATTTTTTTTTTTTTTTTTTTTTTTTCTTATTTTTTAATTATGACTTGTGTTAAATGATTAATAAAATTATGATTGTAGATATTGACACTTATAAAACTTATTAGTACACTAATTTTTATAAGTACATCCATGTCTAAAATTTAAAAAATAAATATTATTATAAACACACATCTTAATACCAACAGTACCCTCATTGAAATAAATATATTCATTTTAATACATATTATTTATAAACACTCTTAAATTATTATTACATAAATTTACTTTTGGAAATATCTCGAATGTAAGAGTCTTATAAAAGGGAATATATAAAACCGTATATGGGGCAGTTATCTATCTTTAAAAAAAAAAAAAAAAAAAAAAAAAAAACCTTGTTGATATCTACGGCTGTCATTAAAAAATATATATTTTATTTATTGGATAAAGTTCATAATTATACATAAAGTAAAGACAAAAATAATATGATAATCATATGATGATGAGAAAGTTTGATACTTGAAATAAAATTATAGTTTAATTAGTGTTTAACATAAAAATTAGGGTTTATCATAAGTTTGTTTTTTGAAAGGTAGGGTTTTTTTTTTATTTTTTTTATTTTATTAATAAAGAAATATAGTTAAATATATGAGTGTAATTAATGAGTGAATATATTATTTGATTTATTTTTAATTAAAATAATTTGTCCTTATTGGTAAATTTCTATTGAGATATTTTTATAATTATTTTTTTTAATAAAATATGGGTGCATTAATAAGTTTTATGAGTGTTAATATCTTATTGAAAAAAATATATCATGTACTGTAATCTATATATAGTTTGAAGACATAAACAGTTATTAATGTATAGCAATGGTATATATGTGATCTATTTTAAATTTGTAAATCTTTAATTGCACCATATTAAGAGGGATTTTTTTCTCTGATCTAAAACTGCACATATCAAGAGGATCTTTTAAAATTTTAAGTATATCTATTGAAGATAAAATCTTATCAACCGAGAATCTTTGTGTCATTGATCTTGAACATAATAATAGTAAAGAAAAGAAAAAAAAATTATAATTATAATATCAGAAAAATCAGTGGCAAAAGTTAAAAAGGGAAAGATGTATTGGATTTATTTTATCAATAAAGATTAAATGATTTGTAAAGGAAATTCAGAATTTGGGAAATAAAAATAAAATGAAAGTCTATGGGGAAGAGAAAGAGAACATCTGAACATGCATGTAGATATTCACTGTTCTGTAGATAAGAATGGTATATTCTTGCATTGCCACTAGCCCACCTCCATCAGGCCACTATCTAAATTTCTATCACAATCTAACAAATTTTGATTCGGATTCCCTTCTCACCTTGTATTGTTCTTACTCAAATCAATGGTTTTGATTGATTCTATCTTTTGGTAGAATAAATACATAAACATAAATAGAAATAATTTAGACCATTGATTTTCTATATTAAACATATGACAATAGATTATAAAGGTAATGATAATTAAGACAAGAAGATCCTGATCGGTATTGGATTACAAGGGAGTGAGATTATTTGGTCCAATGTGATTCAAAATTCTAATCATTTTGGGTCCATAACTCCATATATTCCCTCTCCGACGAGATTATATATATATATATATGTTATTTTTTTATTTTATTAGTTAAATTATAAATTATTATGAAATTATTTTAAATTTAATTTAAAAAATTATAAATATAATTTTATTTAAATATATTTTTGAATATTGTTAATTTAATAATATAAATTAAAATATTTATTTCATCTAATTCAATTTTAAAATATTATCAAATTTTAAATATTATTATATTTAATCCATTCACAAATTTTACTAAAGAAAACATAATACTAATTCAGTAGTGTATGTTTCACCGAATAAAATACATATTAATTCAATTTAGTTATTTCAACAAACACAAATTAATATTAATTTAGTTGGGTTCAATCTAATCTAATCAAATTTCATCTCAATCATATATTACGGGTCTCTTACTTGATTGGATGATATTATATAGCATGATATAAACATCTTTCATCGAATCATCGATAATCTAATAATAAATTGGAGGGATTCTAGCACTGATCAAATTTATTTATTTATTTATTTTTGAAAAGCCATTGCCCACCGGGAGATATCATCCATGCATAATATATATATATATATATCTAATACTTTTCTAATCATGACCGTCTTGACTTTGTAATTTTAAGATGTCCCAACCATAACCACACATTCACAGTGGGTCCATAGCCCCACATTAACAAAATACCCATACCTAATATGAATATATAGTTATGGTTGGACGTCCTTACTAGAGAATCATCATATATATATCACTAAAGTCTCTACTTTTTTCATGAATTGTCACATTTTTAAAGGTCTTTGTTATATTAGTCACTTTAGTCCATTTCACTAAAAAACTAACGGTCAACTATAACAGAATGTGTAAAAATACAATTTTACCCTTTATTGTTATTTTTTAATTTTTTCTTTTAGTCCATCTAGTTTCAATAATAGCTGGTCAACCCCTGAAAAAAAATTAAAACACCTTCATCAGGAATCAAACTTTCAACCTTAAGGTTAAAAGCTACAAACTTTAACCAGCTAAGCTACTCTAGCCCATTGTTGAAAGTTTGTTGAATTAAATGTATATATAGTTATATAATTTGTTTAAACTAATTTAACTCTATTTATATAATTTAAAATAAACTCAAATTTAATAATAATATATAAAAACATATTTATGAAAATGAAAAAGAAAATAACAAAACCCGTAAATTTTTGTCTTTCTTTCTTTTTTTGGATTTTTTTCTTTTCAAAATATATATTATTTCAATTTGATAAAAAAATAAAAAACCCAGAAAATCAAATCTCATAAATTGAAAATTTCCTCTCTTTTTTTTCCTTTTTTTTTTTTTTTTTTTTTTTTTTTTTCATAAATATATATTTTTTTATATATGATTTTATTTTAAATTATATAAACATGAGTTTATTTTTGTTATTATTATTATTATTATTTTTTTGTTGATTTTTCCCCTTTTCAATTTATGGGCTTTGATTTCTGGGTTTCATTTTGTTTTGTTTTTTTTTTTTTTTTTTAATTTTTCATTTTCATAAATATGTTTTTATATATTTTTATTAAATATGAGTTTATTTAAATTATATAAATAGATTTAAATTAGTTTAAACAAATTATATAACTATATATACATTTAATTCAACAAATCTTCAACAATAAACTAGAGTAGCTCAGCTGGTTAAAGCTTGTAGCTTTTAACCTTAAGGTTAAAGGTTCGATCCCTAATGGAGGCGTTTTAATTTTTTTCAGGGGTTGACTTGCTATTATTGAAACTAGAGGGATTAAAAGAAAAAAAATTAAAAAAAATAACCATAAAGGGTAAAATTGTATTTCTACACATTCTGTTATAGTTGACCGTTCATTTTTTTGGTTAAATGGACATAAATTGATGTATTTTGAAAAAACAAGGGATTAAATATGACAAAGACGTTTAAAAAGATAACAAATCATGAAAAAGTAAGGACTTTAGTGATAATACCCCAAATATATATATATATATATATAGAAAAATGTTCAAGTCAGTGCTTCCTGATATGACTTTGTAAGGATATTGAATGTGAGCCACTCGTTTTACATACTTTGACTTAGTGACTCACATTCATTATCCTGATAAAGTTATATCAGAATGTACTGACTAGATCGGGACCGTATATATATAGTCTTTTTATTGACAATTCATGAAGAAGTTTTGACAAGTGCATACACTTTGAGTCAAAGTATGTAAATCTAGTGGTCCACATTTTTCGTCATGATATATTTATTATCATGACGAACTGACAATAAAAAATTTGTATATATATATATACGGTCCCGTTCACATCGATGCGCATTGATATAGTTACATCAGTACCAATGCATGTGGACCACTGATTATGAAGAAGTTTTGATAAGTGTATACACTTTGAATAAAAGTATGTAAATCTAATGGTCCACATCCAACGCACTGACGAAGTTATATACAAACCTACTTTTCATCATGTGGATCAAAATCTAAGGGACAGTATATTCTTTCTCCCGCCCACAACTAGTGTCGGAATCAAGACTCGTGGGCAAACAAAAGCTTCAATATTCAACTCCTATGATTGGATGCAGCCAAAATCTAAAATCCATTTGTTTATTTACATTTTAATTTAATTTAATTTAATTTTTTTAATATAAATCTAAGGTGGGGTCAACATTAGCGTGACGCTTGCAATGACACACTTTATTTTGTCCTTGTTTTCTTTCATTGTTCATTGACTCATTGTATTATTGTAACAGTGATATAGTAAACTTGTCAAATTCATTGGAAACTATATGTATATATATAGCTAACCATGCATGTAACCTTTCTGGTGAACTCTCTTGCTCTACTCGATTTGCAAAGCAAAGCAAAATAGCAACAACTCAACTTCAGAGTTCAGAGTAATTATTCTTCTCTCTTGTTGTACTTGTTATGTTTCTTCTGTTACTAATGGTCTTTTGGTTTGATTTTTTGGAGTTTACATTTGTTTCCAAGTTGCTTAAATGGGTTTTTAATTTCAAAAGTAGAAGACATGTGAGTGTCAGTCTATATTTTATTTTCTTTCCTCTGTTTACTCTGTTTTCTCAGCAAGACAGCAACCAAATGCAGGTTGAGGTTGATGATAGTTTACATTTGTCATCTTTTTCTCACTGCATTCCTTTAAATAAAAATGGGTTTTTGTAACTTTTTATACAACTTCAGTTGTAATCATGTGAATTGGTTTGTTCATTGTGTGGAAGAGCAAAGGATTATTTGAAGTAATTTAGTATGTTTCATTCATTTTTGGGTTAAAAATACTATGCTAGTATTATAATGTGTTTTAAATAGTTTTGTGAATCATTTGTAGGTGACAAAGGATGGCATTTGAGCCATTGAATTGGTATTGTCGACCATTGGCAAATGGGATTTGGGCAAAATCAGTGGATAGTGCTTTTGGTGCATTCACAACCTGTGCAATTGACTCTCTAGTGATTTGCATTTCTCATTTGGTGCTTTTGTGCCTTGGCATTTATCGAATATGGCTTATTAAGAAAAGTTCCAAAGCACACAAGTTTCGTTTGAGATCGAATTACTACAATTACGTGTTGGGCCTCTTCGCTGCTTATTGTGCAGCTGAGCCTCTATTAAGGTTGGTGATGGGTATTTCTATCTTCAACTTGGATGGAGAGACTAGTCTTGCTCCCTTTGAGGTCAGTTGTTCCCCTAGTGATTGTTTTCTTTTTACACAAAATCTGTTTTGATGTTCATAGCATTGAAGATGTGAGGTTCCAAAAACTTAGCAGATTATGCCAACACTTAATCAATGTCAAAACCAAAATGATTAGTTCAATTATATCAGAATTAATCATTTTTATTTTGTTAATTGGCTGATGGTTAGGTGATATCATTATGTTTCGGAATGTATGTTGCTAAAAAATCATTTCAAGTCTAATTGGTGGTAATTTTGTTGCATACCATAATAAACTTTGAGGCCTAGTTTAACTTAGATATGCAAAGTAACTATGTATTCTCTTGCAGATGGTTTCTTTGTTCACAGAGGCTCTTGCTTGGTGCTCCATGCTTATAATGATTGGTTTGGAAACTAAAATTTACATCCACGAGTTTAGGTGGTATGTGCGGTTTGGAATAATTTATGTTTTCGTAGCCGAAGCTGTGATGCTAAATCTCATTCTTCCAATGAGTGAATACTACAGTAGGTTAGTTTTTCTCCTAATGACCTGTTCACTAAAAGTATACTTCCTTGCACTAGAGTGTCGAGAAATGATGTTTCATCTGTATAATTGTTTTTAAATTGAAAATCAGATTGTTTTCTACTTACTAGTCAATGAAGTAAACTAATTAGTGCAGTTGCAAGAGTGCAAAAGAAACTAGCATGGTTTGGATTATTGAATTATTTGGCATAATATTGAAGTAACTGATCGAAGGCTTGAGCATAAACTTACGAGTGAGAGAAGATATGATTTCATTTAGATCTTTCAGAGCAAATAAAACAGTAATAGAAGAGAATATCATGAGTTGTGAACAATGCATATTTAAGTTCGCTTTCTTTTTCTAAATTCTTTTTTTTTTTCTTCTCACTCAATGCAGATCTCTACTGTATTTGTTCATCAGCAATGTTGTTGGCCAGGTTTGTTTGCCCTCTTTTATTTTCTTCTCTTCCTGTAATGGTTATGGATTTGTCTCAGCTTAAGGTTGTTAATGGCTTAAATAATTATATAGAAGTATAAAGTTAGTGAAGTATGTACAACAATCGGTTATTATATTATTTATTAATTTTGAGAGCATATGTGCTTTGTAACAAGGGCATCAGAGTTTGTTGTTTCACTTTTCTAAGTCTACACTAATGTTGACATGTATTTGTCAAACAATTTAAGGATGAATGTTGTTTTTCGTGTTTTACTGACACTTACTGACATATAACCCTGAAAGAAATATCAACATGATCACTGCAATGGCGTTTCATGTTGCTAAATGTACAATCTTACATTTACAAGAGTGTCGAGATCTTTCTTGCTTAGTATATATAGTATGAAAAAGAATGGATAGTTTGAAACCAAGATAGCCTGCAAATATAATTGTACCCTAATTGGTCTAACAAGCCTCCAGAGAATGGGACTATTTACGGTTTTTTAAGGGACACATAATTTTATACTCAACAGATTGCTATTAATAGAAGATGGCCAAGTCTTATAGAAAAAGAATACGTTAACCTTACATTTTGTATCCATTTCAATAATGAGCTTGTTAGTCATGGTTTCTGGTGATTCTTGATGTAGGTTTTGTTTGGATTTCTTCTATTTGCTTATATCCCTACTTTGGATCCGTATCCGGGTTATGTTATGATGCAAGTTGAGTCTCTTGACAATGTTGAATATGAAGCACTTCCTGGAGGAGAGCATATATGTCCTGAGAGGCATTCCAGCATATTTTCCAGTAAGTAGTTCCTGAATTAAGTGTTCATGTTGCCTAGTTTTTCAATAATCTTAAAAAGAAATTCAAAATTCCAGAGTTATTTTCTAAAAGGGAACAATAATTAGCTGCATATGACTAGTTTAATAATACTCTACCATTTCCAATCCGTCAAGTTTTGTTTGTAGTTGAACAAGTGTTAAGATTTAGGAATTTAATGTTATGCAAAATAATGTCTCTATCTCATGCTTGCATCAAGTCATCAACTGATGGTTATAGAATTTTGTTTTCTCTAATCCTGTATAGTTCTTTCTTATGTTTCTCTTGATCGTTTATGAAATGCTGCTTTGAGATGTCCTAAGTGGACAGTAGGATTTTTACTGTCTGTATTGTGATAATTGTAGTTGCTTAGTGTTGTTTCGTTGCATTGCTTTCTGTTAGGGATATATTTTGGATGGATAACTCCACTAATGCAGCTAGGCTACAGAAAACCTATCACTGAAAAAGATGTCTGGAAGTTGGACACATGGGACCGGACAGAGATTCTAATAGAAAAGTTCGTATCGAAAAGTTGTTCCCTTTCATTTATTTTTGTAAGAATTTTTAACATCGTTGTACGTATAAATTTCTGCAAGAGGGTACTGAAAAAGATGATTTGAATTCTACAGATTTCAAAGATGTTGGGTCAAAGAATCTCAACGACCCAAGCCATGGCTTTTAAGAGCACTGAATAATAGCTTGGGACGAAGGTATCGGGTTGATGTACATTATTCATTCTTTTCCATTCCTCCTTTACTTTCAATTTCAGTTAGACACCTAGTTTCCCTAGCTAGACAAGTTTTATTTATTTATTTATTTTTTATTTATTTAATTTTATTTTTTATTAAGTAGAGATATTCTTATCCGCCCCTTTTGTGTATCTCATTTATTTCTTTCATCTGACTGTTTTCTGTAGGTTTTGGTTGGGAGGTTTTTTTAAGGTACTTATCTCACTTTCCATGGTTTTTTGATGCAAATTTTCTCCAAATCTGGTTCAATTCCCATAACAATATCTTCTTACTTGCATTCATATAGCAAATTTCTTCCATATTTTAGAGCTTAAAACTATTGTTTGGGCCCTAACTTGCCAACTTAAGTTTTTAAGTTTAGTGATATCTTAACATGGTATTAGAGCCAATTTTACTAGAAGGTCGCGAGTTCATCAAATCCCTCCATGTGAATGCATTTTTATCTTTCAAGTGACAAGCCTGTCATTTTACACATGGAGGTGTGTTAGAGCTTAGTATGTTTTTTGCTCCCCTACATGGAAGCTAGGTTGCCTGCAACCCTGATTGTTAGACATGGGTTATGGTGGTTTGAGTTTGATAAACTTAAAGTTATCCTCAAATGATGTTCTATTGAATGCCTGCATTGTTGCTTATCATTCGCCAATTAAAAGGAAAGTAAATTTTGCATTGAAAAATGGATTAAGTTAATTACCGACATGGGTAGATCTTGAGTTTTTAATAATTTTTAGATAACTATAGGTCACATTTATTATTATTTTATATATGTTTCACAGAATCTAATAGATGAAAGTTTGTGGAAATAAAGTATTATTACTACATGGATTCTGGCATCTACAATTTATTCAAAAGTTTGAATAATATTCTTTCAAGTTATCAAGAATTTTTATAGTCGAAAGGATAATCTAGATTGCTACATTTTAAAATAATGTTCTCATCATATCTTGAAACTATCTGACAACTCTGCTTCTCCTTTGAACATGTTGTAGATTGGAAATGATCTCTCTCAGTTTGTGGGGCCTGTTTTGTTGAACCATCTCTTACAGGTTAGTTTCTTGCTTGACAAGGCTACTGAATTTTTTTTCTACTTGTTTGTTGCTCACCATGGGGTTTCTTTGTTCTGTGCCATACCTTACCTAAAATCTCAATTTACAATTAAGTAGAATTTTGTAATGTCATAGTTAGCTTTTGAATAATATTGTTTGACTATTTTGTATCGGCTTTCGGCTTTTGAAATCAATAGTGTTTAAACATAGTATTAGAGCCTTTTGACCAAGAGCTCTTGTGTTGAAACCCTCGAACCCGCCCCCCGAAAGGTTGGATTAGTGTAAATATGCTTTTATCCGTTGTGGAGCTTAATGGTGCTTCGGAAATATTATAACAGTGTAGCTTGCACAACGATAAATTCAAAAGTGAAACAAATAGAGATCATTATGTTAAAATATGTGAATTTCATAAAGGACATTGCTAAGTAGAATGTAGAAATGAAAGAAAGTTTTGATTATATCTCTAGTGTGGATTCGGTAACTAGTTGATTTTTTTATTTTAACTGTTGTAATTGAAGAAAACATTTTTTCTCAATCTGAATATATACTCTTTTTCTTTTAATATTTATATATAGAAAATGGTATTTAACAAAGTAATACAAATTTAAATTGATTGTCTATTTGTAATTTATTATTATTATTATTATTATTATTTTTTCACTCTAAGCTAGTTGTAACGTTAACCTATCTAAAATTTTGTAATCTCATGTTACGCATTGCAGTCAATGCAACGAGGTGATCCTACTTGGATTGGCTATGTCTACGCCTTTTCAATTTTCATTGGGGTGGTATGACTCCCTATCTCACTCTTTATGTTTATTGTAACGAGTTGTTGCATCTTTGTACAATATTTTTCTGCAACCATAGCTAGTGAATTCGTTTTCTGATGAATTGATTTTTCAGGCATTCGGCGTGCTATGCGAAGCCCAGTATTTTCAGAATGTTTGGCGTGTTGGTTTCAGGTTGAGGTCAACATTGGTAAATCATCTCTCTTTTATATATATATACTATTGTGAATCTTTCCTTTTGTGTCTGGCTTTAGCTGCTGAAGTTTGTCTGTTCAAAATTAGTGCCTGATATTCTACCCTTTCTAATTTTAGGTGGCTGCTATATTTCGAAAATCTTTAAGACTAACTCATGAGAGTCGCAAGAATTTCTCATCTGGGAAAATAACTAACATGATCACAACAGATGCTAATGCACTACAGGTATGTTTTCTCTTCATTATCTTGAACATGCATATCTTAACCGATGCCATATAATTCGAATTTTATTACCCGACTGAAAATGTGATTGTTGTGAAAAGAATCTTTGAAACGTATACAATGTAATTTAAGATGCGATATGAGTTGTAAAGAAGTCATAGAAAAGATACAGTGAATATACTTATGAAATAATACTATGTCCCTATAAGTTGCCACTGGTAGTTTTTATCTGACATAATATTGGTTTTCAACTGAAAGTATTACTACCAAAATCTGCATATGGTACTAATTATTATTAATACGCATTTTTACATCTTTCAGCAAATAAGCCAACAGCTTCACGGATTATGGTCAGCCCCATTCCGTATCACAATAGCTATGGTTCTTCTATACCAGCAACTGGGTGTTGCTTCACTTCTCGGGTCTTTAATGCTAGTGCTCATGCTACCGGTACAGGTAAGAAACTTCGGCTTACTTGCGAGTGTTGTTAATAGAATTGCACATGGCATTGGACCTCCTCTATTCTCTTTTCCTTTGTACGGTTAAAAACAATTATATGTTACTGCTAAGGTCCAAATGTAATGTTAAAAACATGTAAGTGTAACGAGAATATGAAAGTTATTGACAATAAATTAATCTTTTGCATTGCCCTGGACTCTAAAATCCCGGCTCTGCATTGAGATCAATATTCAATTTATGATACAAAATACATTTTTGTCCATGCTTTTCATGGGAAATGCAAATACAGACCAATTTATGTCAGATGCCTCAATAACATCTCTATTTTGTTCAATGTCTAATGAAATTAGTTAACATATCTTTAATTGATTATCCGTATAAAATCCTCTCATTGTTTTATGACAACAGACATTCGTGATTAGCAAAATGCGAAAACTGACAAAGGAAGGACTGCAACAGACTGACAAAAGAGTCAGTCTTATGAATGAAATTTTGGCTGCTATGGACACTGTGAAGTATGGTTGAATTACAAAACATTTCTGTTATATTTTGAATGTAGTTCTATGCCGTTGACAGCGATTGTTTTAACATTACGGTGGAAAATGTTTCAGATGTTATGCATGGGAGAAGAGTTTCCAATCTAGAGTTCAAAGTATACGATATGATGAGCTTTTATGGTTTCGCAAAGCACAATTACTATCCGCTGTAAGACACAAAACATGGTCTTGGAAATCTTCTTGCTCCTTTTTCCTTTTTTTCGTTTTCCAGAGCAAACTTGTTTGTTGCATAGAAAACTGCTAGTGCTCAGTACATAGAAAACTTGTTTTGTTACTAGTCAATTGACTACATCCTTCTTTGTTTCACAGTATTCTAATTAGATGCCTTTTATTGCAGTTTAACAGTTTTATACTAAATAGCATCCCAGTAGTTGTGACAGTGGTTTCATTCGGAACATTCACTTTGCTGGGTGGGGATTTGACACCTGCAAGGGCATTTACATCACTCTCTCTCTTCGCAGTGCTACGATTTCCTTTAAACATGCTTCCTAATTTATTAAGCCAGGTTCTGTCCATTTTTCCTCTCTTTCATTAATGCATTGGATAAAACTGTCTACGTCTTTTGTATATCACCAACATGAAAATAGGTAAACGAAAAATAAATTTGCTTAAGGAGTGCCAATTACCTCTGCATGTAGTATGCCTTGTTGGGGAAGAAAGCTTTTAGAAAATCACAAAATCCATTGTCATATATGATCTAGATGTGTTATGTTGTACATATATTATGTTTTCTCTTGATTTGTCATTCCTCCATGAGGCTGTTAAGATGTTTGACGTTTCAAATGGTCAAAATCGCACTCCAATTGGGTGTAATTTTGCTTTCTTTTTCTTTCTGAAACTATCATCTAATGCCTTGATAGTTTCTCAGGTTGTTAATGCGAACGTATCATTACAACGTCTTGAAGAACTTTTTTTAGCTGATGAAAGAATACTAGAGCCAAATCCACCTCTTGAACCAGAGCTTGCAGCTATCTCAATTAAAAATGGAAACTTTTCATGGGATCAAAAGGTAAACATGTCAACTTCTTTAGTGTCTAATGTTATGTTGTTGTGGTTGAAACTACTATTTGTTACAAGTTGAAGCACAAAGTTTACGTCAAGAAAACCTATTAAATACTCCAAATTTTAGAGTTCACTTTTGAAGTTAGCCTAGAGTGTTATGCTTGTTTAAGTAATATGGAAAATACATCTATCAAAGACTTAACATTGCTCTTATTAAAAGACAATCTCATCCAAAAAATATTTTTGTTTTTCCTTTTGATCGTTTTCGGTTAAACTATCTATTTCCTTAAGCATTTTAATATTAATCATAAATTTTATGATCAAGAGATGCTTTGGATTTCTAAATGAATATGATTCATAAATTAGCAGTCTCAAAGCCCTTGCTGTTTTCAGGTACATAAACCCACATTATCAAATATCAACTTAGACATACCAGTTGGTAGTTTGGTTGCTATTGTTGGCAGAACAGGAGAAGGAAAGACCTCACTTATATCAGCAATGCTTGGGGAGCTGCCTGCTTTGGAAGATGCAACTGTTGCTATTAGAGGCACTGTTGCCTACGTTCCTCAACTTTCCTGGATTTTCAATGCTACTGTGAGTTACAGTTTTGTTATATTCCTTATTATATTGATAACCATGTAATACCTTTGATCTTCTTTGTCTTTCTGCTGAATCTGATGCTTATCTGTTTGCGCCATGCACACTTTTGATCTTCAATATTCGTTGTCTCAGTTACGTCAAAATATATTATTTGGGTCTGAATTTGAAGCCACAAGATATTGGAAGGCTATTGATGTAACTGCATTACAGCATGATCTTGACTTACTTCCTGTAAGTGGATAACAAACTTAAAAAGTTAACAATTACTTCTGCTGAATCTGGAATTCTCCATAACTATCTTTCACTCATTTCTTTAGGGTCGTGATCTCACGGAGATTGGTGAAAGAGGGGTGAACATCAGTGGTGGGCAAAAGCAGAGAGTTTCTATGGCTAGGGCTGTCTATTCCAACTCAGATGTATATATATTTGATGACCCTTTAAGTGCGCTTGATGCTCATGTTGGTCGACAGGTACATTTCGTGCCAAGCAGTGTGGAATCATATCTGGCTCATTATTTAATAGCAGTTTGTTACATGCTATTCTGAGATTTATAAATTTCATTAGGATCTGTTGTGTGTTTCATCCATAGAGTGAGCATGGAAAATTTGTTAAGTTCTCGAAGTAACTCAATTATCTCTTGCTTTTAATAAGAGAAAGAAGAACCTTATCTAGCTTTAAAATACATGTTACATTCTGTTCCTTTTGCACGTTGTTGATCTCACTACTTTCTAAGCTTCGATTATCTAAAGAAAAAAAAAAAAAAAAAATTGCCTCTGGAAGCTTTAAATTGTGTGCTTCTTGAAGCCTACTCCATATTGATCTGATTTGACATCATTGACAGGTTTTTAACAGCTGTATCAAGGAAGAGTTGCGGGGAAAAACAAGGATACTTGTTACAAACCAGTTGCATTTTCTTCCTCAGGTGGATAGAATTATTCTTGTTTCTGAAGGTATGATTAAAGAAGAGGGAACCTTTGAGGAGCTATCCAGACATGGCAGGTTATTCCAGAAACTGATGGAAAATGCAGGGAGGATGGAAGAAATGGACCAAGAGGAAGAAAAGGATGAATGCAAAAACGTTAATCTGAAAAATTCCAAGCCACCTGCTAATGGTGTGAGTGAGGTCAATGAGTTGCCAGAAAGTACCAGCCATACAAAGAAAGGGAAGGCAGGGAAATCTGTTCTTATCAGACAGGAAGAACGGGAAATAGGAATTGTCAGCTGGAATGTTTTGAGGAGGTGACCGTAATATTTTCAGCATCATGTTTTTTAAATACTCACTTTGTAGTTTTTGGTGCATTGCATACAAAGCACCAAGATATACAATTCAATATTTGGTAAAGGCATCTTTAATTCAATGTGGACATATATGGGCATAGAGAACTCCAAAATCTTTATGCAAGAAACACTATGCTGGCCGTAGGTGCCCTTTGATCTGGCAATTATTCCTAAACTGAAACGATAACTTATGTATTGTTGTGTATGCAAATTTTTCTATTTGCAGGTACAAAAATGCTTTAGGAGGCCTATGGGTTATTATGATACTTTTTATATGCTATTTATCAACTGAAGTTCTTCGAATCTCAAGTAGCACTTGGCTAAGTGTTTGGACAGATCAAAGTACTTCTGAGAGCTATAGGCCTGGATACTACATCACCGTTTATGCACTTCTGGCATTTGGCCAAGTAAGTAGAGACAGTCGGAAGTGATATTCATTTACACTGCTACTCTTCCTCTTGCAATAGCCCATTCAAGTGATCTTTACGTAAACCGAAGATAACTCCTTGTTTGCTGTATTCAGGTGACTGTGACACTGGTGAACTCTTATTGGTTGATCATTTCAAGTCTTTCCGCGGCTAAAAGACTGCATGATTCTATGCTAAATTCTATTTTAAGAGCTCCAATGTTATTTTTCCACACCAACCCAACTGGACGGGTAATCAATAGGTTTGCAAAGGATCTAGGTGATATAGATCGCAATGTTGCCAATTTTATGAATAATTTCATGAACCAAGTGTGGCAACTTCTTTCAACGTTTGTGCTGATAGGCATAGTGAGCACGATATCCCTATGGGCCATAATGCCTCTTCTCGTCTTGTTTTATGCAGCTTATCTATATTATCAGGTAATTCAATAATGTACTATCTAGTTTGTGATTTCTTTTTTTTTTTTTACTTAAATCACATTTTGCTTTCCTTGTGCTTGTAGTTTCCTTTAAGTAGCTCTTTTATATTTCCATAAAATGAGGAATTATTTTAAAGACTCTATGTTAGTTGTTTCATCTACCCATACTACTAAATTTTTGTTTCTATACAACTTCTAATAGCTAGCACAATTTGTACATTACAGAGTACAGCACGTGAGGTGAAACGCTTGGACTCTATTACCAGATCTCCTGTTTATGCACAATTTGGAGAAGCATTAAATGGTTTGTCAAGCATTCGTGCATACCAAGCTTATGATAGAATGGCTAACATTAATGGAAAGTCGATGGATAATAACATCAGATTCACCCTTGCAAATACTAGTTCAAATCGTTGGCTCACCATCAGATTGGAAACCTTAGGAGGCCTCATGATTTGGTTGACAGCAACCTTCGCAGTCTTGCAGAGTGGAAGAACAGAAAACCAGGTCGCATTTGCATCTACAATGGGTTTGCTTCTGAGTTATACTTTAAATATCACCAGCCTGTTGAGTGGCGTTCTGAGACAAGCAAGTAGGGCCGAAAACAGCTTAAATTCTGTAGAGCGTGTTGGCACATATATAGATTTACCTTCTGAATCTCCAGCTATAATTGAGAGCAATCGTCCCCCACCAGGTTGGCCTTCATCAGGATCAATTAAGTTTGAGGATGTCGTCCTACGCTATAGGCCTGAACTTCCTCCAGTCTTGCATGGTTTATCCTTTATAATTTCCCCTAGTGAGAAAGTAGGAATAGTTGGAAGAACTGGTGCTGGAAAATCCAGTATGCTTAATGCTTTATTTCGGATCGTGGAACTGCAAAGGGGAAGAATATCGATTGATGACTGCGATGTCGGTAAATTGGGACTGACTGATTTGCGGAAAGTTCTTAGCATCATACCACAATCTCCAGTTCTTTTCTCTGGTATTAACTGTTTGAATCTCCAATTTATACTTAGCTCTTCACTGCCATGATTTTATTTTCGTTTTTTTTTTTTTATCGTTTATCCGGTATTCTTAAATTTGCCTATTGGTCAAACTGATCTTGCTTTAGTCTTGGGTTTGAAACTATATTCATCGTACTTTTATCATGTTTATTTATTTGTTAATATTTTGCTTCTATATGTCAGTATATTAGTAACCAGAAACCTAATTCTTCTTTTTAAACTTAAATATTCTTGGCCAAACAATCGCATTAACTTGAATTAATTTCTGGTAAATACTTGAAGAAACTTGAAGAAATGTGAAATCTAAATGCATCTTTAAATCTAAATATATACATCTTGTGTAGTGCTAGGACTTGAATATAGATTAGAATGATGAAACCTACTTTAAATCTATGAACTCGACATTGATTCATATCAAGCTTACTGAACTATATCCTCATGGAATACCAGTTAGCTATATAGACATCGTATTTATTTTTTTTGTTCTGCTTCCTTTTGTAAACCCTGACATGTCATCTAATAGTGAATTTTATCTTACTAGGAACTGTGCGCTTTAATCTTGATCCATTTAGCGAGCACAATGATGCTGATCTTTGGGAGGCTTTAGAGAGGGCACATTTGAAAGATGTCATCATGAAGAATTCTTTCGGTCTGGATGCTGAGGTACATACATAAATTATTTTCATATAATTTGGTAATCTAGGATGTTGGGTTGACATATTTACCTTGCAATGATTAAACCAAGCCTTTTAAGATCTGATTTTACTTGTGTGTCAAGGTTTCAGAGGGAGGGGAGAATTTTAGTGTTGGACAGAGGCAATTATTAAGTCTTGCTCGAGCGTTACTGCGGAGATCAAAGATTCTTGTTCTTGATGAAGCAACTGCAGCTGTTGATGTCAGAACAGATGCTCTTATCCAGAGAACCATCCGTGAAGAATTCAAATCTTGCTCAATGCTCATCATTGCTCACAGGCTAAATACCATAATTGACTGTGACCGCATTCTTGTGCTTGATGCTGGTCAGGTAATTTTGAAGCCTTTTTTTTTTTTTAATATTTTCCAACACAAAGGCCTGCAACTTTATAAAATTGACTTCTTCGGTCTATCATGATTTATTCCAATTCTTGTTATTTGTTTAATTGAGAATTTCCAATGTTTTTTCCCAGGTTGTAGAACATGATACCCCAGAAACATTGCTATTAAACGAGGAAGGTGCATTCTCTAGGATGGTTCAGAGTACGGGATCTGCAAATGCACAGTACTTACGTAGCTTAGTTTTCAAAGGTAGAGATAATAACAAGGTGGGCAGAGCTGAAACCAAGAAGGAAGACGGACAGAGTAGATGGCTGGCCTCTTCTCATTGGGCTGCTGCTGCTCAGTTTGCTCTATCTCTTAGCCTCACTTCGTCTCAAAACGACCTTCAAAGGCTGGAGATTGAGGACAAGAATAGTATTGTTGGGAAAACAAAAGATGCAGTCATAACATTGCAAGGAATTTTGGCAGGAAAGCACGATCAAGTTATAGATGACGAACTACGTGAGCACCAAGTTTCCGGAGATAGATGGTGGTCAGCTCTCTATAGAATAGTTGAAGGTAAAACATATAACACCCATACAAACATAAAATCTAATCCATAAGATTTTAAAATTATTTTTCTGAGCCAAATTTTTTTTTTTCTTTTTCCAGGTCTTGCTGTGATGAGCAGGATGGGTCATCACAGGCTTCAACAATTAGAGAATGATTTTGAAGAAGGGTCACTAGATTGGGACAATGTTGAAGTCTAGGTATCATTAGAAAATGTTGACACTTCACAGGTAGAAATTGGATTGGAGATGGAATTAAATGTCCAATTGTATAGATTATTGAACTCTACTATTGGAATTATAGGATGGAATATAGCTCATTATTGTAATGAAATAGTTTGGTTTCATATCCAAATCCTATCGTTATTGTAACTGTACTTATTTTGTGTTCTTGTTTTCGTTTGTTTTGGTGTTTGATGTTTGATGCACTAGACAAGACCTGGGCTGAGCAATGACTGATCAAGAATAATGTTCACGGTTTGAATCAAATTACGGTTGCCGGAAAGAATCGGACCAGAGTTTCAAGACGCCTTTATTAGCTTTTCTTAGCAAGTTTTTCAGAGAGCTTTTATTGTGATGGAACCTGGTCATTTATAGGCCAAAAAACTCCCCAACGTTCACCAATAGTTGGTTTCGACTGTGGGAGGATTTCAAGGAGAGATTCCCTCCCACTTGAACCCGGCGGTTATTATTTCAGTAAGTGGTGGCTTGAGTTGGACCGAGTCAATCATCCAACTTTCATTTGATCCAAGCTTTGGGTCGACCCACTATACATGGGCTTGGATAGGATTCAAGGCTGAAGGTTTGGGCCTTAAATGTTTGGGTCTATGGACCATTCTTGGCTACCACAGGCTTCACTAATTTCAATTTGTTGGAATTAGTAAAAAAAAATTATATTGAATCAGTGAAACCACACGATTATTTAATTAATAATATTTTTTGGTCCTTAGTTTTTCATTTGAATACTAATTTAATTTTGTTATAGAAATTTATTTTAATTTTATCATATAAAATCTAAATTGAAAATATACTGCAAATAAATTTTGACACATTTTATTATTATTATTTTACACCTCATTTAATTTGGACAATTTCGGGCTGCGTTATTTTTTTAACCGACCGACCTCAATTCCTTGCGGTACAAGTCTTCCTTGAGTCTTTCTTCATTATCAATTGACACTGGTGAACTCTTTGTTTCTCATTGTGATCTTCTCAAATTAACTCAATCTTCAACAGCTTTCTCAGCGCTCACTCTCTAATAATTAATATATACGCACTACTGCATATATTATCTGTTCTTTAGTTTCTTTGATCTGATTCTCTGTTTTGCAGGTTCTGTTTTTGTTATTTCTGGATTGTGTTTTTTTCTTTTCATATAAATATATATTGTGCTATTTTTGTTGTTGCTATAAAAGTTATGGATGCAGGTCGTAGAAGATGGCCAATTCGAGAACAGTTGCTACACAGAAGAAATCCCAAAGAAAATGTGAGAATCTTGAATCTTGGGCATTATCTATTGTTGTATGTAAAAATCACCATAAAGACACATCATCGGACAGCAGGGGCAAAATCGACCCTATAAACAGGAAGACAAAAAGTCCAGTCAGGAAATATTAAACACCCCACGTAGGCAAGCTACCTAGCATGAATATAGCTCGGGAGAAACTAGCAAGCATTCATAGAGAAGCCAAATGTGCTCGAGTAGAAGAATGCCCAACCAACTTTACTCACTATCAGGACCATCCCCGACTAACCACGCTTGGCACAAAGGAACCCTACCTTAAGGCTTTAGCCACCACCTGCAAACAGTACAACTGATAGAGATCAATCATGAGTCAACTACCAAGAAACATAATTCTACAAGGAAACAAATAGATCTTCCCACTCACTCATTAGAATCCAAAACGGATTCAGATTCAACTATATCAAAGGCGAGATAAACATCAAAAAGGAAAGAATCATAAAAACAACTCTGTAATCCTCTACATACACGCTACAATGCTAAAACCTAGCGGCACCATGTATAAATACCCCTGTAAAACACAGTTTGAGACGACGAAAAATCTTAAGCAGAGAGAGAGAGAGAGAGAGAGATCATAGCATGTATCATTAAAACATTATAGTGGATTTGACTGTGTTGCTTTGGTGACAACCTGGGGATGTTTCTCCAGTCATCGGAGTTTTATCACGTATATCTTTCCCTTATCTTGCTAATCGTTTTGTTATACATCACATCCTTATTTGCAGGTTTCATTAACCTGAGATCGTTGACTGGTTGACTGTCAAAAACCACCGTCAACAATTGGTGCTAGAAGAAGGGGGCAACCTTGAACTAAACTTTGAGATCCCTTCTGAAGCAATGGTCGACGAAGGAGATGGCAGTGGTTACATACACAACCAAGATTTTCCAGGCGATAGGTTGGAGGTAAACACCACACCCGATGTCATGGATGCCACCTTAACCATCGAGAATCAGTCGACTGCCATAGCCGGCATCCAACATTTTCCTTCGACTAATGAAGAAATCGCACAGCGGTTCCGAGCATCCCTACAACAACTCGTATCTGATGCAGCCAAACAAGGGGTTCGTCTCTCTACCACAGAGTGACTAACCTCGCCGCATCACCAGGGTACCCCGGACCAGCAACAAGGCAGATTGCGTTCTGTAGTGGTTCGTCCGACACTAGATGCACCTCTGAAGATGGGTCGAAACCCAAAAGAACGGCCTGGCCCGAGATGATAGAGAACCTAGGAAAGATGGATACACCAGCAAAAGGTATCATTCTGATCGAGTAGAACAAGATATGGACCGACCAAGGCAACATGCTCGCCAGAGGGATCAATAGTCTTCATCCGGGGAAAGTGACTGGTTCCCTCGTCGGAAGCACCGAAAAGGCACGGTCCTGGCTACATGGACTAAACTACTAACCCTAGAGATAGGAACCTGATGAGCTAAGGCAAGGAATAACCATCAGCCAAAGCTTTAATCCTATGGGAGAACCAGAAGGCGACAGGGACATACTTATACAGAGTTTGACCCGAGAAGTTCAGAACAATCGCCGACAGATGGATGCTTTGGTCAGGCGTTATAGGCACAACAAATTATCATACGATGCATCAGGTAGCCCTTTCACCAATGGAGTCCTCCGAATGCCATTCCCGGAAAGGTTTAGAATGCCGCACGTGGAACAATTTGAAAAGGACACAGACCCAAATGAGCATGTTAGAAGGTACAATAGTGCCATGGCCCAGTACATCAACAACGATACGCTACTGTGTCTCAACTTCCCACAAACGCTCGAGGACTTGGGCTTTCAATGGTTTGGCAGGTTACCAATAGCAACATAAATGATTTCAGTGAGTTGAGCAAGGCGTTCTCTTGATAGTTCCTCGGGAATGTACATAGAAAGAAGTCGGCTGCTCACCTGTCTCAGCTCAGGCAAGGAAAGGATAAGCCGATCAAAAAGCATCTGGGAAGATTCTGTCAGGCAGTATCAGAGATCAGGAGTGCAAACGACGAGGCCATAATTGTAGCATTCATTAACAACTTACAGAATGGCCAACTTTCTTTTGATCTAAGAAGGGCTCGTTAACTAGCCATGCAGATATGATAGACATGATTGGAGGCTATGCCTTGGCTGAAGAAGAAGAAATTGCGACAGGTGGTTATTTTGTACATGGTGGGCGACCGGAGGGCCTCAAAGCCAAGGACAGTGCATCTAAGACCGCCAACCAGAAGGGAGAGAAACATAAAAAAAAAAAAAGCTCAGGATGGTCGGGATAATCGGGATGTACACATACATGATTCAAAGACAGACAGACCATATCAGAGATTTCAGGGCGATTACACGAACTACACCCTGTTGAACAAAAGTCAGGAAGAAGTACTTACAATTTTAGAAGAAAAGAACATGTCTAAAGAGCCTCCCAGGTAGTTGTTCTTCGCTCGGAAGGATACAACAAAATATTTCAGATTCCATAAGGAAAATGGACATGAGACTTCCAAGTGTTTCCAACTTAGGGATCACATTGAAACTCTTATCCGAGAAGGGCATTTGAAAGATATTGTCTAGAAAAAACCAAAGAAGGTAAATGGGCAATGGGATAGCCGGCAAGAGAACCGAGGAAAGAAGCTGAGTCCAAAGAGGCCTAAGGATGAGGGAGCAATAGACACTATCTTTGGCAGCCCAGTAACCAGAAAAAGCAATAGGGAATGGACCTTGGAAATTTGAGAGGCAATGGAAGCAAGAAGAGACTTTGACGTTAATTCCATCGAACCTGACCCGAAGAGAATTAAGGAAGGCTGGGACTTGATAATATTCACCGAGGTTGACTCGCATGGTGTAGATGTCAAACTAAACGATGCGTTAGTCGTCAGCGTTTGAATTGGACACATGGAAGTCCATCAAATCCTGATCGACAATGGAAGTTCAATGGATATACTGAGTGCAGGGGTTTATGACCAATTGATGTTAGACAACCCTTTCACACCCCTCTCCGAGGATTTGGCGGAGTAGAAGTGAGATCCTTGGGCACGGTGAAACTGCCGGTTATAATAGGAAATACCCCCTGTCAGAAAACGGTGTTGCTCGACTTTGTGGTCGTAGATACAGAAAATTGGTCGTACAACGCTTTACTAGGCCGACCATTCTTGAATAAAACAAAGGCAGTGACGGCTACCTACGCCTTCATGATGAAGTTCCTAACATAATACGGGGTGGGCGTGGTCAGAAGGTCACAAGAAATGGCGCGGAGAGCCAATCTATCAGTCCACAGGGATAGAGAAGGACACTAAGTATGTACAATTCTACCAAACGAGCATACCGAGGAAAGATCAGAGGATCAGGCAGAAATACCTAAGGAGTTTGAGCTCGACCTAAGAGAAGAGCCCGAGGCTAAAAAAGATGAGTTGACGGAAGATGTAATTCTAGATGTTACTGAACTGACAAAAGCAGTCAAGATAGACGCAAACTTGCAAGAGAGCATCAAGGCCGACCTAACCAATTTGTTAAAGGAATACAATGACGTGTTTGCTTGGAGCCATAAAGACATACCGGGAATAGACACGAAAATAATATCGCACTATCTAGCTATCGACCTTGAGTCCCGACCAGTGGTCTAGAAAAGGCGGCTATTCAACCCAGAGAGAAGTGCAGCAATTAAGAAAGAGATAGAAAAATTGCTTGCCGCTGGATCAATAAGGGAGGTTAAATACCCTCAATGGGTAGTTAATGTAGTACTGGTAAAAAAGAAAAACAATCAGTAGAGGATGTGTGTGGACTTCACAGACCTAAATAAAGCTTGCCCAAATGATAGCTCCCCTTTCCTAAGGATAGATCAATTGGTAGATGCCACGGCAGGACATGAATTGTTAAGTTTTATGGACATTTACTCAGGCTATAATCATATCCGAATGAACAAAGCGGATCAAGAAAGAACGGCTTTTACCACAAATCATGGGTTATATTGCTACACAGTAATGCCGTTCGGTCTAAAGAATGCGAGAGCGACATATCAAAGGCTAGTGAACAAAATATTTGCTCGGTAAATCAGAAGAAATATGGAAGTCTACGTGGACGATATGTTGACCAAGAGCGTCACAGCAGAAAAACATTCCGTGGACATAAGGGAAACCTTCGGGGTCCTAAGGAAGTACCGGATGAAGCTTAACTCGAGCAAGTATATGTTCAGTGTACCGTCAAGGAGGTTCCTAGGTTTCCAAGTTCACCAAAGAGGAATCGAAGTAAATCCTGAAAAGATCCGAGCCCTTGAAGACATGGTTTCACCCAAGACATTGAAAGAAGTACAGAGGTTGACCAGATGTCTCGCCTCACTCAATCGGTTCATAGCAAAATCAACGGACAAGTGCGCCCCGTTCTTCAAAGTAATAAAGAAAAGAAAAGGGCTCGAGTGGAGTGAAGAATGTGAGACAACTTTTCAAAAATTGAAAGAATATTTGGGACAAGCACCAATACTCTCCAAACCGATGGTCGGGGAAACCCTATACCTCTATTTATCCATCACACAAGTAGCAACTAGTTCGGTACTGATTCGACTGGAGGAAGCAGTACAGAAGCCAGTATATTACACAAGCAAAGCCTTGCTCCCAGCTGAAACAAGATACTCACTGGTAGAAAAAATGGCTTTGGCATTGGTCACAGCAGCAAGGAAGCTAAGACCATACTTTCAGGCGCACACAATCATGGTGTACATTGATTGCCCGCTCAAGCTAATCTTACAAAGGCCAGAAGTGTTAGGCCGATTAACTAAATAGGCCATGGAGCTGAGTGAGTTTGACATCAAGTATTCTCCAAAAGCGGCATTCAAAGGACAGGCGGCGTCATATTTCGTGGCCGAATTCACAAAGCCACACATTGAAGTAAGAAAGATGATGAGAGAAGACCAAAAAAGGAATTTTCACTGGAAATTACATGTGGACATGTCGTCTAACACATATGGCAGCGGGACCAGGATAGTGATATTAACCCCAGAAGGAAATGCTGTAGAGTGTGCCATAAGGTTCAACTTCAAAATAACCAACAACCAGGTCGAGTATGAGGCTTTGCTGATTGGTTTAAAAATGTGTGTAGCATTAGGAGCAGACGAGGTAGAAATTTTTAGTGACTCACAAGTAGTGGTCAATCAAGTGCAATACTAAGTAAGAGACGAGTGCATGGCAGCTTATTTAGAGATAGCAAAAAAGTTGCTCAGAAGATTCAAGGAATACAAAATCACTCAGATCCCTCGGGAGGAGAATGAAAGAGCAGACACTCTATCCAAGTTAGCATCAACAACAACTTACATCAGGTCGAAGACAATACCAGTTGCACACTTGACTAAACCAAGCACAGCAGAACCGGAGGAACTCATAGTGGCAGAAATCAAACCACAATCGGACAACTGGACAAGTTAACTCAAGAGATACTTAGAGGAAAACATTCTAACAGAAGATGGTTGATCAGGCCAAAATTGGTATGATTTTGGCCCTCATTTCCGTTTCTTTTTGCTTGATTCTCGGGCATTTCCCCGTGTTTAATGTTGTTAAATTGAGTGTTTCAGGTTTTATTAGGTTTCAGAAGCAATTGAGATGAAGGTGGAGGACTTGTGCGAAAATGTCTCACAAATGAGAAGAAACAGGGCATTTTCGCCACTTGGACATAAGAGGGCGCCACTTGAGCGCCATGGCGACAGAAGAGTTCCCAAAGGCATCAGAAGGTCGCCACTTGGGCGCCACTTGAGCGCCATGGCGACAGAAGGTCACAAAAACAATCAGGTGGGGTCGCCACTTGGGGTCGCTCTGGCGACCTCCCTTGCAAGTGGCGACCTAGTGCACTCAAGGCATGGTCGCCACTTAGGGTCGCCATGGCGACCTTGATGGTACAAATGGCGACCTCTTCACATTTCCAAGGTCGCCACTTATGGTCGCCATGGCGACCTAGAGGATACAAGTGGCGACCTCTACACATTTTGGTCATGGTCGCCACTTGACAAATAGCGAGAAAGATGGTTTTCAGAGCGACCTTTTCATCTAACCGTTTTACGCTCCATGGTCGCCATAGCGACCAAATAGCGACCAAGGCTCCACATCAGCGAATCAAGTCGTTACCAGTACATGTCCATGAGTGAGTATATATATGGAGCGTCTCTTCATTTTCAATCATCGAAAATCAGAGCAAAAATTCAGAGTATTTTCATTTCAGATCTAGATCATCATCCATGGAACATTATTCATCATCCTCCATTTCTCTCCTTGAACTCTTCTAATCCATCCAACCCTCAACACAAAACCTTGATTACTTCACTACATTATTCCTCATCCCACCATTTCTCCACCAAAATCCTTAGTAACTTTCCACCAAAACACCCACATTCCAAGACATTTCCTCAACCTCCATTCCTTGCATCTAGGAGCATAGAGGAGAAGAAGGATCAAGCTTAAAGAAGGTGACCCAAGGGTTATTTCCTCATCATTTACTTCTTTTCATTTATTGCAAATATGTGTAACTAAACCCCTAATCTAGGGGATAGATTTGAGGAACAATTGGTTGTGGGTTTAGTCTAGCTTGTAATGAATCTCTTATGTGTTCTATTCATTCAATTTAATTAGATTCCATTCATTATAATTGACTTGTATATCACTTTAGTGGTGTCAAAATGTGCCGGGCCTGGAGGGCTCGGCACGGCCGGCCCGCCCAGACTGGCGGGCCGGGCCAGGTACGGCCTGCTTGGATAGCGGGCCAGGCCAGGCACGGCCCACGGAATGGCCCGGGTCGGGCCAAGGTTTTACGGCCTGGCGGGCCGGCCCGGAACGGGCCAACAGGCCGGCGGGCCAAGCCCACCAGGCCGAACCTTTTTTTTTTTTTTTTTTACCGTTTAAAAGTATTTTTTATTAATTTTTTTGAAATTTTGACCGTTGCTGACGTCAGCTGACGTCAGCAAACGGTCACATTTTTAAAAAATCTGCAATATTTTATTTTGGACCCCTCATCTCTTCTATTTTATATTTTTACCCACATTTCAAATTTTTCTATAAATACCCCCACCCATTCCTATTTCCCCACTTTCTCTCATTCTCTCATTCTCTCATTCTCTCCATAACTCCATTCTCCAACTCTCCAACTCTCCATTATTCTCTCTAAATTCTAATCTCTATTTTGAGTATTTTCTAATAATTTCATTATTACAATCTTACTATCTCTCACTCTCTCTCTATTCTCTACACTAATAATCTACCATTATAAATTTATAATATTATATTACTAATATTATTCTCTAATCACTCCACCAAAGCTTGAAGGTATGTTTTTCCTTTAAATGTTATTAATTAATTTTATTCTTTAGTTTTTAAATTTTATATTTATACTTAATATATTTATGCTTAGTTATTAATTTTGATATTTATTCTTATGTTTTATACTTTTATATGTATTTGATATTAATGGGGTTTTTATGGTTAGTAACTTGGTATATTTATGAGTTAATATTTGTATGCTTTGTTATAAATTCTAATATTAAATCTTAGAATCTTTGATTTAAGTTAATTTATCATTTTATGAATTTATGTCTAGTAATTAATTTTAATATTTGTATATTTTAATTATTTTTTTAGTTAGTAGATTGATTATTTTATGTTTAGTAATTGATTTTAATGTTTATGCCTTTATGGTTAGTAAATTTATGATGTTATGTTTATTAATTAATTTGAATATTTTTAATTTTTTATGCTTAGTAATTTAGTATAATTATGATTAAATGCTTAGTAATTAATTTGAATATTTGTATGCTTATTATATTTATGTTTAAATGCTTAGTAATTAATTTCAATGTTTGTATGCTTATTATATTTATGATTTTATATTTTTATGCTTAGTAATTAATTTTAATGTTTATGGTAGTAAATTGATGATTTTAATATTTATGTTTAAATGCTTAGTATATTTATGTTTAAATACTTAGTAATTAATTTTAATGTTTATGGTAGTAAATTGATGATTAGTATATTTATGTTTAAATGCTTAGACTTAGTAATTAATTTTAATGTTTATGGTAGTAAATTGATGATTTTAATATTTATGTTTAAATGCTTAGTATATTTATGTTTAAATACTTAGTAATTAATTTTAATGTTTATGGTAGTAAATTGATGATTAGTATATTTATGTTTAAATGCTTAGACTTAGTAATTAATTTTAATGTTTATGGTAGTAAATTGATGATTTTAATATTTATGTTTAAATGCTTAGTATATTTATGTTTAAATACTTAGTAATTAATTTTAATGTTTATGGTAGTAAATTGATGATTAGTATATTTATGTTTAAATGCTTAGACTTAGTAATTAATTTTAATGTTTATGGTAGTAAATTGATGATTTTAATATTTATGTTTAAATGCTTAGTATATTTATGTTTAAATACTTAGTAATTAATTTTAATGTTTATGGTAGTAAATTGATGATTAGTATATTTATGTTTAAATGCTTAGACTTAGTAATTAATTTTAATGTTTATGGTAGTAAATTGATGATTAGTATATTTATGTTTAAATGCTTAGACTTAGTAATTAATTTTAATGTTTATGGTAGTAAATTGATGATTTTAATATTTATGTTTAAATGCTTAGTAATTAATATTTATGTTTAAATGCTTAGTAATTAATTTTAATGTTTATGGTAGTAAATTGATGATTAATATATTTATGTTTAAATGCTTAGACTTAGTAATTAATTTTAATGTTTATGGTAGTAAATTGATGATTTTAATATTTATGTTTAAATGCTTAGTAATTAATATTTATGTTTAAATGCTTAGTAATTAATTTTAATGTTTATGGTAGTAAATTGATGATTAGTATATTTATGTTTAAATGCTTAGACTTAGTAATTAATTTTAATGTTTATGGTAGTAAATTGATGATTTTAATATTTATGTTTAAATGCTTAGTATATTTATGTTCAAATGCTTAGACTTAGTAATTAATTTTAATGTTTATGGTAGTAAATTGATGATTTTAATATTTATGTTTAAATGCTTAGTATATTTATGTTCAAATGCTTAGACTTAGTAATTAATTTTAATATTTGTATCATTGTATGCTTAGTAATTAAGTATATTTATGATTTTATGATCTTATGCTTAGTTTAATAGTTTTTAATGACTAATGAGTTAATATTTGTGTTGTAGGAAATGGAATATCATCCTCAATTTGTGGACGGTCTTAATATGGATGACGATTTTTTTGACCTTTCCGGGCCGACGGGTACGACACCGGGACCTTCTGCTTCTGGCGCAACACCGACGTCATCACGTGTCCCCAGAGGGCCCAGACCTAAAAGGCACACATCATACATATGGCAGTGTTTTGATGTAGTACAGAAGACTATGCTAGACGGTAAAGTCATGGACAGAGCTCAATGTAAGTTTTGTCCTAAGCACTATGTCACTTCTGCGGGAGGGACTGGTCATTTACGAAGGCATATGGAGAAATGCATGCCTGCACACGGACAGGTAGACACTACAACCCAGACACAATTACAACGGCACCCAGACGGGTCCGTTTCAACATGGCGTTACGACCCCATAGTTGCTAGAGAGTGCATGGCACGTTACATTGCATGCACTGATCAACCGATTAGTTTCGGTGATAATGCTTTTTACGAAGAATTTATTCAAACTGCATACAACCCCCAATTTAAACCTGTTTATAGAAACACTGTTAGGAACGATTTGATAAAATGTTTTCAAACCCAACGAGATAAGTTGAAGGCTGAATTACATCAGCTATCTGTCTCTATTGCATTAACTTCCGATATTTGGAACGCATGTTCCAAACAGGACTATTTAACTGTCACGGGACATTATTTAGACTCTGATTGGAATTTACAAAAAAAAGTTCTTGGTTTTCGTCCTATGGAGTATGCACATACCGCATTAAATATTTTTAATGTCATTACATCCGTTTTAGAAACTTATGAAATAACCGATCGCATCATTTCTATCACATTAGATAATGCATCTGCAAATACTAGCTCTATTGCATTGTTTTTTGAAAAAGATATCCCGCAACATGGGGGTTATTTTTTCCATCAACGGTGTGCATGTCATATCATAAATTTAGTTGTACAGTCTGGTATGAAGTTAGTAAGCGATCGTATAGATCGCATCAGAGATGCCCTTGCTTGGATCTCCAGTTCTACTCCAAGATTGAATGAATTTGGTAGATACTGTAAAACCTTCGGTCTACGACCCCGAAGATTCCTAACAGATATGCCGGTAAGGTGGAACTCTACTTACTTAATGCTTTTAAATGCTTTAGAATATGAGACACCTGTTTCTGGTTTTTATAACTTGAAAATGTCTCAAGTTGGCAGTCCATTACTCACCTCAGATGATTGGCATGTAGCAAAGGTATTTGTTGAATTTTTAAAGGTTTTTTATGATTCTACTGTAATTCTTTCTGGGGTCTATTACCCCACATCTTCCCTGGCAATCCATCATGTTGTGGAAATGTCTGAATTATTAAACAATTATAGGGAAGATGACATCTTAGGCCCTGCAGTTGTTGCCATGGAAAAAAAGTTTACAAAATATTGGTCTACAATTCCTTTACTTTATGCTTTAGGTGTTATAATAGATCCTAGGGTTAAGTTATCTGGTCTTGAAACATTGCTAGATTATCTTGGTAAAATTTTGAGCATAGATTATTCTACACAGATTACTGACATTCGAACCAAGTTGTTCGAAGTTTTTAGTTCTTATGAGCACAGGTATGGGGACGTTGCGCAGCAACCATTAGAAGTACCAGACACACGCCCGAATCAGACAAGTTGGAACCTTCTAAAACGTCGAAAACAAGTAGGCGCATCAAGTTCATCTTCAGGAGCTAGTGCAACCTCCGGTGCCGAACTGAAAAGCTACCTTGACGCTCAATACGACGACAGGGCGGAAAGGTTTGACAGAGACAAAGAGAAGGGATTTGATCTGTTGGTATGGTGGAAGACCTACAGCTATAAATATCCGGTCCTGTCACACCTAGCACGTGACATACTGGTTATCCCTGTTTCCACTGTTTCCTCAGAACAGGTTTTCAGCACGACTGGAAGAATTGTTGAAGAAAGAAGAAGTTCGATGACTCCAGAGATGGTGGAGGTATTGGCATGCGTTCGGGATTGGGAGCATGCTCGAAAGAGGTTGCAAAATGAAACGGTAGACGAAGAATTTGTTCAAAATTTCAGTAATTTATATGTCGAAGAAAGTTCCGGCAGTAACCAAATTTAGGACTTTTAGGTTATACATGTACATTAACTTGTAATACGATTGCACTCTTTTTCCCTTACCAAGTTTTTATCCCACTGGGTTTTTCTTGGTAAGGTTTTTAATGAGGCAATCATGAATCATGTAAATATGTAATACTGAGACTCTGAAATAAATAAATAATTCTTCATTTCATATTTTCAGAATTTCATCTATTTTTATTTTGTTTAAGCTTTTAGCTTGATTTCATCTAAAATAATAAGTCTTTCTATTTTCTACAATTTTTTAACCGATTAAAGTATTAAACTAATAAATAAGTTAGACAAATTACAATTACAAATATTTAAACAATATTATAAATTTATAATGTAATAAAGAAACAAACTAACAAATAAAATAACAAATTAACAATTGATGAATTGAATTTGAATACTTGATTTGAAATTTTGAATTAAAATTTTAAAATATTGGAAAAAAAAAAATTCAAAAAGGAAAATAATTTTTTTGTAAATAAAAAAAAAAAAAAGAAAACGGTCGGCCTGCCGGGTCGACCCGGACCGGCCGACCGTTTTCATCACTTTTTTATTATTATTTTTTAAAAATTTTGACCGTTGCTGACGTCAGCAAACGGTCAGATTTTTCAAATTAACTTAAAAATTTCAGTTTCCCCCCTCATCTCTTCTATTTTATATTTTTACCCCATTTCAAATTTTTCTATAAATACCCCCACCCATTCCAATTTCCATACACTTTCACTTTCTCTCAATCTCTCAATCTCTCAATCTCTCATTCTCTCAATCTCTCAATCTCTCAATCTCTTAAATCTCAATTCTCTATACTAGTCACTAGTTCTAGTATTACTATCAACTAAATAACTAATCTACTATTCTAAATTTATAATACTATATTATTTTCAATTATTCTCTAATCTCTCCACCAAGGCACCAAAGCTCAAAGCCTCAAAGGTATGTTTTTGTTTTAAATGTTATTAATTAATTTTATGTTTTAGTTTTTAAATTTTATATTTATACATAATATATATATATGCTTAGTTATTAATTTTGATATTAATTCTTATGTTTTATGTATATTTAATATTTATGGCTTTATGCTTAGTATATTTATGAATTAATATTTTTAATTTTTTATGCTTTGTTAATTGTTATAAATTTTAATATTTTAATGCTTAGTATATTTATGATTAAATTTAAATGCTTAGTAATAAATAATATATTAAATATTAATAAGTAGTATATTACTATATTTATAATTTATGATTAAATTTAAATGCTTAGTATATTACTAATTTACTATATTGTAGGAAATGGATCATCATCATCCTCAACTTCCGACGGAAACGGTAGCGGAACCTTCTGGTTCCGGCGTAACACAGACACCAGTCACACCACGTCAGCCCGGCCGTATTCCTTCAAATTCAATAATATGGCAGTGTTTTGACAAAGAAGAAATACCAAAGCCAGAAGGTGGGGTCACAATAAAATATCGTTGTAAGTTTTGTAAACTCTTATTTGCCAGTTCTGATACAGGGGGAACCGGTCATTTGAAAAATCATATGGGCAAATGCAAGACTAGACACGGACAGGTTAACCCTATAATTATAACCCGGACATAGCTACAACAGAACAGAGACGGGCCCGTTACGACTCTATGTATGCAGAGTTAGAGAGTAGAGATTGCACTCTTTTTCCTTTACCAAGTTTTTATCCCACTGGGTTTTTCTTGGAAAGGTTTTTAATGAGGCAAGTAGGCAACCATGTAATAATGATAATCCGAAATAAATAAATAATTTTTCAATTTTCATTTCATAATTCATATTTTCATGTATTTTTTATTTTCTTTAATATTTAATCTTTATTATCTTTATTTATTTTAATAATAAATCTATCTATTTTTTTAAATACACTTAATAAATAAAATAGACAAATTATAATTAAAATAACATAATTTAAATTATTTAAACAATTAAATTAATTGAATTAATTATTAATATATCTAATATTCTAATTATCTAAATGAAAAAAAAATAAAAATATATGTGGCACGTGCCGGCCCGGCCCGGCCCACAGGCCCGGCACATATGGCACGTGCCAGAAGCACGTGCCGGGCTGCTCATACCTGGAAACGGGCCGGCCCGGCCCGGCCCGAAAAATCTCTGTGCCGTGCCAGGCCGAGCCCGTTTTCTTGAACGGGCTCACTTGGCCCGGCACATGTGGGCCGGGCCGGCCCACATTGACACCACTATATCACTTGTTGATTGCTATCTTGAGTGGAATAATTTGTTATATATTCACATGTGGATTGACAATCTTTGTGTGATTAAGAACCCATTGGATAGGATAGATTAGTGGTGGGTATATCAACCCCACTAATCTAAGCCTCTAAGTGGTTAACATAATGAGATTGGTACATTAATGATGCTAGTAGCTTACCCACATCCAAGTGTTAATCGATCTATTCCCTAGTTCTCTCATTAATTGATTTTATCACTATTCTTATCAAGGTGTTGAGTATTCTATTTTTCATAACATTTTTGTGTATTTTCATTTGAGTAGTTTAGCATTGGTGGCTTTAGAAACCACACATTTATCAAACACTATGATTTGTTTTATTGTTCTAAGATTAGTCAATTTATCTAATTAACACTTCATTCCCTGTGGAACGAACTTGCTCACTATTTTTCTATCAAATCACATTTTAAAAGGATTAAGTGGCTTTAAAAGAGTTTTCAAGAATCAACCAAAAACCATTATTATTACTATTTTGTTGAGTACACAAACGACCTCATCAATGGTTCAAAAGCAAAACGCATCAGGTACAAGTCGACCCGGTACACCATTATAAATAGTGAACTATACAGAAAAGGATTTTCAAAAACATTACAAAGATGCTGTTATTGAAAAATCGTCACTGGGGTGAATATCTAAATAACAACTTTAAGGACTGAGATCAGGGTGGATCCCGGTCAGAGGGATATCACGTGGTTCGATACCAGTGATGCTCCTTACAAAACAAGTCAGATTTAAATATAAGAAATAGGGTGAATAAATCAGATTTTTATTGATAACATCTCTATATTATGAATACAATGGATGCTTTTCCTAGACTATAGTGATATGTTGAGCTTCAGTAGACCATGGAGATGGTGGTGGCGGCGTACTCGTGCATATTGATAAGTAGAACTGACTGTAGGTTAGGGTTTGTGGAGGTGATTTTTGATCCCTTTTCTGGTGAGTATGATGTTGTATATATAGGTCCCGTTACCTGCCATGCACTCCTATAATTTCGGTCTAGGGTTTGGCGATTACAGGACTTTCCTTTTTGATAGGAGACAATCTCGTTGGAGTTTTAATCATCAGAATCAAATCAAGTAATTCCTTTCTGGAAGGATTCTAGTAAAGTCGACTCCTTTTTCAAATGGAACTCTCAAATGGAACTCTCAAATAGAGGGAAGGAGTCCACCTCTTTAATTTGACTGAACGGTGGCGTTCTAGCCCACTGTTTGGAGCTTCAAAGTCTATCTACTGGCTATATGAGTCTTCTACTCTATATGAAATTCTTCATATGATTTTCTAGCTGCCCGGCGAGTTGATCCCAGGAGGTATCTGGGTTCATGGCTACCCCGCCTCTTGTTAGCTTTGTGCTTTTTTGTTGGTTCCTTGGTCGGTGGGGTATCTGGCTAGCGTTGTGGCGGGGTACTGCAAGGAGGTTTTCATATCGGAATACTGAGTGGAACTCCATGTTGGGATACCTCGGGGTTCCTGGGATTGCTGGGCTTGATCTTTCAGGATGGGGTAGGTATCCGGATTGATCTAGAATTCTTCTTGTTATTGGAAAATTGTCAATGGGATGATATTCCAAATAACGAATTCAAAAGGGCCAAGATCAAGATTGACCCCGGTCGGAGGGGTATCAAGTAGTTCGATACCAACTATATCCTTAACAATATAAATACAATTTGGAATACAAGAAAATAGGCAAGAATAAGCTTTTTATTGATCGTCACTTTGCATTACAAATAAGTGAACTATGCTTTTCAGGATTAACAGTAAGGTATAGAGATTTGGTGAGTAATGGAGATGGTGGTGATAGTGAACTCGTGCACGTCGATAAGTAGAACTTGATCGTAGGGTTTCTGGAGATGGTTTTCGGTCTGATTTTGGATCCCCTTTTTTCGGTGAATAAGCTGTTATATATATAGGTCATGTTGCTTGCCATGCACTCCTCTAATTTCGGTCTAGGGTTTAGCAATTGCCGGACCTCCTTCCTTTTAGGAGATAATCTCAGAGCTTTTATGTATAGAATCCAGTCTTTCCTTCCTAGGATGAGTCAATCTGAGTAGGCAAATCTTTCCTTCCAAGGAGGACTCTGCCTGAGTTGACCTACTTGAAATAGATCTCTTGGTTGGTGGGAAGGAGAACATCTCCTCTGTTTTGATTGGACGGCGGCGTTTTAATTAATCTCTATAGAGCTTTTGATTCTGGTATAAGGATCTTGCTAATTGGTGGGCTGGTTATATTAGAAGGCGTAAACTACTAAGCCTCTTGTTACTGAAGTAGGGGGATGTTTAGCTGGTACCATAGCGGGATGCTTGGTGGAACTTCGTGTCGGGGTGCTGCGGGGTTCATAGGAAGCTAGGGCATGACTGAGTTAGACCCAACTGTAAGTTTTAACGAGTAGTCTGGCTCGGGACAATGCTTATGAATGATGATGCTGACGGGGTCCTTAAGAAGCTGGAGAAAGGCTGGGCGGACCGTGCTGGAGGTGGTATGCACTCAGATCAGTCGGGGTCTCCCTCTATCGGGGTAGCCGAGCGGTGTCTGGACTCCTATGTCCTCCTGGTGTCAAGGTGGAAAATTCTTCTTTGATCCTTTGCCAATTTTGGTGGTTAACACTTCTCTCTTGGAGTAGCCGGATGGCACTCGGGTACTTATCTCCTCCTTGTATTTGGATGGAAAATTCATCTTTGGTTCTTCGCCAACTTTGGCAGTTAACATAAGTCCCCCCTAACTTGAACACTGAGATCTTGTCGGGGTTGGAGTTAGGATTCCCATATTGTTTGAAGGATTTTCTACCTCGTATGTCTGCCTGTTCTTCATCTGATTGGCTACCACTATTAAGGAGGAAATCTCCCTTGGATACGCTGATAATTATTGCATTGGCCATATGTCAGATGGTGATTGGCCTTTGGATTTCAAAATGAGCCATTTTTGACGCAATTAATGCGAAACCGTCACTAGCACGTCGCCCAAGCACATTTCCAATCATTAATTCCAGTTTCCTTGTGTGTAACCACCTACCTTCTTCTATAAATAAACTGGATTTCTTTGTTCATTCTTTATCACTTTCAAAATTTCAAGAGCAAAAAGAGAAAGAACCCTAGCCTCTTTCTTCCTTCTTCCTCTTACCAGCAGTCTTCTAAGCTTTTTCTTCCTTCTTCTTCTTTCTACCTCAATGGCGTCTCCCTCGAAATTTCCTACCATTTCACAAGAAATTCCTACTGACCAAACTCACCCTGACCCCACCCCCTTACACCCTAATTCGGCTTCTTCAAATCCCTCTGATAGTCTTGATGCCTTATTCAACATGAAGAAGGCCGACTCAGGGGAGGGTTCTCCGACGTTGATAGGAAAGAAGTAGGGTTGAGACGATAGTGATGCAGCTGGTGACACCCCGTGGACCCAGCGCCATCAATCTACAAGAAACCCACGAATCGGGTCGGGTTTCAACAACAGGCCTGAGGACCTGATCCAGATTGTTGATGAGGAAGGTGCTGTAGATGTCGACAGTGACGAGGAGGGTGGCAAACTAGATGTCACCTTAGTCGGGGTCTGGGCCAGCTCTTTCGCTTCCTTCCATGATGGCAGGATAGTGCCCGACTCTGTGTGCACTCTGGATACACTTGCCAAGTTGAGAAAGGAGTATAGGATCTCGAACTATATCACTTTGTCTCTTCCTCAATGGGGTTACGATGTATATACCCCGCTTCAGGATCGCCTTATTATCCATAAGGCTGCTTTTGAATGCGGGGTTCGGTTTCCGCTTCACTCTACCCTTCGCTGAGCCTTTGTCTCATTGGAGTTAGCCCTTCTTCAAATCTCACCGAGGTTTTAGAAGCACCTGACCGGGTTCTTGGTGCTTTGGACGGAACAGTGCAAGAAGGACAAGATAGATAGGGAGTCGGGCTTCGATGAGCTCCGATTTATTTTCGAGATAGCGAACCTAGTACCTTGGGGTCAGTTCTATCTGAGGGCGTCCAACGAAATGAAATTCGATGTTCCTAGGGTGAATGTGAAGTAGGTTGTGCCCTAGAAGGAGGAGTGGCTCGTGGTTGAAGGAGAATGGGGGTGTACAACCTTCATTGGGGGATTTGAGTACCCTGTCCCAACTCAGTTCACAACGAAGGATAAATGGGCGAAAGGGGGGGGGGGGGGGGGGGGGTACTCTTATTAGAATCCTAGGATATCCTTGGGAGAATTATGAAGAGGGGCTACACCAATATGCAGTACCTTACTATGGATCCCTTAGAGGGTGACCATTGGAAAGGTACTTGAGGATCTCCCTCACGCTTCCGGGTATGTAACTTCATTTGTCTTTCTTGTTTATGTGTACACATCATTTCCTTTCTTTTTTCTTACTATATTTTCTTCTTCTTGGTAGTTTTTGCTACCCCACTGGTGACTGGTTCTCCATTTTCCTCTGGGACGGGAGATTTGGTCTTGTCTCCTTCTACTTCCCCTATCCCTTCTCCTTCTCCTTCTTCTACTGCCAAAGTTGTGCTCGGGTCCGCACGGCTTGAAACTGATCCTATTCCTCCTCCTGCTCCAACAAAGTCACCCGCCAAGATTTCTATACCCCCTCTTGCTTCAGGAGGGTCGTCTGCCAAGTCTCATACCCGTCTTCCTACTCTCACTCCAGCACGCCCGTCAATTAAGGCAATGCTGGCTTGGGCAGTTAAGGCTCGGGATTCTTCAAGACAAACTTAGAGGAAAACTCGTAAAGCTGCTGCTCCGCCTGCTGTGAATATTCCTCCTATCTCTCCTCCTCTAACAGTGCCTTCCAATGACCAAACTGAGATTACAAATAAAGAGGAAGCTGCTCATACTTCTTCCCCAGCTGCTGACATTCCTTCGGGATTGGGATCGGGATCGGGATCGGGATCGGGTTCGGGGGGTGCCACCCATGATGAGGTGGTATCCCGGTTTATCGCCTCCTACCCTAGAAGAAGCCTGATGAGCATGACAAAGCTTCTTACTGAGATATTGGCCACCAAGGGTGCCTTTGTCTTAGATGAGGTAAAATTCTTCCCTATTTCTTATTTATTTTATTTTATTTTATTTTTGCAGGTGCTGACTTCTCTCTTTTTTGTAGGGTTTCAAATTTTCTTTGGCCATAGAGAAGCAGTTGTTAACTTTGAAGGAGGTTTACATAGGGCTTCAGGCCGAATTGGAGGGTACCAAGCAGGAGCTATCCCAAGCCCAGCAAAATGTTGCCCCCTTGGTTTAGGCTGCTGCAGAGGCTGAAGAGGATAGGTAGGCCACCTTAGTGGAAGCCAGGCATTACGAGCGCTGCCTGGATATTGAGACAATCAGGTCATTTCACCGTCGGAAGGAGAGGGAGTGCCTAAAGAGAGAGAAGAAACTGCTGCAAGATGAGAACCAGCTTTTGCGGGATATAGTGAGTAACCTGGAGGCCTAGGAGGGTCCTACTTTCAAAGATGGTTACTTCACAGCCTGCTATGAGGTGGCCACGGCTCTGCCTCCTCCTTTTGATCTTTAAGCAGCCTTGAACTTGGATCGGGATCAAATCATGGCAAAGGCTGCCCAACTAGCAAGCGGGGATCAGGATCTAGAGGTTCCTCCACAGGACACTGCACATCCGGATCAGGGGTCTGATATTCCTACTAGAGTTCAAACTGATGGCATTGAGAAGGCGGTCCAAGACCTTCCCTCCACTCAAGAAAAACAAACGCAAGATCCCGTGTCTCTTTTAGAGATATCCTTCTTGGAGGAAGGTATACCCCGACCAAGGCAGTAGGAGCGCCATAAGGCTATTTCCTTGTCTTGAGGATGCGGCGGGCAACTAAGGCCATAAGTCCAGATCCTTAGAATGATTATTCAGAATCTTTTTGGAGGAGGGTATATCCTGACCAAGGCAGCAAGAGCGCCATATGGCTATTTCCTGGTCTTGAGGCGATTCAGTTATGGTAAAAACTTGCGAATGAACATAGGAGAATCATGTAGGAGAGATTGCGGAATGAACATAGGAGAATTATATAGGAGAAAAAAAAAACTGATTTTATTGAATTTCTCAGGCAATACAATATGAATTCGAGGTATGTATACCAACCGATATAAGTCAAATTTCTAAGGATAGTATTTCCTAAGGTGATCAGCATTCCATGTGTGGTCTACTGGATAACCATCCATGTCTTCCAACTTGTAGGCACCATCCCAAAGTGCTGCTTTAATCAGGTAAGGACCTTCCTAATTGGGTGCTAGTACCCCATCGGACCTCTTTCGCGTGTTTTAGGTCACTTTCCTGAGAACCAAGTCCCTTTCCTTGAAGTTTCAGATTCTCACATTCTTGTTGAAGTGATGGGCTATCTTATTTTGGTAAACTGCTACCCTTTCGGTGATTCTATCCCACTTCAGTAAGGTTTATCCCGAATACCATCGACTACGGGGTCTGTCCCGAATACCAACGACTACGGGGTCTCACCTATTGCAGTCCTCCTGGTGGTCCTGTATGCCCATAACACGTTTGGTAATTCTTCAACCCACAATCCTTTCCTCTGTTGGAGTTTTTTTCTTTATGAGCTTCTTAATGGTTTTGTTGGTGGCCTCCACCAACCCGTTAGTTTGAAGGTGAGCTACTGATGCAAAATGGAGATCAATATTCCGGCCTTCACATAATTCCCTAAAGTTGGCGTTATCAGTTATGATGGTCATCGGGGTACCAAAGCGGCAAACGATGTTCTCCTTGACAAAGCTGGTGGTCTTTTCTTCAGTTATCTGGGTAAGAGCTTTAGCTTCTTACGAATAATATACCGTTGGAAAGGTATGGGTGTCTAGTTTGTACAGAAATTTTCAAAACTCATTTTAAAGCTTTGTATAAAAAGTTATGGTCACATGACCATACAGAGGTCAGTTTTAAAAATCATTTTGTTATCCGGAAATCGTTAAAGGAATGGAATTCTAAATAACAACTTTAAAAGGACTAAGATCGAGATTGACCCTGGTCGGAGGGGTATCACGTAGTTCGATACGGACTATGTCCCTATCAATGCAAGTACAATATAGAATATAAGAAATCACACAAAAATAAGTTTTATTTGATCGTCCCTTTGCATTACAGGTATATAAACCATGTACTTAGGGGTTACAACAATGTATAGAAATCGGGTAAGTAATGGAGATGGTGGTGATAGCGAATCTGTGCCTGTCGATAAGTAGAGCTTAAATGTGAGGTTTTTTGGGGAAGATTTTCGGTCCTCTTTCTAGTGAGTAAGATGTTGTATATATAGGTCCTGTTGCTTGCCATGCACTCCTATAATTTCGGTATAGGGTTTGGCTCGTGCAGGATCGTCATCTTTTTAGGAGATAATCTTAGAGTGTTACGCGTGGAATCTAGTCTTTCCTTTTTAGGAAGAGTTTAATCTCGTAGCAAATATTTCCCTCCTAGAAGGACTCTAACTGAGTTGATCTGCTTAAAATAGAACTCTTAGTTGGCGGAAAGGAGCAAGTCTCATTTGTATGACAGCGTTTTGATGGGTTTCTTATAGAGCTTTCAAATTCTGATTCGAGAATCTTACTGCCTGATATCTTCTTGCTTGGCGGAGTGGCTATGTTAGGAAGTGTAAGCTAGTAGGCATCCTGCTGATGGAGTAGGGGAATGTTTAGCTGGTACTCTAGCGGGATGCTTAGCGGAACTCTGTGTCGGGTACTGCGGGGTTCATTCTGTAGCAGGATGCTCATTATAACTCCTTGTCGGGGTACTGCGGGGTCCGTAGGAAACTGTGCCGGGGTGTTACGGGGTCCAGTCCATAGGGAACCAGGGTATGATGGGGTTAGACCCCGCTGTAGGTTCTAACGAGTATCTCGGCTTACGAATCAAGATGATGGCGGGGTCCTTTAAGAAGCTAAGGGAAGGCTGAGCCAGACCCCGCTGAAGGAGATGTGCATTCAGACTAGTCGGGGTAGCCGGATAACGTCTATACTCCTATATTCTCCTTGCGCTGAGGTGGAAAATTCTTTCTTGGTCCTTCGCCAATTTTGGCGGTTAACAGAAGTCCCCCCTGACTTGGACACTGATAACTTGTCAGGGTTGGAGTCAGGATCTTGTCGTTACTTGAAGGATTTTCTGCCTTATCTGCTTACTTCCTTGTCCGACTAGGTTTCCACTTAGGAGGAGGAAATCTTTATTTTGTACGTTATAACTGGTTGTGTGTCGATCACTGATTGGGTTCCTCGTTTTCAAAAAGAGCCGTTTTAGCGCGATTAATGCGAAAACGCTTCTACCCATTCTTTCGGTCACCGATTTCGATTTCCGAGTGGGTAACCGTCATTCCTCCTCTATAAATAGACCGGCTTTATTGGTGCTTTCTTTCTTACTTTCAAACTTTCAAAATTGCGACTGAGAACAAGAACTTTCTTATTTACTTTCTTTCTCTCCTTTCAACCTTCCAGAAATTCCTCTTCTCTTCTTCTTCTTCAATGGCTTCTTCTTCCTAACTTCCTACTCCTCAAGAAAACACTAACGAACAAAACCCCTCTACAGCGGTGAATCCTATTCATCCTGACCCCGTCTCACCTCCCTAGTCCGATAGCATCGACGCCCTCTTCAGTACGGAGGCGGCTGACATGGTGGTGGATTCCCCGACCTCAGAGAGGAAGAAGCGGGGTCGAGAGGGGGATGGTGTTACTGATGATACCCCGCTAGCTCAACGCCGTCGTTTTGCTCGAAACCCGCGAGTTGGGCTGGGTTTTCACAATCGACCAGAAGACCCGGTCTTGATCGATGATAAGGTGGGCGCCTCTAGGTCTGGCGGTGACGAGGAAGGTGGCGGACCTGACATCACACTGGTCGAGGTCCAAACTAGTTCCTTCGCCGCCTTTCACGATGGTCGGATTATACCCGACTCTGTATGTACAATGGATACGCTCAACAAGCTACGGGAGGAGTACAAGATCCCGGAGTACATCACTCTCTCCCTTCCCCATAGGGGTTATGACGTATACACCCCACCTCTAGACCGCCTGCTGATCCACAAAGCCGCTTTTGAGTGTGGAGTCCGGCTTCCGCTGCATCCTACTCTTCGTCGGGCTCTCGTTGCGCTTGAATTGGCCCCTCTCCAAATCTTGCCGGGCTTTTGGAAGCACCTGACAGGGTTCTTGGTGCTCTGGAAGGAGCAGTGCGAAAAAGATCACATAGAGCGAGAGCCGGGGTTGGACGAGCTTCGCTTCCTCTTCAACATCACGAACATGGTGCCTCGGGGTCAGTTCTACCTGAGGGTATCAAATGATTTGAAGTTCACTGTCCCATGGGCGAATGTGAAGTACTCAGCGCCCTAGAAGGAGGAATGGCTAGTGGTTGAGGGCGACTGGGGGTGCACTGCTTTTGTTGGGGGGTATGAGTACCCCGTCCCTACCCAGTTCACGGCGAGGGACAAGTGGGCGAAGGGGGTGCTAGCTCCTGAGTCTCAGGACATTCTTACATGGATCCTGAAGAGGGGATACACCAACATGCAGTATCCCACTCTGGATCCCTTTGAGGGAGCCCACCTAGAGTAGTACCTGAGGATCTCCATCGCTCTTCCTGGTAAATTGACCGCATCTTGCTTTTTTTATTATTATTATTATTTTTTTTTTTATGTATATATTCTCATTCTTCTGCTTCTCACTGAGCATCTTCTCTTCTTGCAGTATCGGCTACCCCGATGATAGCGGGGTCTCCTTCTTCTTCTGGGACAGGGGATATGACTCTACTAGCCCATTCTTCCCCTGTTCCTTCTCCTACTCCAGCTGCCAAGACTGTGTCGGGGTCCATCCAAGTAGGAACCGACCCCCACCCCCACCCTCCTCCTGCTCCCTCCCAAACTACTGCTTCTGCTCCAGCGGGGTCTAGGGCCAAGACTCCAGCTCGCCTTCCCTCTACTCCTCCTTCGCGCTTGAGGATTTCGGCAATGTTGGCTAGGGCGGCTAAGGCCCGAGGTTCTGGAAGGTCAGCACAGAAGAAAGCTGCTCCTGCAATGAAGACGTCACTTGCTCCTCCTCTTATTACAAAGTCATTCAAGGACCCAGCCAGAATCTTGATGGAGGAGGCAGCTATCCCCATTCCTCCCCCGACTGCTGATGTGGCTTCTGGATCAGGGTCGAGGTGTGTTACCTTTGACGAGGTGGTGTCCAGGTTTACAGCCTCTTATCCTGGTGGAGACTTGACAAATATGGCCAAGCTTCCTACTGATATTCTGGTTGCTAAGGGAGCATCCGTGCTGGCTGAGGTAATATTCTTACTTTTCACTTTTTTATCATTTCTTCCTTCTGCTTGCTAAACATTGATCTCCTTCCCTCTTTTTGTAGGGCTTCAAATTTGCCATGGCCATGGAGAGGTAGCTGATGACTCTGAGGGAGGCTTATATCGGCCTCCAAGCGAAGCTGGAGGACACTCAGCAAGAGCTGGTTCAGACCCAACAAAGCGTAGCCCCTCTGTTTCAAGATGCAAAAAGGTCTGAGGAGGGGAGGCAGGAGGCCTTGGTGGCTCTTAGGCGGGCTGAATGCAGCCTGGACACTGAGACAGTCAGATCCCTACGCCGCCGAGAAGAGAGGGAGTGCGTGAAGAGAGAGAAAAGGCTGCTGCAAAGCGAGAATCAACTCTTGCAGGACACTATAGCAGGCTTGGAAGCCCAACAGGGGCCTTCATTCGAGGATGGCTACTTCACAGCCTGCTACGAGGTGGCTACTGCTTTGCCTCCTCCCTTCGACCTTGAGACAGCCTTGAACTGGGACCAGGAGCAAATTATGGCAAAGGCTACCCAGCTAGCAGGAGGGGATCAAGAGACAGAGGCCCCTCCACAGGAGGTAGCTCACCCGGATCAAGAAGCTGACACGGCTGCTGAAGTCCACATGGAGCTGACCTAGATCTTTCTACCATTGAAGAACAAGTAGTGGATCCTGAGTCTGCTACTGGAGTGGTCATCGTGGAGGAGGACGAGGGACCAGCTAGATCCGAGGTCCCTGTGGTTGAAGGGGTCCAGATTGAGTCTTCTGCTATGGAGGAGGTGGTCCAAACTGATGTAGCAGTTAAGCCTTTGGGAGATGGGATAGCTGGCCAAGGAGAGCATCCAAAAGAGGAAAAAGAGGACTAGCCTGACCTCCCCTCTTTATTAAAATTTTTGTAGCCCGAATCGGGAGATGGGCACCCCGTTTTATCGATACAACTTGTAGCCCGAATGGGGATTGGGCACCCTGATTATAAATATAGTTACTTTCATTACTTGTTTCGTACTTGTGTTCTTCTTGCTTTTGTACTTAGAAGCTTTCCATAGCATATAAATTTGTTGATAATTGGACTCCTGATGAGTAACTGGACCCCGATGGGTAACAGAGACAAATCATAAGATGCTTATATCTTGTAATTGTAAGGACCAGCGGATCTGACGCTAATTAAATCCTCCTTTACTCGGACTCTCGTGAACATGTAACAGTATAAAATGTAGAGCATTCTCCAAGGAAGCTTGGTATTTGCAACAATTTGACTTGGTGAAGATAAACTTTTTAAGTTCCTTCTGATTGTTGATACTCAGTCGGGGTAACCAGGTGCCTGTAACAATTGGACTTAATGAACCTTTAAAGCCCCCTTTGACTGTTGGTCCTTTGTCGGGGTAGTAAGCGGGGAAACAAAGGAGGAAGCATCCCGATGAGTCACCCCGATGTTACTGTAGAACTGTCCTGGTAGGCAACTAAGACCACTTTAGCACCAGGCTTCTCGGAGGAGGGTATTCCTCGACTAAAGCAGCAGGAGCGCCCTGAGGCTGTTTCCTGGTCTCGAGGCGAAGTAAGGAACCAGGTACCCTGAGGCAGCCCGATTCTTACTGTAGTCTGTCCTGGTAGGCAACTAAGGCCACTTTAGTACCAGGCTTCTCGGAGGAGGGTATTCCCCGACCAAGGCAGCAGGAGCGCCCTGAGGCTATTTCCTAGTCTTGAGGCGAAGTAAGGAACCGGGTGCCCTGAGGCTGCCCGATCTTACTGTAATCTGTCCTGGTAGGCAACTAAGACCACTTTAGCACCAGGCTTCTCGGAGGAGGGTATTCCCCGACCAAGGCAGCAGGAGTGCCCTGAGGCTATTTCCTGGTCTCGAGGCGCTTTAGTAATGGAGATCCTCCTAGAGGGTTTAACCCGGTCTAGGGCATTAGGAGTTTTATGTTGCACTCTTGGTCTTTAGGCGATTCAGTAATGGAGATCCTCCTAGAGGGTTTAACCCGATCTAGGGCATCAGGAGTTTTGTGTTGCACTCCTGGTCTTTAGGCGATTCAGTGGTGATGAGTTATGTACGTTCAGTAGGAGGCATTGGAGGATCTAGTAGGAGACATCAAGCACTGGACACAGGAGAGTCATATAGGAGAAAGAACTGCTTTTATTGAATTTCTCAAATGGTACAAACATGAAATTGGGGTGAGTATCCCCCTTGATACGAACAAAATTTCTAAGGATAGAATTTTCGGAGATGATCGGCATTCCATGTATGGTCCACTGGGTAACCTTCCATGTCTTAGTGATGTCTTAACCAAGTATAGACCCTCCCAGTTTGGGGCTAGCACCCCGTCAGATCTTTTTCGTGTGTTATGGGTCACCTTTCTGAGAACCAAGTCTCCTTCTTTGAAGTTTCGGACCCTCACCTTTTTGTTGAAGTGTCGGGCTATCTTGCTCTGGTACACAGCCACCTTCTCTGCGACCTTGCTTTGCTTTTCCTCCAGCAGGTCCAAGCTAGCTCTTAACTTAGCCTTATTGTCTTCCGATTCGTAATTTTGGACCCGGAAAGATATGAGCTTATGCTCGATGGGCAAGACTGCTTCTGTCCCAAATACTAAGGAGTAGGGGGTCTCTCCTGTTGCTGTCCGCCTAGTCGTTCTGTAGGCCCACAATACATTGGGTAATTCTGCTACCCATAATCCTTTCTTCTGTTGGAGCTTTTTCTTCAGGAGCTTCTTAATGGTCTTGTTGGTAGCTTCAACCAGCCCATTGGTTTGAGGATGTGCCACCGAAGCAAAACGGAGATTGATCCTTCGGTCTGCACAGAATTCCCTAAAGTTGGCATTGTCAAATTGCTTTCCCAAATCAGTTATGATGGCCATCGGGGTGCCAAATCGGCAGACAATGTGTTCCTTGACAAAGTTGGTGGTCTTTTCTTCGGTTATCCGGGTAAGTGCCTTGGCTTCTACCCATCGAGTAAAGTAATCTATCGCCACCATTGCATGCTTGGCTTGGCTTGGCTTGGCCGGGTGCAGTGGGAAGTGGCCCGATCAAGTCTAGTCCGCATATGGCAAAGGAGTAAGGAGTATTGATTGAGGAGAGCCTCTCTGGTGGGAGATGATGAAGGTTTGCTGTTTTCTGACAAGCCTCGCAAGATCGCGCGAATTGTTTTGCATCCTGATGTATAGTTGGCCAGTAGTAACCCATCCTGATTACCTGGTAGGCCAAAGTTTCCCCTGACACGTGGTTACCACAATCCCCTGAATGCACCTCGTTGAGCGCCCAGTGCGCGTCATCGGGATGGAGACACCTGAGTAGAGGGAGAGACTTCTCCTTACGGTATAGGTACCCTTCTACTAAGGAGTACCGGGTAGCTATCCTCTTGAGCCAGCGGGCTTGATCCGGATCTGCTGGGAGAATGTCACTTTAGAGATAGTCTGCTATTGGATCCATCCAACACGGGAGGCGGCTTACAGGAAGGACTTCTGCCTCTTTAGCTATGCTGGAGAAAGGAACCAATTGGAGGGGTACTCATTTTGGTAAAGCGTATCCCTCTCCTGCGGCAATCTTAGCTAAAACATCTGCGCGATGGTTTTTTTCCCTGGGCACTTGCTCTATTCTTACACCCTTGAACTTCTTCATAGCCTCCTGAACTTTAGCTAGATAGGCCATCATGTTGTCACCTTTTGCTTGGTACAATCCTATTACTTGATTGACCACTAATTGGGAATCACTCTTGATCTGAAGGTACTCAGCCCCCAGAACCCCTGCTACTTTCATTCCTGCTAGCAGAGCTTCATATTCTGCTTCGTTGTTGGTGGCTCTGAATTCAAACCTAAAACAATGACTTACCTCAATTCCTGTGGGGTAGATCAAGACGATCCCGGCCCCGCATCTCGACTGGTTCGAAGCTCCATCCGTGTAAAGTACCCACATCTTGCTGTCTACAGGCCATTCCGGAAGGGCTTGATTCGGATCGGGGTCTACTGATACACCTGGGTTCAGGATTGGGCTAAACTCCACTATGAAGTCCGCCAGGGCTTGGGCTTTAATCGTGGTTCTTGCCTTGTATTTGATGTCGAACTGTGTGAGCTCTAGGGCTCATAGAACCAATCTGCCTGACACATCTGGCCTCTGAAGGAATTGTCTCAAAGGCTGATCTGTGACAACCGCGATGGTGTGAGCTTGAAAATAAGGCCGGAGCTTTATGGATGTGGTCACCAAGGCGTAGGCGAGCTTCTCTAGTAAGGTGTAGTTTCTCTCGGACTTTGTAAAAGCCCGGCTCACGTAGTAGATCGGCCTCTGTACCCCGTCACTGCATTATTTCACCAAGGCTCCACTAGTAGCCACTTCAGAAACTGCTAGGTAGAGTAGGAGCTCTTCACCTGGGATTGGTTTGACTAGTAGTGGCGGGCTTGACAAGTATTCCTTTAGAGCTTGAAAAGCCTGCTCGCTCTGCTCGTCCCACTTCATCTTTTTCCCCTGCTTGATGACTTTGAAAAAAGGGAGACATTTATCTGTGGAACGGGATATGAATCAGTTCAGGGCTGCTATCCGTCCGGTTAATCCTTGTGCCTACTTGAGGGTTGTAGGGGACTCGAGATCCAGAATGGCTTTGATCTTCTCCAGATTGGCCTCAATTCCTCTTTCATGTACAATGAATCCCAGAAATTTGCCTGCTGCTACCCCGAATGCACACTTAGCGGGGTTCAACCTCATTTGGTTCTGCCTTATTACCTGGAAGGTCTGGCGTAAGTCCCCTGTATGTTATCCCGCTTCTAGAGATTTAGTGATCATATCATCTATGTACACCTCCATGGATCTCCCTATCTGTTCCCTGAACAGTTTGTTCACCATACGCTGGTAGGTGGCACTTGCATTTTTGAGTCCGAATGGCATTACCTTATAACAGTAGAGGCCTTGTCCGGTGATGAAGCTAGTCTTGTCTTGGTCTGAATGATGCATCATGATTTGATTGTACCCCGAGAAAGCATCCATGAAGCTTAGGAGCCTGTTTCCTGCAGTGGAGTCAATGAGCTGGTCTATTTTAGGCAGAGGGAAACTATCTTTGGGACAAGCCCGATTGAGATCGGTGTAGTCCACACATATTCGCCACTTCCCGTTAGATTTGGTTACCATAACCACGTTGGCAATCCACTCAGGGTATTGGGATTCCTTGATGAATCCGGCCTTCAGGAGCTTGTCAACCTCTTCTTGGACTGCGGCGTTCCGTTCAGCATTGAAGTGTCTTCTTTTCTGTTTTACTGGTTTGAAAGTTGCATCCACTGCCAACCTATGGGTAGCCAGGCTAAGAGGAATGCCAGGCATCTCTTCATGGCTCCAAGCAAAGATATCGTTGTATTCTCTGAAGAGCTCTATTAAATCCTTCTTAACCTCCGGGTCCAGACCTTCTCCCACTTTTACGGTCTTTGCTGGATCTTCTCTCCGAATCCGGACCTCCTCTAGCTGCTCTGCGGGATACCCACTGGTCCAACCACACTCTTCTTCTTCTGACTCCGTGATTATGTTTGGTACCTCTCCTTCTTCTAAGACATAATCATCTCACTCTGTCGCTTTCGGACCTGGGTCGCTGGTCACCGATGCGCACTGTTTAGCCAATGTAGCGGGGTTGGTAGATACCGCATAACAATTGCGGGCTGCTTGCTGGTTCCCCCTTACCTCTCCTACTCCTGATCCTATTGGAAACTTCAACACGTTGTGGTAGATGGATAGCACTCCTCTAATCCCTGACAAGAAAGGCCTTCCCAAGATTGCATTGTATGTAGGCGGGGTGTCTACTACAATAAACTCCGTCATTATGTTCTGCTGAAGAGGAGCCTCTCCGACTATCACTGGTAGTATCTTTGTTCCCATCGGCATTACGGAGTCCCCTGTGAATCCGTATAGTAGAGAGGTATAACTGTTGTAGCAAGAGTTCTTCAGGTTGAGCTGCTCATGAGCCCCCTTGAACAGAATATCCACGCTGCTTCCCGTATCGATCAGGACGCGGTGTACTAGGCAGTTGGCGATCTATACTGTTATGACCATGGGGTCATCATGTGGTTGTACCGTATTGTAGACATCCTCCTCTGTAAAGATGATCTTGGTTGAGCAGGATAGATCTCGGGGTCCGTCATTGACCTTCAATATCTCATGGTCAGTGTTAAGCCTGTGAATCTTCCTCGCGTGGTTCTTCCTTGAATTGTTGGAGGTTCCAGCTAAGGTAGGGCCTCCATTGATGGTGTGAATCACCTGGATCTGCTGCATTAGATCCTTTTCTCCTTCTCTTCTTCTTTCCGCTGCTTCCTGCATCCCGCTTTGAACCTGATTTCCTTCTTTAATGCTATCTCGTACCTATTGTAAAAATTCAGTTAGAAGTCCTCCTCTTACTAGTGCTTCTATCTGATTACGGAGACTGTAGCATTCTGAGGTGTTGTGCCCCACATCTTCATGGAAGTCGCAATACTTGTATTGATTCCTCCTGTCTACCGGGATCTTCATGGGAACTGGCTTTCTGAGTAGACCCTTATCCCTAATAGCGAGATAGATAGTTTCTCGTAAAGCATTGAGAGGGGTCTAGTGGTTATATCATCCTTCCTCTTTCGCTATTCTGGATACTTCCTTCAAGGGGAGCTCTCTGGGAGGTGATCTCCTAACTGGGTACCTCTCTTGGTAGGAGGGAATAGGGGGCGACTTGTAAGTAGACCGGTTTGGAGGTTGATTCTGAAATTTCCTAGCTGGTGCAGGTTTCGGAGCCTCCTTTTTAGGGCGTGGTGCTAATCGGGCTTCATCGTGCTCTATCTTGATCCGGAGTTGTTCCTCGATGTCCACTTGTTCCATAGCCCAATTGTAGGCCTCCTGGTATGTCTCAGGAGGATACTTGGCAAATGACCGGAATAGTTTACCGGCCCACAAATTCCTCCAGAAATTGGCTAGAGTTTCCTTCTTGTTGAATACACCCATCTGGACAACCTCTTTGTGGAATTTCTCCACATAAGACCTCAGAGTTTCACCCCGCTCTTGAACTACGTACTGCAGCAGGATAGGATCCTTGGGACGGGGTTTGATTCCCTGAAACTGTGCACAGAAAGCTTTGGTAAGTTTGGAGAAGGAATCAACACTACATGGTGGTAACTTTCTGAACCATGTTTTGGCACAATCTGTCAGGGTTGAGGGGAACATCCTGCACATGGCTATCCTGGTTGCACTCTGAACTTCCATCTGGTGGACAAAGCTTTCCAGGTGGCTAACGGGGTCCTCTGTTCCAAAGTATTTTTCTGAAGGCATCCTGAATTTTGGGGGCAACCCTGCCTCCATGACTCTCCTGGAGAATGGTGCATTCATCTCGCCCAAGGAGTTCTTTTGGATCCCTTGATGCTTTCCTTTCTTTAACTGCTCCAACTCCTTTGCCATCCTTATCATCTGGTCCTCCAGGCGCTGAGATTTCTTGGCTCCGGACCGGGCTACTGAAACTTCATCGTCCGAAGACTTTGAGTTGATGATTACCTCCTTTCGCTTAACCTTCTGATGCCTCTCTTTGGAACTCCTTCGAGATTTGGCACTTCCCTCAGAGTCGGGATGTGGATCTCTTTCCTTCATCCTCGGTTTCGGTGGGGATTGAGCCTTCCTAGGAGGAACCTCAATCGCAGATTTCACTAGTCTGGGTCTGAGGTCCACCTGTCGGACTGGGAAAAGGGGGCCCAATCTGTCGAAGACTGGAGCCCGAGTGCTTGGTCCAGCATCTCCTGGGATCCCGGCTGCTTCAAATAGGATTCCCTAGGCTGTCATCCGGAGCCGGATTGCTTCTACGTACGCTGCTGCATGCTGCTCTAGGACTTCTCGATTGACTTCCTGCCCAGCGGGATCTTGAGGGACAGGGCCTGCAGCCGGTGGGGGCACTGGTGGAGGATTCTCATTCCTGATGCCCTTACCTCGCCTCTGGGCTCTCTCAGTGGAAGCAAGGGATTAGAGTCCTGACGGCTCGGGAGGATCGGAGTCTCATTTAATATATCTCTGTATGGTAGAAGGCTGTTTTGAGTGATGGTTGGGATAATGAGTGATTTCCCACAGACGGCGCCAAAAGTGTTATCCGGAAATCGTTAAAGGAATGGAATTCCAAATAACAACTTTAAAAGGACCAATATAGAGATTGACCCTGGTCGGAGGGGTATCACGTAGTTCGATACCGACTATGTCCCTATCAATGCAAGTACAATATAGAATATAAGAAATCACACAAAAATAAGTTTTATTTGATCGTCCCTTTGCATTACAGGTATATAAACCATGTACTTAGGGGTTGCAACAATGTATAGAAATCAGGTAAGTAATGGAGATGGTTGTGATGGCGAATCTGTGACTGTCGATAAGTAGAGCTTAAATGTGAGGTTTTTTGGGGAAGATTTTCGGTCCTCTTTCTAGTGAGTAAGACGTTGTATATATAGGTCCTGTTGCTTGCCATGCACTCCTATAATTTCGGTCTAGGGTTTGGCTCGCGCAGGATCGTCCTCTTTTTAGGAGATAATCTCGGAGTGTTACGCGTGGAATCTAGTCTTTCCTTTCTAGGAAGAGTTTAATCTCGTAGCAAATATTTCCCTCCTAGAAGGACTCTAACTGAGTTGGCCTGCTAAAAATAGAACTCTTAGTTGGCGGAAAGGAGCACTTCTCCTTTGTATGGCAGAGTTTTGATGGGTTTCTTATGGAGCTTTCAAATTCTGATTTGAGAATCTTGCTGCCTGATATCTTCTTGCTTGGCGGAGTGGCTATGTTAGGAAGTGTAAGCTAGTAGGCATCCTGCTGATGGAGTAGGGGAATGTTTAGCTGGTACTCTAGCGGGATGCTTAGCGGAACTCTGTGTCGGGTACTGCGGGGTTCATTCTGTAGCAGGATGCTCATTATAACTCTTTGTCGGGGTACTGCGGGGTCCGTAGGAAACTGTGCCAGGGTGTTGCGGGGTCCATAGGGAACCAGGGTATGACGGGTTTAGACCCTGATGTAGGTTCTAACGAGTATCCCGGTTTGGGACGTTGCTTACGAATCAAGATGATGGCGGGGTCTTTTAAGAAGCTAAGGGAAGGCTGAGCCAGACCCCGCTGAAGGAGATGTGCATTCGGACTAGGCGGGGTAGCCGGATGACGTCTATACTCCTATATTCTCCTTGCGCTGAGGTGGAAAATTCTTTCTTGGTCCTTCGCCAATTTTGGCGGTTAACACATTTAAATCATTGAAATCCAATCTTTTGAAACTAGACACTTTACTCCAATCAACCAAACCAAATCTAATACTTATCTAAGAGAAGAATGAGACATTCTCAAGTGGTCAACCATCGCACTAAAACATGCACACCATCGTGCAAGCGCGGACGTTTCCAATCACACAAACGGAAACGAATTACACCACACTAAAAGCTAACAAACATGAAGTGCAAGTGTGTGAATTGAATGCAACCTAATGCCTATCATGTCATGAAATTATCATAGAATAAGATGCAATCAATTCAAACAAGCATGAATAAAATTCATGACTTTGCATCCTAATGCCTAATCATGTTATGGCATTTCAATAAACTAGATGCAATCAAATAAACATGCATGAATAGACATTCAACAATTAAGAATGCACACATATAAAACACACAACATACAAGAATAAGAGATATGCATGAGTTGTGTGTGTGTGCAACTAGATCTCTTCAAAGCAAGTAAGCACTAGAATATACCTTTTGTGCTTCTTCTCTTGAGGTCTTGAGAGGGCCATTGGATGATTACCAATTCCTAGGCTACCCTTACATCAATCCCAACGTATGGTTTGTCTACGAAACAAGCCAATCAACAAATGAGAATCCTTACAAGCTCCACTTTTGTTCCAGTGGCTGTCAGAGCGTTGAATTGGTTTGGATTTGTGAGGACTCCTAACGTGGCAGCACTGGATTTGGTTAGAGAATTTTACTACGCCATGGTTCCTCACTGTTTCACTCAAGGGATTCCTATGATAGTTTGGGGAAGGGAGGTCCTTATTACAGCCACAAGGATCAACAAGTGGTTTAGGACTTCTCAGGAACTAAGTCACTATGTTGACGGTGTTCCCAACCATGAATTCTTTGAGCCATACAACAGATATTTGGCAGCTGACTTAAGGATGGATGGAAGCCTGCTTTGGAATGAATACCGCGAACCTTTGTTGCTCAACCAACTCAAGCTAGATGCGTCTTTCTGGATTATGTTATTTGACTACTCATTGACTCTAAAGACCTACCGCTCCGATATAAGTTTTGTCACCACACACCATCTGTTTTGTGCAAGAAACATGTTTCAAATGGACATTGGCCAGATCATTGTGCAGAGCATACATAAGGGTGTGAAGACAAAAGGGCCACTGCCTTTCTGATCGGTCTATTCTATATATGTTTTAGACCCCTATTTCCTAGTCTTTGTGCTTTGTTCTCGAGTATTTTAGGTTGTTTGATGTGTTTGTTGAGCTGTGCAGGTCTCGTTATCAGAAGTGGTGCAAATATTCAAGTATGGAAGAAAAGATGTCAATACTGATCAGAAGTACATTTTTCTGCAGTGGACCGCCCCCTAGGTATGCATACCTAGCGGTCATATGTCGCGGTCAATGCATGTTGAAGCCTCCAAGTGAAATTGTGAAGGACCGCCCCCTAGGTAGTGCCTACCTAGCGGTCCTATCTAGCACCAAACTCCAGAGAAGTTGTCCAAAGATGACCGCCCCCTAGGCATGTCCTACATAACGGTCCTAGCTTGCACTAAACTCCAGCCGTGTGTCATTCATGTGACCGCCCCCCAGACACTGTCCTACATAGCGGTCCTACCTAGCGGTGGTCTCCAGTGGTGTTGCAAAAAGATGACCGCGGGGTAGGCAAGTTGCCTACCTAGTGGCATGTGCAGCGAGAGTTTAAGTAATCTGTTTCGTTTAGGTCAGCGAAAGACGAGGTTGCGAGCCACTATAAATAAGACATGAGAGGGCTTTCAGAAGAGGGGGGAGACTGCGAGATTGAGAGCTATTCTACCATCCATCATTGGAAGAGACCGAAAAGCAAGAAGAAGACGAAGGATTCGAAGCAAGATTAGAAGACAACAATGGGTTCTATCTTCTCCTCTTCTATATTTTTGTTTCCTCCATTGATGTGTAACTAAATCCTTACTAGGGATTCAATGTGAACCTCTATGAATACTCTTTGTTAGAATTGACTATGTTTTAGTAATTCAAGTTTTGTTTAATTCAATTTGGGATTTCTTCTTGTCTATGCATGGTTTGTGCTAGTCTTGAATCTAGGGTTTATATGTTAAGGTTGAGATATGTGTGAGGTTCACCATTCTTAGCCAATATTCAATTGAATGAATGAATTTACTGTTGCAGGTTGCACGTTATTTTTGGTTCTCTTGTTCTTTTGCTTAATGGGTTCTCAATCATGGTTTATATGCAAGGTTTGCTATTGACTGTGATTGAGAATACTTGATTGTGTGTTTTGTGGGTTTTAGGTTATAGTTTATATGCAAGGTTTGCTATTTACTCAACTGAGGAACACTTGGTGTATGGTTGATGTATTTTCTGTTATAGTTTGTATGCAAGGTTTGCTATTGATTGTAGTAGAAGTACTTAATTTATCCCAGGACCACATAGCACTAATTATACATGATTTAAGAACGAACCCTTAACTTGATTAACATTCTTTGTGAAAGTCAATTCGAAGCATTGAGTAAACATAGTCGGTGATCATTGATGACCTAGTCCTCTCACCTCTTGATCTCATTCTCATATTCTTGTTAACTGTTTTCTTAGTTTAATTTAGTTTTAATCTCAAATCAATCAAATCAATCTGAAATCTCTTGGTTACTGTTACTTGCTTAGCTTTAATTAGAATTAGTTTTAGTCGATAAATCTCTTTTCCTCGTGGGAACGATCCCTACTTGTCGCTGTACTTATCTCACGATTCGTGCACTTGCGAGTTAGGTTTTTATAACACGATTTTATACACATCACTTTCCCCTGCCTTATCACCAATTTTTATGAGGAGGCTGTCATTGAATGGAATAAGGAAGAAGGCAATGTGATTACTCCTACAACTGACATAGGGAAGAAGACATATAATGAACTTGCAATACGTAGGAGGGTTAGGCCAATCGGGGCTAATGTGCTCGATGATGATGCCATGGGCTTCAATGAAAATGACCTTATCGAGGATGATCCAGATGATGAAGATTATAATGACCAAAACCTCGGGGGTAATCCAGATGTGGGCACAGGTAATCAGCACCCTACCATGGCTCAGATGATGCAGAGTACGAGTTTACAACTAGAAGCCAATACCCTGTACCTTCAGTCAATGGGCCAACAAATGAACTCCAACCACCAGGCCTATATGCCTGAATTCTCAAACATAAATCAGAGGTTAGATGCTTTTCAAAGGGGTTTGGTCAGCCATGGCATCGAGATCCCATTAATGTACCGAAGGGAAGATAGCCATCCTTCCAGAGGGCCATGGACCTTTTCACGGCAACCACTACCCACAGAGCCAGGGACCTGTTCACAGCAAGCACCGCCGGACCCAAACATGCCAATTCATGACCCCAACTTTCTACATCAGGGACCATAGTCGCCACTCACTCACTCTTGCTTTGTTTTCTTTTATTTGCTTTTGTTAGACTTTTTTCTTTAAACTACTTTCGCTATTTAAGTATTGCTACTATAGTATTGTTTTATTGCTTTATGGACATATTTGTTTATTTTCAATTACTATTTTGGTTTAATTTTTATTGCTTTATTTCATTTTTTTTTTATAGAGTAAGAGTGTGGATGATCTTTGTGCATAGTTTTATTGTTTTCGGTTGTGCGTTTGGAAATTTACTATTATGTATTTATGTTTTACAAATTAATTATTGATATATATTATTAAATATTTACTAATTTTCCTATTAATTCATTGAACACACTATTTGCAATAGGTTTATAAGTCAAGTATTTTTATGAATTGTTACAAGTGAAAATTACAAATGAAAAGTTCAAAAATAAAATAATTGTTACCAAAGTTGTAACAATGGTTACGGAGCCATGAATGTGCTTATCAAAACCGTGAAAATGGTTAATGTCAAAATTTTAAAAATTGTTAAATGGTTACTAAAGCCGTACAAATCGTTACCATATCCGTAAGGGTGATTACTATAGCCGTGAAAATGGTTACAAGTCAAAATTTCAGAAATTATAACATAGTTACCAAATTTACAACTGAAATCTACATTAATAAATATATATTTATTAATCAAATAAATTATTTGAATATCAAAAATATAAAGGTTAAATATTTTATTTGACGTCATTAATCATTCTACAAGTTTTGAATTTTTGTTTATATAACTATATAATTTTGATAAGTTATTCATTTTGATTTTTTTAAAAGTATAGCATAATGGTAAGAGTTAATTATGTTTTAACAATTATTATTGCATGCTCAGCGGGGGTAAACATTGACTTAATTATTAGATTTGTATGTGCAAAACAAACAATTTCAATTCATTTGGGGCATTATGGGGGTATTATGATCGTACGAAGTTGCATCAATGTGGTGTAAACATGCTCATAATTTTAATAGGCAAGTTAGTAGTGATATTATTGTTAATACTGCTAAGAATTTTGGTGATAGCTAATTAACTATACAACTCATGGACGTAAATGCAATAATTATATGTTAAACAATTTATAATTATTTTTTTTAAACAATTTTTAATTTTCATAAATTTCATAAATTTTTTTATAAAAAATAATTTTTTTTGAGATTTAGGTTGGGACTTGTTCACATAACAAGTTTAACATTAGGATGAACGTTAAACTTGTTCAACCTACGTTGAACTTGTTCATGAAGAATTTTCATAAATTTCATTAATTTTTTTATAAAAAATAATTTTTATGATAAAGATTTATGTTGACTTATTCATCGAATAAGTTTTACGTTAGGATTAACGTTAAAGTCGTTCAACTTACGTTGAACTTGTTCATGAAGGAAGGTTTACGTTGACTTGTTCACGGAACAAGTTTAACGTTAGGATGAACGTTAAACTCGTTCAACCTACGTTGAACTTGTTCATGAAGAATTTGCATAAATTTCATTAATTTTTTTATAAAAAATAATTTTTATGATGAAGATTTATGTTGACTTGTTTATCAAACAAGTTTAACGTTAGAATTAATGTTAAAGTCGTTCAACCTATGTTGAAATTGTTCATGAATGAAGGTTTACGTTGACTTGTTCATAAAACAAGTTTAACATTAGGATGAACGTTAAACTCGTTCAACCTACGTTGAACTTGCTTATGAAGAATTTTCTTAAATTTCATTTATTTTTTTATAAAAAATAATTTTTATGAAGATTTACGTTGACTTGTTCACCACCGAACAAGTTTAACGTTAAGATGAATGTTAAACTTGTTCAACCTACGTTGGACTTGTTCATGAAGGTTTATGTTGACTTGTTTACTGAACAAGTTTAACGTTAAGATGAACATTAAACTCGTTCAACCCTATGTTGAACTTGTTCATTAACAAGTTTAATGTTGACTTGTTCACCGAATAAGTTTTACGTTAGGATGAACGTTAAACTCATTCAACCTACATTGAACTTGTCCATGAAGGTTTACGTTAACTTGTTCACTGAACAAGTTTAACGTTAGGATAAACGTTAAACTCGTTCAACCCTAACGTTGAACTTGTTCATAAACAAGTTTAACGTTGACTTGTTCACTTAACAAGTTTAACGTTAAGATGATTGTTAAACTCGTTCAACCTACGTTGAACTTGTTCATGAAGATTTCAATTGAAGAGAATGATATTCAGATTATGACTTACGAGTCAAGGGAGTATTTTTTTTTTTCCATCTTATTAAGTTTAGTTGACATTATTATTGGTGGATTTTGTGCTGTTAGTTAGCTCTATAGATTCCAATTAATATACAAGTGAAAAGACACTCTGTTACTAGATGTGAGTTAGAAGTCAATAGAAAGTTTAGGGTAATTTAAAGTAGCAGAATATGAGATCTTCGAGCTAGGTGGTTTTCGGTTTCGAGAATGTTGGATGGGCATTAGGCAATCATCTTTTAATGTCTATATGAATATTTACAAGTATGCAACATGATTATGCAATTGCAAATAATAGAAAGAATGCTGTCGTTCATACGTGGTCTTAATTTTGTTGACATATGTGCTCTTAATTTTGTTTTTTGTATTGTTTAAGTGTTTTAATTTTATATTTGGTGCGTCTCATTTTAGGAAAAAGGATCAAATTAAATTTTGTTCAAGGCAATGGGAACGACTATCAATAGCACTGCGACCATAGTGGACCGCCGCTTCTGTTATCAATATAGATGATGATGAGACTATGATTTTTCTTCTCTGGATAGAATATGTCAGTGGACTATTTTTAAAAATAATTATAATTTTTACTAATACAGAATGCATAGGTAACTAATTAATCTTTTTATATTAATTGTCTCTCTCAAACATATTATCATACGTCAAGATTCTACATGGATAATATTTTTCAATTATATATTAACAAAGTTCCAGTAAATTAGGTGGGTGATATTGACTTATATGTATTATTTGATATATTTTTACGATGGTGATGGCGCGTCAAACTCAAATGGAGGGAGACAGAAAGAGGGCGAGCAAAAGCAAATACATGAGCTAGATTGTAAAGGAGCCGAAGCGAGAAGAGAAAGAAGAAAACAGTAGTGAAGAGCAGGAAGAGGAATTGGTCGCTTTAATCGAACACCGTACTAGATTTCTGGTTTTTTCGTTTTTCCCTATTATTCATCAATTTTTTTTTTTTTTTGTTTTTATTAATCTGTTAGGAAAAGCTTTTGTCAATTCATTGAAACTAAATATTGAATATATGATGTCTGAAACTATTATTTAATATTAAAGTTCTTTTTTAACAAGTTTTGAACTTGAACAATCTATTAAGCAGATTTGATAAGATGATAAAGTAGTTTTTAGTCGATATTTTTCTATTTGTTTTAGTTTACAAGTTTGTGCAATATTGAAACAAAGCCGCATACAAAGAGATAAGATATTGTTTTTCCATAAGCTAAAAATGCTATAGTGCAAATATCGAAACTAAACTACATAAGTTGTGATGGGATATAGTGTTTGCATGGCTAAAAGAGACCATAAAGGCCATATTATAGATCTGCAAATCAACAATTGTATTTGAGCTTTTGAAAAATAGAGAAGCAATCCACATTAACATGAGATTTGCCTATAATCGTAGTGGCCATGATTTAGGTAGGTGTATTTTTGTATTATTTTTTTTAAAAAATATTTTCTTTTATAAGAAAAACTCAATAAATACGATTTCAATTTATAATTTACAATACCTCAGATGATGATATGTGTACTCTTATTTAATGTTTATAAAATAATCATATAGTTATATACATATAAATAATATAATCATATATCATATGTAATAATATAATAATAGCCTTTTTTCTACTTTTAATGTGGTTGCTGGTGATCATAAATGTTATTAATTTTTTTTTTAATTTTTAAAAAATCATATATCATATATAATCATATAAAAATAGCCTTATTTAACCAAAAGATACATGTATACTCTTATTTAATTATAAAATAATCATATAGTTATATACATATAAATAATATAATCATATATAATTATAAATAAATAAAAAAAATTCATTTGGCTTTTAAGATGGCTTTTCAGTAGAATTTGAAACATATCAATTATTGAGATTATCATATAATACTTGTGGATGCCTTTTATAATGACTTTTTAGTAGAATTTGAAACAATAACAAATTATTGAGATTATCATGTATTATTTATTGAACCTAAAAAATCATTGAGTGCACTTGGCACATTAATTGAATCTTAAAGGGAGATTGGTCCGTATAAATTATCCTAAATTGAGTTAAATAGCAATCTAAATAGTTAAATTATATTATGAAATGAGAAATTAAAAAAAAAAAAAATTGAAATAATACATGAGATAAAAATAAAGGTAAATTTTTAAATATTTTTTAACAAAGCCTGTGCATTGGGTAACACACTGTTTTTATAATAACACTTCAATAATTAATAACCTTATAGTTCCTAGACTCATAGAATAAAACACATTAAACTTTCAAGAATCATAAATATTGACTATGACTTACTTTTGGACTATCAATAATTAATAAATATCCCAGCACTAGAGTTTCCATCAAGATGTAATCATGTGAATTGATTTTTTCATTGTGTAGAAGAGCAAAGGATTATTTGAAGTAATTTAGTATGTTTAGTTCATTCATTTACAGTATACATTTTTTTTTTTCTGGGTTGAAAATACTAAGCTAGTGTCAGTCTAAATTTTATTTTCTTTCCTCTGTTTACTCTGTTTTTTCAGCAACCAAATGCAGATTGAGGTTGATGATAGTTTCATTTGTCATCTTTTTCTCACTGCATTCCTTAAAATAAAAATGGGTTTTTGTAACTTTTTATACAACTTCAGTTGTAATCATGTGAATTGGTTTTTTCATTGTGTAGAAGAGCAAAGGATTATTTGAAGTAATTTAGTATGTTTAGTTCTTTCATTTACAGTACACATTTTTTTTTCTTTTTCTGGGTTGAAAATACTATGCTAGTATTATAATGTGTTTTAAATAGTTTTGTGAATCATTTGTAGGTGACAAAGGATGGCATTTGAGCCATTGAATTGGTATTGTCGACCATTGGCAAATGGTGTTTGGGCAAAATCAGTGGATAGTGCTTTTGGTGCTTACACAACCTGTGCAATTGACTCTCTAGTGATTTGCATTTCTCATTTGGTGCTTTTGTGCCTTGGCATTTATCGAATATGGCTTATTAAGAAAAATTCCAAAGCACAAAAGTTTCGTTTGAGATCGAATTACTACAATTACGTGTTGGGCCTCTTCGCTGCTTATTGTACAGCTGAGCCTCTATTAAGGTTGCTGATGGGTATTTCTATCTTCAACTTGGATGGAGAGACTAGTCTTGCTCCCTTTGAGGTCAGTTGTTCCCCTAGTGATTGTTTTCTTTTTACACAAAATCTGTTTTGATGTTCATAGCATTGAAGATGTGAGGTTCCAAAAACATAGCAGAATATGCCAACACTTCATCAATGTCAAAACCAAAATGATTAGTTCAATTATGTCAGAATTAATCCTTTTTCTTTTGTTAATTGACTGATGGTTAGGTGATATCATTATGTTTCGGAATGTATGTTGCTAAAAAATCATTTCAAGTCTAATTGGTGGTAATTTTGTTGCATACTATAATAAGCTTCGTGGCCTAATTTAACTTGGATATGCAAAGTAACTATGAATTCTCTTGCAGATGGTTTCTTTGTTCACAGAGGCTCTTGCTTGGTGCTCCATGCTTATAATGATTGGTTTGGAAACTAAAATTTACATCCATGAGTTTAGGTGGTATGTGCGGTTTGGAATAATTTATGTTTTGGTAGGGGAAGCTGTGATGCTAAATCTCATTCTTCCAATGAGTGATTACTACAGTAGGTTAGTTTTTCTCCTAATGATATGTTCGCTAAAAGTATACTTCCTTGCACTAGAGTGTCGAGAAATGATATTTCATCTGTATAATTGTTTTTAAATTGAAATTCAGATTGTTTTCTACTTACGAGTCAATGAAGTAAACTAGTTAGTGCAGTTGCAAGAGTGCAAAAGAAACTAGCATGGTTTAGATTATTGAATTATTTGGCAGAATATTGAAGTAACTGATCGAAGGCTTGAGCATAAATTTACGAGTGAGAGAATATCATGAGTTGTGAACAATGCAGATTTAAGGTCACTTTTTCTAATTTTTTTTTTCTTCTCACTCAATGCAGATCTCTACTGTATTTGTTCATCAGCAATGTTGTTGGCCAGGTTTGTTTGCCCTCTTTTATTTTCTTCTCTTCCTGTAATGGTTATGGATTTGTCTCAGCTTAAGGTTCTTATGGCTTAAATAATTATATAGAAGTATAAAGTTAGTGAAGTATGTACAACAATCGGTTATTATATTATTTATTAATTTTGAGAGCATATGTGCTTCGTAACAAGGGCATCAGAGTTTGTTGTTTCACTTTTCTAAGTCTACGCTAATGTTGACATGTATTTGTCAAACAATTTCAGAATGAATGTTGTTTTTCTTGTTTTACTGACACTTACTGACATATACCCCTGAAATAAATATCAACATGATCACTGCAATGGCGTTTCATGTTGCTAAATGTACAATCTTACATTTACAAGAGTGTCGAGATCTTTCTTTCCTAGTATATATAGTATGAAAAAGAATGGATAGTTTGAAACCAAGATAGCTTGCAAATATAATTGTACCCTAATTGGTCTAACAAGCCTCCAGAGACTGGGACTATTTACGGTTTTTTAAGGGACACATAATTTTATACTCAACAGATTGCTATTAATAGAAGATGGCCAAGTCTTATAGAAAAAGAATACGTTAACCTTAGATTTTGTATCCATTTCAATAATGAGCTTGTTAGTCATGGTTTCTGGTGATTCTTGATGTAGGTTTTGTTTGGATTTCTTCTATTTGCTTATATCCCTACTTTGGATCCGTATCCGGGTTATGTTATGATGCAAGCTGAGTCTCTTGACAATGTTGAATATCAAGCACTTCCTGGAGGAGAGCATATATGTCCTGAGAGGCATTCCAGCATATTTTCCAGTAAGTTGTTCCTGAATTAAGTGTTCATGTTGCCTAGTTTTTCAATAATCTTAAAAAGAACTTCAAAATTCCAGAGTTATTTTCTAAAAGGGAACAATAATTAGCTGCATATGACTAGTTTAATAATACTCTACCATTTTCAATCCGTCAAGTTTTGTTTGTAGTTGAACAAGTGTTAAGATTTAGGAATTTAATGTTATGCAAAATAATATCTCTATCTCATGCTTGCATCAAGTCATCAATTGATGGTTATAGAATTTTGTTTTCTCTAATCCTGTATAGTTCTTTCTTATGTTTCTCTTGATCATTTATGAAATGCTGCTTTGAGATGTCCTAAGTGGACAGTAGGATTTTTACTGTATGTATTCTGATAATTGTAGCTGCTTACTGTTGTTTCTTTGCATTGCTTTCTGTTAGGGATATATTTTGGATGGATAACTCCACTAATGCAGCTAGGCTACAGAAAACCTATCACCGAAAAAGATGTCTGGAAGTTGGACACATGGGACCGGACAGAGATTCTAATAGAAAAGTTCGTATCGAAAAGTTTTTCCCTTGCATTTATTTTTGTAAGAATTTGTGACATTGTTGTACATATAGATTTCTGCAAGAGGGTACTGAAAAAGATGATTTGAATTCTACAGGTTTCAAAGATGTTTGGTCAAAGAATCTCAACGACCCAAGCCATCGCTTTTAAGAGCACTGAATAGTTCCTTGGGACGAAGGTATCGGGTTGATGTACATTATTCATTCTTTTCCGTGCCTCCTTTACTTTCAATTTCAGTTAGACAGCTAGTTTCCCTAGCTAGACAAGTTTATTTTATTTTATTTTTAAGTAGTGATATTCTTATCTGCCCCTTTTATGTATCTCATTTATTTCTTTCATTTGACTGTTTTCGGTAGGTTTTGGTTGGGAGGTTTTTTTAAGGTACTGATCTCACTTTCCATGGTTTTTTGATGCAAATTTTCTCCAAATCTGGTTCAATTCCCATAACAATATCTCTTACTTGCATTCATATAGCAAATTTCTTCCATATTTTAGAGCTTAAAACTATTGTTTGAGCCCTAACTTGCTAACTTAAGTTTTTAACTTTAGTAATAACTTAACATGGTATTAGAGCCAATTTTACTAGAAGGTCGCGAGTTCAAATCCCTCCATGTGAATGCATTTTTATCTTTCAAGTGACAAGCCTGTCGTTTTACACATGGAGGTGTGTTAGAGCTTAGTATGTTTTTTGCACCCCTACATGGAAGCTAGGTTGCCTGCAACCCTGATTGTTGGACATGGGATATGGTGGTTTGAATTTGATAAACTTAAAGTTATCCACAAACGATGTTCTGTTGAATGCCTGCATTGTTGCTTATCATTCGCCAATTAAAAGGAAAGTAAATTTTGCATTTGAAAAATGGATCAAGTTAATTACCAATTTGGGTAGATCTTGAGTTGTTAATAATTTTTAGATAACTATAGGTCACATTTATTATTATTTTATATATCTTTTACGGAATCTAATAGATGAAAGTTTGTGGAAATAATGTATTATTACTAAATGGATTCTGGCATCTGAAATTCGTTCAAAAGTTTGAATAATATTTTTTCAAGTTATAAAGAATTTTTATAGTCGAAAGGATAATCTAGATTGCTACAATTTTAAAAATAATGTTCTCATCATATCTTGAAACTATTTGACAACTCTGCTTCTCCTTTGAACATGTTGTAGATTGGAAATGATCTCTCTCAGTTTGTGGGGCCTGTTTTGTTGAACCATCTCTTACAGGTTAGTTTCTTGCTTGACAAGGCTACTGAATTTTTTTTCTACTTGTTTGTTGCTCGCCATGGGGTTTCTTTGTAACAGTGAAGCTTACACAACGATAAATTGAAAAGTGAAACAAATAGAGATCACTATGTTAAAATATGTGAATTTCATAAAGGACATTGCTAAGTAGAACATAGAAATGAAAGAAAGTTTTGATTATTTCTCTAGTGTGGATCCGGTAACTAGTTGATTTTTTATTTTAACTGTTGTAATTGAAGAAAACAGTTTTTCTCAATCTGAATATACTCTTTTTCTTTTAATATTTATTTATAGAAAATGGTATGTAACAAAGTAACACAAATTTAAATTGATTGTCTATTTGTAATTTTTTTCTTTTTTACTCTAAGCTAGTTGTAACCTTAACCTATCTAAAATTTTGTAATCTCATGTTACGCATTGCAGTCAATGCAACGAGGTGATCCTACCTGGATTGGCTATGTCTACGCCTTCTCAATTTTCATTGGGGTGGTATGACTCCCTATCTCACTCTTTATTTTAGTTGTTGCATCTTTGTACAATATCTTGCTGCAATCATAGCTAGTGAACTCGTTTTCTGATGAATTGATTTTTCAGGCATTCGGTGTGCTATGCGAAGCCCAGTATTTTCAGAATGTTTGGCGTGTTGGTTTCCAGTTGAGGTCAACATTGGTAAATCATCTCCCTTTTATATATATACTATTGTGAATCTTTCCTTTTGTGTCTGGCTTTAGCTGCTGAAGTTTGTCTGTTCAAAACTAGTGCCTGATGTTCTTCCCTTTTCTAATTTTAGGTAGCTGCTATATTTCGAAAATCTTTAAGACTAACTCATGAGAGTCACAAGAATTTCCCATCTGGGAAAATAACTAACATGATCACAACAGATGCTAATGCACTACAGGTATGTTTTCTCTTCACTATCTTGAACATGCATATCTTAACCAATGCCATATAATTCGGATTTTATTACCTGACTGAAAATGTGATTGTCGTGAAAAGAATCCTTGAAATGTATACAATGTAATTTAAGATGCGATATGAGTAGAAAAGAAGTCATAGAAAAGATACAGTGTATATACTTTTGAAATAATACTATGTACCAATAAGTTGCAACTGGTAGTTTTTATCTAATATAATATTGGTTTTCAACTGAAAGTATTACTACCAAAATCTGCATTTGGTACTAATTATTATTAATACGCTTTTTTACATCTTTCAGCAAATATGCCTCCAGCTTCACTTATTATGGTCAGCTCCATTCCGTATCGCAATAGCTATGGTTCTTCTATACCAGCAACTGGGTGTTGCTGCACTTCTCGGGTCTTTAATGCTAGTGCTCATGCTACCGGTACAGGTAAAAACTTCAGCTTACTTGTGAGTGTTGTTAATAGAATTGCACATGGCATTGGACCTCCTCTATTCTCTTTTCCTTTGTATGATTAAAAACAATTATATGTTACTGCTAAGGCCAAAATGTATGCTAAAAACATGAAAGTGTAGCAATCATATGAAGTTTTTTACGATAAATTAATCTTTGCATTGCTCTGGACTCTAAAATCCCGGCTCTGCATTGAGAACAATATTTAATTTCTGATACAAAATACATTTTTGTCCATGCTTTTCTGTCCCTTTTTGACCCGACTTCTATGGGAAATAATTTATGTCAGATGCCTCAGTAACATTTCTCTATTTTGTTCAATGTCTAATGAAATTAGTTAACTTATCTTTACTTGATTATCTGTATAAAATCCTCTCATTGTTTTATGACAACAGACATTCGTGATTAGCAAAATGCGAAAACTGACAAAGGAAGGACTGCAACAGACTGACAAAAGAGTCAGTCTTATGAATGAAATTTTGGCTGCTATGGACACTGTGAAGTATGGATGAATTACATTTCTGTTATATTTTGAATGTAGTTCTATGCTGTTGACAGCAATTGTTTTAACATTACGGTAGAAAATGTTTCAGATGTTATGCATGGGAGAAGAGTTTCCAATCTAGAGTTCAAAGTATACGATATGATGAGCTTTTATGGTTTCGCAAAGCACAATTACTATCCGCTGTAAGACACAAAACATGGTCTTGGAAATCTTCTTGCTCCTTTTTCCTTTTTTTCGTTTTCCAGAGCAAGATTATGTTACTAGTTACTATTTAAAATACTTCATTGCATGTATTGGGCATGGTATGGGAAATGCAAATGTGGTCTATTAACTCTGCTAATTAGAAAACTTGTTTTGTTATTAGTCAATTGACTATATCCTTCTTTGTTTCACAGTATTCTAATTAGATACCTTTTATTGCAGTTTAACAGTTTTATACTAAACAGCATCCCAGTAGTTGTGACAGTGGTTTCATTTGGAACATTCACTTTGCTGGGTGGAGATTTGACACCTGCAAGGGCATTTACATCACTCTCTCTCTTCGCAGTGCTACGATTTCCTTTAAACATGCTTCCTAATTTATTAAGCCAGGTTCTGTCTTTTTTTCCTCTCTTTCATTAATGCATTGGATAAAAATGTCTACATCTTTTGTATATCACCAACATGAAAATAGGTAAACGGAAAATAAATTTGCTTAAGGAGTGCCAGTTACCTCTGCATGTAGTATGCCTTGTTGGGGAAGAATGCTTTTAGAAAATCACAAAATTCATTGTCATATATGATCTAGATGTGTTCCGTTGTACATAAATATTATGTTTTCTCTTGACTTGTCATTCCTCCATGAGGCTGTTAAGATGTTTGGCGTTTCACATGGTCAAAATCGCACTCCAATTGGATGTAATTTTGCTTTCTTTTTCTTTCTGAAACTATCATCTAATGCCTTGATAGTTTCTCAGGTTGTTAATGCAAACGTATCATTACAACGTCTTGAAGAACTTTTTTTAGCCGATGAGAGAATACTAGTGCCAAATCCACCACTTGAACCAGAGCTTGCAGCTATCTCAATTAAAAATGGAAACTTTTCATGGGATCAAAAGGTAAACATGTCAACTTCTTTAGTGTTTAATGTCATGTTATTGTGGTTGAAACTACTATCTGTTACAAGTTGAAGCACAAAGTTTACGTCAATGTTCTGCATGAAAAGTAAATATCATGAGAAAACCTATTAAATACTCCAAATTTTAGAGTTCACTTTTGAAGTTAGCCTAGAGTGTTATGCTTGTTTAAGTAATATGGAAAATATATCTATCAAATACTTAACATTGCTCTTATTAAAAGACAATCTTGTCCAAAAATTGTTTTTGTTTTTCCTTTTGATCATTTTCGGTTAAACTATCTATTTCCTTTAGCATTTTAATATTAGACTTGTAATCATAATATACAGATTAATTTGTTGTTATGGAATCTGATGTACATAATGATCTTAGTAGTCCTATTGAAATTATAATTTGATCCTTTCTTCATAAATTAGCAGTCTCAAAACCCTTGCTGTTTTCAGATACATAAACCCACATTATCAAATATCAACTTAGATATACCAGTTGGTAGTTTGGTTGCTATTGTTGGTGGAACAGGAGAAGGAAAGACCTCACTTATATCAGCAATGCTTGGGGAGCTGCCTGCTTTGGAAGATGCAAGTGTTGCTATTAGAGGCACTGTTGCCTACGTTCCACAACTTTCCTGGATTTTCAATGCTACTGTGAGTTACAGTTTTGTTATATTCCTTATTATATTGATAACCATGTAATACCTTTGATCTTCTTTGTCCCTCTGCTGAATCTGATGCTTATCTGTTTGCACCATGCACACTTCTGACATTAAATATTCACTGTCTCAGTTACGTCAAAATATATTATTTGGATCTGAATTTGAAGCCACAAGATATTGGAAGGCTATTGATGTAACTGCATTACAGCATGATCTTGACTTACTCCCTGTAAGTGGATAACAAACTTAAAAAGTTAAAAATTACTTCTGCTGAATCTGGAATTCTCCATAACCATCTTTCACTCATTTCTTTAGGGTCGTGATCTCACGGAGATTGGTGAAAGAGGGGTGAACATCAGTGGTGGGCAAAAGCAGAGAGTTTCTATGGCTAGGGCTGTCTATTCCAACTCGGATGTATATATATTTGATGACCCTTTAAGTGCGCTTGATGCTCATGTGGGTCGACAGGTACATTTCATGCCAAGCAGTGTGGAATCATATCTGGTTCATTATTTAATAGCAGTTTGTTACATGCTATTATGAGATTTATAAATTTCATTAGAATCTGTTGTGTGTTTCATCCATAGAGCGTGCATGGAAAATTTGTTAAGTTCTTGAAGTAACTCAATTATCTCTTGCTTTTAATTAGAGAAAAAAGAACCTTAGCCAGCTTTAAAATACATGTTACATTCTGTTCCTTTTGCACATTGTTGATCTCTACTTTCTAAGCTTCGATTATCTATTAAAAATAAATAAATAAAAATTGCCTCTGGAAGCTTTAAATTGTGTTCTTCTTGAAGCCTACTCTATATTGATCTGATTTGACATCATTGACAGGTTTTTAACAGCTGTATCAAGGAAGAGTTGCGTGGAAAAACAAGGATACTTGTTACAAACCAGTTGCATTTTCTGCCTCAGGTGGATAGAATTATTCTTGTTTCTGAAGGTATGATTAAAGAAGAGGGAACCTTTGAGGAGCTATCCAGACATGGCAGGTTATTCCAGAAACTGATGGAAAATGCAGGGAAGATGGAAGAAATGGACCAAAGGGAAGAAAAGGATGAATGCAAAAACGTTAATCTGAAAACTTCCAAGCCACCTGCTAATGGTGTGAGTGAGGTCAATGTGTTGCCAGAAAGTACCAGCCATACAAAGAAAGGGAAAGCAGGGAAATCTGTACTTATCAGACAGGAAGAACGGGAAATAGGAATTGTCAGCTGGAATGTTTTGAGGAGGTAATGTCGACGTAATATTTTCAGCCTCATGTTTTTTAAATACTCACTTTGTAGTTTTTGGTGCATTGCATACATAGCACCTAGATATAAAATTCAATATTTGGTAAAGACTTCTTTAATTCAATGTGATCATATATGGGCATAGAGAACTCCAAAAACTTTATGCAAGAAACACTATGCGGACCGTAGGTGCCCTTTGATCTGGCAATTATTCCTAAACTGAAACGATAACTTATGTATTGTTGTGTATGTAAATTTTTCTATTTGCAGGTACAAAAATGCATTAGGAGGCGTATGGGTTATTATGATACTTTTTACATGCTATTTATCAACCGAAGTTCTTCGAATCTCAAGTAGCACTTGGCTAAGTGTTTGGACAGATCAAAGTACTTCCAAGAGCTATAGGCCTGGATACTACATCACCATTTATGCACTTCTGGCATTTGGCCAAGTAAGTAGACAGTCGGAAGTGATATTCATTTACATGGCTACTCTTCCTCTTGCAATAGCTCATTCAAGTAATCTTTACATAAACTGAAGATAACTCCTTGTTTGCTGTATTCAGGTGACTGTGACACTGGTGAATTCTTATTGGTTGATCATTTCAAGTCTTTCTGCGGCTAAAAGACTGCATGATTCTATGCTAAATTCTATTTTAAGAGCTCCAATGTTATTTTTCCACACCAACCCAACTGGACGGGTAATCAATAGGTTCGCAAAGGATGTAGGTGATATAGATCGCAATGTTGCCAATCCTATGAATATGTTCATGAACCAAGTGTGGCAACTTCTTTCAACGTTTGTGCTGATAGGCATAGTGAGCACAATATCCCTATGGGCCATAATGCCTCTTCTCGTCTTGTTTTATGCAGCTTATCTATATTATCAGGTAATTCAATAGTTTACTATCTAGTTTGTGATTTCTTTTTTTTACTTAATCACATTTTGCTTTCCTTGTGCTTGTAGTTTCCTTTAAGTGGCTCTTTTATATTTCCATAAAATGAGGAATTAGTTTAAAGACTGTTAGTTGTTTCATCTACCCATACTAGTAAATTTTTGTTTCTATACAACTTCTAATAGCTAGCACAATTTGTACATTACAGAGTACAGCGCGTGAGGTGAAACGCTTGGACTCTATTACCAGATCTCCTGTTTATGCACAATTCGGAGAAGCATTAAATGGTTTGTCAAGCATTCGTGCATACCAAGCTTATGATAGAATGGCTAACATTAATGGAAAGTCGATGGATAATAACATCAGATTCACCCTTGCAAATACTAGTTCAAATCGTTGGCTCACCATCAGATTGGAAACCTTAGGAGGCCTCATGATTTGGTTGACAGCAACCTTCGCAGTCTTGCAGAGTGGAAGAACAGAAAACCAGGTCGCATTTGCATCTACAATGGGTTTGCTTCTGAGTTATACTTTAAATATCACCAGCCTGTTGAGTGGCGTTTTGAGACAAGCAAGTAGGGCCGAAAACAGCTTAAATTCTGTAGAGCGTGTTGGCACATATATAGATTTACCTTCTGAAGCTCCAGCTATAATTGAGAGCAATCGTCCCCCACCAGGTTGGCCTTCATCAGGATCAATTAAGTTTGAGGATGTCGTCCTACGCTATAGGCCTGAACTTCCTCCAGTCTTGCATGGTTTATCCTTTATAATTTCCCCTAGTGAGAAAGTAGGAATAGTTGGAAGAACCGGTGCTGGAAAATCCAGTATGCTTAATGCTTTATTTCGGATCGTGGAACTGCAAAGGGGAAGAATATCGATTGATGACTGCGATGTCGGTAAATTGGGACTGACTGATTTGCGGAAAGTTCTTAGCATCATACCACAATCTCCAGTTCTTTTCTCAGGTATTATCTGTTTGATTCTCCAATTTATACTTAGCTCTTCACTGCCATGATTTTATTTTCGTTTTTTTATCGTTTATCCGGTATTCTTAAATTTTCCTATTGGTCAAACTGATCTTGCTTTAGTCTTGGGTTTGAAACTATATTCATCATACTTTTATCATGTTTATTTATTTGTTTATATTTTGCTTCTATATGTCAGTATATAGTTCAATATATTAGTAACCAGAAACCTAATTCTTCTTTTTAAACTTAAATATTCTTGGCCAAACAATCGCATAAACTTGAATTACTTTCTGGTAAATACTTTATATTTTAAGTTCATGACTAGAGAAACTTGAAGAAATGTGAAATCTAAATGCATCTTTAAATCTAAATTGTTGGAATTAGTTATATCTGATCCACAAATATTTTATCTTTGACTTAGTCAGTTTCTTGTTTTCTTTAGTGTTTATCAATAAGAGGTTTGATAGGTTTGTTAACTAACTCTCATCTTGTTTCCTGAGATAGTGCAGTACCTATCTTTACTAGAAAGGTAGTTGTTATCTCTAAAGTTTAGGAGTTACCTTGAGTCTGAAATTGTGTATTTATTAGTGTGAGCATCAGAAATAAAAGTATGAGAAAGTATTATAATTTCTCACATAATTCCTCATAAATATATACATTTTGTGTAGTGCTAGGACTTGAATATAGATTAGAATGATGAAACCAACTTTAAATCTATGAACTCGACATTGATTCATATCATGCTTACTGAACTTTATCCTCATAGAATACCAGTTAGCTATATAGACATCGTATTTATTTATTTTGTTCTGCTTCCTTTTGTAAACCTTGACATGTCATCTAATAGTGAATTTTATCTTGCTAGGAACTGTGCGCTTCAATCTTGATCCATTTAGCCAGCACAATGATGCTGATCTTTGGGAGGCTTTAGAGAGGGCACATCTGAAAGATGTCATTAGGAAGAATTCTTTCGGTCTGGATGCCGAGGTAGTTACAAAAATTATTTTCATATAATTTGGTAATCTAGGATGTTGGGTTGACATATTTACCTTGCAATGATTAAACCAAGCCTTTTAAGATCTGATTTTACGTGTGTGTCAAGGTTTCAGAGGGCGGGGAGAATTTCAGTGTTGGACAGAGGCAATTATTAAGTATTGCTCGAGCGTTACTGCGGAGATCAAAGATTCTTGTTCTTGACGAAGCAACTGCAGCTGTTGATGTCAGAACAGATGCTCTTATCCAGAGAACCATCCGTGAAGAATTCAAATCCTGCACAATGCTCATCATTGCTCACAGGCTAAATACCATAATTGACTGTGACCGCATTCTTGTGCTTGATGCTGGTCAGGTAATTTTGAAGCCTTTTTTTTTTTAATATTTTCCAACACAAAGGCCTGCAACTTTATAAAATTGATATAGCGAGATTGAATCCAGGTGGAGAAATATTCACTTCATTGGTCTATAATGATTTATTTCAATTCTTGTTATTTGTTTAATTGAGAACTTCCAATGTTTTTTCTCAGGTTGTAGAACATGATACCCCAGAAACATTGCTATTAAACGAGGAAGGTGCATTCTCTAGGATGGTTCAGAGTACGGGACCTGCAAATGCTCAGTACTTACGTAGCTTAGTTTTCAAAGGTAGAGATATGATACGAACCCACTGGGTAGAACTCATCAATGCCACTGATGTGTGTAATTTTAGAAAAGAAGAATAATAGAGGAAGTGAGAAGAAGACAGGAGTTTTGTTGATGATTTAATGTACGTTTATTGATGTATTGCCTCTGGCTATTTATAGGCCGGTTACAATCAGTACTCATCAAATTACAAGGAAATAACAAATATCAAAGTGGGAGCTATTCTCACGCCACTAACAATCGTTAGAGCTATTCTCATGCAACTACTACTGAAGTTAAGGCAACTCTTATTGGAACATAAACAATCAGGTGCTGACTTGGTATTAGGTGCAGACTGGGTCATCTCCTAAATGATCGGTACCCACCATCCATTTGAATAGGTGCACGTATCATTCCCCTCCACTTAGATTATCCTTGTCCGCAAGGATAAACTTAGGATACGCTTTAGAAAAACGCCATAGATTTTCCCACGTCGCATCTCTGCTAGAGCACTGAACCACTTGACTAGAACTTCCGTTTTGGGGCGATATTTCCCTTTTCGAATGATTCGACGATCCAAGATAAGCTCTGGGGCCGGTAGGACTGTCGAGTCACCAGAGATTGGTGGTAGGGTAGGTGTAGCTTGCGGCTTAGTATTTCCGCAATAACGTCATGAATCTGTGAACCGGAAGGTAACGCAAGACGATATGCCACAGGTCCTACCTTTGCAAGGATCTCATAGGGACCAAAGAAACGTGGTGCCAATTTTAATGAACCGCAAAAAGCCACTGAGGACTGTCGGTAGGGTTGAAGCTTCAAATAAACAAAGTCCCCAACCTGAAAATGAACCTCTCAATGATGTTGGTCTGCCTGAGTCTTCATACGATTACGGGCCAGATGCAAGATTCAAATTGTGTTGCATCTCACGCAAAATGGTTAAGCGATCCCGTAGCTGTCGTCCACGGCGGCCCGGCGGCCCATCTTTCCCAGCTGAGTGACTTTGCGGATCCCGCTCTCTCGGGTAGCAGCCCTCCCCAGGTCACCCCGTCTGTGACGAACTCACTGCTCGGCATGGTGCCGGCTCTGATACCACTTAATATGAACCCACTTGGTAGAACTCATCCTTAAAACCGGCTTGTAAGGAGAGGGTGCCCAATAAGTTATATACCATTGACTAATCCATACTTAGCCAATGTGGGATCATAACAAGATAATAACAAGGTGGGCAGGGCTGAAACCAAGACGGAAGATGGACAGAGTAGATCTCGTTGGGCTGCTGCTGCTCAGTTTGCTCTAGCTCTTAGCCTCACTTCATCTCAAAACGACCTTCAAAGGCTGGAGTTTGAGGACAAGAATAGTATTGTCGGGAAAACAAAAGATGCACTCATAACATTGCAAGGAGTTTTGGCGGGAAAACATGATCAATTTATAGATGACGAACTACGTCAGCACCAAGTTTCCAGAGATAGATGGTGGTCAGCTCTCCACACAAACATAAAATCTAATCCATAAGATTTTAAACATCATTGCAAATATGCTTACTTACATGTACTTGAAATTTGATGCTTGTAAAAGTAAACTTGTTTAATCATACCAGAGCAGTACATTCGTTTTAGGAAATTCTCGATAATTTTACTTTATAAGTTTTAATTCTCCCGTTTTTCTGAGCCGAAATTATTTTTTTCTTTTTCCAGGTCTCGCTGCGATGAGCAGGATGGGTCATCACAGGCTTCAACAGTTAGAGAATGATTTTGAAGAAGGGTCACTAGATTGGGACAATGTTGAAGTCTAGGTATCATTAGAAAATGTTGACACTTCACAGGTAGAAATTGGATTAGAGATAGAATTAAATGTCCAATTGTATAGATTATTGAACTCTACTATTGAAATTATAGGAGTAGCTCTGTCCATTGTCATGGAATATAGCTCATTATTGTAATGAAATAGTTTGGTTTCATATCCAAATCCTATCATGTGTGCTCGTACTTATTTTGGGTTCATGTTTTCGTTTGTTTTGGTGTTTGATGTTTGATGCACTAGACGAACAAGTTGATTATGTTAGATCTTACGTATTATGAGGAAATTGTCAAAATTAACCTCTTAAAATTATGAAATTTTGCTTTTAGCCACATTTAAAAACAAATTCCATATAAGAATTATTATCATTTTTAGCAATTATATATATATATATATATATGTTTTAAGTCAGTACGTATTGATATAACTTCGTCAATACGCTGGATGTAGACCATTATATATATATAAATTAGGATTTTATACAAAATATTTGTGGGGCTTCACTGATTTCAATTAGTTGGAATTAGAAAAAAAAAAAAAAAAAAATTATATTGTATCAGTGAAACCACATGATTATTTAATTAATAATATTTTTTTGCCCTTAGTTTTTCATTTGAATACTAATTTAATTTTGTTATCGAAATTTATTTTATTTTTAAAAAATAATTATCATATACAATCTAAATTGAAAATATACTGCAAATAATTTTTTATTTTATTTTTAAATAATGTGTTGGATATTTGATATATAAAACTGAAATAAGAATGGGGACAATTGGACTGTGTTATTTTTTTTAACTGACCGACCGACCTCAATTCCTTGCGGTACAAGTCTTCCTTGAGTCTTTCTTCATTATCGATCAACACTCGTGAACTCGCTGTTTCTCATTGTGCTCTTCTCAAACCAACTCCTCTGAAACCCAACAATTGTGCTCTCTCTCTCTCTCTCTCTCTCTCTCTCTCTCTCTCTTTCTTTCTGTGAAAATCTTCAACAGCTTTTGTTATTTCTGGATTGTGTTTATTTCTTTTCATATAAATATACATTGTGCTATTTTTGTTGTTGCTTTAAAAGTTGTGGATGCAGGTCGTAGAAGATGGCCAATTCAAGAACAGTTTCTTCACAGAAGAAATCCCAAAGAAAATGTGAGAATCTTGAATCTTGGGCATTATCTATCTATTTTTTATTTTTTTATTTTTTTTCACATTTTAATCGATGTTTCTTGGTGGGTTTTTGACATGTGATTGATGTTTTCTTGATGATCCCAGTTGGACAGATTCATTCCAAACCGATCCGCAATGGACTTCGATTACGCTCATTACAAGCTGAATGAGGCCAAGAAGAAAGGTGAAGACGATAAAAACCTGGATTCTTGCTTTGGCATGAGCTCGCCGTCCAGGGAGGCATACCGGAGGCAACTGGCGGAGATCTTTAACATGAACCGTGCTCATATTCTTGCTTTCAAGAACAAGCCACCGACCCTAGTTGAACTCATCCCACAATCACATTCTAAACCCACTTGTTCTCTTCATCACTCTAAACCTCCCAGACGACGTATTCCTCAGGTGGGTCATAATCCATTGCATTATTTAAAGTAATGGGTCACTTTATTTTCTTTTAATCTGATTTTTATTTTGATTTTGATTGTACAGAAACCTGAGAAGATATTGGATGCTCCTAATCCTGTGGATGATTACCACTTGAATCTGTTGGATTGGGAAAGCACCAATGTTTTGGCAATTGCTCTTGAAAGTACAGTCTACTTGACCGATCCTTCGGATGATGCCACCTCAGAACTTGTTGCCATTGATGAACTTGTCACGAGTGTCAGTTGAGCTCCTGATGGTCGTCATATCGCTATTGGCTGGAACAATTCTCAAGTACAAATATGGGATTCCACTGCTAATACAAAGGTACATTCTGGATGGATGGTTTCTTTGAGGTTTTACTTGAATTTACATTTTGTATTCATTCCCTGTATTTGTTGTTTGTGTTTGTGCAGCTAAGAACTCTGAAAGGGGACACATATCAGGAGAAGGGTCTCTGGCATGGAACAACCAAATCCTCACAACAGAAGATATGGATGGGAATGTCATCAACAATGATGTCAGAATTCGAGATCATGTGGTTGAAACATACAGAGGTTGGGTTGAAATGGTCACCCTCAGGCCAACAGCTAGCCAATGGAGGCAATGACAATCTCCTCCACATATGGGACAACAGAAGATCCACACAATGGCTTCATAGGTTGGAGGAACACACTTCTGCTATCAGAGCTCTTGCTTGGTGTCCTTTCCAGGGAAATTTGCTGGCAACCGGAGGCGGATTCGGTAATGGGTGTATAAAGTTCTAGAACATGCACACTGGTGCTTGCTTGAACTCTATAGATACCAGCTCTCAAGTCTGTGCTCTGCTGTGGAACAACAATGAGAGGGAGCTGCTTATCTCTCATGGTGGATTTACACAGAATCAGCTCACTTTATGGAAGTACCTATCTATGGTCAAGACAACAGAGCTCACTGGACATACCTCCAGAGTCCATTTTATGGCACAGGTAAAATAGTCTCTTGTCCTGTTTGATATCAATCTTTTACTTGGCTTCATGAATATATTCTAATAAAATCTTTTTATCTTCAGAGCTCAGATGGTTGCACAGTGGCATCAGCAGCAGCAGATGAAACACTAAGGTTGTGGAATGTTTTTGGCGATCCCAAAGTGTCTAAACATGCTCTAAAAGCAGTCTGTGAGCCATTTGCTCATGTGAATCGTATCAGATAATGAGAACCAGGGGTATTTTGCATTGAGGTAGCATTCTGTCCCTCTTAATTTGGATTTTATGTAGTCTTAGTGGTTGTGGAAGCTGCATTAGGGAATGTTCATGCATCAAGATATGATTGTCTTCTGAGCAGTACATTCATTTTAGGAAATTCTGTTATTATTTATTTTTGGAGCTCCGTAGGTGAGGTAAATTGAAGTCTATACTAGACTGAGAAGAACAGATTTTTCCCCTATGATTTGATGACTTGTTTGACGTACTTGGAAGTATCAAGAGATGTTTTTACAGCCGTTTCTCTAATTTTTATTATACTGCTTCAAACTTTCAACTTGTCAGCATGCCTTCTTCATGGATATATAATTCATGCTATATATGACTTGCAGCTGGAGGAAAAACTGAACGAGGTTGAACAGTTCTACACAACTATGGATAGCACTCAACTCTCTGAAACCGACCAATTGATCTTTGTCTAGGACTTTGTTGATATTCATTAATGTTACTTTAGCTTGGAGATACTCTTTATCTTCTGCGTGCACTTGTGCCTGAGCCCTAAGTATGTGTGGGTTGCCATAGAAGCAGAAGAAGTTATAATCTTTTGTGATATAGCATATTCTTGTGGGTCTGGTCCTGGTTTCAACTTTGATTTTTCCATAATCAATATTTCTGGGTTATTGATTTCATTTTCTGTTGCAAGAGAGATGCCTTTTTGATTAAATCCCAATTTGTAGGAACATCTTGTTAGTTTGTTTTGTTCTTCTGTATAGAAAGTTTATTTGAAACTCTACTAATTTATTTTGTTTGTATATATAATATAATTTCCTTATGCTTTTCTGGAATTTGTTGGGCTGCAAGTGTTTATTTGATTAACTGTTTATTCTTCTGAATTATATCATTTCTGGATACAAAAACAGCTGCTCATTTCCTCTTCACATACCTTTTACTTGTCATGTAAAAGTTTTTCAATTTGATTTTGTGAATTAATAGTTTGCAAATTTCTATCATAAAAGAAAGCTATTGACGTTTAATTTGGTCGGTTCCAAGATCACAACCCAATTTAGTATGCTTTTTTTCGGTTGGGGGCAAGAACTTATGCTATGGGCTGCTTTAACTCCCTTCTTCAATTATGAGAGAATTAAATAAGCTTTTTGCAGATTTTTGGTGGGGATTAAGAAGAAATCCCATTGGATTTCGTGGAGGAAAATGTGTTGCCCCAAAGATTGGGGTGGAATGGGGTCTAGGGATATTAGTGCCTTCAACCAAGCCATGATAGCCAAGCAAGGTCGGAGGATTTTGAGCAGTCCTAATTCCCTTGTAGCTAAGATACTTAAGGCCAGGTATTTCCATAGGGACTCTTTTCTCAAATGTTCGATTGGGACTTTGGGAGGCAGCCCTCTAGTGTATGGAGGGGTTATTTTGGGGAAGAGAGGTTCTTTTGAAAGGGGTTAGGAAAAGGATTGGGGATGGTAGAGATACCTTGGTTTATAAGGATAGGTGGTTACCTTGGCCTATTAGTTTTTTGATCTGCTCTCCTAGGAATTTAAGTAATGATACTACAGGTCCACAGTTGCTACCTTGATGGAAAGGCCGGGGAGATGGGATGTGGATTTGGTGAAGGGCAATTTCTTTGATGATGAGGCTAAGTTAATTTATTTTTAACATTCCATTAAGCCTTAATGCTCGAAGATATTCGTTTCTCTGGCACTTTGACAAGAGGGGGATGTTTTTTTGTCAAGAGTGCCTATCGAATTGCTTTGGCATCTCAAATGGAGGACCATGCCTCGTGTTCAAAAGGGTATGGCCATTGGTGGAAGAAGTTTTAGGAGCTAGAGGTGCCAAGCAAGATCATAATTTTCGGTTGGAAGGCTTGTAAGGAGATTCTCCCAGCCAAGCAATTACTGTGTGTTGATGATGAATTCTGGATTATCACACGTCCAACAATAATGTTACATTAATAAAAGCAACAATTGTAAATAAATGAATGCAAGACATGAGTTTTACGTGGAAAACCTTAGAAGGGGAAAAAACCACGGCGCCCCTGAAGGCAGAAAAATAATACTATGATTTGTTTGTAGGTTGCACGCTAAATATCTATTTTCTCTCATACAATTGCTCTCAACTCTCAAGAATTCAGAACCCTTTTTCCACATACTACATGGTTCTATTTATACCTAGCAGGTTAGGGTTTCTTCTTGCTATTGTTGTGTTGGTGACAGCCTTGTCAAATATAATCGTCTTAGGATTCTGATATTGCGAACTGATTAGGACTTGTTTCCTACTTAATGTCTATCTTTTCGGGTGCTTTCAATACTTTCCTGTTTGGACTTCTCTTTAAGGGGAATAGAGATATTTCCTTATCAAGGTGCAACTCTTGAGACCTTGTACCTGGATAAGTCCTAGCTCGATGAGGTTTACTTCAATAAGATTACTTTTCCCGTACTGGCCGAGTAGGTCTTGGCTGAGTAAGGATCTTAGGCAAGTACGATCCTTGTTTACTTTAAGCTGGGCTACCTAGCAAGTACACATTTGGTTTCTACTGATCTTGATGACGTGGCAAGTGGTCAATGCTTTCTTCGTTGACGAGTGACGTGGAATTATTCTTCCGAGTTTTTTGCCTATTCTGCTAACGTGTCCTTTGGCCGAATATATATTTACAACAATACCTCCACAAATACTTTGAGCTGAACAAGCATATTGATCTTTTTATTCTTTTGTTTTGGCAAGCAGTATTTATAACCTCACTTAGCTCTCTTAGGGAAATACTTTTCCCTTCTTTTCTATCTTTAACACACGTGTTCCTTTTGAGTACCCACTTCAGCACTTACTGCTTCTACAGCAAGCTTTCGTTTTTAACCACACAAATTCAAAAGTTACCTCTGAATGGACACGGTGAATTGACGTTTTGACTGCATAGTGTCTTCTTCGAGATGCCACGTGTTCATAGTTTGGTGGATAATCTCGTCACAACCCTGTACACTGGCAGTTCACTTTATCAAACCCACGGTTAAATTTTTGAATTTCAAAAGCTTCCTCGTTTTAAGGCAAGAAACTGTTTCATTGCCCAATCTTATTATCTGACGACCCCTATTCTTCTTCTTCTTCTTCTCCCAATAACACTCAAAGACCTCCACATTGCATGTTTTCAATTTTCCGTTTTAGAACCCTAACCACCGAGATCCTTGACGATTTTCCTCTAGCTTTTTTGTTCTTGACTGTCAGATGACTTAAAGGATCTAACATTCCTTTTCATCTACCCGCCTAAGTCCTTTGTGTCGCTTCCGTTCTAAAGATTTTCTGGTGAGTTTTCCTAGATCCATTTCAGCATTCTTTGTTTTTCAATCATATGATGTGCACTTTAGAACTTGGTGATAAAAATATTGCGGATAAGCTCAAGTTGTTGATGCGCAACTTTGATCCAAACTTTTCTTTTCCATTTTTTTTTTTTTTTTTTTTTTTGTATATCCCTTCTGCTCATGAAACTTGTATCCCTAATTCTTCTCCTCCTCCGTTTTTTTTTTTCTATAGCAACTCTTCAGAAATGGCAAGGAGTTCGAAACCCAGTGGTAGTAGGCGAATGGCGCCTAGGGTTCCCAGAGAATCCAAGCTGGGTGCCCAGACGATAGTTGACTCAAACGTAGAGGATCACCAAAATGACAGGTTGAATTTTTCCTTTGAGCGGCCGAGCGCCTTTGATAGTGAAGTGAATGTAGTCGGCGAACAAGAGCTTCAAAAGTACAAGAGTCATTTCAATATCCCTGACATGGTTCATTTGGGGTAACTCTTCCCCTTTAGCCGTTTATAGCTTGCTTTCTCGCCAACTCCAAACTTGCACCTGCCCAGTTAGCTCCAAATAGTTACAAGATTTTGATGTGTCTATGTTTAATGTGGAAGACGATGGGTTACGGGGCGCCCACTCCCCATGAAATTTGCCATTTTTATACAATGATGCAATCGGGTCATGGTAGTACTTTTTTTCTCCTTTCTACTGCTATGGAGAACTAGATTCTTGAAGGTGCGAAGAATCCATAACCAGTGGAGATTTCAGACGATGACAAGAAGAAAGGCTTTATTTGAGGATTCCCTACCTCAAATAAGAGATGGAAAAATAGTTGATTTTTCGTAAATGGTACATAGGGAAAAGATGCGCCTGAGAGTACTCATTTAAATTTTTCGGCAAGAAAGGTTCCAAGGCACTTCACATCCCTTGAGTCCTGGTCGACCTCCTAGTTTTGCTAGATGATGAGATTTCTCACCTTGTGAAAGCCGCAGCTTGTCTGTTGGCTGAGAGAGGTCGGCCATTCCTCCTAGATGAAGAAAGGATGATTGCTCGTTAGGTTTTTCCGCTTTTACCTGCCAGGCTCCCTCACCGTAAGTTTTTTCATGCTTACCTTCGATGTCATTTTATTTCTTGTTATTTTGTAGTTGTAACACTTTGTTTTCTTCATAGTGAGTGACATTGATGTAGTTTGCAATGTGCAAGCGTGGGCTATGAAATTTTTTGCTCTACAAGCCATAGGCAAGCTGCCGAGTTGGCCAAGGAAGGCATTACTGTTATGGATAGCGATGATTCCCAAGACAACGAAAATGCGAGCGATGGCCCTGAGCAAAATGTCAACTCTGATCAACACCACAAGGTCGCTGTGAGATTTACTCCTAGCGGAAAGGGCAAAGAAAAGATTGGTTCTCCGGGGGTAAGTAGAGATGTCCCAAATTTTGATGCTAGTGCCTCTAATACTCTTGAAGATCCTACAAGCGACTTAAACCCTAAAACTGGTCAAGGAAAGCGTCCAGCTGAAAGCACCCCTAATTATGTTGCTCGTCCAACCAAACGGGCTTCAAGGATCGTTCAATATATGGTTTCATTGGATGAGGAGGGCAACGGTGAACCTATTCTTGCTGAGGCTACTCGACCGAAAATGCTACTTCAGAAATTCCAGCTAAAGGGGTAACAGCTGCAGATCCAGCTACCCCTCTAGAGCATTTCGACGAACCACATGTTTCTACTTCTGCTCCACTAGATCCAACTACTCATTCAACAGGTGTAACTGCGAAAAATGTTACCGTTTCAATTGTTCCACCAGGACCATCTGCACCAACCGTTGATCCAGAAGGTGTGCGCGAAGAACTCCCTACTACTTCAGCCGGAATTGGCGAGGCATCCGATTTCGTTTCTCTTTCAGATTTTTCTGCTATCGAGATTTTGTCACACCTGGTCAACAAGGATGTGTATATTGGGCAAGGTTGGAAGCATGTGAAGGAAAAATCATGCAACAAGAAGATGAAATTCTTCTTCAACTGTCACTCATTGGTAAATCCTTAATCTCCCCGCTTTATCAGTTATGCTCTTATTTCCTAACATTTGCATTTTGTCCAGATGATGTCTGAGATAGCTGACAACTATAGGCGTGGGAACACAATTTTTGCTGAGCAAAAATGTTTGCGGGACCAGATTTCCTACTCAGTGGCTGATAAATTCTCTGTTGATGAATTTTATACTTAGTAGCTTATTCAGTTGAGAGAGTCTGCTGATAGATTTCAGACTGCCCAGTTGGCTGCTGAGGAAAAGTTATCTACGGCTGAAGAGGAGATTAGATCACTAAAAGAACAGTTATCTACTAGCCATGATTCACTCGTAGCCCATATGGAAGTTGAGAGGTTGGCCGAGGAGGCTAAGGAGAAAGCTAAGTGAGAATTGGACGATATGCACAACCAACAAGCCTCAAGAGTTGCCATCTTCAAGGATCTGAAAGCGGACCGATTCAAGAGATCCCCTGCTTACTTCGCTCTTCTCCTGCATGAGTTTAAACGTGGGATGAGGCAATCTAAGAAGTTTTTTTGCAATGAAGGGCCATTCGAATGAGAAGGCTTTGAAACGCTTTGACAAATCCCTCCAACTGCATATGGATGGTGCATTTGATTCTATCAAGAGTCAAATAAATAGGTGGAAAGCTCACCGTCGCTATACAAGAACTGAGCCTCATCCGATGCATTTGAAGATTCCCTTTAAGAGTGCTTTCGACACATAATTCTCTAGCAAAAAGGTCAGCCTTACTAGTACAGGTGATGAACCAGATTTAGGCCCTGTTTCTAGTCAAGATTATGGACCTTTTATGCCCGTAGGAGATGATGAGATAACCTGGCCATCAGAAGATGAGATAAACGATGAGGAAGAAGACAGCGGAGGTGTCCCTCTAGCGAATGCTTGACTATAACTTTTCCCTTTTTTTTGTAATCGGGCTTTTACCATTGTAAATCCGATCCTTTATTTATATTATCAACCTTTTTCAGTAATCCATTATTTTTGCTCAGCTATCATTGCTAAAGTTTGGTTATTCACTTTATTTCAACTGCCATTACTGAGTTTTTGGCTTAGGCTACCATTACTGAGTTTACGAATTAGGCTCAAAGTGTAACACCCCCAAAATCCGGGACCCAACGGACTGGGTTGCTACACGGAACAGAACTTATAAAAACCTTAATTCATAATTATTCACAATTAGAATCATCAATAATATATCCCCCAAAATACAATATCCAAACCTGATACCATCAATTACACTAAACTGCCAGATTCTAGTCATAATTACAACATTAAATAAATTGATTCCTTACAATACGTATACACATAAAATTAAATCCTCCAACGGTACATATTCAACCACATGTTAAAGCAAACCCCATCCATTCTAAGTCCATGAACTCAATCTGCAAAATGATGGTGACGAGGGGTGAGCCGTCAACTCGGTAAATAAATTCATGCATAACATGTAAAATAATTAACCTTTGTAAAAACCTTTGCGTTCAAAAGCTTCTCATAAACCCTTCGGAAATATTAATAAAACGGTTGAAACAATATTTAAAATCATATCTGTTCATATTCTTAAATCATAAAGCGTTTCATAAAACAGTATAACAATATAAATCAAAAGATCTAATAATCATAGTTTAAAACACGGAAATCGGATATTCACTTTATAAGACAGTAAACAGTGTTCTTACAGTGTAAATAGTATTCTTTTTTATAAACAGTAATCATATAGTTTCATAGTATAAACGGTATTCTTTTATAAAACAGTAAGCATATAACTTTTCAATATAAACGGTAGTCTTTTTATAAAACGGTAAACATATAGCTTTTTCAGTATAAACTACAGTCTTTTTATAAAACGGTAAACATATAGCTTTTCAGTATAAACAGTGAAATCAATATATCAGTTAGCTCATGTTCCATAGTGTCACAATTAACCCGAGTGACGCGGCAACAGTATGTCACAATTAACCCGTGTGACGCGGCAACAGTATGTCACAAGTACCCGTGTGACACGGCAATAACAGTATGTGTGCACACAGAATCCCAGCTGGGCCAGTATCAATAACGGTAACTACGGAACGATGAGCCAAAACGGTTTTATAAATTCACATATATTTAAATCAGTAGCATTTTCATATAACAGTATAAGCGGTAGCATTTTTATAAAACTATCATCACAATAAAATAGTAGTATTTTAGTAAAACTATACGAGTTTAAATAATAGTGATCAAAAGGTATTTGACGGTATATAAGAAATAGATCAATTTCAAAACAGTTTATGTATCAGTCTTAAACAACGTAAATACTTGATCAAAGCCAGTAATATCTTTGACAAATATAATAGAGTGAAATACAATAGAGAAAACAGAAATTTTGGTATTTCAAACGTAACACACCATGAATGAATTTACTTACCTCAAACACGTACAAATCCGCTATAGCTTTAGAAACTCAAGAATCACTCAAACCTATAAAATATTACATTTGATTCATTGTCATAATCTCATAATCACAGCCATTTAAATCAACATGGGCTTCACATATATTAAATCCAAACTTAGAAATCTAATTTCCAGCTATAGTCACAACTGACCACCCTCTGGTCTCCGATTTTTAATTAATTCTCTACAACTCCAATTATTACGAAATTTGACATGAATGATCTAAACATATAGGAAATACTACAGTAAAATTATCAACTAAATCCATGATCATTTGAATATGTAAATATTCATTCCTTTCCCATATTTCTGAAATCTGTCCAGCAGAGAATGAGATTCGACCTTTGTCCATTCCGAAAATTATAACAATATTTCTACACATCTAAAAATCACGAAACTTTACAGAATGATATTAGACATATAAATATACCTTCATATAAATTCCCATAATTTTCCCACATGAATAACCAACCCAAAACGGTATTACGAAATCTGGCTGGTTTAGTAAAAACAGGGGATCTCCAAACATCTCCTTAATGAATCGAAAATCTAATTAAAATCATGCTCATGCTCATAAATAATTCATCCAAGAACAGCCTACTGTAGATAGAGAGTCTATGACATGAGAATAATACTTGAGAAGAAGAAGAACACTTACTTGGAAATTAAGTTCTTCAAACTAGTGATATGCTCCTATTTTTGGTGAGAAAAGAAGAGTAGAATAAGTAGGAAAGGGAGAGGAATTTGTTCTCAAAAATTTGGCTTACATGAGAAGAATAAGAATGAGGGTTTAAAGGAAATAGGTGTATTGTATTATTATAATAATGTAAGTGGGTTGTTGGCCTTGATTCATGCCTTAATTCATGCCTTAAATGAAGAAAATTGTGTATGATTTGGGGCCCTTGCCTCCCATTATCTTTACAATACAATTATTTATGAGATATAGTACTAGAAATACATAGAAAAGATTTGGTAGGGACATATGTACATGATACCATGCATTCTTGAACATTACGGATATTACACAAAGCCTTTTTGTTCAGCTACCATTGCTGAGTTTGCGATTTAGGCTCAAAACCTTTTTGTTCAGCTACCATTGCTGAGTTTGCGGTTTAGGTTGAGTTTATAGTTTAGGCTCAAAGCCTTTTTGTTCATCTACCATTGCTAAGTTTACAATTTACTCGGCGTTTGTCATGACGTGTCCAACCATACACCAAGTCTTCAAGCATACTGTTGGGACGTCTTTATTTTTCTTATATAGTTTTTAAGTGCTAGTTTATTCGACCCTCATCATTTTTTTTACCGCTGTTTTTGAGTGCTTAATCTGCACTTCGAAAGGTCATGCTTGCCAATGGTGGCGAGCACCAATTAGTATGTTTGTGTTTTTCTAGCTCAGGCTGCTGTGAAATTTGTCTTTAGAGCCTGCTATGGTTATAGGTACCCATTCGCTGGAGTTTACATTGTCATTGTCATTCTATGAAGACTTGTATTTAGTAATAAATTAGTATTATTGATAATCTCCTATAGTCTCAACAATGTTTAAAAAGAAAATGCCAGAAAGCAAATACTAAAAAAGGAACGACAAAACAAACTTCAAAAAGGAAAGGGACCAGGGATAGTAGATTTTCAGATATTGAGTGTTGCATGATCGAGGGAGTTCGCCAGCTTCTCTTCGTGCGATGTGATACGCCCCATGACCTGCTATGCCAATGATATGATATGGCCTTTCTCACTTTTCTGCTAGCGATTCTACTGCTTTGTCTTTAGTCCCAAGGGCCACTCTTTTCAGCATCAAGTCGCCAAGTGAAAATTTCCTTACTCAAACGTGTGAGTTGTAGTACCTGGCTACCCTTTGTTGATAGGCTGCTTTCCTTATTTGGGCGTGCTCCCTTCTTTCTTCTAGCTCATCCAATCTGTATTTCAACATATTAATATTAAGCTCGGGTTGAAAAAGTTGTGTTCTTGGCAAGGAGAATGTTGTTTCCACTGATATGACAGCTTCGACTCCAAAAGCAATTGAGTAAGGCGTCTCACCTGTTGAAGTCCTCCTTGTGGAGCGATAAGCACATAGCACCTGCGGTAATTTTTATTCCCAATTCCCATTTTGACCGCAAGCTTAGCTTTCAAGTTATGTTTGATTATTTTGTTCACTGCCTCAGTCTGCCCGTTCGTCTGTGGATGGGCTGGAGATGTATAGTAATTGTTGATTCCATACTTCTTGCATAGTTCCTTGAACTTTTTGTTGTCGAACTGTGTCCCATTATTAGTGATGATGGTGTTTGGTATTCCAAACTTGTATAAAATATTTTTCTTCATAAAGTTAGTGGTATTTGCTTCAGTTATGTGCACTAGTGGTTCAGCTTCTACCTATTTCGTGAAGTAATCCATAGCCACAATGGCGTGTTTTTCTCCTTCGGCCACCGCGGGCATTGGACCGATCAGGTCGATTCCCTACATGGCGAATGGCTAAGGGAAAGTGATATTCTGTAGATGATCAGATGGCTGGCAAATGTTGTTCGCGATCTTCTGACAAACTTTACATCTTGTAGCTGTTCTTTTGCATCGGTGAATAGTGTTGGCCAGTAAAACCCTTGTCTTAAGGTCTTTTAGGCCAGATTGATACCCCGAGTGTGGTTCCTATAGCTTCCACTATATATATCTTTTAAAATCCCATCAGTTTCTTTAGGCCCGACACACCTTTGCAATACTCTCGAATAACCTCTTCTATACAATTCGCCGCTAAGGATTGAGTACCTCGTAGCTTTGTACTTTAACCGTTTCACCTCTAATGGATTGCTTGGTAGGGTTTCATTGATGAGGTATTCTTTTATCGGTGTCATCCAGTTATCCGACCCATTTTCAATTACTGTGATCTCATTCTGCTAAGCTACGCTTGGTTAAGACAGATAAGCCATAGGAACAATTCTAGGCCAAACATTAACCGTGGCTAAAGCTAGTTTGGCCAGTGCATCGGCTTGTTTGTTCTTTTCTCTTGGGATTTGCACGATTCTGAACTCTTTGAATCATCTCAATAATCCCTTCGTTAGCTCCAGATAGGCGATCATGCTTTCATCTCTTGCCTAGTACTCTTCTAGTACTTGGTTGACAATTACTTGTGAATCGGTGAAAATCTATATTTCATCGGCCCTTAAGGTCGTGCATACTCTCAGCCGTGCTATTAGTGCTTCGTATTCGGCATGATTGTTGGTGGCTTTAAAATCAAAACGCAAGGCATATTCGACTGAGTCTCCTTCAAGGGTTGAAACCAATATCCCTGCCCCGCTGCCGTGCGTGTTTGATGAGCCATCGACATGAAGTTTCCACTGGAAGGTTTTCTTCATTTATTCTACCAACATCTTTGCTACTTCTATGTTTGGTTCAATGAATTCCGTCACAAAGTCGGTGACTGCCTAGCCCTTTATTGATGTCCTTAGGATGTACACTATGTCAAATTCACTCAACTCGATCGCCCACTTTGTTAGTTTGCCGGATACCTCTGGTTTTTGTAAGATTAGTATAAGAGGGTAGTTTGTGTATATCTCGATTTTATGCGCCTGGAAGTAAGGCCTCAGTTTACTTACTGCTATTACCAGTGAGAGTGCTATCTTTTCGGCTGGCGAATACCTTGTCTTAGTGGGTAGTAGCGCCTTACTTGTGTAGTACACCGGCTTTTGGACCCCTTTTTCTTGTCTCACTAGTACGGAACTTATGGCTACTTCTGTGACCGATAGGTATAGGTACAGTGTTTCTCCGACTAGCGGTTTCGATAGTAGTGTTGCTCGACCTAAGTAGTCTTTCAAAGCTTGGAAAGTCTGTTCACAATCTTCATTCCATTCCACCCCCTTACCTTTCTTGAGAGCTTTAAAAAACGGTAAGCATTTGTCCTTTGATTTTGATATGAACCTACTCAATGGTGCCAGACATCTCGTGAGTTTCTGAACGTCCTTCATAGTCTTTGGGTAGGGATGGCAATGGATCAGATTGGGTATGGATACCACAATATCCAGCCCCATATCCGTTTGAGATATATATCTCCATCCCCATTTCTTAGTGAGCGGGGCTGATTCGGATAATCCGCTAATTAAGATAGAGATATCCATCCTTACTCCGTTTATATTCGTATTCGATGAAAAAACTTTAAATTTTTGTAGTTTACAAGAAAAAATTGTAACTGTACATTTTATCTTATTTAAAGAGAAACAAATACATCCAATAAAGTTCAAATATAAAAATTAATAATAACTTATATAATTAGAATTAATAATCACATAATAAATTTTTATATTTTTAAAATATTAAAATCTATAATGAATCCGGATGGGGATGGATATCCCTAGACAATATCCATCCCCATCCCTGAAAATAAAATGTATATTAGGATGACAACCATCCCCGCTCCATCCTCATTTTAAATGGAGCGGATTCTTACGGATATCCATATCCATGGATAATTTTGCCATCCCTATCTTCGGGCGAACCATATTGGTCAATGCTTGGATCTTGTCTGGATTTGCCTATATCCCTCTATGATGCACCTGATATCCGAGGAACTTGCCGGATGGTATGCCGAATACGCATTTGGCGGGGTTTAGTTTCATGCCGTACTTGGTTAATACGTTGAACGCCTCATGCTAGTCATCCACATGTCTATCGATTGTGATGCTTTTCATTAGCATGTCATCTGCGTAAACCTCTATATTTCTCCCTATTTGGTTGGTGAACATCCTATTAACCAATCACTAATACATTGCTCTAGAGTTTGTTAAACCGAATGGCATGAATGTGTAATAGTACAGTCCTTGGCCTGTGGTGAATGTTGTTTTATCTTCATTTGGTTTGTGCATCTTGATCTGACTGTATCCCGAATATGCATCCATGAAGCTTAAAAGTTCGTGTCCAGCTGTAGCGTCCACCAACTAGTCAATCCTTGGTAACGGGAAGCTGTCATTAGGGCAAGCTTTGTTCAGGTCAGTAAAGTAGACACACATCCTCCACTGATTGTTTTTCTTTTTCACGAGTACGATGTTCGCCACCCACTCAGGGTATCTGACTTCTCTGATCGATCCTGCTACGAGTAACTTGACCATTTCTTCCCTTATGGCCGCACTCCTTTATGGGTTGAAACTCCTCATTTTCTGCACTACTGGCTTACTTTTATCATCTATGGCCAAGCAATGCGAAATCACGCTCCTGTTGATCCCTGGCATATCCTCATGTCCCTAGGCAAAAATTCCCTTATATTCTTTCAGAAAGTTTGCTATGTCTATCTTAACTGTTTTTGGTAGCCTCACCCCAATCTTGATGGTTATACCAGGTTCTTTCTCATCTAGGACGATGGATTCGGTTGGCTCCTCTTTCTATTTACCTTCCTTATCTCTTGGATCGAATTCAAAACTTCCGGGGGTCTCTTCTTGTGCCTCTTGGTTGAGTTCACATACGCCTAACGTTTCTGTTCCGGTTGCTTCAGAGACCTAGCTATTGTCGCCGGGGTTTTCGTCTTTGTTGCTGGCGTTGCTCATGTTTTAGATCTGTTTGTGAGGGTTCCTCTAAGTTTTTTGTTCACGCCTCTTCTTCTAGCGCCAATTGTTGACGATGAATGTTGAATTACCAGACGTCTAAAAATAATGTTATGTTAATAAAAGCAAGAATTGTAAATAAATGCATGTAAGACACGAATTTTATATGGAAAACCCTAGAAAGGGAAAAAACCATGGCGCCCCTGAAGGTAGGAAAATAATACTACGATCCCTGTTTACTTTAAGTTGGGCTACCTAGGGAGTACACTTTTGGTTTCTACTGATCTTGATGACATGGCAAGTGGTCAATGCTTCCTTTGTTGACTAGTTGACAAGTGAAGTGGAATTATTCTTCCTGGTTTTCTGCATATTCTGCTGGCGTGTTCTTTGGCCTAGAATATATACATACGACACTGTGGAAAAGAGGGATTGTTGATTCTGGGTGGTGCCAATTATGTGGAAAGAGACCTAAATCTATGGATCACGCTTTGTGGGGTTGTGAGAGAATGCTTCCTCATTAGAGACTTGCCACTTCTTTGATGATCTCGATAAAATCTGTAATGTTTACTTTTTTGACAGGTTTCTTTGGTTGGTTAATTGTGAGCAGGAGGATGCGGCGGTGATTAGATTTCTAGTAGGGGAGCTATTGAAGGAATTCAGGGGCGCATGCTGTGTATCAAAAGAGTTTAGGCCTGTGGTGAAAATTTGGACTTTGCCAGCTCTTGGTTACTTTATATTGAATATAGATGCAGCTCTGGATGTTGACAACGGTAGATATAGGGCTGGTTTGGTAGTAAGAAATGATAAGAGATTGTTTTAGCTACTGCGTTATCTTTCAAGAGGAAGGTGCCAGCAGATATCATTGAGGCAAAAACTGTCTTGGAAGGGATCTTGCTTGCCGAGGAGTTTGGCCTTTTCCTTTTGTGTGTTGAATCGAATACGTTGGGGGTGGTTTAGCTATGTAATGGTGTGGTTAGTTCTTGTAATGATATCATTTGTGATGTGGTGGTTGCTTGGAAAGATAAATGTATAGGGTCACACTCAATTGCTAGATTTACTCTTTTTAGTGGTTTTTCCGGTGTTTGGCTTGTTGATTTTCCGGAGTGGCTCTCCTTGTTAGCTAGCCAATTCTAATATGAATTATTATAATTCCTTTTTGGTTGAATAAAGTTCATTTTTCTTTATTTAAAATAAAATAAAATAAACCCTTATATGTATGTGTTATATCAAGTCTGTGGTTAGTACTTTACGAGTTTTACAAGTTACGACTATAATTCTTTTTTTCGATTTTTTTTTAAATAATTCCATCATGTCTTAGTTAACTAACTCTAACTCTCACCATTTACAAACTTAAATTGCCTTTTCACCGTTGTTAAAGCTCTATCCTGATAAAAAAATAAAAAATACAAAATAAATAAATAAAAAAATATTGTTTTTTTATAAAATAATTTTATTGTATTGGATTAAATTTTTATATTGAACTTTTTTTATTTTTTGAATTCTTTTCTCATAAATTGTTTGTGCAGTTCCCACCATTTTTAAAATTAAAAAAATAATTATATGTCACGTAGAAAAAAATTTGAAAGAACAAAATGTAATCAATTTTTAATTAATTTAAATTGTTTTTGTCTATAATATATTTATATATATACTTTAACTACAAATAATATTATTTTTACTCTTACAATATATTGAAAAATATATGTTTCACCGAACAAAATACTAATTCAGTAGTGTATGTTCCAACGAACAAAATACAATATTTAATTCAATTTGGTTCTTTTTTTGCTTTAACGCACTGGTATCCGGAGGCACACTGACCTTGACTAATTCGGTTTCGAGCCGAGTCGACCCACTAAGGGGTAAAGCTCTCCCAGCACAGGTTTTCTCCATTCACAAGACTCGAACCCAAGACCTTGTTTAAGGGGAAGGAGTGTCGAACCACTAGAACCAACTGCGTTGGTCAATTTAGTTCTTTCAACAAACACAAAACATAATATTAATTTAGTTGGGTTCGATCCAATCTAATCGAATCTCATATTATGGGTCTCTTACTTGATTGGATGATATTATATAGCATGATATAAACATCTTTCATTGAATCATCGATTATCTAATCACAAAATGAAGGGATTCTTGCACTGATCAAATTTTTTTATGTAGCCACGGGGAGATATCATCCATATATATATATATATTATATAAAAGATTTCTCATCTACAAACCTCTTGATATAAAATTACATACAAACCCATTTTTCATCATTCGGATCAAAATCCAAGGGGTTGTATATTCTTTCTCCTGGCCCACGACTAGTCTCGGAATCAAGACTCGTGGGCAAACAAAAGCATCAATATCTGACTCCTATGATTGGATGCAGCCAAAATCTACAACCCATTTGTTTATTCACATTTTAATTTTAATTTAGTTTAATTTTTTCATTATAAATTTAAGGTGGGGTCAACATCAGCGTGATGCTTGCAATGACGCACTCTATTTTGTCTTTGTTTTCTTTCATTGATCATTGTATTATTGTAACAGTGATATAGTAGTATGTAATCTTGTCAAATTCATTTGAAACTATATGTATATATATAGCTAACCATGCATGTAACCTTTATGGTGAACACTCTTGCTCTACTCGATTTGCAAAGCAAAGTGTTAAAGTCAACTAATCAATTAGCTTCAATTAGACTACAAATCTGTTATTGATTTATTACGATTGATTGTGATTGATTGAGTGATTTAAGTAGATTGCTTCTACTTCCTTTTCTAGTATAGGCCTAGTACTATAAATATTATACTTTGCAGAATAATACACTCACTCCATTCTCTTCTTTCCCAGCTCTCTCTCATTTTCTTACTTTCTTTGGGTCTTATGTCATCTCTGAACATGGTATCAGAGCATATAAATCCAGATTAGTTTCTTACTTCCTTGAAAAAAAAAATTCTCTACCATCTTCTACAAACCCGCCATCTTTCATTCCCTCAAACCCTAGCCACCAAGCTTTTATCACCCACAACACTCCAGTGACTTTCTGGTGACACTCCGATGACACTCCAGTGACTCTCCAATGACTCTCTGGCGATACTCCGACAACTTTCCGGTGAATTTTTTTTTCCCGATGCAGTTTTATTTTTCCTTGGCCACGAGGTATCTTATGTGTTCTTCTTTTGGGTTGACATGCTGCCATTTGTCTTCCCTTGCTGCTGCTGGATTCTTTATTTCATAATGCTGCTGCTAGATTATTTATTTCATATTGCTACTACTGGCAATGTTGTGATGGGGCATCTTTGATGGTATGCTAACTATTTGAAGTCCCTATTGTGATTGGTGTTGCCTACGTTTTGGTGGGTTTATATTTGTTCCAGATTCTTGTATTATGGCATCATCTTCTCATTCCTCACATCCTCCTGGTGTTGGAGTTTCTATTACTGTTGTTAAATTGAAAGATACCAATTATTTGTTATGGTCTAGGGCAGTTAAAAAATACCTGACTACCCAGGGAAAAGACCAATATTTAGCTACTCCAAAACCAGCAAATTATGCCAAAGATCTCCAAAAATGGTCACATGAGGATACTATGGTCACCACATGGTTATGGAACAGCATGGAACCCGATATTGCTTCGACTACTATGTGGGTTGATACTACTAAAGAGTTGTGGGATTCTCTATATGAACGTTTCGGTCAGTCTAAAAATGCATCCCGAATTTATGATGTATATGCCCTATTCTTCTCATGTCAACAAGGTGATAAGTCACTGAGCGAACACTTTGGAAGTATTGAAGGTTTGTGGGGAAAACTAAGTTCCTATCATCTTGTAACTGTCAATAAAAATCTTCTTCAAAAACAGCGTGAAGAATTGTTGGTAGTTCAATTCTTGTCGAGTTTAAATCCGATGTATGAAAGTGCCAAAAACAGTATTCTTTCAGAGAAAGAATTAACAACAATAAAAGAAGTATATGGTCATCTTAAAAGGTTGTCCCTCAATCCTTTCGGCACCCAAGAATTGTCTGCTCTTTTATCTTCTAGGGGATGTGAAATAAGGTAGTCTTCCGAACGTGGTTGAGGTCGTGGCCAAGGCAGAGGAAGCCGATATTGTGGCCACTGTGAATAGAATAATCATAATTTTGACAAAGGTTGGGAAAATTTTGGAAAGTTAGAGTGGGCAAATCATAATTATTATGATCAAAACGATAATTCATCTACCCCTGTACCTTCTGATAGTGTTCCAAACTCCCATGCACCATCTTTTGAAGGATCAAGTCATCAACCTACAATAGGTAATCAGTATACTAGAATGTCCTCTACCCTACCCACAGCTACTCTAGCACAAACAGGTAGTCTAAATGCTTTTTTATCTTATTCTGGCTCACAATCTTGGATCATTGATTCTGGAGCATCTGCTCATATGACTGGTAAAAGTTCTATTTTTTCATCATGTTCGTAATCTAGTGAATTAGGATCTGTCATTTTAGCAAATGGTTCTAAAACTCCTGTTTTGGGTAAAGGAACTGTTCAAGTTACTCCTACCTTATCTCTCTCTTCAGTTCTTTATATACCAAAATTTCCTATTAATCTTCTTTCTGTTAGTCAATTATCAAGAGATCTTAATTGCTCTGAAACATTATGTCCTTCCCAATGTGTTTTTTCAGGATCTTGGTACGAGGAAGACGATTGGTGGAGGGTATGAGAACAATGGAGTATATTACCTTACTATTCCACCAGATAATAGCCATGCTCTTACTACTACAGTTTCCTCAGAACAATGGTATTACAAATTAGGCCATCCTTCTCTTCGCCTACTTCAGAAAATGGGTTTGCCAGTCCACTTTGGTTCAATATTAGAGTGTGAGTCATGTTAATTAGGTAAACATCGTCAGTCTAGCTTTCCACCTAGAGTCAATAAAGTTAGTGGTGTTCTTTTTTCCACAGTTCATTTAGATGTCTAGGGTCCGTGTAGGATTTCTAATTGTTATGGGTTTAAGTATTTTGTATCTTTTGTTGATGATTGTTCTAAGGAATCATGGTTGTATCTTTTAACAGAGCGGTCTGAAGTACCAAAAGTGTTCGAGTCATTTTTTAATGAAATAAAAACCAGTTTGTTGTTTCTATTCAAACTCTCCGCTCTGATAATGCCTTAGAATATTGTCACTCTACTCTTACAGATTTTAGTAGGTAGCGTGGCATTATACATCAAACTTCTTGCCGTTATACTCCACAACAAAATGGAGTTGCCGAACGAAAGAATAGGCATTTGTTAGAAATGGCAAGAACCATTCTTTTTCATATGAAAGTACCTTCAAAGTTTTGGGGGGAAGCTCTTCTTACTGCTTGTTATCTGATAAATCGATTACCTTCATCTATTCTGAATTATAAGCACCACATTCAATCTTGTTTCCTGACAAAAATCAATTCTCTTTTCCTCCTCAGGTTTTTGGGTGTGTTTGTTTTGTCCATATTCATCATATCTCAGATAAGTTGTCCTCGCGATCGATCAAGTGTGTCTTTCTTGGTTATTCCAGAACTCAAAAAGGTTATAAGTGTCTGGACCTTATTTCTGGCAAAACATATGTTAGTGCTGATGTAACATTTTCTTAGTCTACTTCCTACTTTTCTGACCAAGGATCGAGCTTGGAGTCTAATCTATTGTCTCCCTACCAACCCATTCTGTCCCCGATTGTCCCCATAACACAACCTAACAAACCATTACAAGTATATCAACAATGAAAGAATTTACCTCCTCAAGAGGTGGATAGACAAGGTAATTCTACTCCATCTGATCAAGCTCCCCTTCAAGAGTCAACCTTCAACCATGATCCTTCCACATGTAATGAGAGGAGTGATCTTGATATTCCTATTGCTATTCGAAAGGGTCAACGATCTACTTTTAGGTATCCACTAGTTAATTTTGTCTCATTCGATTCTCTTTTATATTCCTTTCGTTCTTTTGCTTTGTCCTTGTCTACTATTTCTTTGCCTAAGGATTATCACGAAGCACTCTCACATCTTGGGTGGCGGATGGCCATGGAAGCATAAATGAAAGCTCTTTGTGACCGTGGTACATGGGAGTTATAAAAACTTCTAAAGAATAAAGAAGTTGTAAGATGTAGATGGGTCTTTGTTATTAAGTATCATCTCAATGGCACCATTGAAAGATCAAAGGCTCGTCTAGTCACCAAAGGGTTTACTCAAATCTATTGAGTTGACTATCTTGAAACATTTTCTCCTGTTGTCCGACTCAACTCAGTCCAAGTGCTCATATCCTTGGCGGTTTTCTATGATTGGCCCTTACTTCAGTTGGATATAAAAAAAAAATGCTTTCTTATATGGTGATTTGCAAAAAGAAGTTTATATGGAGCAACCACCAAGGTTTGTTGCTCAGGGGGAGTCTGGATTGGTGTGTAAACTCAAGAAAGCAATATATGGTGTAAAGCAGTCTCCAAGAGCATGGTATGACAAACTAAGTGGGGTTTTGTTATCTCTCAACTTCAAAAGGTATCAATCTGATCATTATGTTTTTGTAAGACATACTTCCTCTGGTGTTGTTATTCTTGTGGTGTAAGTTGATGATATAATTGTATCGGGGAGTGATGTATGTGGTATGGAGGAAGTTAAGACTCAGTTGAAGAAGCAGTTTCAAACAAAAGAATTGGGGCAATTGAGATACTTTCTTGGGATTGAGGTGGCTAGAGGAAAAAATGACCTAGTATTGTCTCAAAGGAAGTATACTCAAGACTTGTTGTCTGAAACAAGTATGTTAGGGTCCAAACTAGCTGAAACACATGTGGACCCTAATATTCACTTGGATGATGAAGGAAGCCCTGAATTTGAAGACAAAAGAAGATATAGAAGACTTGTAGGTAAATTGATCTATCTAATAGTAACAAGTCCAGACATTACCTTTGCAGTGGGTGCAATCAGTCAATACATGCAGAATCCGAAGAAGGTCCATTGGGAGGCTGTGTGCAGAATTCTCAGATATCTGAAATATAGTGTTGGTTTAGGTGTTATCTATAAAAAAGGTACTTACTTGGATATTGTAAGCTACTCTGATGCTGATTGGGCTGGTTCTAAAGCTGATAGAAGGTCTACAAGTGGTTATTGTACCTTTTTGGGAGGTAATTTAGTGACTTGGAGAAGCAAGAAACAAAATGTGGTAGCAAGATCAAATGCTGAGGCAGCATATCGTGCAATGGCACACACTGCTTGTGAACTCATGTGGTTGAAAAATAAGTTGATATAATTAAATATGGAAGTTAAAAGTCCATCTCTCATGTATTGTGACAATCAAGCCGCTATATATATAGCTCGCAATCCGGTGTTTCATGAACGTACGAAGCATATCAAGGTAGATTATCACTTCATACAAGAAATAGTGATGGCGGGAGAAATCATTACTCCATACGTCAAATCTGAGGATCAAGTTTGAGATATCTTCACTAAAGCTGTGCACAAGAGGATTTTTCTACACCTATGTTCCAAACTAGGCATTGGAAATATCTATGCTCTAACTTGAGGGGGAGTGTTAAAGTCAATTAATCAATTAGCTTTAATTAGGCTACAAATCTGTTATTGATTTATTATGATTGATTGTGATTGATTGAGTGATTTAAGTATAATGATTCTACTTCCTTTGCTAGTATAGGCCTAGTACTATAAATATTGTACTTTGCTGAATAATACACTCACTCCATTCTCGTATTGCTCATCTCTCTCTCATTTTCTTACTTTCTTTGGGTCTTATGCCATCTTTGAACACAAAGCAAAATAGCAACAACTCAACTTCAGAGTTCAGAGTAATTATTCTTCTCACTGCTTCTATTGTTGTACATGTTATGTTTCTTCTGTTACTAATGGTCTTTTGGTTTTATTTTTTGGAGTTTACATTTGTTTACTAGTTGATATCTCTTGAACTTGAAACGACTTAAATGTGTTTTTAATTTCAAAAGTAGAAGACATGTGAGTGTTAGTCTATATTTTATTTTCTTTTCTCTGTTTACACTGTTCTTTTAGCAACCAAATGCAGGTAAAGGTTGATGATAGTTTCATTTGTCATCTTTTTCTCACTGCATTCCTTTAAATAAAAATGGGTTTTTGTAATTTTTTATACAACTTCAGTTGTAATGTGAACCAAAAACTCAAAACAAAAATTCAGCACACAACATAAACAATAGAACTAGGAAAGTAAGTGGCAGGTACTGTCCTCTGGGCGAAACGCATCAGTAAAGGGACTGGAAGATGCCACAGGGTTGAATCCTCAAAACCTGAGTTTTCCAAATCATTAAACACAGAGAATAAAAACTAAAATATATTTGCAAAATCCAAAAACTACCTCACGGAGGTTACAGACACTTGTTTTTATAATAACACTTCAATAATTAATAAACTTATGGTTCCTAGGCTCATAGAATAAAACACATTAAACTTTCAAGAAATATAAATATTTCACACAACCAATATTGACTAAGACTGACTTTTGGACTATCAACAAATAATAAATATCCCAGCACTAGAGTTTCCATCATTCTCCCCCAGTTAAAGAACTCGACTCCATGCAAGTTGCCTCATTAGCTGCTTGGCATCTCTCAGCATCAATCTTCATAAATTATTCTTCACTTATCCAAGAATTCTCACAATCAGGTCTTCCCATCTATTTTACAAGAAATCAAAAATATGAACCAAACCTAATATTCATCTATCACACTTGGATCACGGTTTCAATACCTTCAACTTCTTGGCTAGTCATTTGGTTTGAAATTTCCCTCTCAATTTGGCTGGTTTTAGCCTCTAAATCCCCATGAAAAGTATAAAGATCAGTTACATCATGTAAGATCCGTTATTTGTATTGGCTTGATTCCGTTGTAAAATGCTCTATATTTGTATTAGTAGTTGCTTAAGTTTTTCTTGGAAGAAAAGAGCCTCAAAGGTGAAGAAGCAACATCTTGTGCAAATATCGCCTTCAAGGGGAACATCGCTTACTTGGATGCTAAGGTATCAAGATTCTTCTTCCTCTTGCAAGGCGTTAGCGCACACACACACAATTCATACATGTGTGTCCCTGCATCGTTGTGCACCATTTATATAACACATTCACATGATTTTGTATGCTCATGCATTGAACTCAAATGCTCATACATTTTAGAGTTGCATGTTCTAGGACTATGTCTATGAAATGACATTCATATGTGAACTTGTATTTGTATGTTTGTGTTTCTTGTGTTTTGGACTTGTAATAGTGCTTAATTGATTCCTTATTGAGTCCCGGTCATTTCAGTTACTCATACGTTAAGTTTCGAGTCCAAACGATGTAGCTACGCTACTTTTCGTTCACATTCGTTGAGTTGTGTTCGTCGTCATTTTCCGAGATGAATTCTCAACCATTTTTCAAAGTTTCATAGTCTTCGTCGTGCGTGAGGGAGTCACGGTTCGTAATCCGAAAACGGATTTGAATTCGGAGTTCGGATGCCCGAATACGGCTGAAGAACGTGAGAGGTGCGCGAGGAGGTCGCTTGGCCAAAAGCCAAGCAAGGGGTGGCCACGTGTGGACCACGTGTGCCACACGGCCAGAGCTCCTCTCTGGCCACGTGTGGCACACGCTGGCCACACATGGACTGGCCAAAGTCCCCCCAAAATTTGGACAAGTTTGCCCCTCATCTTCCCTCCTCAAATGATCTCTCTTCCCTCCATTTTTTCATAACTTGAACATTCACCAAATCTGATTTCTGCAGAATTGTTCATGATTTTGATTTACTTACTTTGATCATAACTTCTTCATACGAACTCGAAATCGAGTGATTCAAAAGCCAAAATTGTTGGTCCCGATGAGAGCTACAAACTCCAAGCATTTTCAGAGGCATTTGATTTCGTGATTTTTCACAGCACTCTGTTTTTCAGTACGAGGTCATTAGTTGTATGTGATACTTCTTCTCTTGCAATTTCATTTGATCATCTCTATGATTCTTTCTATTTGATTGTTGAAATATGTTGAGAAGTATGTTAGATCATATGCTAGGGTTGTATGATTGATTAGTTAATTGAGTTTAGCTTTGTGATTTCTCTTAAATACATTTTTGCTAAACTTGAGATTGATTGAAATTGATTCTAGAAATTGTTTCTATAATGTGCTTCATGTTATCTTCTAGGTTCAATTTCTTGATATAAGAACTAAGATGTTTGTGACATATATTGAATATCTTAATCTTGTTCTTATTGTTTTGACATGCTTTAATTTCTAGATAGATTTGTGATTGTGTGTTGATAGTATATTCTAGATTATCATTAAGCATGTTCATAGAGTGTGTTTGATCTACTTACTCTATTTGTGTGTGCTTGCATCATTTGCATCACCTAGATCATTGCCTTGTAATAGGTTGAAGTCTCTTGTCAAGGTGAGTGAAGCCTATTTGACTTGAGCAAGAAGACTTGGCTAGGAAAGGTTTCCGGATAGCCAAGCAAGAAGCCTTAGTTAGAATCAAGGTGATTCGGATAACTAAGCAAGAAGTCTTAGCAAGGAGTTTGTATACTCCGGATGGTTGAGCTAGGATAGCTTAACTAGGATCTCTTGATCTAGATTGCTAAGCAAAGAAATCTTCCTAGAGGCTTTTTAGTCTTGGATAGGAAGTTGCTCTCTAGAGGTGTGGGATACATCTTAGATAGAGAGTAGGCTAGGTAATTCACTAGGCCTTTGAGAGGTGATTAGGATTTGATAGCTTGAAGTGGATATCATAGTGTTGATAGCTTTGAGTGTGTAAGTTCTTTTCATATAGTGGATTTGCTTCGCCGGTGGTTGTGGATTCAACCCGTGGATGTTTTCTCTTTGAGGTTTTACCACGTAAAAACATTGTGTCTCATTTTTGCTTTATATTTCCTTATCTTCCATATGTTCTCTTGTATTGATTCTTTTGTATATTGATGCTTACATGAATTGATTCATAATATACAATTGCTATATCATTACAAGTATTCATTTTCATTCTTATATTCCGCATCTTTTTGAATATTGGAAGAATTTGGGACTATACCTATTCACCCCCCCTCTAGGTATAAAACACTAAACTTTAAAGGGAATTTCAATTGGTATCAGAGCGGGTGTCTAGACGCACTTAGATAGATCCTTTATTTGTAGTGTTTGTGTTTTATTTGTGATAATCATGATTAAGGAAGTGTGTTCCTATGTAGCTTCTTTTGTTAAACATATTGACTTGGATGAGAAAAAGATTAAAGATCTTACTCTTGAAAATGAATGTTTATCCAAAGTCAATATGTCTCTCAATAAGAAGTTAGAGAATCATGAAATATGCTCAAAAGATTTTAATGATCTTAAAGACAAGATTCTAAGTCTTGAAATGAACTTGAAAGATAGTAATGATAGACTTGGTATTTTGAAGCAAGAAATTGAGCAAAGGGATAAATCTCTTGCTAGTGCTAAAAGACTAGAAAACACTCTTAGAGTCAAACTTAGTGAGCACTTAACTCAAGAGAAAAAGTATGAACAATGGCTTAATAAATCACGTGAAGATGTTAGGTTTAGTGATGACATCGTGAAAAAATATGCCATTAAAATTACGATGCTTAATGAGAAACTTAATGAGGCTAATAGGATGATTAACAAGATGTCATCTAGTTCTAATCAAGTTGATTCCCTCATTAAAAGTGGTAAGCATCCTAGTGACAAAAGAGGTTTGGGTTATGTCAATGAGAAGGAGACTCCTTCATCTAACAAATCTATTTTTGTCAAAGCAAGTATTGAACCAAATGTAGGTACTCTCACTCAAGGTAAAGAAATGAAAGCTACCGGAGGTGCCTCAACATCAACAAGGAAGTTCAATGGAAGAACTCAACAAGATCAAATTCAAGAAGTATCATCCTCAAAAGGAAAAGGAGAAGCATCAAGGATTGCTCTTCAAAGAGGTAAAATTGTGAGATGACCAAATGCTTTGGAAGCAAATGCAAATGGTAAATTTTCTAAATTCATACCTATTTGTCATCATTGTAACATGATAGGACATATTCGACCTAGGTGTTTTCAATATATTCGGAAATGCAAATTTGATAATACTTTTCATGATATTTCTTTGAATGGTCCTAGGCAATCATCCATGTATGGATTTAGAACTAGACCTAGGAAGACTTTGGAAAAGCATGTTGAGAAGAATTGTGTTGATAACTTGCTTGCTAAATCTTGTGTTGTGCCTCACTCTACTATGCATAAGAAAGTTGATAATGCTTTGTTTGATATCTTTGAGAATGTGACCAATGAGGTCAAGGTGCATGTTAAAAAGTCTAACATTGAGTCAAAGCATGAAAAAGCTAAGAGTGAGAAGCATGTTGTGAAAAGTGTATGGGTTAGAAAAGACACATCTAAATGTCTAGTTACACAATATGCTTTACGTGTCAACTCCTCCTACTCTTGGTACCTAGATAGTGGTTGTTCTAAGAACATGACCGGAAACAAAGATTTCTTCAAAAATCTTGTGTTAAAGGATGGAGGGTGGGTCACCTTTGGTGATGGCACCAAGAAGCAAGTTCTTGGCAAGGGAACTATATATATCCCCGGATTGCCTAAACTTCGCAATACCTTGTTTGTTGATGGATTACAAGCTAATCTTATAAGCATTACTCACTTGTGTGAAATCTTTAAAGAAGTTAGCTTTACTAAAGATGTGTGTACTATTATCGATAAAGAGGACAATGTTGTCCTAAAAGTCAAGAGGTCTTTAGACAATTGCTATTGTCTCAATGTAGATCCTCTAACTTGCAATATGGCACATGAGTGCAACAAGCTTGAGTTGTGGCATCAACGGTTGGGTCACATGAATTTTAAAGACTTGAAAAAGCTTGAAAAACATAGCATTGTTAGGGGTCTTCCTAATCTTGGTAAAAAACTAAAGATTGTTTGTGAACCTTGTCAATTGGGTAAACAAACCAAAATATCTCACAAAAAGAATTCTTATATAGCTACCAAGAGACCATTAGAGCTTGTACACATGGACCTAATGGGGCCAATTCCAACCGAGAGCATCAATGGCAAAAAATATATTTTTGTATGCGTTGATGATTTCTCTAGGTTCACTTGGGTGTATTTTCTTAGGAGCAAGACCGAGACTTTCAATTATTTTAAAAAATTTTGTAATCAAGTGCAAAATGAAAAAGGTCTTGATATTAAGAAAATATGTCGCATTAGAAGTGATCATGGGACGGAATTTGAAAATGCTAATTTTAGTGAATTTTGTGATGGTTTGGGAATATCTCATGAGTTCTCCGCACCTAGAACTCCTCAACAAAATGGAGTTGTTGAGAGAAAAAATCGTGTCTTGCAAGAGATGGCTAGAGTCATGCTCAATAGCAAGAAAGTCCCTAGAAACCTTTGGGCCGAAGCGGTTAATACCGCTTGCTATGTGTCGAATAGAGTTTTTAGAAGGCCCGGCACAAAACACACGTCCTATGAGCTTTGGAAAGGCAAGAAGCCTAATGTGAGTTACTTCCACACTTTTGGGAGTAAATGTTATATTTTAAATGATAGAGATCACTTGGGAAAGTTTGATGCTAAAAGTGATGTTGGTCTTTTTCTTGGGTATGCTTTGAATAGTCGTGCTTATAGAGTGTTCAACTTGAATACTAAGACTATTATGGAGTCTATGAATGTTAAAATTGATGATCTTAGCATGCTTAACCTGTGTGATGATAATGATGTCAATGAACCTAATGAAAATCATGTTAATGACATTATTTCACCTATTGATGTGACTAGTAGTGTATCTAGTCAAGATGATGACAAAGATAGTTGTATTGATGTTCAAAGTCAAGGATTGGAAAATGTGTTAAATGATAATCAACAAAATATTCAAGTTGTTGAAAATTCTCCTCATCCTAGACTTCGAAATCTACACTATCAAGATGACATCATAGGTGACTTAAATGAAGGGGTTAGAACTAGAAATCAAATTGCTAACCAAATATCTTATGCTTGCTATACTTCTCAAATTGAACCCAAAAACATTAATGAAGCTATTGTTGATGAATATTGGGTTGGGGCTATGCAAGATGAACTTAATCAATTTGAGAGGAATGAAGTGTGGTCATTGGTTCCTAGACCTAAAGATATAAATGTAATTGGCACTAAGTGGGTTTTTAGGAACAAGACCGATGAAAGTGGCAAGATAGTGAGAAATAAAGCTAGACTAGTGGCTCAAGGTTACACTCAAGTTGAGGGTGTTGACTTTGATGAGACTTTTGCACCGGTTGCTCGTCTTGAGTCCATTAGACTTTTGTTGTCCATTGCATGTGTTAAAAAATTCAAATTATTTCAAATGGATGTCAAAAGTGCTTTTTTGAATGGATACCTTCAAGAAGAAGTGTATGTTGAACAACCTAAGGGTTTTGTAGACCCACACTCTCCTAACCATGTGTTTAAATTGAAAAAGGCTCTTTATGGCCTTAAACAAGCTCCTAGAGCTTGGTATGATAGGTTGACTCAATATCTCATTGACAACCATTATAGGAGAGGTGGCATTGATAGGACTTTGTTCATTAAACATCATGATCATGACATTTTTGTTGCACAAATATATGTTGATGACATTGTTTTTGGTTCTACTAATAAAACCAAGGTTGATGAGTTTGTTAGTGTGATGTCAAGTGAATTTGAAATGAGTATGGTGGGTGAGTTAAACTATTTTCTAGGGATGCAAGTTAAGCAAACTAGCATGGGCATAATGTTGAGTCAATCTAAATATGCTAACAATCTTGTTAAGAGATTTGGTCTAGAAAATGGAAAAGATTTTGAAACTCCCATGAGCACCACTTTAAAACTTGACAAAGATGAAAAAGGTAAAAGTGTTGATCAAAGTCTTTATAGAAGCATGATTGGTAGTCTACTTTACCTAATGGCTAGTAGACCGGATATTTGTTTTAGTGTTGGCTTGTGTGTTAGGTTCCAAGCTAATCCAAAGGAATCTCACTTAAAAGCCGTCAAGAGAATCATTAGGTACATCAAAGGTACTTATAATCTTGGTTTATTTTATTCATTTGATACCAATGATATTCTTGTTGGCTATTGTGATGCCGATTGGGCGGGTAACATAGATGATCGTAAAAGCACATCGGGCGGTTGCTTTTATGTTGGTAATAATTTGGTTTCTTGGTCTAGTAAGAAACAAAACTCGGTTTCCCTTTCTTCTTCCGAAGCCGAATACATTACGGCCGGAAGTGCATGCACACAATTGCTTTGGATGAAACAAATCCTTAAGGATTATGAGATAGAACAAGGAAAAATGACACTTTATTGTGATAACTTAAGTGCCATTAACATCTCTAAAAATCCGGTTCAACACTCACGCACAAAGCACATTGATATTAGGCATCATTTCATTAGAGATCTTGTTGAACATTCAATTGTAACTCTAGAGCATATGCCTACTAAAAATCAACTTGCGGACTTGTTCACCAAGCCCTTGGACAAAGAGAGGTTTAAAACTCTTAGAATGTCCATTGGCATGATTTGTGTTGATTGATGTGCTTGTGTGAATGTGAGTGGCTTGATAAGCAAAACTTTATTTGTATATCAATATCTTTGAGAGCTACTCACTTGAGAAGTAATGATCTTAAGCTAATAACTCTTATTGTTTCTAGATCATGCACTTGAGCTTGAAAAATCATATTTTTGAAAAATGCACAAATGCTTCTCTTATATGTTTTAGTTTTGAGTATATGTGTTTGAATATTTATAGATAATGGATGCATTTAGAAGCCTATTGCTTAGTACATGATAAATGACCTATGATATGTATCCATTTTGCTTCGGCACTACATAGTATTCAACGAGCACCCTCTTGGAAAGGGCTACACGCATTGGTTGTGAAGCCGCCCAATGTTGGAAAGGGCTACGCCTTTGTGTTGAGTGAAAGCCGCCAAGAGGTGTATATGTTTTTGTTAGAAAAATCAAAGAAGAGTTGAAAAGAATCATTAAAAAAAAAAAATCTTTGATTCTAAGCCTAAAAGAAATGAAAAATCAAAAGGCTTAATGGTGTATAGTTGAGAATTGTGAAAAGCTCGGGTTGACAAATAGAAACGGGAAAACGAGCCACATGCACACACACGCTCACATGTTGATAACTATTCTTTTAAAGCAAAAAACCGGATGAATATCGGTTTGACCTATTTTTGGAAAAGCTTTAGTTGGATAGGTGTGGAAATTATTTGCATGTTGATATCACAATTACTCCTTCTATATATGTGAGAAGCATTCACACACACACATATTTTGCTTATGTGCTTGATTCATTGGCAATGTGAGAATATTTTTTAGAGATTAATGAAAATCTATGATTCTCTCTTGGACTTTGAAAAGTGATGAAATATTTTCTCTTATTGCTTGAATGTGTGAATGTATGAGTCCCTTGTGAACAAATCTTCTTGGTGATAATATGTGGGGCATATGTTAAGGGGGAGCTTTAGTTTATTCAACTACGCTTTCTATACGATTTGTTTGCTTAATATCTCATTAACTATCTCTTGTGCCCTTTGTCTATTCCTTGACAAAAAGGGGGAGAAATTGTATACCTCACCTTTGTGCTTATTGGAGACTTTGTCTTAAGGGGGAGAATTCTTGTCTTAAGGGGGAGAAAAGAATTCTTGTCTTATTTGTGTTAAGGTGTTTAAGGGAGAGTTTTTAATGTGTTAACATTTATTTACTTGAGATAAGGGAAGTTTTATTTTGTTTATGTGATAGTTTCTCACCATTCTTCTTTGGAAGAAGTTTTCTTGTTGGTTGTTTTCTTTTCTCATAGGTACTTTGAAGTTCAAAGAAGGGATTCTTGAAGACTCAAGAAGACTTGAAGATCTTTTAGTCTAGGGATCTCTTTGTAATGTGAGGATGAGAGAATGCTATCAACATTGAGTCTATTGGAGTGATCAATGTATGGTGAGGATGAGGTTTTGCCATGGAATAGCCAAAGGGGGAGATTGTAAGATCCGTTATTTGTATTGGCTTGATTCCATTGCAAAACGCTCTATATTTGTATTAGTAGTTGCTTAAGTTTTTCTTGGAAGAAAAGAGCCTCAAAGGTGAAGAAGCAACATCTTGTGCAAATATCGTCTTCAAGGGGAACATCGCTTACTTGGATGCTAAGGTATCAAGATTCTTCTTCCTCTTGCAAGGCGTTAGCGCACACACACACAATTCATACATGTGTGTCCCTGCATCATTGTGCACCATTTATATAACACATTCACATGATTTTGTATGCTCATGCATTGAACTCAAATGCTCATACATTTTAGAGTTGCATGTTCTAGGACTATGTCTAGGAAATAGCATTCATATGTGAACTTGTGTTTGTATGTTTGTGTTTCTTGTGTTTTGGACTTGTAATAGTGCTTAATTGATTCCTTATTGAGTCCCGGTCATTTCGGTTACTCATACGTTAAGTTTCGAGTCCAAACAATGTAGCTACGCTACTTTTCGTTTACATTCATTGAGTTGTGTTCGTCGTCGTTTTCCGAGATGAATTCTCAACCATTTTTCAAAGTTTCATAGTCTTCGTCGTGCGTGAGGGAGTCACGGTTCGTAATCAGAAAACGGATTCGAATTCGGAGTTCGGATGCCCGAATACGGCTGAAGAACGTGAGAGGTGCGCGAGGAGGTCGCTTGGCCAAAAGCCAAGCAAGGGGTGGCCAAGTGTGGACCACGTGTGCCACACGGCCAGAGCTCCTCTCTGGCCACGTGTGGCACACGCTGGCCACACGTGGACTGGCCAAAGTCCCCCCAAAATTTGGACAAGTTTGCCCCTCATCTTCCCTGCTCAAATGATCTCTCTTCCCTCCATTTTTTCATAACTTGAACATTCACCAAATCTGATTTCTGCAGAATTGTTCATGATTTTGATTTACTTACTTTGATCATAACTTCTTCATACGAACTCGAAATCGAGTGATTCAAAAGCCAAAATTGTTGGTCTCGACGAGAGCTACAAACCCTAAGCATTTTCAGAGGCATTTGATTTCGTGATTTTTCACAGCACTCTGTTTTTCAGTACGAGGTCATTAGTTGTATGTGATACTTCTTCTCTTGCAATTTCATTTGATCATCTCTATGATTCTTTCTATTTGATTGTTGAAATATGTTGAGAAGTATGTTAGATCATATGCTAGGGTTGTATGATTGATTAGATAATTGAGTTTAGCTTTGTGATTTCTCTTAAATACATTTTTGCTAAACTTGAGATTGATTGAAATTGATTCTAGAAATTGTTTCTAGAAATTGTTTCTATAATGTGTTTCATGTTATCTTCTAGGTTCAATTTCTTGATATAAGAACTAAGATGTTTGTGACATATATTGAATATCTTAATCTTGTTCTTATTGTTTTGACATGCTTTGATTTCTAGATAGATTTGTGATTGTGTGTTGATAGTATATTCTAGATTATCATTAAGCATGTTCATAGAGTGTGTTTGATCTACTTACTCTATTTGTGTGTGCTTGCATCATTTGCATCACCTAGATCATTGCCTTGTAATAGGTTGAAGTCTCTTGTCAAGGTGAGTAAAGCCTATTTGACTTGAGCAAGAAGACTTGGCTAGGAAAGGTTTCCGGATAGCCAAGCAAGAAGCCTTAGTTAGAATCAAGGTGATTTGGATAACTAAGCAAGAAGTCTTAGCAAGGAGTTTGTATACTTCGGATGGTTGAGCTAGGATAGCTTAACTAGGATCTCTTGATCTAGATTGCTAAGCAAAGAAATCTTCCTAGAGGCTTTTTAGTCTTGGATAGGAAGTTGCTCTCTAGAGGTGTGGGATACATCTTAGATAGAGAGTAGGCTAGGTAATTCACTAGGCCTTTGAGAGGTGATTAGGATTTGATAGCTTGAAGTGGATATCATAGTGTTGATAGCTTTGAGTGTGTAAGTTCTTTTCATATAGTGGATTTGCTTCGCCGGTGGTTGTGGATTCAACCCGTGGATGTTTCCTCTTTGAGGTTTTACCACATAAAAACATTGTGTCTCATTTTTGCTTTATATTTCCTTATCTTCCATATGTTCTCTTGTATTGATTCTTTTGTATATTGATGCTTACATGAATTGATTCATAATATACAATTGCTATATCATTACAAGTATTCATTTTCATTCTTATATTCCGCATCTTTTTGAATATTGGAAGAATTTGGGACTATACCTATTCACACCCCCCCCCCCCCCCCCCCCCCTCTAGGTATAAAACACTAAACTTTAAAGGGAATTTCACATCAAATATACAAGATATGTTCAATCCTTGAGGTAGCTCAACCTCATAAGCATTTTCACCGAACTTGCGCAATATCTTACATGGACCCATCTTCTTACTCTTCAACTTGTGATAAGTACCTGTAAGAAACCTTTCTTTTCGTAAGAACACCATAACATAATCTCCAACTTGGTATTCTTTGAATCGTCTATGTTGATCGATCTTTAGCTTCTTTGTACTATTGGTTTATCTCGATTAACCTTTGTTGAACGGTTTCTTGGATCTCTTTCAAATTTTCTGCAAAAACAACTGCGTCATCGCTAACACGCAGCTGATTCGATATGCTAACAAGGTCTGTAATGTGATTTGGAACACATCCATACACTATTTCAAATGAGCTCTTTCCAGTAGTTCTATCCATAGAGTTGTTATAAGCAAATTCAGCCTGTCCCAATATCAAATCCCATTACTTAATGTTGTCTTTTGTAAGACATCTCAACAAATTTCCCAAACTTTGATTTACTACCTCTGTCTAGCCATCCGTTTGTGGATGAAATGCACTACTGTATTGCAACTTAGTATTCATTAATTTCTATAAAGTCCTCCAAAAGTGGCTCAGAAATTTCACATCCCGATTCGATTTGATTGTTTTTGGCACACCATGCAGTCGAACCACCTCCCGAAAGAAAAGATTGGCAACATGAGTTGCATCTAGGACCTTCTTGCAAGCAATAAAGTGCACCATTTTAGAAAAACGATCAACCACAACAAATATTGAATCCATACCTTTTACTGTCTTTGGTAATCCCAACACAAAATCCATGCTAACTTTAGTCCATGGAGCAGTGGGAATAGGTAAAGGAGTATATAAACCAATATTTTGTTGTTGACCTTCGGAAACTTGACATTTATGACACCTATCCACATGTCTATACACATCCGACGTATGGTAGGCCAAAAGTACCTCTCAGCTACCATTTGTAATGTCTTGCTTCTACCAAAATGTCCCCCTAGACCACATCCATGCAGCTCTCCAATTAAAGAGCTCTCTAGTAAACATAATCGAACACCTTTGAATAAGTACCCATCATTGATAACAAATTCAACAGATACTTTTATATCTTTGGCTCCAAGCTTTTCAAGCACATCTAAAAAATATGGATCTGAATTATATTTTTCTTTAATTATTTCCAATCCAACAACCTTGGGGGTCATTGTCTTCAACAAATAAACTCTTCTACTTAAAGCATCAGCCACTTTGTTCTGACAACCAGCCTTATGTCGTAGCATCAATGTGTACTCTTGAAAGAATGCTACCCATTTCGCATGTCTCCTGTTCAACTTCTTTTGAGAGTTGAAAAATTTTAAAGCCTCATGATCAGAATGCAAAATGAACTCCCTTTGGATTAAATAATGCCGCCAAAACTTCAAAGCTTGAACAATTGCATAAAATTCAACATCATATGTTGAGTAGTTTTGTCGAGCAGCATTGAGTTTGTCACTAAAAAATGCAATTGTGCGGCCTTCTTGACTTAAGACAGCTCTGATTCCCACATTTGACGCATCACAATCCACTTCAAAGACTTTATCAAAATTCGGTAGAGTCAAAACTGGTGCTTGAGTCATCATTTGCTTGATTTTGTTGAAGCTCTCCTCTGCTTGTGAATTCTAGCTGTATTTTCCACCCTTAAGAAATTTCGTAATTGGAGCCATGATAGTGCTAAAATTTTTGATAAATCTTCTGTAAAATGTAGCCAGCCCATGGAAACTTCGAATTTCAGTCAATGTTTTAGGAATAGGCCAACTAACAATAGCTTGCACCTTGATCGGATCAACTTCAACACCTTCAACTGAAATTATAAACCCCAAGAACTCTAACTTGTCAACCATAAACACGTATTTTCTTGAGTTAGCATATAGTTGATTCTGCCTTAAAAGATTAAGGACAACCCTCAAATTCTGAATATGAGCCTTGGAATCTTTGCTGTAAATCAAAATGTCATCAAAGTAGACAACTACAAACTTACCGATACATGGCTTGAGAACTTGATTCATGAATCTCATAAAGGTGCTAGGAGTATTCGAAAGACCAAATGGCATAACTAGCCATTCATAAAGCCCTTCTTTGGTCTTAAATGATGTCTTCCACTCATCCCCTTCTCGGATTTTGATTTGGTGATAACCACTTTTCAAGTCAATTTTCGAAAAGACTTGAGAATCTGCTAACATGTTGAGCATATCATCCAATCTCAGGATAGGGAACCTATACTTGATAGCAATTTTATTTATCGCACGGTTGTCCATACACATTCTCCAAGTTCCATCATTTTCTGGTGTAAGCAAAGCAGGCACAGCACATGGAATTAGGCTTTCACGAATAAAACCTTTAGTCAAAAGTTCCATAACCTGTCTTTGCAACTCCCAATGCTCATTTGGGCTCATTCTACAGTGAGGTAAATTAGGAAGGGTAGCTCCCGGAAGCAAGTCAATGTGGTGTTGTATGTCCCTCAACGGTGGTAAACCATTAGGTAATTCAATTGGCATCACATCTTGAAATTCTTCTAACAGCCCTTTTACAACTCCTGGCACTATTTGAGGTTTGACTTCTTCCTTTCCAACAAGAATATAAATAACTCCAAATTGTATGCTTGCTACCATAAAGTCATTTAGACCTAAAAGTGAAACTGCAAATTCATATTCTTTCTTAACAGTAGCATTATCTCTCATTGGCTTTAAAACAAACTTATTTTTGCCCAAATAGAAAGTATAAGTATTTTTATCACCATGATGGATTGTTTTTCTGTAAAATTGCCAATGTCGTCCGAGAAGAATGTGGTAAGCGTCCATGGGTACCACATCACACCATACTGCCTCTTTGAAAAAAATCTCCAATTGAAAAATTAACAAGGCATTTTGATGACACGATTACCTCATTTCCCTTATTGAACCACAAAATACGATACGGTTATGTGTGTTTAGTGGTCTTCAAATTCAACTTGTCCACCATTTCTTGAGAAACCAAATTCTCACTACTTCCACCGTCAATAATCAAATTGTGAGTTTACATTTTGAGGTACAACGAGTTCGAAAAATATTTTTGCGAAGCCAACTATCACTTTCTAGAACTAGTGGTGCTAGCATTGTCCGATGTATGACAAGAATTTCACCAACATTGTCACCTTCAATTCCCTCTTCTTCTTCATCATTGGACTGATCTTCTTCATGCTGAATTTCATCTTCCTAAATTGCTCCATCACTATTATCATTTTCACCAAGATTAACTAGTGCATCAGTTCTCCTCTTTGGACACTCATTGGATAGATGACCCAATTCACTACATTTATAGCACCTGACTCCTCCTTGTACCTGAGTACTACCCTTCGTCTAAGTCGCTTTTCCGCCGACGGTATTAGGACGTGCAAGGACTTCTGTTTTTCCTCCTCAAGTATTGCTGCCTGCTTTACTTGTTGCACCACTACTGCGATCAACTCCTAATTTCTTGAAAGAAACTCAATTGAGTTGGCTTTCAACTTAAAGAGCAAGTTGATAAGCATCATGCACTTTAAATGGATGGTGTAAACTCACTTGGTCCTGGATTGCCAATCGAAGACCATTTACATAGTGACTGACTTGTTGATCATCAGTCTCAACCAAATTGTTCCTTAATGTGAGTTTATGAAATTCTTGTGTATATCCCTTCACATATTTATCTTGCTGCCACAAATTTTGTACCTGCTGATATAGGGCTTCCTCATAATCTTGAGGAAAAAATTAAGCTTTCAACTTTTCTTTCATTTTATTCCATCTCCTAACTTTTCATTTTCCCCTAATTTCCCGATCATTTTGATAATGTTTCCACCAAGTAGAGGCTGCTCCCCTCATCTTTGCTCCAACAAGCTTAACCTTCCTCTCTTCCGGTACTTCTTTCCAATCAAAATAGCTTTCAATACTGTCTAACCAGTCAAGAAACTCTTCTGGTTCCATGTCATCTGAAATTTGAACTTGCACACCATATTCCTTTGAGTTTCGAAGAGCACGTACGATGTGATCCTCCCATCATTGAGGTCTCCTTTGTCGACGAGCAGGCTATCTGAAATTATCAGTCCTATCATCACCAGAACTATGATTCTCTCGTTCAGACACTATGCTCATATCATCTTCGGCCCCATCAGCAACATTTTGATTACCATTCCCTCGAATATTCACGGCTTGCTCAACCATGGTAGTAAGATTTTGCATCTGTTCTTGCAACGTCTAGAACATCTCCTGCATAACATAATTTCTATTCCCTCAGCCACGATTTCCTCGCCCATGTCCTTCAGCCATTTCTATCAAAGATAATTTATTCTCACAGAAAGTAACAGCCCAAAGAAAGAACTTGCTCTGATACCAATTTGATGTGAACCAAAAACTCAAAACAAGAATTCAGCATACAACATAAACAATAGAACTAGGAAAGTAAGTGGTAGGTACTGTCCTCTTGTGCAAAATGAGGTAGTAGAGGGACTGGAAGATGCCACAGGGTTGAATCTTCAAAACCCGAGTCTTCCAAATCATTAAACACAGAGAATAGAAACTGAAATATATTCCCAAAAGCTAAAAACTGCCTCCCAAAGGTTACAGACACTTGTTTTTATAATAACACTTCAATAATTAATAAACTTATGGTTCCTAGACTCATAGGATAAAACACATTAAACTTTCAAGAAACATAAATATTTCACACAACCAATATTGACAAATACTGACTTTTGGACTATCAATAAATAACAAATATTTCACGCTACCAATATTGACCAAGACACTTTTGGACTATCAATATGGTATTTCACACAACTAATATCGACCAAGACTGACTTTTGGACTATCAATGAATAATAAATATCCCAGCACCACCAAAGTTTCCATCAAGTTGTAATCATGTGAATTGATTTTTTCATTGTGTAGAAGAGCAAAGGATTATTTGAAGTAATTTAGTATGTTTAGTTCATTCATTTACAGTAAACATTTTTTTTTCTGGGTTGAAAATACTATGCTAGTGTCAGTCTATATTTTATTTTCTTTCCTCTGCTTACTCTGTTTTTTCAGCAACCAAATGCAGGTTGAGGTTGATGATAGTTTACATTTGCCATCCTTTTCTCACTGCATTCCTTTAAATAAAAAAGGGTTTTTTTGTAACTTTTTATACAATTTCAGTTGTAATCATGTGAATTGGTTTGTTCATTGTGTGGAAGAGCAAAGGATTATTTGAAGTAATTTAGTACGTTTCATTCATTTTTGGGTTAAAAATACTATGCTAGTATTATAATGTGTTTTAAATAGTTTTGTGAATCATTTGTAGGTGACAAAGAATGGCATTCGAGCCATTGAATTGGTATTGTCGACCATTGGCAAATGGGGTTTGGGCAAAATCAGTGGATAGTGCTTTTGGTGCATACACAACCTGTGCAATTGACTCTCTAGTGGTTTGCATTTCTCATTTGGTTCTTTTGTGCCTTGGCATTTATCGAATATGGCTTATTAAGAAAAGTTCCAAAGCACACAAGTTTCGTTTGAGATCGAATTACTACAATTACGTGTTGGGCCTCTTTGCTGCTTATTGTACAGCTGAGCCTCTATTAAGGTTTCTGATGGGTATTTCTATCTTCAACTTGGATGGAGAGACTAGTCTTGCTCCCTTTGAGGTCAGTTGTTCCCCTAGTGATTGTTTTCTTTTTACACAAAATCTGTTTTGATGTTCATAGCATTGAAGATGTGAGGTTCCAAAAACTTAGCAGAATATGCCAACACTTCATCAATGTCAAAACCAAAATGATTAGTTCAATTATGTCAGAATTAATCCTTTTTCTTTTGTTAATTGGCTGATGGTTAGGTGATATCATTATGTTTCGGAATGTATGTTGCTAAAAAATCATTTCAAGTCTAATTGGTGGTAATTTTGTTGCATACCGTAATAAACTTTGAGGCCTAGTTTAACTTAGATATGAAAAGTAACTATGTATTCTCTTGCAGATTGTTTCTTTGTTCACAGAGGCTCTTGCTTGGTGCTCCATGCTTATAATGATTGGTTTGGAAACTAAAATTTACATCCACGAGTTTAGGTGGTATGTGCGGTTTGGAATAATTTATGTTTTGGTAGGGGAAGCTGTGATGCTAAATCTCATTCTTCCAATGAGTGAATACTACAGTAGGTTAGTTTTTCTCCTAATGACCTGTTCACTAAAAGTATACTTCCTTGCACTAGAGTGTCGAGGAATGATATTTCATATGTATAATTGTTATTAAATTGAAATTCAGATTGTTTTCTACTTACTAGTCAATGAAGTAAACTAGTTAGTGGCTTAGTGCACTTGCAAGAGTGCAAAAGAAACTAGCACAGTTTAGATTATTGAATTATTTGGCATACTATTGAAGTAAATGATCGAAGGCTTGAGCATAAATTTACGAGGGAGAGAAGACATGATTTCATTTAGATCTTTTAGAGCAAATAGAACAGTAATAGAGGAGAATATATATCATGAATTGTGAACAAAGTGCAAAATATAATTGATATGAGATTCTTGTTGTAATTGGAGACTGATGCACAACTAAATACATTTGATGCTTAGTATCATGCTAACAGTAGCCACCAATTCCAATGAGCATGAAAATATTGCATGTGTAGAACAATGCTATCTGAAGGAAAATTTTGGTATTTTGGTTACAACTGGTGTAAATTTTAGCTGCATCATGAGAACCTAAAAAACTAGGAAAATGATGTTCTAGATGTAATGATGTTGGATTTGTTTCATCTAAATCATTGAATACTCCATGTTTACTGAAGATAAGGAGGAATATGCTTCTTTTATCTCAAGTGAAATTTCATATTTATACATGTTGGAGGAGGACAAGGCATATTTAAGTTCACTCTTTTTTTTTTCTTTTTTTTTCTTTTTTTTTTTTTTTTTTTTTTTTTTAAGTCAATGCAGATCTTTACTGTATTTGTTCATCAGCAATGTTGTTGGCCAGGTTTGTTTGCCCTCTTTTATTTTCTTCTCTTCCTGTAAAGGTTATGAAGTTGCCTCAGCTTTATTTATTAATTTTGAGAGCATAGGGTATCAAAGTTTCTTGTTTCACTTTTCTAAGTCAATGCTAATGTTGACAAGTATTTGTCAAACATTTTCAGCATGAATATTGTTTTTCTTGTTTTACTAACACTTACTAACAGCATGAATATTGTTTTACCTCTGAAAGAAATATCAGCATGTTCACTGCAATGGTGTCTAATGTTGCTAAATGTAGACATCATACATTTACAAGAGTGTTGAGATCTTTCTTGCCTTGTATATAGTATGAAAAAGAATGGATAGTTTGAAACCAAGCTGGCCTGCAAATATGATTTTACCATAATTGGTCTAACTAGTCTCCAGACCGGGACTATTTGCGGTTTTTTAAGGGACACTTGTAATTTTATACTCAACAGATTGCTAATAAGTGAAGATGGCCAAGTCTTATAGAAAAAGAATATGTTAAGCTTAGCTTTTGTATCCATTTCAATAATGAGCTTGTTAGTCATGGTTTCTGGTGATTCTTGATGTAGGTTTTGTTTGGATTTCTTCTATTTGCTTATATCCCTACTTTGGATCCGTATCCGGGTTACATTATGATGCAAGCTGAGTCTCTTGACAATGTTGAAAATCAAGCACTTCCTGGAGGAGAGCATATATGTCCTGAGAGGCTTTCCAGCATATTTTCCAGTAAGTAGTTCCTGAATTAAGTGTTCCTGTTGCCTAGTTTTTCAATAATCTTAAAAAGAACTGCAAAATTCCCAAGTTATTTTGTAAAAGGGAACAATAATTAGCTGCATATGACTAGTTTAATAATACTCTACCATTTCCAATCCGTTGAGTTTCATTTGTAGTTAAACAAGTGTTAAGTTTCTTTCTTATGTTCTCTTGATCATTTATGAAATGCTGCTTTGAGATGTCCTAAGTGGACAGTAGGATTTTTACTGCATCTTTACCCCTTTCTATAATAATGTAACATTAAGGTTACTATTGTTTCGTTGCATTGCTTTCTATTAGGGATATATTTTGGATGGATAACTCCACTAATGCAGCTAGGCTACAGAAAACCTATCACTGAAAAAGATGTCTGGAAGTTGGACACATGGGACCGGACAGAGATTCTAATAGAAAAGTTCGTATCGAAAAGTTTTTCCCTTGCATTTATTTTTGTAAGAATTTGTGACATTGTTGTACATATAGATTTCTGCAAGAAGGTACTGAAAAAGATGATTTGAATTCTACAGGTTTCAAAGATGTTGGGTCAAAGAATCTCATCGACCCAAGCCATGGCTTTTAAGAGCACTGAATAGTTCCTTGGGACGAAGGTATCGGGTTGATGTACATTATTCATTCTTTTCCGTTCCTCCTTTACTTTCAGATTTTATTTTTTATTTTTTTAAGTGGAGATATTCTTATCTGCCCCTTTTTTTTATCTCATTTATTTTTTTCATCCGACTGTTTTCTGTAGGTTTTGGTTGGGAGGTTTTTTTAAGGTACTGATCTCACTTTCCATGGTTTTTGGATGCAAATTTTCTCCAAATTTGGTTCAATTCCCATAACAATATCCTCTTACATACATTCATATAGCAAATTTCTTCCATATCTTAGAGCTTGAAACTATTGTTTGGGCCCTAACTTGCTAACTTAAGTTTTTAAGTTTAGTGATAACTTAACATGGTATTAGAGCCGGTTTTACCGGAAGGTTGCGAGTTCAGGTCCCTCCGTGTGTCCATGTGAATGTATTTTTATCTTTGTTATTAATTAAATCTATATTTGCATTTAGTTCAAGTGGCAAGCCTGTCGTTTTACACGTGGAGGTGTGTTAAAGCTTAGCATTGCACCCCTACATGGAAGCTCGGTTGCCTGCAACTTTGATTGTCCGACCTTTGGGATATGTTGGTTTGAGTTTGATAAACTTAAAGTTATCCACAAACGATGTTCTGTTGAATGCATGCGTTGTTGCTTATCATTTGCCAATTAAAAGGAAAGTAAATTTTGCATTTGCAAAATGGATTAAGTAATTCATGGGTAGATCTTGAGTTCTTAATAATTTTTAGATAACTATAGGTCACGTTTATTATTATTTTAAATATGTTTCACGGAATCTAATAGATGAAGGTTTGTGGAAATAAAGTATTATTACTACATGGATTCTGGCATCTACATTTTGTTCAAAAGTTTGAATAATATTCTTATATCTTATAAGTTATCAAGAATTTTTATAGTTGAAAGGATAATCTAGATTGCTACATTTTAAAAATAATGTTCTCTTCATAACTTGCAACTCTCTGATAACTCTGCTTCTCCTTTGAACATGTTGTAGATTGGAAATGATCTTTCTCAGTTTGTGGGGCCTGTTTTGTTGAACCATCTCTTACAGGTAAGTTTCGTGCTCGACAAGGCTACTGAAGATTTTTTCTACTTGTGTTTTGCTCAGCATGGGGTTTCTTTGTTCTGTGCCGTACCTAAAATTTCAATTTACAATTGACTAATTAAGTAGAAGTTTGTAATATCATTGTTAGCTTTTGAGTAATATTGTTTGACCATTTCTTATCAACTTTCGGCTTTTGAAATCAATAGTGTTTCAACATAGTATTAGAGCCTTTTGACCAAGAACTCTTGTGTTGAAATCCTCGAAAAACCTGCATTTTATAATTAAATTATATTTGTGCTTGATCCATGTGATAGTTTTTAGGATGGATTAGTGTTAATATACTATTATCAGTTGTTTTCTATCAACTTAAGTTTTGGAGCTTAATGGTGCTTCAACAATATTATAACAATGTAACTTGCAAGACAATAAATTGAAAAGTGAAACAAGTAGAGATCACTATGTTAAAATATATGAATTTCATACAGGACATTGTTAAGTAGAATCTAGAAATGAAAGAAAGTATTGGTTTTTATTATTATTTCTCTGGAGTGGATTCGGTAACTAGTTGATTTTTTAGTTTACCTGTTGTAATTGAAGAAATCATTTTTTTTTTCTCAGTTTTTTTCTTTTAACATATAGAAAATGGTATTTTACAAAGTAGCACAAATTTAAATTGATTGTCTATTTGTAATTTTGTTTTTTTCACTTAAAGCTAGTTGTAACGTTGACCTATATATGAAGTTTGTGCCTGATGTTTTTGACCCTAAAAATTTGTAATCTCATGTTATGCTTTGCAGTCAATGCAACGAGGTGATCCTGCCTGGATTGGCTATGTCTATGCCTTCTCAATTTTTATTGGGGTGGTATGACTCTCTATCTCACTCTTTACGTTTTATTGTTATGATTTTAGCAAGAAATGTTGATGCATATCCTCTTTTTCCTTTTACTTCTTTTTATTGGTTCAGATCATTTTTTACTCATCCTATTGATAGTATATCTATCATTTATGATTAAGAACCTTTTTCTTCGGCTAATAGAATATCATCTTCTGCAGAAAACAGGACATGAGTCTATCTTTATATTCTACTTATATTTTAGAAATTTTGCTTTTTGTTCACTTTTTATGCATTCTATTTCCAATTCAAGGAATTATACATAACATTGTTTTTTTTTATATTTTGCTCTACTAGAATATAGGAATACAAATATGATAAATACATCGATACCTGCATAAGGAATTGTTATTATCTTGTTTCCTAGCAAATGTATGTGCCGTTGAATCATTGTACATTATTTTCAATTGATTTAAATATGAACTTGATGAACTTGTTTGAATGCTTAAATACTATTGGTTTGAGTCATTGGTATTTCAGAGTTAGTTTTACTCGAATGTCTAGCTCCAAGTCTCTTTAAATAATTGTATTTGTATTTGTTTTATGAATTTGTATTTGTATTTGGCACTGGTCCATGTGTTAGAGTGCTTGGTCCTATTGTTTGCGGCATATCTACCAGCTTAATTGTTTTGGTTAGTTGTAACTTAATAGAAGTAATCTTATGCTGCAATGATAACCTCTGAATTGTTTTACTGATGAGTTGATTTAACTTGGTTTAATTGCTGCTCAAACCATGTCCCAGGGAGAATGTACGAATTTAATACTTTTGGTTCTTGCTCAAACAAATACTTTTGGTTCTTGCATAATGAATAGTATTTGTTTGTTAACCAGTTATTGCATCTATGTACATTATCTTACAATTGATTTAAATCTTCCTTTTACTGGTGAGGATGCCCAAAAAAAAAAAAAATTGTTATGCAGCAATCGTAGCTAGTGAACTTGTTTACTGATGAAATGATTTTTCAGGCATTCAGCGTGCTATGTGAAGCCCAGTATTTTCAGAATGTTTGGCGTGTTGGTTTACGGTTGAGCTCAACATTGGTAAATCATCTTCTTATATATATATATATATAGTAACTTTCAATTAAGGGATCTCTCACACTAATTTCAGTCCACACCTTGATGAAATCATATTGATTTGTATGATTTTTTATATGAATTTTTTTGTGGATGGTAACTTCATTGAAATATACCTATACATAAATTTTGGGAATTTTTCAAGCACTAGAACTAGTTTTTTGAATTTTCCTATATATCTCTCATTTTTCCTATGCCTTTATATTTAACAAAATCGGGATAAATAGTTCTAGCGCTTGAAAAATTCTCAAATTTTATTTATAAATAGATTTTAATGAACTTATCATTTACAAAAAAATTCATATCAAAATTCATACAAATCAATATGATTTCATCAAGATGTGGACCGAAATGAAAGTAAGGGATCCCTTACTTGAAAGTTACTCAAACTGCACGAAATTCAAATGCAGGATCCTTTTATATATATATATATTATTAAGTGCAAGATCCCGCCCAAAAAAATCGTGTGGTTTCATTGATTCCAATCGGTTGGAATCAGTGAAAAAAAAAAATTATTCCAACCGATTGGAATCTGTGAAACCATACGAAAAGTTCGCACGAAATCCCGCACTAGAAAGTTACTGTATATATATACACTGCTGTGAATCTTTCCTTTTGGGTCAGGCTTTAGCTGCTGAAGTTTGCCTGTTCAAAATTAGTTCCTGATGTTCTACCCTTTCTAATTTTAGGTGGCTGCTATATTTCGAAAATCTTTAAGACTAACTCATGAGAGTCGCAAGAATTTCCCATCTGGGAAAATAACTAATATGATCACAACAGATGCTAATGCACTTCAGGTATGTTTTCTCTTCACTATCTTGAACATGCATTTCTTAACCAATGCCATAGAATTCAGATTTTATAACCTAAATGAAAATGTGATTGTTGTGAAAAGAATCTTTGAAATGTATACAATGTAATTTAAGATGCGATATGAGTGGTAAAGAAATCTTAGAAAAGATATGGTGGATGTACTTTTGTTATTCTAAATATCTGTCCATCATACATAATCTGAAAAAAGAAGATAAATGTACAACATTTAAACAGTGATTAATAATCATTAAGGAATAAATACAACATCTTAACCAACATTTGTGAATACACAACAATAATTAAACTTTTAAAAAATATATATATCTTGTGCTTCATTCCCATCCTGCCAAGTGCCAAGTGGAGTCTGCCAGTGCATTGTATTTATCTAACAACATAATGGAAAATCGAAACAAGTAGTTAAACAGCTTGCCGCTTGCTATACCATACAAAGGCATCTCTGGCTTGTCTACAAAATAATTCTTGATATATTCATTTTCTACAATCTTTATAATGTAGTAACTTCTTTTAATTACATGTTTTAATCTAATCATAAGCTGAGATTTCAAAACGTACAGTTTCCTTAAATGCAGAACATTTTGGCGGATAATTTGGCTTGCTATAGAACTCTTGCTGTGTAGAAGTAATATTATAAAATTCTTAGTTGCTAATAAGTTACGGTAGAATTTTAGGGTTTAATATTGTGATGATTTATTATTCTCTCAATGGAGGAATATATAGATATACAAGAGTAGTGAACAAGAAAATAGTGGGGAACAAGTAAATAGTGTGGGGACCACATAAGAGTGGAGACCAAGTAAAGGAATTCCTAACTAAATAAGTAAATATAATATTTACATTCCAACTGTTACCATTATTATCATTTGAAAGATATTTGTGGTAACACTGATAGATTTGTATCTCGATCCTTAGCAAGACAAAACAAGGTAAGTTGAGTCTTGTAGACTTGCAATTGTTAAAGAATCTCAAACTCTGATGCCATACTATAATCTCATGCAAAACAAAGAACGAAAGAGAACAAGAAAACCTAATAAGAAAACCAAGATTTGTTATTATTGCATAATGATGAATATAGGATTACATTGTGAATCCTAAGTTACAATAAAAATAACTAAGAAAGAGAGCTTATATAGGCAACACAATAAAAGACTAATCTAACTCCTAATAGGAGTACTAATCCTAATATAACTAGAAACAAGAAATATACCATAATTAGGAAATATTACTAGAAATATAATCCTAACAAAACTAGGAAATATAACATAATTCTAACACCCCTTCTCAAACTCGCGATGCAGCTGCAAGCAGGGGCGAACCCAGGAAAAATTTGCCGCCCGGGCTAAATTACATATATATATATATAGTATTTTTTTTTCTCGGCATGCACTACCATTATAAAGTCAATACCTTAGCTATCAATAGTTGAATTTATCTACTTTTATTTAGACAATATATTATAATACTTAATTAATGACTCACAAATTCTCGTACTAAATTTATTAAATTTGGTGTGTAATGTAGAGAAAACTTTTGTTATTTTATTCCTCAATGTAGACAGATATAATGAAGTTCAAGACATGCTACCTATTAATTAAGAATAGTTTATTTTATATAATTCTTGATGGAAGTATTTTTTTTTTTTTTTTTTTGATAATAAGATGACACCAATTCAATAATAAACTATTTAGAATATGAAAAACATTGTAAAATTTATACACAAACAATTGCTTAAACTTGTAGTTAAAAAAATTATTTAAACTTGCAAATAACTTAATTCTATAATATTAGAAGTTGTAATATTATGTGTATTTTTATAACTTACTTTGAAAAACAAAATAGTTACATTTCACTTAATAGATAAAATATCATATTAGTGTAATATTATTAAATCTTAGGGGTTTTATGTAATTATCCATTTAATTTAAAAATAAAAATAAATTCTGGAGGGCTGCCCGGGCTACAGCCCGGGGCAGCCCTCTCATAAGCCCGCCCCTGGCTGCAAGATGCATCGAGAGTTTGCCAACTGAAAACTAAGAACGCAGAATCCCTCGACTTGGTAAACGAATTTGCAAATTGCATAGAAGAAGAAACAATGGGCCTTTCTAAGAAATAAAGGACCATACTGAGGGAAAGAAATAGTGCCGAGAAGAAACCATGCAAACGATGCAAAACGTGCGAAACCATGCAAATTGAGTCTCCCAAACCATGCAAATTGAGTTTCCAAAACCATGCAAATAGTTCCAAAACCGTGCATATTGATTCTCAAAAACTATGCAAATTGTGTCTCCAAACCGTGCAAATTGAGTCTCTAAAACCATGCGAATTGTGTCTCCAAACCGTGCAAATTGTATCTCCAAAACCATGCAAATTGTATCAAACCTTGTGAATTGTGCCAAACCCTGCGAAATCGTGCGAATCGTGCCAAACCGTGAAACTGTGCGAATCGTGCCAAACCCTGCTAATCAAATCATGCTCACTTACCCATTCAAATTGTGCGAAACCATTTACCAATTTCTCGTCCACTTAGTGCCTAAGTGATTTGGAACTATGATTCACACCCTCCCTCACGTGTAGCGTGCTCACTCGGCAGCGCCTGCACCTGTGACATCCCTGGGCATAGTTCCATATCACCAGCCATTACGAAGACTATAGAAAATACCAACAGAAACAAGGGAGAGAGAGCCAAATACCAACTAGAAACAAAAGAGAGAGAAAGCCAAATACCAACAAGAAATAAAGGAGAGAGAACCAAATACCAACTAGAAACACATGAGAGCAAAATCCAATACCAATCAAAATATCAAGAAACCATGGAAGGAACTGCTAAAACAGATGGATTATGAATTGAGAGTTCCTTTTCTTGCTTGTGACTTAAAGCGTATCTCTTCGGTCAATAGTTCACTAACCACTGAATCAATAGAAGGAAGTGGATAACGATGCATAATTGAATCTCGAAGTCCCTCAAAATCATCACGTAGTGCCATCAAAAATTGAACCAGCCGTTGCTCATCTCTACGGTTAATATACGGTGTAAACGCCCATAGCTCTGCAAATTCTGTGAGTGCCAATTGATCCCATAGATCTGTCATTGCAGAGTAGAACTCCTGAATACTCATACTTTTCTGTTCAAGGGCTCGAATATCAGATTCTAACTGATACTGCTTTGTGAAGTTAGACTGTGTGTGTAACACCCCCAAAATCCGGGACCCAACGGACTGGGTTGCTACACGGAACAGAACTTATAAAAACCTTAATTCATAATTATTCACAATTAGAATCATCAATAATATATCCCCCAAAATACAATATCCAAACCTGATACCATCAATTACACTAAACTGCCAGATTCTAGTCATAATTACAACATTAAATAAATTGATTCCTTACAATACGTATACACATAAAATTAAATCCTCCAACGGTACATATTCAACCACATGTTAAAGCAAACCCCATCCATTCTAAGTCCATGAACTCAATCTGCAAAATGATGGTGACGAGGGGTGAGCCGTCAACTCGGTAAATAAATTCATGCATAACATGTAAAATAATTAACCTTTGTAAAAACCTTTGCGTTCAAAAGCTTCTCATAAACCCTTCGGAAATATTAATAAAACGGTTGAAACAATATTTAAAATCATATCCGTTCATATTCTTAAATCATAAAGCATTTCATAAAACAGTATAACAATATAAATCAAAAGATCTAATAATCATAGTTTAAAACACGGAAATCGGATATTCACTTTATAAGACAGTAAACAGTGTTCTTACAGTGTAAATAGTATTCTTTTTATAAACAGTAATCATATAGTTTCATAGTATAAACGGTATTCTTTTATAAAACGGTAAGCATATAACTTTTCAGTATAAACGGTAGTCTCTTTTATAAAACGGTAAACATATAGCTTTTCAGTATAAACAGTAGTCTTTTTATAAAACGGTAAACATATAGCTTTTCAGTATAAACAGTAGTCTTTTTATAAAAAAGGTAAACATATAGCTTTTCAGTATAAACAGTGAAATCAATATATCAGTTAGCTCATGTTCCATAGTGTCACAATTAACCCGAGTGACGCGGCAACAGTATGTCACAATTAACCCGAGTGACGCGGCAACAGTATGTCACAAGTACCCGTGTGACGCGGCAATAACAGTATGTGTGCACACAGAATCCCAGCTGGGCCAGTAACAATAACAGTAACTACGGAACGATGAGCCAAAACGGTTTTATAAATTCACATATATTTAAATCAGTAGCATTTTCATATAACAGTATAAACGGTAGCGGTAGCATTTTTATAAAACTATTAGTACAATATAACAGTAGTATTTCAGTAAAACTTTATGAGTTTAAATAATAGTGATCAAAAGGTATTTGACGGTATATAAGAAATAGATCAATTTCAAAACAGTAAATGTATCAGTCTTAAACAACGTAAATACTTGATCAAAGCCAGTAATATCTTTGACAAATATAATAGAGTGAAATACAATAGAGAAAACAGTAATTTTGGTAATTTCAAACGTAACACACCATGAATGAATTTACTTACCTCAAACACGTACAAATCCGCTATAGCTTTAGAAACTCAAGAATCACTCAAACCTATAAAATATTACATTTGATTCATTGTCATAATCTCATAATCACAGCCATTTAAATCAACATGGGCTTCACATATATTAAATCCAAACTTAGAAATCTAATTTCCAGCTATAGTCACAACTGACCACCCCCTGGTCTCCGATTTTTAATTAATTCTCTACAACTCCAATTATTACGAAATTTGACATGAATGATCTAAACATATAGGAAATACTACAGTAAAATTATCAACTAAATCCATGATCATTTGAATATGTAAATATTCATTCCTTTCCCATATTTCTGAAATCTGTCCAGCAGAGAATGAGATTCGACCTTTGTCCATTCCGAAAATTATAACAATATTTCTACACATCTAAAAATCACGAAACTTTACAGAATGATATTAGACATATAAATATACATTCATATAAATTCCCATAATTTTCCCACATGAATAACCAACCCAAAACGGTATTACGAAATCTGGCTGGTTTAGTAAAAACAGGGGATCTCCAAACATCTCCTTAATGAATCGAAAATCTAATTAAAATCATGCTCATGCTCATAAATAATTCATCCAAGAACAGCCTACTGTAGATAGAGAGTCTATGACATGAGAATAATACTTGAGAAGAAGAAGAACACTTACTTGGAAATTAAGTTCTTCAAACTAGTGATATGCTCCTATTTTTGGTGAGAAAAGAAGAGTAGAATAAGTAGGAAAGGGAGAGGAATTTGTTCTCAAAAATTTGGCTTACATGAGAAGAATAAGAATGAGGGTTTAAAGGAAATAGGTGTATTGTATTATTATAATAATGTAAGTGGGTTGTTGGCCTTGATTCATGCCTTAATTCATGCCTTAAATGAAGAAAATTGTGTATGATTTGGGGCCCTTGCCTCCCATTATCTTTACAATACAATTATATATGAGATATAGTACTAGAAATACATAGAAAAGATTTGGTAGGGACATATGTACATGATACCATGCATTCTTGAACATTACGGATATTACAATCCTCCCTCCTAAAAGAAATTTCGTCCTCGAAATTCTCTTACGTATCTTGAGTTTCAAACAGTTGAGGGTATTTCTCTTTCATTTCCTCCTCTCGTTCCCATGTTGCTTCTTCTATGGGATGATTCCTCCAATGCACTTTCACAAATGAAAATACCCTTGTTCTCAGTACTTGCTGTTTCCAAATCAAGAATCTTTAACGGATGCTCTTCGTATGTCATATCTTGAGAAATCTGAATTGGTTGATAATCCAACACATGTGAAGGATCAGCCACATACTTCCTCAATACCGACACGTGAAACACATTATGAAGTCTCGATAGATTTGGTGGCAAGGCCACCCGATATGCCACAGAACCTATTCTCTCAAGTACTTCAAAAGGTCCTATGAACCTAGGGCTAAGCTTGCCCTTTTTGCCAAAACGAAAGACTCCTTTCCATGGTGAGACTTTCAAGAAAACAAAGTTTCCTGCTTCAAATTCCAGATCTCGTCTACGATGATCCGCATAACTCTTTTGTCTACTTTGGGCAGCTCGAAGGCGTTCCTTAATGATTTTAATTTTATCCACAGTGATCTGGATGAGTTCTGGCCCCAACAATCTCCTCTCGCCTACCTCATCCCAGCAAATAGGTGATCTACACTTCCTACCGTATAATGCTTCATAAGGTGGCATACCAATACTGGAATGGAAACTATTGTTGTAAGAAAATTCGATCAATGTTAAATGTTTCTCCCAACTATCGCCCAACTCTAAGACACAAGCTCGCAACATGTCTTCCAGAGTTTGAATAGTCCTTTCCGATTGACCATCCGTCTGAGGGTGAAATGCGGTGCTGAAACTAAGCTTGGTACCCAATCCTTCATGCACGCTAGCCCAAAACTTAAAAGTGAATCGAGGATCTCTATCAGATAAAATAGTTTCTGGTACACCATGCAACCTAACAACTTCTCTCATGAACAATTCTGCTAGTTGCCATGGTTTATCAGTGCTTTTAATCGCTAGAAAATGGGCTGCCTTGGTCAACCGGTCCACAATCACCCATATGGAATCACAACCTCTCTTAGAACGAGGTAATCCACCAACAAAGTCCATCATAACCTTTTCCCATTTCCACTCAGGAATAGGAAGAGATTGAAGAAGTCCAGCTGGTCGTTGATGTTCAATTTTCACTTGTTGACAAGTGAGACACCTCGACACGAACTCCGCCACTTCCTTCTTCATATTCTTCCACCAGAAGTTCTGCTTCAAATCATGATACATTTTAGTGCTGCCTGGATGCACACTATATGCTGTACTATGAGCCTCACTCAATATTTCTTTCTTCATATCACCATCTTCAGGGACACAGAGTCTTTTCCCATACCACAAAACATCACTTTCATCCAACTTAAAGTCAGGTTTGGCACCCTTTCTAACATCATCACCAATTCGGACTAGCTGTAAATCACTCTTTTGAGCACTTTTAATTCTATCCATCAAGGTAGGTTGAACTCTTAAATGAGCTAAGTAGTCAACTTGCCCATGTGTCACCACCATTACACCACATTTTTCGAGATCCCTCAAAATGTAGTTTTCGGTAGTAATCAAATGTGCTAAACTTCCTGATGATTTCCTGCTAAGAGCATCTGCTACAACATTCGCTTTACCCGGATGATAGTTTATAGTGCAGTCATAATCCTTCACCAGTTCTAACCATCGCCTCTGTCTCAAATTCAACTCCTTTTGAGTAAATAAATACTTCAAACTTAGCTCACTAGTCCTTGAGTGAAGCAACGGATAATCAAGGATTATCATTAATGTACTTCCACAAGTACAAAGAAATTCCTCCATCATAGAATACAGTCATCAGTAACAAGAAATGCTTCAACTAAGACATTTTTAACCAACTTAATTTAATTGAGACCTATGGTAACCATACCAATGGCATAATCTCGCATCAACCTATGAATTACAACGTAATTATGAACAGATCCAAAATAAGAACTAATATACAAAAATATGATATTGAAATAAATATTTAACCTTCGAATCTTTTACAGGGAAAAATACTTAAACCCTTAAATTCAATCCATTCTATTATCGTATCCATTAATCACCAAACAACTTTAACACCAAAAGTTCGAACAACAGAATTCCTCACTGTTTACTAATCTTTACCTTGTATTTCATACGATTCTAGCCTTTCGAAGGTGCAAGATACAACAAGCAATACCACACTCTCAAATCAATCCCTAAATTTCACCACATTAAACTTAATTGATCAAACCACAAATTCATATCTTTCATCGGAAAGTCTAGTCACCAACATATTATCCGAACCTCATAATACACAAGTTATTCATATGCACAAAATAAGTAAAATTCCCATGATTTCTTACTCATCACTCAGTATACTAGCAAATATAAACGTTAAGAAAATCTATCAATTTTCATAAAACATTTCAAAGAGAAGAAAATATAAACAAAATTATTTTAAAAGTCGACGAAACACCCCTTCTTATTCTCATCACAATCATGAAGGTAACATGTAAACTAACGACAAATGACATCATTAAGGAATTCTTATTAAATCTCTTATCTTACAAATAATTCAGTGGCATAATCCATTACCCCAACTAAGGAGGCCTTACATCATTTCTTTAGAAAACCTCAAGATTTAAAATTACTCAATGTGTTATCCATAACTTAGTATCGACTAAGGAAAAGTACTAATTTCACTGATCAATTGAAATACAACTTCTATCTCCATCAAAATAAACAATAATCTGAAACTTGTCAAGGACTACATCAAAGTCACATGAATCCAAATTAAATAAATCGACTTGAGCACTATGTATAAGTCACCAATTTCATTTTTGTATACTACAAATCCTCTCAAAGGTAAGTAGTGATATGAAATTATGGCCTTATAAGACAATACAAATTTTATCTATAAAATAGAGAACTTCAATAAATCAGTATACCTTAAATAATTTATTCACTCTATAATATCCACAAACGAATAATATTCAATATCACTTAGAAATATATATTGCACATAAAATCATAATTCCTAAAACTTTTCCCAATTTTGACTATTACAACTTCAATCCAACTTATACAATCATCTCCAATAAAACACAGGTAACTCATCCATAACTCCAACATGTAACTTGAGGTTTAATATTGTTGTGCTATGAAACCATAGTAATTTCCTTAACTCTTAAAAAGTAATTATCAGAAACCTAACGAAATAAAATTCCTCCAAAATGAATTTTCATGTATATGAAGTACAAGAAAACACATATCATAAACACAGTCAAAAGGATTTGGCATTTCTCTTGTTCCCAAAACTAATTTCCAACTACAAGCATCCAGAATCATATAACCATGATCCTACAAATCATATCATTCCTCCATTTAATCATACTTTAATATGCAAATCATAACCTAGTCTCCAGAATTAACTTCACTCTTGCGTATACATCAAGATTCAAAATATTTGTATGATAAATATAATCATAACCTAATAACCAGAATAAATATTTCTCTAATAATTCTTTTACAAAATCATAACTTAGTCTCCAGAATCGACTTTGCTCTGATACCAAACTGTAACACCCCCAAAATCCGGGACCCAACGGACTGGGTTGCTACACGGAACAGAACTTATAAAAACCTTAATTCATAATTATTCACAATTAGAATCATCAATAATATATCCCCCAAAATACAATATCCAAACCTGATACCATCAATTACACTAAACTGCCAGATTCTAGTCATAATTACAACATTAAATAAATTGATTCCTTACAATACGTATACACATAAAATTAAATCCTCCAACGGTACATATTCAACCACATGTTAAAGCAAACCCCATCCATTCTAAGTCCATGAACTCAATCTGCAAAATGATGGTGACGAGGGGTGAGCCGTCAACTCGGTAAATAAATTCATGCATAACATGTAAAATAATTAACCTTTGTAAAAACCTTTGCGTTCAAAAGCTTCTCATAAACCCTTCGGAAATATTAATAAAACGGTTGAAACAATATTTAAAATCATATCCGTTCATATTCTTAAATCATAAAGCATTTCATAAAACAGTATAACAATATAAATCAAAAGATCTAATAATCATAGTTTAAAACACGGAAATCGGATATTCACTTTATAAGACAGTAAACAGTGTTCTTACAGTGTAAATAGTATTCTTTTTATAAACAGTAATCATATAGTTTCATAGTATAAACGGTATTCTTTTATAAAACGGTAAGCATATAACTTTTCAGTATAAACGGTAGTCTCTTTTATAAAACGGTAAACATATAGCTTTTCAGTATAAACAGTAGTCTTTTTATAAAACGGTAAACATATAGCTTTTCAGTATAAACAGTAGTCTTTTTATAAAAAAGGTAAACATATAGCTTTTCAGTATAAACAGTGAAATCAATATATCAGTTAGCTCATGTTCCATAGTGTCACAATTAACCCGAGTGACGCGGCAACAGTATGTCACAATTAACCCGAGTGACGCGGCAACAGTATGTCACAAGTACCCGTGTGACGCGGCAATAACAGTATGTGTGCACACAGAATCCCAGCTGGGCCAGTAACAATAACAGTAACTACGGAACGATGAGCCAAAACGGTTTTATAAATTCACATATATTTAAATCAGTAGCATTTTCATATAACAGTATAAACGGTAGCGGTAGCATTTTTATAAAACTATTAGTACAATATAACAGTAGTATTTCAGTAAAACTTTATGAGTTTAAATAATAGTGATCAAAAGGTATTTGACGGTATATAAGAAATAGATCAATTTCAAAACAGTAAATGTATCAGTCTTAAACAACGTAAATACTTGATCAAAGCCAGTAATATCTTTGACAAATATAATAGAGTGAAATACAATAGAGAAAACAGTAATTTTGGTAATTTCAAACGTAACACACCATGAATGAATTTACTTACCTCAAACACGTACAAATCCGCTATAGCTTTAGAAACTCAAGAATCACTCAAACCTATAAAATATTACATTTGATTCATTGTCATAATCTCATAATCACAGCCATTTAAATCAACATGGGCTTCACATATATTAAATCCAAACTTAGAAATCTAATTTCCAGCTATAGTCACAACTGACCACCCCCTGGTCTCCGATTTTTAATTAATTCTCTACAACTCCAATTATTACGAAATTTGACATGAATGATCTAAACATATAGGAAATACTACAGTAAAATTATCAACTAAATCCATGATCATTTGAATATATAAATATTCATTCCTTTCCCATATTTCTGAAATCTGTCCAGCAGAGAATGAGATTCGACCTTTGTCCATTCCGAAAATTATAACAATATTTCTACACATCTAAAAATCACGAAACTTTACAGAATGATATTAGACATATAAATATACCTTCATATAAATTCCCATAATTTTCCCACATGAATAACCAACCCAAAACGGTATTACGAAATCTGGCTGGTTTAGTAAAAACAGGGGATCTCCAAACATCTCCTTAATGAATCGAAAATCTAATTAAAATCATGCTCATGCTCATAAATAATTCATCCAAGAACAGCCTACTGTAGATAGAGAGTCTATGACATGAGAATAATACTTGAGAAGAAGAAGAACACTTACTTGGAAATTAAGTTCTTCAAACTAGTGATATGCTCCTATTTTTGGTGAGAAAAGAAGAGTAGAATAAGTAGGAAAGGGAGAGGAATTTGTTCTCAAAAATTTGGCTTACATGAGAAGAATAAGAATGAGGGTTTAAAGGAAATAGGTGTATTGTATTATTATAATAATGTAAGTGGGTTGTTGGCATTGATTCATGCCTTAATTCATGCCTTAAATGAAGAAAATTGTGTATGATTTGGGGCCCTTGCCTCCCATTATCTTTACAATACAATTATATATGAGATATAGTACTAGAAATACATAGAAAAGATTTGGTAGGGACATATGTACATGATACCATGCATTCTTGAACATTACGGATATTACAGTGTGTACAGTCTTGCCAAGTGATCTCAAACCTCATTACATTCATCATACTTTGCCAACTGTGTACCTATCGAATGCTGTACAGAGTTGTTTATCCAAGTAATAATTTTTGAATTATTTGCCTCCCAAACATCTAACAAATTTACATAATCATCAGCCTTTTCATTCTTGGGTTTAACCATGGTGCTAGTAATATAACCCCACATCTTTTTGCCCTTCAAAAAATTCTTCATCACATAACTCCAACACGAATAGTTCTTCCCATCCAATTTAACACTAATAGACTGAAGCGTCCATAACGAAAAGCAGAAAATACTAATCAGAAGAGAGAGATCGAATTGTGCGAACCGTGCGAAACTGTTCAAACCATGCGAATTGTGCAAACCATACGAATCGTGCGAATCGTGCAAAAATTTTCAAATTGTGCAAACCGTGCGAACCTTGCAAACCAAACTGTGCAAACTGTGCGGACTGTGCAAATCATGTGAACCCTGCAAACCGTGTGAGCAGCCAACTCTATGCAAAAGCTCTAACACATGAATGAAACTCTTTTTTTTTTTTAATGAAACCTGGCTCTTATATATAGGCACACGAATGAAACCTTTTTTTTTTTTCTATGAAATCAGGCTCTGATACCATGTTAAAGAATCTCAAACTCTGATACCATAGTATAATCTCATGCAAAACAAAGAAAGAGAACAAGAAAGAGCTAATAAGAAAACCAAGATTTGTTATTATTGCATAATGATGAGTATAGGATTACATTGTGAATCCTAAGTTACAATAAAAATAACTAAGAAGGAGAGCTTATATAGGCAATACGATAAAAGACTAAAGACTAATCTAACTTCTAATAGGAGTACTAATCCTATATAATCCTAACAAAACTAGGAAACATAACATAGTTCTAACAGCAATGATCTGAAATAACACTCTGATAAGTTGCAACTGGTAGTTTTTATTTGACATAATATTGGTTTTCAACCGAAAGTATTACTACCAAAATCTGCATCTGGTACTAATTATTATTAATACGCTTTTTTGCATCTTTCAGCAAATATGCCTCCAGCTTCACTTATTATGGTCAGCTCCATTCCGTACCACAATAACTATGGTTCTTCTATACCAGCAACTGGGTGTTGCTTCACTTCTCGGGTCTTTAATGCTAGTGCTCATGCTACCAGTACAGGTAAGAAACTTAAGCCTACATGCGAGTGTCGTTAATAGAATTCCCCATGGCATTGGACCTCCTCTATTCTCTTTCCCTTTGTATGATTAAAAACAATTATATGTTACTGCTAATGCCAAAATGTAATGCTAAAAACATGAAAGTGTAACAATAATATGAAAGTTATTTATGATAAATTAATCTTTGCATTACCCTGGACTCTAAAATCCTGGCTCTGCATTGGGAACAATATATATATATATTTTTTTTGAAACACACTGGGAACAATATTTTATTTCTGATACAAAATAATTTTTTGTCCATGCTTTTTTGTCCCTTTTTGACAAGATTTATATGGGAAATGCAGATACAAACCAATTTATGTCAGATTCCTCAATAACACTTCTCTATTTTGTTCAATGTCTGTAATGAAATTAGTTAACTTATCTTTCATTGATTATCCGTATAAAATCCTCTCATTGTTTTATGGCAACAGACCTTCGTGTTTAGCAAAATGCGAAAACTGACAAAGGAAGGACTGCAACAGACTGTCAAAAGAGTCAGTCTTATGAATGAAATTTTGGCTGCCATGGACACCGTGAAGTATGGTTGAATTACAAAACGTTTCTGTTATATTTTGAATGTAGTTCTATGCCGTTGATTGTTTTAACATTACGGTGAAAAGTGTTTCAGATGTTATGCATGGGAGAAGAGTTTCCAATCTAGAGTTCAAAGTATACGATGTGATGAACTTTCATGGTTTCGCAAAGCACAATTACTGTCCGCGGTAAGACACGAAACATGGTCTTGGAAATCTTCTTGCTCCTTTTTCCTTTTTTCAGGTTTTCCGGAGCAAGATTATGTTACTAGTTACTATTTAAAACACTTCATTGCATGTATTGGGCATGGTATGGGAAATGCAAATGTGGTCAATTAACTCTGCTACCACTACTTATGCTGGCACCAGCCAATATAACGCATTTGTTAATGCATAATAGGCAAACATAGGCAAACAAGGTGGTCCTCTTACTGAATTTGATGTAATTAATAATAAATGACATCAAATCCATGACTTATAAACATACAAGGTAGGTCGTTGGTTTTGAAATATGCAGCAGCATAACATCGCTTCTGATGGTATTTATGTAGAGTTACATGTAAGATATGAAATGTTCTATCTACTTCATAAAGCATATATAGATGATCTTGCAATATGAGTGGTACTTATATGATTATATCAAGTACCAGCTATTATTTTAATTTGCTAGTGTTCAGTACATAGAAAACTTGTTTTCTTATTAGTCCATTGACTATATCCTTCTTTGTTTCACAGTATTCTGATTAGATGCATTTTATTGCAGTTTAACAGTTTTATACTAAAGAGCATCCCAGTAGTTGTGACAGTGGTTTCATTTGGAACATTCACTTTGCTGGGTGGGGATTTGACACCTGCAAGGGCATTTACATCACTCTCTCTCTTTGCAATGCTACAATTACCTTTAAACATGCTTCCTAATTTATTAAGCCAGGTTCTGTCTTTTTTTCCTCTCTTTCATTAATGCAATGGATAAAAATGTCTACATCTTTTGTATATCACCAACATGAAAATAGGTAAACGAAAAATAAATTTGCTTAAGGACTAAGGAGTGCCAGTTACCTCTGCATGTAGTCTGCCTTGTTGGGGAAGAATGCTTTTAGAAAATCGTAAAATTCATTGTCATATATGATCTAGATGTGTTCTGTTGTCCACATATTATGTTTTCTCTTGATTTGTCATTCCTCCATCAGGCTGTTAAGATGTTTGGCGGTTCACATGGTCAAAATCGCACTCCAATTGGGTGTAATTTGGCTTTCTTTTTCTTTTTTCAACTATCATCTAATGCCTTGATAGTTTCTCAGGTTGTTAATGCGAACGTATCATTACAACGTCTTGAAGAACTTTTTTTAGCTGATGAGAGAATACTAGAGCCAAATCCACCACTTGAACCAGAGCTTGCAGCTATCTCAATTAAAAATGGAAACTTTTCATGGGATCAAAAGGTAAACATGTCAGCTTCTTTTTCCGCAGAGTGACTTGTATCAATAAATGAAATCTGTCACTCATTATTAGTGTTTAATGTCATGTATTGTGGTTGAAACTACTATCTGTTACAAGTTGAAGCACAAAGTTTACGTCAGTTCTGCATGAAAAGTAAATATCATGAGAAAACCTATTAAATACTCCAAATTTTAGAGTTCACTTTTGAAGTTAACCTAGAGTGTTATGCTTGTTCAAGTCATATGGAAAATATATCTATCAAAGACTTAACGTTGCTCTTATTAAAAGACAATCTCATCCAAAATTTGTTTTTGTTTTTCCTTTTGATCATTTTCGGTTAAACTATCTATTTCTTTAAGCTTTTTAATATTAGACTTGTAATCATAAATTTTATGATCAAGAGATGGCTTGGATTTCTAAAATTTATACAGATTAAATGGCTCATCCTTTCAAACCCAGAAGTTTGACCTCTGAAAAAGTCTTAGCAGTTTTTTATTATTATTATTCTATAAGCTAAGGTTTGCAATTGATGTCGTGGGGAATATATATATGTATATATATATATGTTAGCTACTGACCTACACTCATTAGCTTTAGATCACTACCATACAATTTTTTTTTTTTTTTTGAAGGATACTACCATACAATTCATTTGAGATTTTCCTCACAAAAGAAAATGTGCTAACTAGATGGCTAGGAAAAGAAACAGAAAAGGAGGACTTGTTTAGAATTACAATAACCCTGCTTCATAGTAGAGAAATTATTTTCTTTTACATGTAGTAGGACACATGGACTACTTTTTGTATCATGGTATATAGTGCTCTCTCCACCTTCATCATAAGGGTTCACATGAAGAAAATCTGTTTTGACGTGACAAACCATATTTTGTTGTTATGGAATTTGATGTACATAATGATCTTAGTAGTCCTATTGAAATTATAATTTGATCCTTTCTTCATAAATTAGCAGTCTCAAAACCCTCGCTGTTTTCAGGTACATAAACCCACATTATCAAATATCAACTTAGACATACCAGTTGGCAGTTTGGTTGCTGTTGTTGGCGGAACAGGAGAAGGAAAGACCTCACTTATATCAGCAATGCTTGGGGAGCTGCCTGCTTTGGAAGATGCAAGTGTTGTTATTAGAGGCACTGTTGCCTATGTTCCACAACTTTCCTGGATTTTCAATGCTACTGTGAGTTAAGTTTTGTTATATTCCTTATTAATATTGATAACCATGTAATATCTTCGATTTTCTGTCTTTCTTCTGAATATGATGCTTCTCTGTTTGCTCCATGCACACATCTGACCTTCAAAATTCATTCTCTCAGTTACGTCAAAATATATTATTTGGGTCTGAATTTGAAGCCACAAGATATTGGAAGGCTATTGATGTAACTGCATTACAGCATGATCTTGACTTACTTCCTGTAAGTGGATAACAAAATTAAAAAAGTTAACAATTACTTTTGCTGAATCTAGATTTCTCCATAACTATCTTTCACTCATTTCTTTAGGGTCGTGATCTCACGGAGATTGGTGAAAGAGGGGTGAACATCAGTGGTGGGCAAAAGCAGAGAGTTTCTATGGCTAGGGCTGTCTATTCCAACTCAGATGTATATATATTTGATGACCCTTTAAGTGCGCTCGATGCTCATGTTGGTCAACAGGTACATTTCGTGCCAAGCAGTGTGGAATCATATCTGGCTCATTATTTAATAGCAGTTTGTTACATGCTATTCTGAGATTTATAAATTTCATTAGAATCTATTGTGTTTTATCCATAGAGCGTGCATGGAAAATTTGTTGAGTTCTTAAAGTAACTCAATTATCTCTTGCTTTTAATAAGAGAAAGAAGAACCTTATCCAGCTTTAAAATACATGTTACATTCTGTTCCTTTTGCACGTTGTTGATCTCACTACTTTCTAAGCTTTGATTATCTATAAAAAAAAAATAAATAAATAAAAATAAAAAATAAAAAATTGCCTCTGGAAGCTTTAATTGTGTGCTTCTTGAAGCATACTCTATATTGATCTGATTTGACATCATTGACAGGTTTTTAGCAGATGTATCAAGGAAGAGTTGTGTGGAAAAACAAGGATACTTGTTACAAACCAGTTGCATTTTCTTCCTCAGGTGGATAGAATTATTCTTGTTTCTGAAGGTATGATTAAAGAAGAGGGAACCTTTGAGGAGCTATCCAGACATGGCAGGTTATTCCAGAAACTGATGGAAAATGCAGGGAAGATGGAAGAAATGGACCGAAGGGAAGAAAAGGATGAATGTGAAAACGTTAATCTGAAAACTTCCAAGCCACCTGCTAATGGTGTGAGGGAGGTCAATGTGTTGCCAGAAAGTACCAGCCATACAAAGAAAGGGAAGGCAGGGAAATCTGTACTTATCAGACAGGAAGAACGAGAAATAGGAATTGTCAGCTGGAATGTTTTGAGGAGGTAATGCCGACGTAATATTTTCAGCCTCATGTTTTTTAAATACTCACTTTGTAGTTTTTGGTGCATTGCATATTTGCATACATAGCTCCTAGATATAAAATTCAATATTTGGTAAAGACATCTTTAAGTAGTAGGTGCCCTTTGATCTGGCAATTTTTCCTAAACTGAAACGATAACTTATGTATTGTTGTGTATGTAAATTTTTATATTTGCAGGTACAAAAATGCATTAGGAGGCCTATGGGTTATTATGATACTTTTTACATGCTATTTATCAACCGAAGTTCTTCGAATCTCAAGTAGCACTTGGCTAAGTGTTTGGACAGATCAAAGTACTTCTGAGAGCTATAGGCCTGGATACTACATCACCGTTTATGCACTTATGGCATTTGGCCAAGTAAGTAGACAGTCGGAAGTGACATTCGTATACATGGCTACTCTTCCTCTTGCAATAGCTCATTCAAGTGTCAACTCTTCATCCTTTTTGACCTTGTATTCCATGAATTTTATAAGTTTCCAATTATTAGCATAATATGTAGGTTTCTGTTAGGAATCGGAAATCTAGACTTTTAGAGGAAAAATAAAAGTGCCAAGAAAATTGTTCTTTAAAACCCAATGGACTTGCACAACATATGGAGTGGATAAATTCATCTTTTCACTTCCCAAATTATTTTAGTTTTTAGAGCGATGAAAAAGGAACTTAAAGAGAAACACAGCGGTGAGACTTGAGAGGATAGAAATATTTATGTAATCTTTACATAAACCGAAGATAACTCCTTGTTTGTTGTATTCAGGTGACTGTGACACTGGTGAACTCTTATTGGTTGATCATTTCAAGTCTTTCTGCAGCTAAAAGACTGCATGATTCCATGCTAAATTCTATTTTAAGAGCTCCAATGTTATTTTTCCACACCAACCCAACTGGACGGGTAATCAATAGGTTCGCAAAGGATCTAGATGATATAGATTGCAATGTTGCCAATTTTATGAATATGTTCATGAACCAAGTGTGGCAACTTCTTTCAACGTTTGTGCTGATAGGCATAGTGAGCACGATATCCTTATGGGCCATAATGCCTCTTCTCGTCTTGTTTTATGCAGCTTATCTATATTATCAGGTAATTCAATAGTGTACTATCTAGTTTGTGATTTCTGCTTTTCAAACTTTGAATTTGTTTTTTAAAATATATCTAATCCTTTTATGTTTTTTTTTTCTTCGCTCAATATGTATGACTGTTGAAAAAGCTAATTAACCCGAGCAGATAACAATGGTGATCCTATAAGGCTTTATACATAAACAAAGTATGCTTGTTTTGGACAGTTATCCTATAAGAAATTGACAGTATTACGAGAATGGTCAAAATTATATAGAATTTTGAGGATGGTATTTATTAACCTGAAGAAACTGACAGAAGTCTTAATGTTTTTTACATAATTTTACCCTCTATAGAAATTTTGCAATCAAATAAACATGCAAACATATTTATACGCACGTACTTACATCATATACATACTGTGCCTAGACTTTTTGTAGTTGTGTTAGGCATCCACATGCAATGGGACCTCTCTTGGAGGGCCTGTTATTATGCCCTCCCAAGATTTTAATGTCAGAAGAGGATAGTGCTTTGACATCAGATTCTTTCGGTATTTCTAACTTTGTCTCTTTATAAGTTCTTAATTTTCTTCAATCAGTTTTATGTTGAATATTCTCCAAGTAAATGCAACTTATTTATGATGAAGATGCATATAATCTGTTACTATTTTTTTACTTAATCACATTTTGCTTTCCTTGTGCTTGTAGTTTCCTGGCTCTTTTATATTTCCATAAAATGAGGAATTATTTTAAAGACTCTATGTTAGCTGTTTCATCTACCAATAATACCGAATTTTTGTTTCTATACAACTTCTAATAGCTAGCACAATTTGTTCATTACAGAGTACAGCGCGTGAAGTGAAACGCTTGGACTCTATTACCAGATCTCCTGTTTATGCACAATTTGGAGAAGCATTAAATGGTTTGTCAAGCATTCGTGCATACCAAGCTTATGATAGAATGGCCAACATTAATGGAAAGTCGATGGATAATAACATCAGATTCACCCTAGCAAATGCTAGTTCAAATCGTTGGCTCACCATCAGATTGGAAACCTTGGGAGGCCTCATGATTTGGTTGACAGCAACCTTCGCAGTCTTGCAGAGTGGAAGAACGGAAAACCAGGCCACATTTGCATCTACAATGGGTTTGCTTCTGAGTTATACTTTAAATATCACCAGCCTGTTGTGTGGCGTTTTGAGACAAGCAAGTAGGGCTGAAAACAGCTTAAATTCTGTAGAGCGTGTTGGCACATATATAGATTTACCTTGTGAAGCTCAAGCTATAATTGAGAGCAATCGTCCCCCACCAGGTTGGCCTTCATCAGGATCAATTAAGTTTGAGGACGTCGTCCTATGCTATAGGCCTGAACTTCCTCCAGTCTTGCATGGTTTATCCTTTATAATTTCCCCTAGTGAGAAAGTAGGAATAGTTGGTAGAACCGGTGCTGGAAAATCCAGTATGCTTAATGCTTTATTTCGGATTGTGGAACTGCAAAGGGGAAGAATATCGATTGATGACTGTGATGTCGGTAAATTGGGACTGACTGATTTGCGGAAAGTTCTTAGCATCATACCACAATCTCCAGTTCTTTTCTCAGGTATTTACTGTTTGAATCTCCAATTTATACTTAGCTCTTCACTGTCATGATTTTATTTTCATTTTTTTGTTATCGTTTATCCAGTATACTTAAATTTTGTCCATGGTCAAACTGATTTTGCTTTAGTCTTGGGTTTGAAACTATATTCATTGTACTTTTATCATGTTTGTTTATTTGTTAATATTTTGCTTCTATATGTCAGTATAAGTGAATAGCTATATACATAGTTCAAATATATTAGTAACCAGAAACCTAATTCTTCCTTTTAAAACTTAAATATTCTTGGCCAAACAATAGCATAAACTTGAATTACTTTCTGGTAAACACTTTAGATTTTAAGTTCATATGACTAGAGAAACTTGAAGAAATGTGAAATCTAAATGCATCTTTGTCTACATATATACATTTTGTGTAGTGCTAGGAGTTGGTAGTTATTTGCAATTAAGGATATACCGAGTAGGCGGAGCCTTAGATAAACTTGATTAACTCAATTTTTAAGATTGCATAACAAAATCTTTTAAATGGCCAGACAAGTGCTTCCTGGTCTGCATGATATCTCCTGAATATAGATTAGAATGATGAAACCAACTTTAAATCTATGAACTCGGCATTGATTCATATCAAGCTTACTGAACTTTGTTCTCATGGAATGGAATACCAGTTAGCTATATAGACATTGTATTTATTTATTTTGTTCTGCTTCTAAACCCTGACATGTCATCTAATAGTGAATTTTATCTTACTAGGAACTGTGCGTTTTAATCTTGATCCATTTAGCGAGCACAATGATGCTGATCTTCAGGAGGCTTTAGAGAGGGCACATCTGAAAGATGTCATCAGGAAGAATTCTTTCGGTCTGGATGCTGAGGTACATACATAAATTATTTTAATTTGGTAATCTAGGTTGTTGGGTTGACATATTTACCTTGCAATGATTAAACCAAGCCTTTTAAGATATGATTTTACTTGTGTGTCAAGGTTTCAGAGGGAGGGGAGAATTTTAGTGTTGGACAGAGGCAATTATTAAGTCTTGCTCGGGCATTACTGCGGAGATCAAAGATTCTTGTTCTTGATGAAGCAACTGCAGCTGTTGATGTCAGAACAGATGCTCTTATCCAGAGAACCATCCGCAAAGAATTCAAATCCTGCTCAATGCTCATCATTGCTCACAGGCTAAATACCATCATTGACTGTGACCGCATTCTTGTGCTTGATGCTGGTCAGGTAATTTTGAATCCTTTTTTTTTAATACTTTCCAACACAAAGGCCTGCAACTTTATAAAATTGATATAGCGAGATTGAATCCAGGAGGAGAAACATTCACTTCATTGGTCTATCATGATTTATTCCAATTCTTGTTATTTGTTTAACTGAGAACTTCCATTGTTTTTTCTCAGGTTGTAGAACATGATACCCCAGAAACATTGCTATTAAACGAGGAAGGTGCATTCTCTAGGATAGTTCAGAGTACGGGACCTGCAAATGCTCAATACTTACGTAGCTTAGTTTTCAAAGGTAGAGATAATAACAAGGTGGGCAGAGCTGAAACCAAGACGGAAGATGGACAGAGTAGATCTCGTTGGGCTGCTGCTGCTCAGTTTGCTCTAGCTCTTAGCCTCACTTCATCTCAAAACGACCTTCAAAGGCTGGAGGTTGAGGACAAGAATAGTATTGTCGGGAAAACAAAAGAAGCAGTCATAACATTGCAAGGAGTTTTGGCGGGAAAACACGATCAAGTTATAGATGACAAACTACGTCAGCACCAAGTTTCCGGAGATAGATGGTGGTCAGCTCTCCATACAAACATAAAATCTAATCCATAAGATTTTAAACATCATTGCAAATATGCTTACTTACATGTACTTGAAATTTGATGCTTGTAAAAGTAAACTTGTTTAATCATACCAGAGCAGTACATTCGTTTTAGGAAATTCTCGATAATTTTACTTTATAAGTTTTAATTCTCCCGTTTTTCTGAGCCGAAATTATTTTTTTCTTTTTCCAGGTCTCGCTGCGATGAGCAGGATGGGTCATCACAGGCTTCAACAGTTAGAGAATGATTTTGAAGAAGGGTCACTAGATTGGGACAATGTTGAAGTCTAGGTATCATTAGAAAATGTTGACACTTCACAGGTAGAAATTGGATTAGAGATAGAATTAAATGTCCAATTGTATAGATTATTGAACTCTACTATTGAAATTATAGGAGTAGCTCTGTCCATTGTCATGGAATATAGCTCATTATTGTAATGAAATAGTTTGGTTTCATATCCAAATCCTATCATGTGTGCTCGTACTTATTTTGGGTTCATGTTTTCGTTTGTTTTGGTGTTTGATGTTTGATGCACTAGACGAACAAGTTGATTATGTTAGATCTTACGTATTATGAGGAAATTGTCAAAATTAACCTCTTAAAATTATGAAATTTTGCTTTTAGCCACATTTAAAAACAAATTCCATATTAGAATTGTGATCATTTTTATCAAATATATATATGTTCAAGTCAGTGCGTATTGATATAACTTTGTCAGTGTACATTGAAATAACTTCATCGGTGCTAGGGGTGGCAAAAATCCCCGATCCGCTCTAAATCGACGGGGCTTTGATCCGTTTGGGGCGGGTTTGGAGCACTTAAAACGGCGCTCGGGTCGGGTTTGGGTCAAACTTTTTTGACCCGATTTTTTATCGGATCGGGTATGGGTCAACCCCTTATGCCCCGACCCGCCCCGTTTGACCCGGTATTTGTATGATTATTTTTTAAAATATAAAAATATAAAGGGAAAAACAAATCTCTAATCTCTTTATCTCTTTACCTAATCATATTTTATGTTTGAATTTAAAGTTTATTAAACTTAGATGTTGTGTTCTATTAAATTTAAGTTTATATTAAAATGTTTTTCTATGGTGTATGTTTGTATTTAAGTGTATATTTAAATTTCCAATAAAAAAGAAAAAAAAAATTGTGTATATATATTAATTTAATGTTAAAATTTAAGTCAATATCCTAAAATTCAATCATATGGTAAAATAATTTGTATATTTAGTGGTTTGAGATATATATATATATATATATATATTTTAAAGGATAAAACGAATCGGGTCATTCAGGTCTGGTTTGGGGCACCCTTGACCCAATCGGATCGGGTTTGGGGCGGAAATCGAAAACCCGTTTGGGTCACGAGTCGGGTTTGGAGCAACCTGTAAAAAACTGGTTTCGGGTTTGGGGCGGGCCGATCCGGCCTCGATCCAACCCGTTACCACCATAATCAGTGCGTTAGATGTGGACCATTATATATATATATATAAATTACGATTTCATACAAAATATTTGTGGGGCTTCACTGATTTTAATTAGTTGGAATTAGTAAAAAAAAATAAAATTATATTGGATCAGTGAAACCACACGATTATTTAATTAATAATATTTGTTGGCCCTTAGTTTTTCATTTGAATACTAGTTTAATTTTGTTATCTAATTTATTTTATTTTAAAAAATGATTATCATATACAATCTAAATTGAAAATATACAGCAAATAATTTTTTTTATTTTTAAATAATGTGTTGAAATAAGAAAGGGGACAATTGGGCTGCGTATTTTTTTTTAACCGACCGACCGACCTCAATTCCTTGCGGTACAAGTCTTCCTTGAGTCTTTCTTCATTATCAATCGACACTCGTGAACTCTCTGTTTCTCATTGTGCTCTTCTCAAATCAACTCCTCTGAAACCCAACAATTGTGCTCTCTCTCTTTTCTGTGAAAATCTTCGACAGCTTTCTCAGCGCTCTCTCTAATAATTAATCTATACGCACTACTGCATATATTATCTGTTCTTTGGTTTCTTTGATCTAATTCTCTGTTTTGCAGGTTCTGTTTTTGTTATTTCTGGATTGTGTTTATTTCTTTTCATATAAATATATATTGTGCTATTTTTGTTGTTGCTATACAAGTTATGGATTCAGGGTTTAGAAGAATGCCAATTCCAGAAGAGTTTCTTCACAGAAGAAATCCCAAAGAAAATGTGAGAATCTTGAATCTTGGGCATTATCTTTCTTGTTTTTTTTTTTTTTTTCACTGTTTAATTGAGGTTTCTTGGTGGGCATTTGACATGTGATTGATGTTTTCTTGATGATCCCAGTTGGACAGATTCATTCCAAACCGATCTGCAATGGACTTCGATTACGCTCATTACAAGCTGAATGAGGCCAAGAAGAAAGGTGAAGACGATAAAAACCCGGAATCTTGCTTTGGCATGAGCTCGCCGTCCAGGGAGGCATACCGGAGGCAACTGGCGGAGATCTTTAACATGAACCACACTCGTATTCTTGCTTTCAAGAACAAGCCACCGACCCCAGTGGAACTCATCCCACAATCACATTATAAACCCAGTTGTTCTCTTCATCACTCTAAATCTCCCAGACGACGTATTCCTCAGGTGGGTCATAATCCATTGCATTATTTAAAGTAATGGGTCACTTTATTTTCTTTTAATCTGATTTTTATTTTTATTTTTATTTTGATTGTACAGAAACCTGAGAAGATATTGGATGCTCCTGATCTTGTGGATGATTACCACTTGAATCTGCTGGATTGGGGAAGCACCAATGTTTTGGCAATTGCTCTTGAAAGTACAGTCTACTTGACCGATCCTTCGGATGATGCCACCCCAGAACTTGTAGCCATTGATGATAAACTTGTCACGAGTGTCAGTTGGGCTCCTAATGGTCGTCATCTCGCTATTGGATTGAACAATTCTCAAGTACAAATATGGGATTCCACTGCTAAAACAAAGGTACATTCTGATGGTTTCTTTGAGGTTTTATTGAATTTACATTCTGTATTCATTCGCTGTATTTGTTGTTTGTGTTAGTGCAGCTAAGAACTCTGAGAGGTGGACACATATCAGGAGTAGGGTCTCTGGCATGGAACAACCAAATCCTCACAACAGGAGATATGGATGGGAATGTCATTAACAATGATGTCAGAATTCGAGATCATGTGGTTGAAACATACAGAGGTCACACTCATGAGGTATGTGGGTTGAAATGGTCACCCTCAGGCCAACAGCTAGCCAGTGGAGGCAATGACAATCTCCTCCACATATGGGACAACAGAAGATCCACACAATGGCTTCATAGGTTGGAGGAACACACTTCTGCTGTCAGGGCTCTTGCTTGGTATCCTTTCCAGGGAAATTTGCTGGCAACCGGAGGAGTCAGTGATGGGTGTATAAAGTTCTGGAACACGCACACCGGTAGTTGCTTGAACTCTATAGATACCAGCTCTCAAGTCTGTGCTCTGCTGTGGAACAACAATGAAAGGGAGCTGCTTAGCTTTCATGGCGGATTTACTCAGAATCAACTCACTTTATGGAAGTACCCATCTATGGTCAAGATATCAGAGCTCACTGGACATACCTCAAGAGTTCTTTTTATGGCACAGGTAAAACAGTCTCTTGTTCTGTTTGATATCAATCTTTTACTTGGTCATGAATATATTCTGAAAAAATCTTTTATCTTCAGAGCTCTGATGGTTGCACAGTGGCATCAGCAGCAGCAGATGAAACACTAAGGTTGTGGAATGTTTTCGGCGATCCCAAAGTGTCTAAACATGCTCTGAAAGCAGTCTGTGAGCCATTTGCGCGTGTGAATCGTATCAGATAATGAGAACCAGAACCATAAACTGGGGAATTATGCATTGAGGTAGCATTCTGTCCCTCTTAATTTGGATTTTATGTAGTCTTAGTAGTTGTGGAAGCTGCATTAGGGCATGTTCTTGCATCAAGATATGATTGTCTTCTGGGCAGTACATTCATTTAAGGAAATTCTGTTATCATTTATTTTTGGGGCTCCATAGGTGAGGTAAATTGAAGTCTATACTAGATTTAGAAGAACAGATTTTTCCCCTATGATTTGATCACTTGTTTGGCATACTTGGAAGTATCAAGAGATGTTTTTACAGCCGTTTCTCTAATGCAGTTGTGTTTGTTTTTAGCTTTCTAATTTTTATTATACTGCTTCAAGCTTTCAACTTGTCAGCATGCCTTCTTCATGGATTTATAATTCAGTGCTATATATGACTTGCAGCTGGAGGAAAAACTGAACGAGGTTGAACAGTTCTACACAACTATGGATAGCACTCAACTCTCTGAAACCGACCAATTGCTCTTTCTACTCTCTCTCTCTCTCTTTCTCTCTCTTCTCTGTAGTAAATTAAACCAGTAATAATATGGATGGTAAGGATGGTATTGGGTATAAGAAATGATAAGGGTGAGGTTGTTTTAGCTGCTGTGTTATCTTTCAAGAGGAAGGTGTCGGTGGATATCGCTGAGGCAAAAACTGTCTTGGAAGGGATCTTGATGGCAGGGAGTTTGGCATTTTCCCTTTGTGTGTTGAATCAGATACGTTGGGGGTAGTTCAACTTATCAACTATGTAAAGGTGTGGTTAGTTCCTGTAAAGATAAATGTACAGGGGTTTCAATTGTGCATATCTCCAGAAAATGTAATAGGTTGGCACACTCAATTGCCAGATTTACTGTTTTTAGTGGTTCTTCCGGTGTTTGGCTTGTTGATTTTCCGGAGTGGCTATCGTTGTTAGCTAGCCAATTCTGAAATGAATTCTTATAATTTCTTTTTGGTTAAATAAAGATCATTTTTCTTTATAAAATAAAAAAATAAAAAAAATAAAAAAAATAAAAAATAAATAAATAGGGTTAATAGCACTAGTATCCCCTGAACATATAGCGAAATCGCATAGTGCCCCCTGAATTTTTTTTCCTGTCATTAAACCCCTCGAACTTCCATAAATTGGCAAAATTGGATGGATTACTAACTTCCGTCCATTTTTTGGTCATGTGCTCTTCATGTGGGTCCGTACGAAGGTCAATTATGTCATTTCATCCTGATTTAAAGAAATTTTTTTTTTAAGGAAATATTTTTTGATTAAGTGGAGATCCAGATTTGATCTCCATCGTCCATCTCATGAGATGGACGAGATGGACGATGGAGATCAAATCTGGATCTCCACCTAATCAAAAAAAAAAAAAAAAAAAAAATTTAACAACATCAACATCATCTTCTTCACCGTCCATTCTTCACAACATCATCTTCAATTCCATCTTCAAACCCAAACATCCACAACAACATCATCTTCTTCACCGTCCATCTTCTTCATTAGAACAACAAAAACCCAAACATTAACAACAACATCATCTTCTTCATTTTCAAAAAAAAACCCAAAACTCCATCTTCAATTCTTCTTCTCCACGACACCAGATCTAGGTTTCTGTTGGGTTGGTGGGTCTCACCAGACCCATCGTCAACCCGGGTCGATGCGTTTCAATGGGTTGTGGCTCAAAACCCATCGAAACCCATGCGTTTTCAGCCTACAATCCACACCAGTTGTCGTCGACCAGCACGCCGGTGCAAGTCAGTCGTCTTAGACCGTCGATCGTCGACCAGGACGAAGGCCGATCGTCCAAAACCCACAACATGGAAAGAAGAAGGAAGAAGAAGGAAGAACCCAAACCCTCCAAACCCACACGTTTTTCAACCAAAATCCAATTGGATTTGAAATGAGACAGATGGAGAATAAACCCATCACAAATGAATGAAAATAGAAGAAAAAAGAATGAAACACATGCATTTTCTTAATCCAATTCACGGATGAATGAGACAGAGAGAATAAATCTTGGTTTGGTTGCAGAGAAAATAGAAAAAAAAAATGAAAAGATTTTTTTTTTTTAATTATTTCTTTTCAGTTTTCTACTTTTCTTGTAATTTTTTATTATTTTTTTAAGTTTTGATCTCCACCCTAAGATTAATATTTTTTTAATAAATATGTAATATTTTTTTATGTAATTATTTTTCTTTTATAATTTAATTGTTTTTTTTAATTCCAATTTTACCCTTTAACTATAGCATCACGTGAAGAGCACATTACCAAAAAATGGACGGAAGTTAGTAATCCGTCCATTTTTGCCAATTTATGAAAGTTCGAGGGGTTTAATGCCAAGAAAAAAAATTCAAGGGACACTATGCGATTTTGCTATATATTCAGGAGGTATTAGTGCTATTAACCCATAAAAATAAAATAAAATAAAATAAAACTTGTATGCATGTGTTTGATGAAAACAACTACATTTGCACGCATTCAAAATAACGCCAGCAATTAATTTAATTAAATAGAGTTCTTGGAATCAAGTCTGTGGTTAGTCAACTCTACAAGTTACGACTCTATAATTCTTTTTTGGACGATTACCGAATAGGTCCCGGACATTTTTCTTAATTCCAAGTACTTTTTGACTTTTCCATTTTTTTTTTGACCAAATTAGTCTTTATATTTTTCACAAGTGACAAATCAGTCCCTCTAAGTTGGTAAAACTTAACAGATTCAAGGGTAAATTCTTACATTTACCATAAGACATTATAAATGGATACATGTACAATTAAAACCCTCACACTTGTACGTTGTACCAGGTTATTTTAAAAAGAAACCAATTTTTATGTAAAAAAATATTTAAAATATAGAATAAAATTTATTAAAATAAAAACAAATCTGTACTCCCTTTTACATTTACTTCTTCCCTTCTTCACGTCTTCTCATCTTGACCCTAACAAATTCTCTCTCTAGAACCTTATATTTCTCTCCCTAAAATCAATTTTGAACACTTGAAAAAGATTTGTTTGATTGGGTTTTGGTTGTTGTAGTAGCTTGACTAGTTTAAAGGTATGATGGGATCCGAGGATTCGAGATGGTCGCCTGGATCTCCACGGCCAGATGGAGATCCGATGGACAGTGGAGACTTTTTTCTTCACATATTCTCTTCATCAGATTAGTTTTCTGTATATTTTTTTTTAATATTTCATTTTTTTTTTCTTTTTCTATATAATTTTGTTTTTCTTCTTGACAAAATATTTTTTTTTTGTAAATTTAATTTTCACAAATTATTTTAATATAAATTATGAAACTTTTGGAAAGAAATTCTGGAAATTGAAAAAACAATGTTTAATGGATTTTGATCTATATCTTTTTAAAATTTAAAATGTTTTTATTATAAAGATGTAATAACTATTAAGCCTAAGAAGTTGCAATAATAATAATAATAAGAATAATAATAAATGTTTTTTTTATTAAAAAATAAAAGGGGAAAGCTTCTCATCTAAAAAATCCCTCCCTATTGCAGCAGAATAAAAGTATTATCTTATAATTTTAATGTTTTATAAAGATAATATAACTTAAGGGCATTAAGGTATTTTTAATATTTGAGTTAAAGTCTACCGTTTGAATTAACGGTCAAAGGGACTAACTTGGTCACTTTTAAAAAGTCAATGACCAATTTGTGCTCTAACTCTAACTCTCACAATTTACAAACTTAAATTGCCTTCTCACTGTTGTTAAAGCTCTATAATGATAATTTTTTTTTTTTTTATTAAATAATTTTATTGTATTGGATTAAATTTTTATATTGAACTTCTTTTATTTGAATTTCTTTTTTCATAAATTTTTTGTGTAGTTCTCACCATTTTGAAACATAAAAAATTAATTATATGTCATGTAGAAAAAAAAAAAAACTAAAAAAAAAAAAAAACGTAATCAATTTTTAATTAATTTAAATTTTTTTTGTCTATAATATATTTAAATATATAATTTAACTACAAATAATATTATTTTTACTCTTGCAGTATATTGAAAAATAAATGTTTTTAAAATGATATTATATATTTATTTCTTTTGGACTAATGACTGTCCTCTGTGTGTGGAGAGTCTGGTTCTGGGGGATGTCCCGCTTTCTTTGTAGCCTTTGGCTGTTCTTTTTCAAAAAAAAAAAAAAAAAAATATATTTATTTCTTTTCATAATACTGTTTTCAATTATTGTTATCAGATGCGTTTTCAACTTTTTCAACTTCTAAAAACATAAAAATCAATTTCTCGCTTTCAAATGAAAATAAAAAAACAAAAACATTAGTCCGTGAGGCAGTTGCTCGGTGTAATTGTATCAGATGATCATGAGGGCTAGGGTGGGTTTAGAAAAACTTTAATTTGTTTAAGATATTAGCAGGTCTTAAAAACTGTGAAATATTTCAAAAAAAAAAACAAAAAACAAAAAATAAAAACAAAGAATAGGTTAAGATATTCTAAAATTAAGGTTATTTATGCCCATTTTTATTGTTCTTCACTTGTTCTTGAATTTTAATTGTTTCTTTTTCTTTACACACTACACTAGCATTTGATGTTTGTTGTATTTAGGGTCTGTCCTGCAGACTGTTTTCAGTCTGTTTTCGTTTTTATTTTCTAAAAATGATTTCGAATTCGCGTCCGATAACCGTTTTTCATTTTATTTTCAAAATTCAAAAACAAAATGAAAAGCAAAACCAGTGTTAAAAGTGGAAAATTTTAAAAACAAAAAAAAAAACTTGTTTTTCATGAATTTGTTTCTGTTTTTCAAATAAAATGGGTCCCATATCATTAAATAGGTGGGTCCATGTCATTAACAATTTTTTTTTTCTTTTCCAGACAAATCGATTCTTCATCTCATCTTCTCTTCTTCTTCTTCAACTCATCTTCTTCATCTCATCATCTCATTATCTCATCTTCGTCTCTTCTTCTTATTCTTCTTCTCTTCATCTTCTCCATGATGGAAAACAAGGAGGAGTCAGCCGACGCCGGAGAGCCGCCGATCCGCTCCTCCATGCTAGTGCTGTCGATCTGCATCTCATCTGACCTTAATGCCGCTGATCTGCATCTCATCCGCCTTAGTGCCGCTGATCTGTTCCTCCAAGAGCAGATCAGCACCTATACAATTTTTAGGTTTTAATTTGTGATGGGTTTTGATGTTGTGAGTATTAATCTGAAATTTTGAATTGGGTTTTGGATTATAGAAAATAATTGAAGTTCTTGGATTTGTTTGGTTGGAGATTGGATTATAGATTTTTTTTTTTTTTTTTTTTTTTGTGAAAAGCAATATTATTCAGGCACAATCAGGCCAAAGACAACCGAAAAAAGAAAAAAAAATTACAGTATAAAAAATAATAGAAAAATTACAATTTTTGATATTTTCTGGTTATCCTACCGGACGCGTTTTTTCCGTTTTTATTTTCAAAATACAGAATCTAGTAAATGCTACCAGACGCGTATTCGGAATTCAAAAATAAAACCAAAAACACTGTTTTCATTTTCATTTTTCTTTTCGAAAAACAAAAACAGAAAACGGCTTGCAAGACGGGCCCTCACTTTTTTGGAATTGTTTTTCGTTTTTGTTTACTAATGTAGTCCAAAGATTTGAATTTTGTATTTTTGTTTAATGAAAGGAAGGATCTTTTATTTCCAAAAGATCAGATGAATATATATATATATATATTTGATAACTTCTTTATCTTTAGAGATCAGATGGTTGCACAGTGGCATCAGAAGCACCAAACGAAAAACTAGGGTTTTGGAATGTTTTTGGGGATCCCCAAACGACTAAACCAGCTCCGAAAGCAGTCCGTGAGCTACTTGCTTACCTGAAAGAACAAGAAATTGGGAAATTCTGTATTGAGGTAGCATTTAGTTCCTCTTAATTTGGATTTTATGTAGTCTTAGTAATGATGGAAGCTGCATTAGGACATGTTCATGTCTGCAACATATGTTCATTTTAGAAAATTATACTATCATTTATTTTTGGGTCTCCTTAGGCAAGGTAAATCGAAGTCTATACTATTGTATTGTATTAAAAAATTTTGAAAAAAAAAAATTGTATTAAATGATAATATGTTAAAGTTAAAAAAGAATGACAATTTAGGAAATTAGTTGTTGGTTTACATCGTAAGAAGTTTAATATGAAAAAGTTAATGTTGTCCACATGTCAAATTCCATTGGATTACAGCTAATAATACTTTATAATTCTAATTTTATTCAAATTGCTTTATTATTGGTACGTGTACAAGTTAAATTGGAATTGTCAATCGGACGCAGATTGATCAATCTTTAGACACATAATATTCGTATCCAACTCATTATAAAATAAATATTAAATAACAAGTTACTGAGATTTATTTCTTTTTTAGTTCATCAATTAAAAAAAAAAAAAAAAAGTAAATGTATTAAGATAAAATCTTTATATTAATATAAAATATAAATCAATTTTTTCCTTACAGACGTTACTGGATATTAAGCACATATTTATAAAAATATTATTTTAACGTATATTTTAATAGGTTTAGATGTTTATGTAAATAATGCCTTGATTTATTTATTAATGTAAGGGGTATTTATACATAATACATCCTAATAGACTAGGAAAGTAGTTGAGTTTTACAAATAAGGAAATAGATACAGAGGGAATTTGCATCCTCCTAATACACGGCAACACAACAGGTAGCAGTAGTGAACTAGGTGTCTTCCTGTGAACCTATGTTGCTAATATGCCCCCGCAAGATAGAGCTTCCGGCGAGGACGCCTATCTTGGATCGATGATCATGGAACTGCTTGCGAGGTAGAGCTTTGGTGAGGGAGTCAGCGAGCTGATTCTTTGTGCTAACATAGGTAACACGTAACTGGTTGCAAGCAACTTGATCTCGAACAAAGAAGAAGTCAATGGCAACATGTTTCATGCGGCTGTGGAATATAGGATTCACGTGGACATAAGTAGCACCTGCATTATCACAATAGATAACAGGAGTGACAGGGACCTGGAACTGAAGTTCATGGAGCAGGTGGCCAACCCAATTGAGTTCAGCAGCCGCCAAGGCTATGGCACGATATTCAGCTTCAGTTGAAGACCTTGCAACCGTGTGTTGCTTTTTGGAACACTAGCTGATAGGCATGGAGCCAAGGAACACGATATACGCTGTAGTAGAGCGCCGATCGTCAGGATCACTGGCCCAATCAGCATCGGCAAAGGCATGCAAGCGTAGAGGAGAGCTACGGGATATGAAGAGACCGTGGTCTAGCATGCCATTGAGATACCGGAGCACTCGCTTGACAGCATTCCAGTGGATTGTTGTTGGGCGATGCATAAACTGAGAGAGCTTATTCACGGCAAATGAGACATCAGGCCGAGTCAAGGATAGGTACTGCAAAGAACCAAGTACTTGTCTGTATTGAGTAGTGTCGGTAGGAGCACTGCCATCATTAAGTGTCAAGGATTCAGAAAGGGAGAGTGGTCTCGAAACTGACTTTGATTCAAGCATGTTAGTTTTGACCAGGATGTCACGGATATATTGCTACTGAGAGAGAAATAAACCAGTGGAGGAGCTACGCAACTCAACACCAAGGAAGAAAGAGAGTAGACCAAGATCTTTCATGGAGAACCAATGGGCCAAAGTGGTAATGAAGTCATGAACCTGAGAGTCAGAGGAGCCAGTGACAATAATGTCATCAACATAGACGAGGAGATACAGAATGTGGCCAGGATGCCGACGAATGAAGAGAGATGCATCGCAGGTGGAATTGATGAACTCGGATGTCAACAGAAAGGTGCGAAGTTTAGTATACCAAGCAAGCGGAACCTGCCGGAGACCATAGATTGCCTTTCGGAGCTTGCAAACATGATGTGGCATGGCGGAATTGGTGAAATCAAGGGGCTGCACCATGTAAACATCATCTGTAAGTGTTCCCTGCAAAAAAGCATTATTGACATCAAGTTGGCGAAGAGGCCAACCATTAGTGATAGCAATTGTTAGAATAAGTCGAACCGTGACAGGTTTCACTACAGGACTGAATGTCTCATTAAAGTCAATGCCAAGTCGTTGATGGAAACCTTTAGCCACAAGACGGGCCTTGTACCGAGCCACTGAACCATCAGGATGACGTTTGATGCAAAAAATCCATTTACAACCCACTACATTTTGGGACGGATGAGACGGAACCAACTCCCATGTGGCATTTTTCACAAGGGCATCATACTCCACACTCATGGCTTGGCGCCATTCCGAATGCTTGCGAGCTTGGGTCAAACTAATGGGTTCAGTTTGTGGGGGAGTATGGATGGTTATGTTCAGGTCAAACACTAGTTTAGGATTGAAAATGTGGCTCTTTGATCTTGTATGAATCACTCGAGGGGGCGAGGGTGGTGTGTGGTCGGTTGGTGGGTGAGGCAAGTGGGAAAGGAGCTGGGGAGAGACTATCGGTTCTAGTTGGGAGTCAGGTGTGGGAGCGGTATCAGGTGACCGACAATTGAGTGGGGTTGTGTGTGGTACCAGGTGAGGTGGCGGTGTTTGTTGCTGGCTGGGTAGAGCAGGTGAAGACACAGGGACATGAATAATGTCATGTGGGACGGTATCATGGGGTGGAGGAAAATCGGTGAAGGTTTGGTTATTATTTCCTTGAGCATACCTGACATCATGGAAAGGAGACCGAACCCAATTGTCAACAGTGGCGTGTGTTTGTGGGGACAAACGACGGACAGTCGTTGCGAAAGGAAACTCTGACTCGACAAACACAACATGACACGAGACAAAGACACGATTAGTAAGACGATCTAAACAAAGGTAGGCATTGTGTTCGGTGGAGTAACCTACAAAGACACAAGGTTTAGAGCGAGGTTGGAGTTTGTGAGATGTATATGGTCGTAACCAAGGGTAACAGAGGCAACCGAACACACGTAATTTGTGATAATTCAGATCTTTGCCAAAGAGGACACGGTACGGACTTTGGTGTTTGAGAACAGGAGTAGGCATGCGATTTATTAAGTAAACCCCAGCCTGAAAAGCTAGAGACCGGTATCTAAGGGGCACTGACGCATGGTGAAGCAGGGTTAGTGCCGTTTCCACCACATGTCGATATTTTCGTTCAGCAGTGCCTACATGTTCAGGGGTGTGTGGAGGGGATTTGAGATGTTGAATTCCCATATTTTTCAGGTCATGGCCAAGAGCTTGGGCCTCCCCACTACCATAAGAGTAAATAGTTTTGATTTTAGAGTAAAAGAAATTCTCAACAAGATATTTAAATTGTTGAAAAACCTTTGGAACCTCAGACTTATTTTTGAGTGGATAGATCCAGGTATATTTAGAAAAATAATCCACAAAGATGACATAATAATGAAAGCTATCAAACGACGAAATATGAGCCGGACCCCAAACGTCAGTAAATAAAATTTCTAATGGTTTATTGCTAGTCAAAGTTGATTTACCAAAAGGCAATATGTGACTCTTATTACATAGACACGCATGACAAGAAGAAAACGAGGACCCAGACTTAGTGACTGGAAGATGTTGTGACTGGAGGAGATTGTGGAGGACCTGGATGGATGGATGGATGTCCTAGACGGCAGTGTCATGCCAAAGGGGAGGTGACAGGATTGACAAACGCGGAATAAAGATGGACATTTGACGTTGGTTGACACTGCGAACTAGACATTGGCCAAATATAAAGATTTCCTTTATTTTGGCCTCGGACCAAGGATGCCCCCGTAGTCAAATCCTTCACAAAAAAATAGTCAGGAAAAAATTCAACATATGTGTTATTGTGTGAACAAAATTGAGAAACTTAAACCAGGTTATGGGAAATTGTAGGAGAGCACAAAACATTCTTAAAACGAAACGAGTGATCAGAATTACGCAATAAGGTAGAGCCAGTATGAGTGATAGGAATAGATTTACCGTTTCCAAGCATAATTTCCTCTGGACCACCATATTCGGAATGGAGTGACAGGTTTTGAAGACTCGAAGTCAGGTGGTGGGAAGCACCGGAGTCAAGTACCCAATTTGTGTCGGGGCGTGAGTCAGCCTGAGCAGAAGACATGTGATTGGCCTATGGCCATTGTTGGACAGTCGAAGGTGGACGAGAGTGGCATGTGTGGGCTGCGTGCCCAAGTTTGTCACATAGTTGACATGTTGGCCGATTGCTAGTGGAGGGAGATTGTGGACGCCATTAAGATTGGTGAGGCAAAGTGGAAGAATTGTTACGATAGGGACTGATGTAATTGGGATTGAAGTTGCGACCACCATTATGTGAACCACCAAAATTCTGGTAAGATCCGTGAGAGCTGCTAAAACCGAGATGAGGATGCTGACCAGCAGTATTAGAGGAGTTCCTTTGTTGTCCACAACCACGTCGATTGAAGGATCGTTGATTGAACTGAACCGTAATTGTTGGACCAGTTTTTTTCAATTCGTCACGGCGAAGAAAGGCTTCATGATCAAGGAGCTTGTCATATAGTTCTTCAAAAGAAATAGGGGTGTCACAAGCCCGAATGGCAGAGGCAAGCGACATATAGGCCGATCCCAGACCATTCAGTGTGTGGATAACTATGGCACCATCATCAATCGGATGACCAATCAGTTCAAGATCGTCAAGAATTGTCTTGATCCCTTGCATGTAATCCGCTATGGATTTGTCGTCCAAGCTAACATTCGTTAGTGAGTCAAGGAGACCGAGTTTTCGAGTATTGGATCAATTAGTATAGGCAACTTCCAGTTTTGCCCAGGCTTGAGCAGAAATGGTGGAACGAGTGACTATGGATTGCGCAGCTCCCATACATGAGACCTGTATCGCATGAAGAAGAAGTCTGTCTTGGCGAAGCCAAATCATATGGTCCGGATTGGCTGTTGACCGATCAGAAACCTGGCTACTGGTAGCTTCAGTAGAGGCTGGAATAGTTGCGAAGGGACACTGTTTGGAACCATCAAGATACCCACATAAGACCATAGCCAAAAAGAAGGTTTTCGAATTGAGATCTCCAGGCAGCATAGTTCCCTCCTTTGGTAAGTTTGATGGGAACTTGTGTGGAGTTGATGGCAATAAGTGATTGAGACTGGTGAATATTATTGTTGGTCATACCAGTGAGAGAGACTTGAGAAGCAGCAGAGATCGGACGAGCAGCGGAAGGAGAAGATGAGTCTATAATCAGGCTGGGAGAGGTCATATTGATCGGCGGTTGTAGGAGGAGAAGAGAAAAATTGAGAAGAGAATAGATGGATTTAGGGTTTTGGGATCTCAAGCTATTTCTTAGCTGAGCTTTGATACCATAATAGGTTTAGATGTTTATGTAAATAATGCCTTGATTTATTTATTAATGTAAGGGGTATTTATACATACTACATCCTAACAGACTAGGAAAGTAGTTGAGTTTTACAAATAAGGAAATAGATACATAGGGAATTTGCATCCTTAATACACGGCAACACAGCAGGTAGCAGTAGTGAACTAGGTGTCTTCCTGTGAACCTATGTTGCTAATATATTTTAAGAGCAATGTTGGAGTAAACAAAGACAAAATGAGATTGGTCTATTGGTATACCCCTCGCATCTACACCATAAAATTTGGAGTTTGAATCTATTCCCTTTCCCGAAAAAAAAAAAAAAAAAAAAAAAAAAAAAAAAAAAAAAAAAAACCCCGAATTATTGCAATATTTTTAACATAGATGAAATATTTCAACCAACCATTTAAGTATCATGCTAGGTTAAGTTCCATAATAAAGTAAGTATTTTCTAACTAATAATGAGTCTAAAAATTTACACGACACATTTCCATTAAAACTTATGTTTCCATACATTTTCTAACTAACATTGAGCCTAAAAATTTACATGACACATTTCCATTAAAACTTATCTTTCCATTAAAATATAATGTTAGGAATTGCATTTTCTAACTAACATTGAGCCTAAAAATTTACATGACACATTTCCATTAAAAGGGCAGCAGGATATGATCAGTTCCATGGCTTCCATAAGAATTGCATTCTCACCTTAAGTGGTAGGGTTAGCTGCAGCTAAAATTGATGTCTGGACTTAGCAATGTTGCTTGTATCCCTGTCTTTGTAAAAATAGACAGACTTTGAGATATTGGAGGATACCAATTTACTGATTTAACTTTTTCGGTTGATCATTTGATAACATATGCAGCACCATTTGGAAACACTATGAGCCATGTTGGAGTTAAATCCAAATACAAATATACAAGAACCTTCCTTGCAAACTCTTCTTTAATAAAAGATGTTATAGTCTCAAACTACAAAAAGTAAAAGTCATTTTATGCACAAATATACCAAGCTTACAAATAGCTAAGAGCTAAAATAAAGCAAACCAGAAATTTTTACCGAAAGGCTATTCAAAGCTACCAAAAATTGTATGCTGACCCAACTCGTCCTTTAGATCGTTTATGCTCTGCTCCAACTCGTTTATGCGACCTCCCATGTTTAATGATTTAACTTTAGTTGATCATTTGATAACATATTTTATATATAGAGCCCGAATGGTGCACATATGACACCAGCAGGCACATGAATAAACAGTAAGCGTGGCACTGTTCATGAACACAAATCTCTCTTTTTTATTTTAATCACTCAAATCAAACATTTAATTTTTTTTTTTTTAATTTGTAATTTAACCATCTCATACTTAATTAAAACAATATGTATTCTAAAAAAAAATAGAGAGTTTCTCCTTACAATTCATTATTCAATGTTTTTAGGGTTTGATGATGTGCGAACACAAAAGTTGAAAAAAATATATAAAAAAAAACTTGTTTTTTTTTTTATAAAAAATGATTTGGAATGTTTTTAGAACTTTATTGTCTTGTTTAATAATTTTAATTTAGGTTAAAATTGTCATTAAAAAAAAAGTGTGTAAACATATAATTAATAGATTATCAATAGCATTCTCAAAAAATATACCATTGGAAAGATCTAGTTAACATCTTTAAAATGATACCAATACTGATATATATATATATATAATTTTTATTTACTTATTAATTAATGTTAAACTTTTATAATAAATATTGAGATAATATTCTTTAAAGATGTTTTTTTGATGTAAAATTTGATGTGGAATATTGGAGTGAAAAAAAAAATGGTGTAAAAATATTCCCTAATTGAGTAATTGATGTAAAGTTTGGTGTGATACATTGAAGTTAGCCTAAAGAGTCGTTTGATGTCGTATTCCAAAATGAGTTTTTCGTTTTTTCCAAACTGAAAATTGTGAGAATCCGTACGAAGTTGTTTTTGGCAAAAAAATAAAAAAAAAATACCTGCATTGAGGTTCATTGGCATTAAGGTTGAGATGATGTAAAACACCAAATAGTTGCTTTCAAGATTTTGCTTTTTATTTTCTTTATAGGAATATAGGGTCCACCTGTGTGATGATTTTCTTTTTAGTTTCCTCATTTAATGATTTTTATTTTATTTTATTTTTTTGACAGGCCTAAATTGATTTTGTTTATACGAAAATGAATGATTTAATAATTTATTAATTAAGAATTGAAATATAATAAAAGATATTCTAATCAATCATATTATAATATTAATAAGAATGGTCTCGAAATTTTTTTATATATATAATAATAATTATATGTCATGTAGAAAAAAAATTAAAAAACACAAATCAATTTTTAATTAATTTAAATTGTTTTTGTCTATAATATATTTATATATATAATTTAACTACAAATTTGTGTGTGTGTGTGTGTGTGTGTGTGTGTGTGTTTTATGTAATCATCTGTCGAGTAATTGATGTGGTTTTCATTTAGAGAAAATACTGAAAAAGACTTGAGAGAGACATCTATTTCATTTCCATGTTAAACAATATTAACAAGGCAATATCTGCTAATTAATATCAACAAAACTTTAATTGAGATATGATCAATGCAAAAGACTACTATTGATCCTATAACTCAAGTCTTAATTCCAGCGAGTTTAGTTGGTAGTTGAGTTTTCCGGTTCATTGGAAAGAGTAGCTTGTTCAAAGTGGCTGTAAACAGCCTGAAAGGCATGAGCAGAAGCTCTTGAGAATTCAATCAATGCCTGAAATACATTGGGGAGGCTTGTTTTCAGGTTGTTCAGAGTCATGGCCCTAGTGTCCTGAACTGATTTCTGATATTTGGCCTTTTCAGCTTCCACTCGCTCCTTCAAGGCTATGATTTTCGAGCGTTTGAGGGATACAGGATGCTTAGGGCTCAGATTTGATTGAGCCACTTCAACAGTAGAGCTCCCTTCGAGCCTTTCCTCAGTCGTCTCAGCAACTGAATTCACCTCCCTTTGCAACCTTCTCTCCATCTCAGCAAGTGAATTCAACTCCTTTTCCAACCTTCTCTCCAGTCTATCAGATTTTTTTTGCAGGTTTAGTTCCTCCATCTGCTGCTGGAAGATTGCTTGAATGGCTAATAAAAAGCTCTTAATGGCCTCCGATAGTACCTGTAAGAACAACGGATCAACAAAAATTACCTTCTCAAAGTGAGCACAACAGAGAGAATTTAACATAACAAAGTGCTATGCAAAGGGTCACCATAGGAATTCATTATCTTTTTCAACCTTAAAAACTTATAGGTTCTACCAAGACACTGTTCACACTCAAAATTTAGACAGCCAAAAGTGTTATCTTGATTAAATGATATTCAATAAGATGAAGAGTTGATCATCTCTCCAGAATTCAATTAGGATCTAGAAGCAAGCTGCTTGATATAAATCTTTTGTATTTATTATTATTTTGCAAACTGCGTGGCAATGGGCAAGCTAATGTAACCTGTCAACTGATCAATGTAAAAATGAAAACAATGTGACACAAGGGTGCAGTAAACTATGTATACGGTTTTGATAATAATTGACAATATTAATATAAGGAAACATAGTAATATTGAAAAGAGCGTTATAGCAAAAGTACCTTCTCAGGTAATTTGTCAAAGACAAGCTGCCAATCTTGACAGAACTTGAGAATAGCAGATGAGTGATGGCTCTGTTGATGGTCATCCACAAGGCAATCGGTGAGCTGAATCCATCGACAAAGGGTTTTTACATACTCTCGTTGGGATATTGTAAGCATGCAGAAACTGCTGTACCAGTAATTGACCTCAGTTTCAAGCTGTGATGTGGCCTGGAGATGGTATTCAGAAGTAGAGTCCATGTTTTGAATGTCAATGAGATGATTCAATCTTTGGGATATATAGTTTTGAACTTGATGACATTCGTACATTGTTCTCCACGTATGCATAAGCCTACAAAAAATACAAGCAAATATGACTAAGAAAAAGGGAGGAAATAGCAGTTTTATATGGTATTTTAACTTCATAGACATTAGCTTTCACTCATAACGAAAGGATATAAAAGACATCTTATTTATTAGTTGAACCAACCACCCAAAGGGAAGGTTCCTCATCAATGAAATTTAACATAGATGATTCATAACATGGCAATATGCATCAACTTTGTTTGAAACCAAATGTGCATTATCACACATTTTGGGGACCAGAGAACTTAATCATAGCTAACTAGCTAAGTTCTTGGAGTTTCAAGATCCATTCCCATACTCTACAACAAATATGCAAATTCCAATTGATATAAGAATGTATAAAGGATATCAGAATCGATAACTTTTACCCAGAAATTAATGTAACCAACTGAGGATAGAGTTCTCTGTTGATGAGATTCAATATGGATGAACAAGTCTCGCTAATAGAATATTGCAGGCGTCTTATCTCAGACTCCAAGCTCTCAACACATGATCGAGTTTTCTCAGTCTTGGGGTGGTTTTCGTCTTCTTGTCTTTGCAGTAGTATTGATTTCCTCTCATGTTCCAATTTGGCCATTTCTTCCTCCTACACAATATCATGATCAAGTCTGTAAGGACAGTAGCTATATTTAGAGTAGGAAAAAGAAACAGAAAACAAAGAAAAGGAGGCATAATTCAACAGTTAGCCATCCTTAACACAACCAAATGAAGCCGCATGAAATGCTGAAACCTTGCCGGAACCAAACAATTTATATATATATATTGTTTTCTGCGGACAAGGACGCATGAAAAAGTAAGGAAATATATCTCAACAACATGATTCAAGCAGGAACAACATTGTACCATAACTAGCTCAATTACAAAAGAGAAGTTGATTCATATAAGCCTGAATTTGAAAGGTTATTAGACATTACAGAAGAATTTATTTGAGAATCACGACTCTGAATAGTGATTATTCATGTACAGATCTGCCAATCATGAGTCCATTCTTACCTTTACTTCTTTGTAGAGTTTCTGCTCTGCAGCATATAGTTTTTCAAGAGTTATGGAATGAGCTCCGGGCTTGCATGGTTCACTAGAGCCACAGAAGTCGGTAGCACCATCACCGTGTGAAGATTGAAGTGACTTAAAAGACCAACTCCATGATAATGCACTGAAGACCTTAGCAGAATTGCTCCTCTTCCCTGCAAAAGATACCATTGCTAAAGATGAACACGAAAACTATGATGATAAAAACAAGAAAAGACTTACAATACAAACCTACATACATATATGAAAATAGTAAGCAGTATACAATCATCGGACAGTGGCTATTTGCAGCACCAAATCACTCGTAAAATAGTCTGTCACATTAAACATTTAAAGTAAATCGCTTCAAGACTCTTTTTTTTCAGAGGTAGGTGGTATTTTTTTATTATTATTATTATTTTTTATTTTTTTTTTTTGAGAAAACTTTACAAAATTTCACTAAAGGAGAAAAGGTATGGGTGAACAAGCTGTCCACGGAACAGGAAATTATTGGCATGAAATTGACCCTTTGTAAAGAGAGCTGAAAATACAAAATTTCTATCACAAAAACCTATCTCTCTACACATTAATGATATCAGCAAAAACAAAAAACTAGGTTGTAGCTTCTTCCTCAGTTTAATGTACAACAATATGACAAGCTGATAGTTATCGGGTGCTCCAAGATTCTATTATAAATATCTGAATTGATGTTATATTTATAGAAGGAGCCAGAACTTACTCTTGTTTTCATTGATGTTCAGTGGAAGATAAGTGTCCCCTTTGTTGATGTTCATTAGAACAGCTATTTTCTTTCCACAACCTGACGCTTTCAAGAAATAATCATCTAATTCATTAATAATACCATCCAGGGTCTTCTTACTACATACTACCATGGCCATATCTTCAGTGTCTTTAGTACAAAAGCTCATCGTAGATGAGTTATCATCAACCACTTCTACGGAGTGCGACTTCTTGGCGACTGGATTAGAAACAACTTTCTCTTCTTGATCGTCTTCCTCAAATTCTGTTTTCGTTTCTGCCCAATTTTCCTCTTCAATTTGTTCTACCTCTTCACTTTGCTCGTGGTATGGAACTGGAAAAATTTTCTCCCAGTACTCCAACTGTGAGCTTGAAATTGTATCAGAAGGCTGGGTACCACAATCAATTTCATTGATTTCTATGCTCTCTTCTCTGGCAGTTCCATCTTTTTGGTAATCATCAACCTTACTCCGATCAGGACTATATGGAGGTGGTGGTGGGGGTGGAAGGGAAGGAGGCAAAATAGGAGGTGGTGAAGTAGGCAACGCCAGGGGATATGATGTATCTTCAATTTCTAATGACTCTGATTCAGTGAATTGCCTAAGAGTTACACCAGTATTCTTTAATGCTCTCAAATAATCCAATTGAGCATCAACAAATTCTTCTCTAACCCCCAGCAAATGTTTCATCAACCTCTTTCTCTCCCTGCAAATCTGCACTCTCTCGTCCTTATCAATCCTCGATGCGACACACCCCATTCTTCAAAGAAAAAATTTCTCTATCTTGAAAAATATAACAGATAATACAAACTCAGATGCAGAATCAATTTTTTGTAATTTTATACGAAAAGATCAACAACAATAACAATAAATAAGACTAAACTATTGAAATTTCCAAATGGAGATCAACTTCTCATATTGTGTTCAGCTCAAATGATCATCATATTATCTGCAGAAGACAACTAAACTAATCTAAACAGTAAGCACACCTCCCCCATAAAAAAAAAAATCTAAAACTCTAGCACTACTAAACCCATTCACATATTACTAAGTTGGGTATGGTTTCTTCAACAAAATTTTCACAGAAAATCAATTACAAAAAAGCATACAACAAATAAAAGATAAAATACATAGTTACATACCCACAAAGCTGGAAGTAACCGATGCCTCCTAGTTCACAGATTTAGACCAACAAAAGTGATCTCCATCCATATCCAAAGATAAATTAAAACCCAGAACCTGAAATCTGTACTCTGTAGTTTATACTTGCTCTGCATGCATTCCCATTTCAGCTGAATCAGTGCTGTCAAAAGAAAACAAAATGAGAACCCAGCTCGAAAATCTTATTATCTTTCACAAACAAACAAACAAGCAAAGACAGATACAGAAACACGAAATAAAAGATAAAGAAAAACCCATTTAAAAAATAAAGTTAAAGTACAAGAAGAAGACAAGAAAACAAAACAATGGTACTGACATGGAAACTGCAAGAGAAAGAACGAGACTGGTGCCTGTTTTTTTTTTTTTATATATTTTTCACAAACCACCCAATGCTTCTACTGCAATTACATAAAACTACAACGAACTTGGTTATATGGGGCTGAAACGTCAACAGAGGAAGAGAGGATTAGCCCAGTTTGAAGAGTGTTGATTGGTTCGAATGGGTCATAATATATCTTATTAGCTCGAGACACGAGGAGAGAAAGTAAGTGAGGAGAAGCATCCAAAGTTGAAGAACAGAGGCGCATTTTAGCAGCCACTCAACTCTTTAAGTCCCTTTATTAAATTCTTGCTCCTTAAGCTTTCTTCAGATAAATAATGGCGCCATGTCACCAATCAATATGTCGCTAAGTCGCTTTGCGCATTATCCGTGTTAGTCGTGGGCCTCGTGCTTTCTTTTAATGTATATAAATATAGAGTAACTTTCAGGTGGCCGGATTTTCCGTATGGAATCGTCGATTACTAGAGGTAGTTATCGGATTGATACTGATACTTATTAGATTACCATCGATAACAATCAATGATTCCGTACGAAAGATCCTACACTTGAAAATTTTTGGATTGATACCAATACTTATTGGATTACCATAAAGTTATGGAGAAAATTGAAAGAGCTAAAATTTGAAAGTTAGAGAAAGTTAGAAGTTCGACAGAGAAAGTCATTAGTGAGTAACGAAACAGTTTTTATTTTAATTTGGACATTTACCAAATAAGTTCTGAACTTTTTAAAAAATTCAAATAGTTTATGATTTTTATAAAAGTGACCAAATTGACCCTCATGTTTTGTTCGAGGGTTAAATTAGTCCATAAATTTTTAAAAGCGTCTAAATCAATCTCTCTAATGGTCAAACCAGTGTTAAATATAAGTATAACTATGGACTTTGATGGTTTTGGCGACTTTGACGGTTTTGGTGAAAATACACTAATACACTTGGTTTATCTTATTGAAATAAAACTATTTTTTTATCTTTTGTGTATACATACTTTTTTGCCCTCAATTTATCAATATAATTACAAAATAAAACATAAAATATTATTACAATGAAATGTCAATTTTACCCTTTATAAAAAAAATTATGAGATTTTAACTTTACAATCCACTTTTATCTTTTAACACTCTTTTACCAAAAACATTCTACCTTGAAAACTTAAATTTTAAAAAATTCTAAATACACTTCATTTTTTCTAAATGTATCCTTTTAATCTTTTAACACTTACATTTCATTTTAAGATATTACGATTTTACGTTATTATCATTTTTATATTATCTTTTAATTGATCATCTTTATTTTTCAGCTTTCACATATTAAGATTTACACAAATTTTGCATTTCAAAGGAGCTTGCATGTATTGTGTTTAGCATTCAATTTTTTTCTTTGAAAAAGAATTTTCTAAAACTTTCTTTGCAATCAAACAAGGATATGGGCAAAATGTTTTCACTACCTTCGATTTCAAATTTTGGATTATTGAGAATTCAGCTTTTGGAAAAATTAGAATTTCGCTTTAAAACAATTCATCATGTTTTTAACTAATTATAAATTATTCATTGTGACAAATCAAAAGATGAATTTTTTTTTATATTAAAAAATGACTTTGTAGTGCAGGCAATTGCATGATGAGCAAAGGTTATTTGCTGATGACATTTTCCAAACCGGTTAAGTTATCAAGATCACTCTCTGCAATACTTAGACTCTCTCTCTCACACACACTTTTTCTATTGTCAGTTCATTCTGATATAAAATATATTAGGACGAAAAATGTAGACTATTAAATTTACATACTTTGACTCAATGTGTATGCACTTGTCAAAACTTTTTCATAATCTATGATCCTCATTCTTCGTCCTGATATATTTTATATCAAGATGAATTGACAGTAGAAAAACTTTCTCTCTAAAATAAATATTAATAATTGTATTAAAATAAAGAAAAGCTAATGGAAATTTTTAGACCGCATACCATGAAACTTCAAAATTTTAAAGAAAAGTTTTTTCAAGGCTTGTGAAACACAAAAGGAGAAGAGAAATAATATTAGGACTAATTAAAAAAAAAAGGGGGGGGGGGGGGGGGGGGGTGGTGGTGGTTTATAATGTGTTTAGAACTTTTTATCCTTTTTAGTAATTTTAGTTAAGGTTATAATTATTATTTACAAAATAAAATAAAATGGTATAATATGATATTTAATGGATTGTCGATAGCATTATTAAAAAATTATTAACAAATTTAATAAGGCAATGTCAATTTTAACCTTCATCATGGTTCAAAATTAGAATAGGAAGAGAATCTGAGACGAAAGAAAGAGAGGGCTTATGCTGGATCTATAGCCGCTAATGTATTTTTAGATAGCAACAACTTGAACATGAAACATCATCGGGTTAAACTAGCATCCTTTGCACCCAACCACATTAGGCGGTGGTGACTCGTATGTGTATTGTTAACTCAATTTTAATTTTATTTTTATTGAAGAAAAAAAAAAAAAAAGGTGTCCACAGTTTTGGATGGAGATTCAGATGCGTACATTAGCAGTAATAGAAGATTAGAAGGACAAGTCATTAGTGTTAAAGTGATGTGGAAAAGAAGCCAAAACCAATTCGTTGAGGGTTGAACGACCGATTTGTCAACTTTCTTTTCTTTTATTTTTAACTTTTTAAAAAGCACTTTAATTAAAAGCCTGTTTCTTCTAATAATTTGGACTCATAAGTTGATCTTCTGATGTCCGCTGTTGTTTATTTTTTTGTCACATCACATCACTGCCTTTAATCATTTTATTTTTTTTTAATTATAACAACCGTGGAAACCTAACGAGATTAAACTCCCATCCCGGCAACTCTCATAATTGGGTATACTTAGAGTTTAATAACTAAGGTAAGACAAATTAATATATATATACATACCATGGTAAGACTTGAACCTTGGTAGTGGAACATCCCTCGGGAGACTCCGACCACCAAAACAATCATGTTTTATATGTGTATATATATATATACATAGATATTTTCCATAATATATAAAGATGGAAAAAAGCTTCACTATGATATTTTCCAAAATTAATTAAGTAACAACCAAAGTAACTATTTATAAGAATTGTAAAGTAAAAGAAACATTCTTTTTTAGAAAAAGAAATTTAAGGTAAGCACCAATTTTAATCGAATCATCTTAACTATGATAAAACTTAAAAGTTAAATTTTTTTGGGAGATTTGTTAAAAAAGACCCTGATTTTTGATCAAATGCCAAATTAAACTCTGGTTTGAATAATTAGTAAAAATACCCCTACCATTAGTTAAGTTGACCGTCAAACTTAACTGTTTTGTTGCCAATATTGCATTCCGTATCAACTAATCCATTGAGAAATGACCAAAATAAAAGGACGACAATTTTGTACAGATCGCATAGACATTAGACGTGTGTGCCAAAAGCCTAAACTCGAACAGATTTTCCATGATATATATGTAACAAAGTGAAGCTCCACTCCAAAATAAACTGAAGCAAGCATTATGAAAACAGACTTGAAATAACCATGCAATATTTCAGCTGTCTTAGCAGTGATCAGAATTCAAACTACAACAGAAAAACGGAATTAATCTCCAGAAGTCGAAAAAAGACACTCAGTTTTGCTTCCGTCACAATTATTATTAAACCAATACAAAGGGGAACTCAAAGGAACTTCCTGTAAGGCCTCCCTGCATCTTCATCTTGCATATGCTGTCACATTGGAATAACAATGTCAGGAAAATCAATTGAATGGACAGACAAAGAAATAACTTTAAAAATGACTATACAGTGAACAGTAATAATATCGGAGTTCATATACTATTGGTCATATTAACATAAATCGATGCCTTTACAAGTTCATGCCCAACAAGTATGCCCCATTGCAATCTTTTAATAATATTGCCTTCTTATACTTACATGAACAAATTCTCCTCTTTATACTGATTTAAAAATCATACAAACACAAGAGGAGTCTTATTTTCAGTCAAAAAGAATGAAGAAAGTTTTATTTCAGATAAGATATTTATAGTAGAACTGGTCCCAATGAGAATCAGCCTCCAAAAAGTACATGTAAGCTTCTTCATTTACCTATACTTCTCTGTCAGCCAAACCAAGCACTGTTGAAAGGAAATCTAAAAACTATCATGGTGAACGTAATTAATCCAATCCTATATATGTTACTTTCTAGACCAAGAGGTAACTTATAGCCGATATGTTAACTCAAGTTGGCAGGCTAGGATTAGAAATCCATTTTTTGTTGTATTGTGTACAGGGACTTTCAAGCTTTGGGCCACAATAATCTAAGGGTTGGCTGACGATTAAGGTTGACTTGTGTTAGATTTTCGACTTACCCAACCTAAAACTAATTTGCAGTCCCAATAACAGAAGTAGATATGATAAGAAGCTTCAAAAATATTTTTATTCTTAGAACGTAATGGATGTTTTTGAGTCCTTACCTATAAGCTTAAGTTTTGGGGTTAATAAATTACATAACACGGTTCGATTTGACCAAGAGCTCTTCCACTTGAATCCCCCTACATAATTGAACATCTATTTGCAGTTCTTTTTGCATTGGATCCAAATTTTGGGCTTGGTTCACAAAACAATCCAGTTAAATATAATCTTAAACATTATAAAGTATGTTGGAGCTTCATTACTGTTGATGGAGCTTTACTATAAGCTTAAACTTTTGGATTTATTATAACTTACTACTACACCCCTAAATTTGTTAACAAGGCATTTGGTATTCCATTTTCAACATGACTTGAGCATCCTACAACATTTATAACACATACTCAGGCATCTCATGCAACACATTAATTGAACACTTCCTCTTAACAGATTGATTGTCCAAATCTAAGAGTAGATAATGAAGGCACTTGTGATATTCTAATGTAATATTAAATGAGACAGATTCCTAGATTTCAAAATTTAGTGAAGCCACAAATTCTAAGGCTTCCTTCAAAAGTCATACTCATAAAAAGCTTCTAATAAGTATACAATTGTCTTTCCAAGCATTGGCTTTAGGAGTTGAGGCTTGAGCCATTCATTTGCTTGCTAAGACAAAAGGAGAATAGGACGTCCTTCAAATATTTGTCAAGAAATTCACCCAATAGAACTAGTAATCCCAATCCAACATGAACTCTGCTCCATATTTTACTACCTTCCATTATTAATAAAGCATGAACAGCACCTTCAAAATAGAATTTTTTTTACCCCAACAGTCACACTTCTACACTTGGTATCACTACAACTCTGTCCACAAACCTAAATTCCATTGCAAAATGAAGCTGCAGTGCTGACAGCACAAACCAGTCTACCATGAAAATCCTCAAAGAAATTCTGAGACAAACTCAATAGAAACTCATGCATTTTCAATAAACCTTCCTTCTGACCTCATTATTTTACAAATAAAACCACATGTCTCCTAATTTTTCAATTAATGAATAAGTTAGGCTGATTTTTTACTATAAATCCCAGTGACATGGTGTGCTTATACCTAGCTAATGAAATACAACTAACACAACGCCTACCAGACTCTCAAGTACCCACCATTCCCACTTAGAATTTGTGCCCCAAAATAGGTTTGTCTCTAATTGAATATTTGATGCTATCTTTTAAAATGATAACCATCTATAAAGAACCAAGAATGTCCTTGAAGCCTCAACTCTAACTAGCAGAAAGAATCGATAAACGTCCTAATATCTTCAAGCCAAGCAGCCAACACCCCCCAAGCTTATATTCAGTCTTATAGTTAAGAAACATAATTACGTACCTAAAGTAAACAATGGATCACGCACGATGCAATATTCACAAATCCCTCGTATAGTATAAATTTTATTTACTTATTCGGCGATCAAATATCATTTCAAAGTTCATAAAAATAACTGCAATTAGGGTTCCAAAAACTATGAATCATACACATAAACAGAAATTAATTGTAAATAGATCTAAAAGCGAGAGGTTTGATTAATTACGAATTCTTTGACGATGCCCTTGTAGACGAAGATGGGAATAGCGATGCCGAAAATGCCAATCAGAGCAAAGTTGCGGCGTGTCCACCTGAAATTGTGCTCCAGATTCTCTCTCGCTGAACCCCACTCTTCTATGAACCTGTTTTTGTTAGCCTCCATTCCTCCACCCATTTTCAACTCTCTCTCTCTCACTCTGTTACTCTTGCCTTGTCACCCCAAAATCCCAAATGCTACTACCTCGAATTGATCCACACTTGTTCAAGTCTTTTTACTCTTTGTTTTTCTTTAGTATGTATTTGATGCTTATAAATGATCTTTGTTGGGCTTCAAATGGGCTCTAAATGCCAATTTAGTATGGATCGATATCGGTTTGGTTTATAGGCCCATTTTCGGTTTTTGAAACCTAAATAGTAATATTAAAAAAGAAACCTAAATAGTAAATATAACTTTTTTAAAAAATAATTTCTTTTTTAACTATTACAGTATGTTAGGATTAGGAGAAGGGGAATGACTCAAACCCACCACCTCTTGGTGATAGGTTTAGGGATTTACCCAAGGCCGGTCCTGACTTTTTAGAGGCTCGGGGCGAAAATCTAAAATAGATCATTTGTTTGGTTGTTTTCAATATATATCACCTTTGGTGAAATTTAATGGCATTTATTTGATTTTGAAGTGATTTTTTTTGTATGGATGATACAAAGAATGCAATGCACTTGTGAAAAAAAGAATTGAAAAATTTTCAGGTATAAAAACTATTTTTTCCGGCTTTATTAAAGGTAAAACATTTTTTTTTTTCTAAAAATTATTACAGATAAAACATTTTTTAAAAATAGCAAAATATTGGAAATATATAATTCTTGAATCTAAAAAATTCTCAAATTTTTACTAGGTGTATATTTTAATTTTCTTATGGCGTATGCAAAAAATGTCATCAAAATACAATAAATTTCAAGAAATTTTATTAATTGTGTTCAATGTATTAAAGTAAGGAAGTACTCATTTGAAAAGTTCTCTCTCTCTCTCTCTCTCTCTCTCTCTCTCTCTCTCTCTCTCTCTCTCTCTCTCTCTCTCTCTCTCTCTCTCTCTCTCTCTCTCTCTAAATATATATGGAAAATCGTATTTTATTCCTTGTAGTTTGCCTTAATCTGCGTTTAGTCCACGGTTTTTTCATATTGTAAATTTTAGTCCACCTTTCTTTGACAATATGTATTTTAGTCCCTACCGTCCAATTCTGTTAAGGTTCCGTCAAGTCAACGAGGGTCAATGAGGGTAAAAATAACTAATGGTTTTTTTTTTTTTTTAGCATTCTTGTGTTCTTGGTTTGGTGATGATTAAATACGTGAACTAATGGGGTTTTTTTTTTTTTTTTTTTTTTTGGTGTGTTAGTGTTCTTGTGTTCTTGGTTTGGGTTTCTGATGGTGTTTGTGTTCTTGGTTTGGTGATGATGATATTTGGATGATTGTGGTTTGTAACACCCAGACCACTTCATGGTGTTTGTGTTCTTGATTTTCTGGGTTTGAATGGGTTCATTTGATTTTTTAGCCGAAAATGATTTTTTGGATTTGAAAGGGTTTTTTCATTTTTGATTTTTAATTTTTTGTTATTATTAAATAATAATAATAAAGACAAAAAGATAAAATTAAGGGTAAAATGGTCTTTTCAATGGGATCAGCAACCTTCAGGGGCATTAAGGTCATTTAACCAGTTTGACATGATAGAATCTGTGAAGGTTGCATTAAGGTCATTTAACCAGCCTGGTCTTTTAACGGATTCTGTCACAGAAAAACTAAATATTACAATTCTAAAAAACCGTGGACTAAACGCAGATTAAGGCAAACTACGAGGACTAAAAGACAATTCCCCCTATACACACACACACACACACACTTGTTTTTCATATATTTGGCCCGAAAATGATAATTTCACCAAATATAAAATGATATCATAGAATAAATACATTTGTTAAGACAAATAAATTTCTCATAACTTAAAAACAAAATTTAACAAGAAATACTAAACAAACATTTCAAATGCAAGCTTGGAAGTAAGATATAAAAATACATTTTACTAAGTCAAGTTTTCTACTTTTAAATATTTCAGATCATTTGAAAAAAAGAAAAAAAAAAAAAAAAAAAAAAAACAAATAAAACATTTGAATGAATTTCTTATTAGACTATTCATACCTAACTACTACCTAAGGATTAAAAAACAAATAGGTCTCTCTACCCAAAAAAAAAAAAAAAAAACAAATAGGTCTTAAGAGAAAAAAAAAATGGTTTCAATTTCATATTGGACCAATTTAAAATAGATGAAAAATTAGGTACAACCTTTATACGAGGCACAAATTTGGTTTAGGTAAATAAAAGAGAAAAATTACATTTAATTCTCGGCCTTTTTTTTTTTTTTTTTAAATAATAATAATAATTTGGCCCAAGCAATTATCATTATTCATTCATGTTATAGCAAAAAAATTGGGCCCCCAAGGCGATTGCCTCTCCGGTCATGCCTCATGTCGGGTCACCGAATCAACCTGATATATCAAATTTTAAAGGCATTTGTTTGACAAATAAAAAGATCTTTTAAATTTTAAAATCTCTTCGTTCAACATTGAAGTGAAGGCAAAGAGACGTTCTTTCGCCTAGCACCGGGAGCTCATTCGATATTTTCCTTTTTTTAGCATCGAGGATCCCGGACTTCATCCAAGCACCTATCAGCTTGTTTTCCTCAACTGCATGACTCACCATGGCCTATATGTTGGATCGTGGAGTATGATAGATAGGAAACCAGCTCATTGGACATATTATTTTTCATTTGGAGACTAGGTATAAAGCTGCGGCAATTAGGGACATTAATGGGCAAGTTTCTAAAATCAATGGAAATGGCATCTCCTTCTGTGTGAGACTTGATATGAAGATGAAGAGATCTTATGAATCTCATGTCGAGGGAGATTTAATTGAATTTTTGACTAAAAGAGTGGAGGAAATGCACATGGACAACAGCGATATTGTGAAGGTTGAGTCCATTGTCAATGAAGTGTAATTTTGAGTAATTTTGGTTACATTTCATAGGCTTACAACGTATTAACAAAGTGAGTGAAAGAAAGAAGGTTAATTACTACACAGTTATTTTGGCTACACATATTTTAAATAATTGTAAATGAAGTGTAGCAACATTAATGACTTTTTGGAATGTCTTTTTGGTTTACTATCTAAACTGGTGAATGATATAAATATTTGTTTATGAGTGCTAAATATAATGATATACATATTGTTGTGTATTAAAAGAGCAGTAGAACAAATATTTTCAAAAAAAAAAAAAAAACTTAGGGACTAAATTAATTTACATTGTCGAGATGCTTATCTCTTTTAGATACAAGAATATGTTTTTATTATCCATGGTAATTATAATAGTTTATATCTACGAACTACAAATGATGATATAAATATTCACTATGGTCGTTGTCTGATAGTCCGATAAATGTAGACTCAATTATCTAACTGGTTTATTTAAAGAAGGTGATGATGTGTTAACATTTGACAAGGAGTTGCTGAAGAAGTTTGATAGTAACAAGAAAGTGTTTGTTAAAATAACTGAGAGAGAAACCAGTGTTTGGTAGATGAGAAAATTATTGAGAAAATCTCCATTGAAGAGAGAGAGTTTTCTAATATTGATTTTCTGAATATTTCAGTTACAAAGCTCTCAATATATATACAGAAAGGTTTCGAGATCACACACTTTCTGTGAGAGCATTACATCAGTAAAGTTTGTTATTAATGGACAATTAACAGAGTACTAACAGCTAACTAACTTTCATCTAACTTTCATCACAGTCAGGCATTAGGAAACTAACGCCTTCCAGTTCTACCGTTATTATTCTGATGCTCTGTTTTGTGTCATTCCTTAGGCTGTAGACTTCCATTACAAATATTATGTTCTTTGATGCTGGGCACACTTGTAGGTGTCACATGGACATCAATATGTGACTTCCTTAGGGTAGCAACATTAATGACTTTTTGGAATGTCTTTTTGGTTTACTATCCTAAAATGGCGAATGATATAAATATTTGTTTATGAGTGCTAAATATAATGATATACATATAGTTGTGTATTAAAAGAGCAGTAGAACAAATATTTTCCAAAAAAAAAAATAAAAATAAAAATAAAATCATAGGGACTAAATTAATTTACATCGTCGAGATGCTTATCTCTTTCAGATACAAGAATATGATTTTATTATCCATGGTAATTATAATAGTTTATATCTACTGGATTACAAATGATGATATAAATATTCACTATGGTCGTTGTCTGATAGTCCGATAAATGTAGACTCAATTATCTAACTGGTTTTATTTAAAGAAGGTGATGGTTGTGTTAACATTTGACAAGGAGTTGATGGCAATTTCTTAATTATCACATTTAGATTTTACATTTGTTAACTAGTGCAGATCAACTATATGGTAAGTTTTTTTTTTTTTCCTTCAACTCGAATTGTGATATTTCAATTTAATTTGTCATATGTTTATTTGTGATATTTCAATTTAACTTGTCATATGCTTTTAATATTCTAGGATGCTTTTCCCCTGGTAGGATGCTTGTCATATATACATTCACTATGGTCATTGTCCGTGATAGTCTGGTAGATATAGAATTAATTACCCTCACTAGTACTAGCACCGATCAATTCCGCTTTGGGGGACCACTTCGCCAGTGATCTTTTACAGCTAGAAGAAACCGGAGATATTCCTTTCTGTTTTGTAATATAACCTATTGTTAACTATGAGACATACCAGGTTTTGTTACAGTCTTATCGATCAACTTTTGTGTATAAAATATATTTGAATGCGAGATCCCAAGAACATCAATCAACTTCGGTGTGTAAAAAAAAACTTATTTTTATGAGTTAAATTGTCTAGTCTATACTTGTATTATATTCTTAGATATGACTTATTGGGATATGAGTTATTTTAAAGTAGACCCAGTTAACTTAACAAAATAAACTAAAAAAAATAAGAAGTATAAATACAAGTTTAAAAAATCCTTTGTCTTTATTTGAAATATGGGTTGGTTTGGGTTGTATGAATTTTATTTTAAGTAACCCAAACCAAACCCATCTTTGATCGGTTTGTCCAATAACAAACAGATTCATGTTTTTTTTAATATGTGTAATTGAACCAACCCGTAAAGTTTGGGTTGGGTTAAGCGGATTGGATTGGTTTGGAGGTTTTTGCACACCCCTACAGTTGGAATGGTTTATATTATTATTATTATTATTATTATTTGGTTAGATATATAAACATGATTATAAGTTTATAACATTTGGAATTATGAAAATGTGATATTTATCAAGATGCATATTGCAATTTTCTAAAACCATATTGAATTGAACCAAAAAAAAAAAAAAAAGAATTTTGAGATTTAAGACCAAACACAATAGGTATATATTTATATAAAATTCACATATTAATTTAACTTCTTACAATTTTTCTCCTGTAACTTAAAAACTGAAGATATATCTTTACTCTTCTTATTTTTTTTAAATAAAAATATTTTATTATTTATAATTTTTACCTATGTAGTATTCAATTTGTAATTTTTTTTAATTATCATTTTACATCTATATTTTTTTATCGTGTCTTGTATTGTTATTTGTTAACGTGTGATCTAAAGACAAACAATAAGGTTATTTATTGGTAATTTGGTATCGATAATTTACTTAGATAAAAAGATAAAATGCACAAACTCTCAAATCTATAGACAAATTTAAAGATATATTGTATTAATAGGATGTCCAGGATGTATTTATTTTAATAATGTAATATAAGGGTATTATCGGTATTTTAAAAATACTGATTTGGAGTACATATGATTTTTAAAGGGGTCCAATAATAATAATAACTCGGTCACCTTGGGCTTTCGCAACAGGGACCATTGTTAAATTTCAGCCCATTTCATGGGTAACAAGCAACGACGTCATTTTTTCTATTGTGATAAGTGGGCCGGGCCCAAAACACGAAGAAGGACTTCTCAGGCCCAAATATGCAAATAAGAAGTCCATTCCATCATTTTACCAAACATATCCTCTCTAAAGGCTCCTCCTTGGAAGTCACGTTACAAGATTTACTCCTGAGTCCCCACTCCCCACACCCATCTTACAAATTTAATAGTTGAGTATAATACCAAAATTATCCTTCAATATTATATCAGTTTTCTTTCTACATTATTTTGTTATATAAAACCTTTAAAAAGTTGCAGTTTTGTAGTTCTGTAGTTTTGTAGGAAGAATATACCAAAAAGTTTTCTCCTTCAGTCTCTCATGGCTTCTCTAGAAAATATGTTTTAATATTATTCATTGTGATTCCGGCCAATCAAGTTATAAATGGCTTTGAATTAGGGTAGTGATGGATTAGGCATCATCTGGGATTCTGGGTCGAGAAGTATTTTTATTTTATTTAAAGTGAATGATTATGTCATTTTAAGTAATTTGATATATAGACATTTTAGTTATAAATCTTTTTTTTTTTTTTTTTTTATAATAGAACGCAATTATTTTTTTCTGATTTTTTTTATAAAAATTTTCATAATAGTGGAATAATGGCTATTTTAATATTTTCAATTCATACGGTTAATAATATGACGGAAAAATAATTAATTATGTATGTTTGGGCGGCCTAGAATTTTTTTTTTTTTTTTTTTCTTCTTTGTTTGGATAACAATGCTTAATCCACTTGACTTGTTTATGATAACTTAGTATGGGAAATTTGGACAAATTTTAATGAGATGCATAATTCATAGAAGAATGCGATTCTATCTCAATATTTTTTAATTAAATTATTTAAAATTCTCTATTCTACCTATTTATAAAATTTGAGGTAATTCTAAGAATTTTGCAAAATATAAATTTGTATACAAGGGCTAATAAGGAAAATATGGGTAACATATTACGAGACACATATTTCATAAAAGAATGTGATTCTATTCAAACCGTGTTACATGGAACTACTTAAAATAATCCACTCTAAACTATTAATAAAATTTGGGGTTATTTTTAAGATATTTGTAAAATATAAACTTTTATAAGAGATTAACAAAGGAAATTTGGACAAAATATTACGAGTCGCATATTTCATTGTAAAATGTGATTATATTTTTTTCTTCTTCATAAAACTGCTTAAAATACTCGCTTCTACGTATTTATATAATTTGGGATAGTTATAAGACATTCGCAAAATATAAACTTTTAAAAGGGTTTAGTGAGGGTAATTTGGGCAAAAATTTACTAGATGCATGTTTCATAGAAGAGCGCGATTCTATCAAAATTTTATTTCATGGAACTATATAAAATACTATCTTCTATCTATATATAAAATTTGAGATAGTTCTAAGGCATTTGCAAAATATAAACTTTTAAAAGAGGTTAATAAGGAAATTTTGGGCAAAAATTTACGAGACACATATTTCATAGAATAATGCGATTCTATCCAAAAAATATTTTCATGAAACTACTTAAAATATTCTACTTTACTTATTTATAAAATTTGGGATAATTCTAAAACATTCTCAAAGTATAAACTTTTAAAAGGGTTTAGTAAGGGAAATTTGAGCAAAAGTTTATGAGGCGCATATTTCATAGAATAACGCGATTGTATCAAAATTTTATTTCATAGAACTATATAAAATACTCTCTGATACCTATGTATAAAATTTGGGATAGTTCTACGATATCTGCAAAATATAAGGGGCTATCATGCAGCATGTTTTCAGCCTGTTTTCGTTTTTGTTTTCTAAAAATGATTTCGAATTCACGTCCTGTAAACCGTTTTTCATTTTGTTTTTTTATTTTCAAAATACAAAAACAAAATGAAAAACAAAACCAGTGTTAAAAGTGGAAATTTTGAAAAACAAAAAAAAAACTTGTTTTTAATGAATTTGTTTTTATTTTTCAGATATGTGGGTCCATATCATTAAATATGTGGGTCCCATGTCATTAACAAATTATTTTTTTTCTTTTTTCTCACCCTGCCAGATCTTATCTTCATTCTTCTTCAGCTCATCTTCTTCCTCACGCCACCATCTTCATCTTTTTTCTTTCTTCTTCTTCTTTCTTCTCCGGTCGTGTTCATCACCGTTGTCGGAGGTGATCTTCATCTTCTTTCTTTCTTCTTCTTTCTTTCTTCTTCTTCTTTCTTCTCCGGTCGTGTTCATCGCCGTCGTCGGAGGCGAGTCTTCTTCCTTCTCCGGTCGTGGTCGTGGTCGTGGTCGTGGTCGTAGACGTCGCCAGCCGATCTGGTCTTCGACGGTCTTCTTCTGGTTTTCGGCCGCCGCCGCCACCGCCGATCCACTCCACTCGCCGTCGCCGATCTTCCTCTGGTCTGCGGCTGTCGCCGATCTTCCTCTTCTGGTCTTCAACTTCTTCTTCTTTTTCTTCTTCAGTGATTACATTTTATTTATTGTTTAATTATTAAATCAATTTATTTATAATTGTTATAATATTAAACAAAAAGTAAAAATTGATATTTCAATTTTCAATAGTTTTCGATTATCCTACCGGACGCGTTTTTTTCATTTTTATTTTCAAAATACGGATTCCAATAAATGCTACCAGACATGTATTCGGAATTCAAAAATAAAATCAAAAACACTGTTTTCATTTTCATTTTTATTTTCAAAAAACAAAAACAAAAAACGGCTTACAGGACGGGCCCTAAACTTTCAAAAGGGACTAGTAAGGGAAATTTGGACAAAATAATATGAGCCATATTTCATAGAAGAATGCAATTCTATCCAAATTTTATTTCATTGAACTACTTAAAAGACTCTACTTTACCTATTTATAAAATTTAGGGTAATTATAAGAAATTCACAAAATATAAACTCTTAAAAGGGGTACAAAAATTTATGAGACGCGTATTTCATAAAAGAATGATAATCTATTCAAAAATATTTTCATGGAACTACCTAAAATACTCTTCTCTACCTATTTATAAAATTTGGGATAAGTCTAAGACATTCGCAAAATATAAACTTTTAAAAGGGGTAAGGGAAATTTGGGCAAAATATTATAAGACACATATTTCATAGTAGAATGAGATTATATTTAATTTTATTTCATGGAACTACTTAAAATACTCTCTTCTACCTATTTATAAAATTTAGGATAGTTATAAGAAATTTGTAAAATATAAACTTTTAAAAGGGGTTAGATAGGAAAATTTGGGAAAAAATATATTAAAAGACGCATATTTCATAGAAGAATGAGATTCGATCTAAAAATATTTTCATAGAACTACTTAAAACACCCTACTCTATATATTTATAAAATTTGGGGTAATTCTAAGATATTCGTAAAATATAAACATTTATAATGGGGTTCGTAAGAGAAATTTGGGTAAAATATTATGAGGCTTATATTTTATTGAATAATGCGATTCTATCCACACACACACACACACACACAAATTCATGGAATTACTTAAAATACTCTACTCTACTTATTTATAAAATTTGAGGTTATTCTAAGATATTCGAAAAATACAAACTTTTGAAGGGGGGTTAGTAAGAGAAATTTGTGTAAAATATTACGAGATACATATTTCATAGACAAATGAGATTATATTTAATTTTATTTCATGGAACTACTTAAATTACTATCTTCTACCTATGTATAAAATTTGGGATAGTTCTAAAACATTAGCAAACTATAAACTTTAATTTGAAAGGGGTTAGTAAGGGAAAATTGGCAAAAAATTACGAGACGCATATTTCATAGAAGAATGTGATTTTACCCAAATTTTATTTCGTGGAACTTCTTAAAATACTCTACCTATTTATAAAATTTGGGGTAATTATAATACATTCGCAAAATATAAACTTTTAAAAGGGGTTAGTAAGAGAAATTTGTGCAAAAAATTATAAGACACATATTTCATATAATAATGCGCTTCTATCCAAATATATATATATATATATATATTCATAGAACTACTTAAAATACTCTACTCTACCTATTTATAAAATTTGGGATAATTCTAATACATTCGCAAAATATAAACTTTTAAAAGGGGTAAAAGAAATTTAGGCACAAATTTACTAGACACATATTTCATATAATAATGCGATTCTATCCCGATATTCTTTTTTCATATAACTACTTAAAATACTCCACTCTACTCTACCTATTTATAAAATTTGGGGTAATTTTAAGACATTCAAAAAATATAAACATTTATAAAGATGTTAGTAAGAGAAATTTGGGTAAAATACTAAAATATTACGAGGTTCATATTTCATTGAACAATGTGATTCTATCTAAATGTTTTTTCATGGAACTGTTTAAAATACTCTTCTCTACCTATTTAAACAATTTGGGATAATTCTAAGACATTCGTAAAATATTAACTTTTAAATTTGGCTTGTAAGGGAAATTTAGGTAAAAATTTAGGAGACGCATATTTCATAAAATAATGCAATTCTATCCAAATTGTTTTTAAGTTAATGAAAGAAAATCGATCACATATATTCATCAAGAATATATATTTGAGATTATATAAAAACTAAGGGTTAAGCCAAAATTTATTTGAGGATATAGTTGGGCCAACCCTATTGCATGAAAGTAAAATAAATGGGTAATTACTGTGATGGCCATCGACTTTTGCCTCTACTATCAAAATGGCCACCAGATGAGGAAATTGATGGAAATTGGTCATTTTTGGCAAACATTGTTACACTAATGGCCATTCCATCCACTTCCATCCATTTTCATCCATTTCCATCCAATTTACGTACTTAAATATCAATAAAACGGTTAGAGTAATACTTAAAATCATAATCGTAAATCATAAAACGATATAACAATAGCTTTAAAGTATAAACTGTATTCTTTTCATAAAGCGGTAAGCATATAGCTTTATAATATAAAACAATAATCAATATATCAGTTAGCTCATGTTTCATAGTGTCACAAGAACCCGTGTGACACGGCAACAGTATGTCACAAATACCGGTGTGACACGGCAACAGTATGTCACAATTACCCGTGTGACGCGGCAATAACAGTAACTACGGAACAATGAGCCAAAACAGTTTTATAAAATTACAAATAATTAAATAACACTTTTTTTTTGTATTACCATAACAGTATAAACCAAAACAGTAACAGTGTATTTATATCGGTAGTAATTTGGTCTAAATATATTTCAAAAGCAATCAACAGTTTAGTAAATTCTTGAATAGTTTTGAGGAAATAATTGGTTCCAAAATGTTTCATATAATCTTATTATCAAAACAATTTCGTTGAATAAGAGAAGTTAAACCAATCGTAATGAAGTAGAAAACATTAAATAAATAAAACAAAGAAGTAGAAAACAATTAATATACATTATATACTTGTAATTTTATATTTCAAACATAAGCGATAGCAAAGCATGAATGAATCTACTCACTTTAAACACGTACAAATCCGTTCTATCTCTAGAAGATCAAGAATTACTCAAACTTAGCTCCGAGGGTTCTTCAATTAATTCTCATTTCTTGTTTCTCCACACAGAGAATTTAAATTTGCTAGAAAAAGAGAACGATGTTACTAATACTTTTAATAAATTTTTGTTATTAAATGAATGAATTGTTATAACTCACGCTTTAAATTAAATTCAAGATTTCTAACCTTAGCAATTACTAGGAATCTAAGCATGAGACGTTGTAACTCACTCTAAAATAAATTTAAGAGTTTTAAATAAAGTTAGGAGTTAAATAAAGTTAAGAGTTTTAACTCCAACAGTTATTAGGTATTCAACCCGATTAGAGTTTCTTTTAAACATTTTAAAAGAATTATAGATTAACCTAGTATCTTAGGAATCACTTTACGTTATCACGATCATATTCAAAATTTAAAATTTACGGATGTTACAATTCTCCCCTCCTTAAAGAAATTTTGTCCTCAAAATTTTACCAACGCACCTCAAACCTCAAAGAACTAGAGAATCCTAACTAGAGAATCCTAAAGTTGCTAACCTTATATAACCAAACTCCAATCTTATAATGTACAAAATCAATGCTTACTCTTGAATCAATGCTAAATAATAATCAATCCAGAATTTTCACCATATTAAGTGTAATTGATCAAATCACAATTTCATATCTTTCGAACATCTGAAAGTCTAATCACCGACTTCTTCACTGCAATTCTTAACAAGTTGTTCATGACTACAACAATTAAAAACTTCATGATTCCTTACTCTTCTATCCGTACACTAGCAAATATTTGTTTATAAATGTTAAGAAAATATATCAAATTTCATAAAACATCTCGAAGAGATGAAGCTATAAACAAAATTATTTTAAAAGTCGAGGAAACACCCCTTCTTTATATATATATATATATACTATGCAATAAATTTGAATCTTGAAAATGATTAAACCATTAGTCATAAAACTATGAATACGCTTTATAATAATTAAAATAACAATTTATGAAAAACTCACTTTCAAGTAGAATCACTATAGATTACAATTACATCTCATTTTGAAGGGATGATCTGCACTAGTGCAACCACTAACCAAGTGTTGAGACTTCTGAACCCCTTTGTATTCTAATCATGAATGTAACATGCAAGCTAACGACAAATGACATCATCAAAGAATTCTTATTAAATCTTTTATCCCACAAATAATTCAATGGCATATACTTTAAAGCTATTGTTATATCGTTTTATGATTTACGATTATGATTTTAAGTATTACTCTAACCGTTTTATTGATATTTAAGTACGTAAATTGTATTAAATTCAAATTCTGGTTTTACTAAGTAATACATTGTTGGGATATTTTTCGAAGAGTTTATGAGCAAGGTTTTGAACGTAAAGGTTTTACAAAGGCTATTTATTTTACATGTTATACATGAATTTACTTACCGAGTTGACGGCTCACTCCTCGTCACCATCATTTTGCATATTGAGTTCATGGATTTAAAAGGGATGGGGTTTGCATTAGCATATGAGAGATATGTATCGTCGGAGGCTTTAATTTCATGTTTGTACATGTTGTAAGTGCTTGATTCATTTAATGTTGTAATTACAGTAGAATCTAAAAGTTTAGTGAAATCGATGGTATTAGGTTTGGGTATTATATTTTGGTGGATATATTGTTGATGATTCTAATTATGAATATTTGTGAATTAAGGTTTTTACAAGGTTCGAATCACGTAACATCTCGGTCCGTTCGGTCCCGGAATTGGGTGTTACATATTTCATATAATAATGCGATTCTATCCCGATATTCTTTTTTCATAGAACTACTTAAAATACTCTACTCTACCTATTTATAAAATTTGGGGTAATTTTAAGACATTCGAAAAATATAAACATTTATAAAGACGTTAGTAAGAGAAATTTGGGTAAAATACTAAAATATTACGAGGTTCATATTTCATTGAACAATGTGATTTTATCTAAATGTTTTTTCATGGAACTGTTTAAAATACTCTACTCTACCTATTTATAAAATTTGGGATAATTCTAAGACATTCGTAAAATATTAACTTTTAAATTTGGTTTGTAAGGGAAATTTGGGTAAAAATTTAGGAAACGCATATTTCATAAAATAATGCAATTCTATCCAAATTGTTTTTAAGTTAATGAAAGAAAATCGATCACATATATTCATCAAGAATATATATTTGAGATTATATAAAAACCAAGGGTTAAGCCAAAATTTATTTGAGGATATAGTGGGGCCAACCCCATTGCATGAAAGTAAAATAAATGGGTAATTACTCTGGTGGCCATCGACATTTGCCTCCACTATCAAAATGGTCACCAGATGAGAAAATTGATGAAAAGTGGTTATTTTTGACAAACATTGTTACACTAATGGCCATTCCATCCACTTCCATCCATTTTCATTCATTTTCATCTAATTCCATCCAATAAGTGACATTTTGATAAATATAAGGATGACATTAATTTATTTTAGATATTTTTTGGAAATCAATTTTTTCTTTTGTTTTTGAAACAAATAATTATATTTAGTGTGTATATATATATATATTTCTTTTTAAATTATCTCAAATCTATTTTTTAGAATTTTTTGATTTTGTAACCTTAATCTTCTCAAAAAAGAAAAAAATATATATTTATTTTCAACTTATCTCAAATATGTTTTTTTAGAATTTTTAGATTTTGTAGCCTTAATCTTCTCAAATATATATATATATATATATATTTCTTTTCAACTTATCTCAAATCTATTTTTTAGAATTTTTTGATTTTGTAACCTTAATCTTCTCAAAAAAGAAAAAAATATATATTTATTTTCAACTTATCTCAAATATGTTTTTTTAGAATTTTTAGATTTTGTAGCCTTAATCTTCTCAAATATATATATATATATATATATTTCTTTTCAACTTATCTCAAATATGTTTTTTAGAATTTTTAGATTTTGTAACCTTAATCTTTTTTAAAAAGAAATATATATATATATATATACACATATGTTTGAGATATGTTACACGTATATACACACGAAATATAATTATTTGTTTAAAAAAACAAAAGAAAAAATTGATTTTCAAAAAACATATAAAATAAATAAATGTCATCCCCTTATTTACTAAAATGTCATTCAATTGATAAAATTATATGGAAATTGATGGAATGGCTATTAGTGTAACAATGTTTACCAAAAATGGCTATTTTCCATCCAATTCCCCATTTAGTGGCCATTTTGATAGTGGTGGCATGGATGGAAGTGGATGGAATTGGATGGAATGGTCATTAGTGTAACAATGTTTGCCAAAAAATGGTCGTTTTCTATTCATTTCCCCATTTGGTGGTCATTTTAATAATGGTGGCAAAAATCGATAGTCACCAGGGTAATTACCCCTAAAATAAACACACATATTAGAGAGAGGGAGAATATATACCGACTGTCGCTACCAATGAAAATCTGGTAAATTGTTAATCCGATTGTAGAAAATTTGAAATACTGGCACTGCATTGTTTTCTCACCCAAATATTTCTCGAAAAAAAAAAAATATTTTCTCCTTATTAGATATATCTCGAAGCTTCAATACAAGAGTAGTATTAATACATTTTAAGAACTTCATCAATTACATAAAACCAACCATCTTATGTAATTGATGCATAATTACATCACTCATGACATAATATATATTAGCTACGATGCATCGAAACTAAAATGTAATAGTAGGGAACTAGGGATGACAATAGTGATTGGCAATCTGCATCCCGTATTTGTTTGAAATTTATATCTACATCTCCGTTTCTAAGTACGCGGAGTGGTTTTGGGGATATCCATTCCCATTTCATTCATCACTTTATCCAATAAAAAAAATATATTATTTTTTATATTGTACTTGATAGTTTCAAGTTCGGTTTCTTATTTTATAAACTAACTTTTAGATTTTTGCCCTTTTTGTGAGAAAAAAAATATATAAAAAGTAATTTGTATAAATAGAGTTAACAATTACGTAACTGTATTGTAGATGAGAATATTTTTTTTTCTTTATTATTATTAGGGTACGGATATCAACACCCATAAAATTTATTAATCACTCATTTTGATAAGTACATTGATGTCTAAAATTTTAAAAAATAAATATTACTATAAACATCTATCATAATGTCAATAATACCCTTATTGAAATAAATATATTCATTTTAATATATATTATTTATAAACACTCTTAAAATATATATTATTTATATATTTTTCTATACTAGTTTTTTACTCACCGATGTTATATGTTTTCACTTAACTTACTCTAAATTCACTCACTCACGTCCTTAAAAGTTGAACATTTGATAATATTAGAGCATCTCCAATGCAAGCGTGGCTTGTGAAAAAAAAAGATGCCACGTAGGATAAATAGACGTTATGTTAACAATTGTGTCTCCAATGCAACCGTGCATATTCAACCTCAAGCTGACGTGGCAAAAAAAGTATTAGACATTGTCAACATGACCGTCCACTTTCAGACGGTCTGTTGCACAACTATTTTTTAGGTTGACTCAGCAAACATTTAAAACTGACATTAATTTTTCATATATTTTTAGTAAGAAAAAAAAATAAAAAATAAAACAGAAAAAAAAAATGAACATGTCATTAAAAACATTGTGTTTTAGACGGAAGCATTGGAGATCAAATTTTGAGTTGATCGTCTATCAAGTCTATTTTTATGCCACATAGGAAGCAAGTCTCTTGACATTGTTGCTATGTCAACAATTATTGGTATGCAAGCCACTTTTGCATTGGAGATGCTCTTAGTTCTTTGAAGGCAACACAGTTTGAAGAATCATTTCTTTCCGGGTTCTATTGTTCTAAAATTTTCTAAATTAGTTATTCTATTTTAATTTTATTTTGTTTTTTTTTTTTTTTTTTTTTTTTTTTTTTTTTTAAAAGAACTTTGTAATGGAAACAAACACTATACACAGCCAGGAAAATCTTCCGACAGATTTTTCCTAACACAAGAAAGAGCATCCTCCAGCCAGACCCTATTGAAGCACGCTTCTAAAGATTTTTTCTTTGTTCATGTTATAATTATATGGAAGGTATTTAATATAATTTTTCAAAGGAGGAGAAGCAAGCAAGCACCCTTTCTTTAATTTTTCAGCTAGCTGGGATCTACAAGAAAGTGATAGGAATTCGCAAACAAAACTTCCCAACATCAAATACCGACTCAGTCCTCTCGTTCCTTTATACAAAATCAATAGCAAGCCTTAGTGCATACAATTATTTATTTATTTTTTTAAATAATAATAATGATTCCACTAGGAGGCTTGTTTTTCTTGTCACTTATGCACCACAAACAGCCGCTGCTTAAATAGTAGTTGGTAGCAACAGGACACTGCAATCGAAAAGCAGAAGGTTCCGATAGCTTAAGAAAAGAAAGTATTTTTGTATGTATGAGCAGGTTTGTTGTATAACAGATCAGGGTTTTCACCTGGACCTGGCAGCTTCTACTAGGGCTGTTCTTACGGCTTTGACAGGCTCTATGATTCCGGTCTTCATCATGTCAACAAACTCACCTGTTTCAGAACAAAGGAAATTAAGGAAAAGGAAAGCATTGAGATTTATCTAAAAAAAGGAAAAGGAAAAGGAAAAAGGAAATTAAGGAATTTAGGGTGCCGAAAATCGCTGACTGGATTTTATATTACATAACAGCATAAGGGACGTACGTACCTTTAGCTGCATCAATACCCAAATTACAATCATCTTGTTCCAGCAGTTTAATAATAACAAGAGAGCCATCAAAACCAGCATTAGAAGCTATTGTCAAAGCGGGTGCCTACAGTAAACCGAGATCTCAGTCATGACTCATGAAAGATCAATTTGCAATTAAACCACGAAAGATAAACTGACAAAAAAATAAAATAAAATAAATCCCGAGAAATAAGACCTTAAGAGCATTTTGAATAACTTGGATGCCTCTATTTTGGTCGTTATTTTGAGTTTGAAGGTTCTCTAGAGCCTTTGTGGCGTACAAGAGAGCGACACCTTCACCTGAAAGAACAATCATGTTATATCATTTCACCCAATTTGGTTTCTCACCAAAATTGGACGAAAAAAGAGGGTAAGGAATCAAAAGTTAATGAATTTTTTTAACATCTTAAAACTAACCCTATTAATATTGCATTTGTTTACTTTCCTTTCTATTCACAATCATCCAAACAATAGTCATTAAAATTCTTTTCCTCCTTAACTTATCATTTACTTTCCTTTCTCTTTCGTCAATCCGAACATAGTGTTAATAAAAACTCTTTAAAAACATGTAAGATCTAGTGAATACACATATATATATAAATAATATATTCAACTTACCCGGCACAATACCCTCTTCTACTGCAGCTCTTGTAGCATTTAAAGCATCCTCGACCATATCTTTTCTTTCTCCAACTTCTGCCTTACTCGCCCCTCCAACCTCCAAGAAAAGAAGTTCTAGCTAAAGAGTTATACAAGCCACTACAAGAATTGTAAAGATCAATTGCTTACCTTTAAAGCAGCAACATCATATAGATTTGAGAGTCGTTCCTGTGCTTTCTCTCTTTCAAACATGGTATCACTCTTCTCCATGGTTGTCCTCAGCTGCAAAACATCACAGAGTATCAATAGCTGTCACAAAATTATTTTCTTTTCCTAAAATCTATGGTGCTTTTTGGATCCGTTTTTAAAAACGGTAACTTGATTACATGTTTTTGACAAAGTCATTTTCGAAAATGAGAAAAGGTGTTTTTAAATTTATAACTAAAAAGTTGAAAACAACAAATTACTGTTTTCCATCATTTCCAAAACTAACCAAAACTTTTCCCTCCTAACAACTATATTACTCATTTTAGGAAACAATACCAAATACATTTACATCGTTTTCCGTTTTAAAAAAAACACTACTAAACATGTAACGTTTTTAAAACATGATTTTCATTTTTAAAAATCGTTTTCTAAAAACACCATTTTAAAAACGATACCAAACACGCCCTATCGTTAAGCAATGGATAAATACGCGGAACAAAAGTTAAATAGTTCACTACATAAAATAAGATGAACACAATTAAGTTTGGCTAAACTGGATTACCTGAAGCAACATTGTTAAAACAGGTCCTTACATAATACTTATCATGAGGTTCCATACATAATTTATGGACAAATAAAAGAGAAAATTCAATAACTACTGTCATACCTGCTCACATTTCTCTTCTATCAACGTCTTATCCCCACCACCATGTAGAATAATTGTATCATCAACAGAGACAATGACCTGTCATAAATGATGTTAGTTGTGTTACAAACAATGTTTTAAAATTCGGACTGAGGTGGTGCCTCGAGGCACACCTCAAGCACCTCACCGCCGAAGGCATCCCAAGGTGGCTGCCTTGGCACTCTCTAAGGCAGATCCACCTCTGTCGAAATAGGTGGCCACCTCAGCCCCGATTCGGGGTGAGGCGGCTGTCTCTCACACTTGAAGAAGAAAAAGAACCCAGAAGAAAGAAGAATAACCCATAAGAAAGAAGAAGTCAATGAGAGAGAGGGTGCGGAGAGAGTTGGTGGCTACTGGAAAAGAGCGAGAGAGAGAACTGAAAAAAAAAAATGTATGTTAGGGTTATCTTATTGTTTTTAATGATTTAAAAAGCAAACCGGGTATATACATACCCAGACCGGGACACAGCTTTTGCTTTTTAAAACATTGGTTACAAACTAGGTAGCACAGATAAAAGATATGGATACGATATGGGGATAAGGCAAATCTCCAAAAACTAGGATTCGGATATGGTAGGATACACCAATTAAATAATATATATTAATATTTAAAATATATATATATATATATATATGAAAACATAATTTATTCATAACATATTCTCAATAAACATGTCATATAAAAGTTATAACATGTTACAAATGCAAATAAAACATAAGGAAAAAAAAAAAAACTCATAAAACATATTTTTAATTCCTAATTTAATATCTTTGCACAGGGGTCAATGACGCAGCTCATGAGGTTCTAAACGAGACGTGTCAATTGCTGGTTGAAAACTAATTCCTAATTTAATTCATTAAAAATTACGATTTTGCCCCCGACTTTTAAAAATTGTAATTTAACCCCGTTTTTTACAAAAATAATTGAAAAACTGTCCCAGACATATCCTACCCATGTCATGGCCGTGTCCCCAACATATCCCGCCTGTATCCTAAGACTTGACTTTCAAAAAAGTCTATGAACACGCTAAAATGAGTGTCAGACACGTCGGATGCATGTCCTACACGGTCTACCACCCCAAAAAAAAAAAAAAAAACGTGTCCGTGCTACCTTGGTTACAAAGAAACATGTAAAACATAGTGGAAGCTCAAAACTTTACCTTTTGGGCCGTACCAAACATTTCCATGCTGACATTACCTCTCTCACGATCTTTATAGATAACCTACATATAAAATAGTTAACTATCTTCACAAATAACCTACACATAAAATAGTTAATATACAGTTGTAGGAGGTGGAAACATAACCCCACCCCATGCTCCCCAGCCCCCAAAAAACAGAAAAAAGAACAAACTGAAGTTTGGAAAATTGTATAACCTCTCCTCCGGTAAGAATTGCAAGATCTTCTAGGTTCGCTCGTCTGTTCTCCCCAAAACCAGGAGCTTTAATAGCACAGACCTACAAAATCAAATCCATCAATGAAATAATAAAATGTTCATGCCACAAACACATCATCTACGTCAAGAAATCCTGTTAAGAAAAAATAACAAACTACTATGTTCAAATGAAATATACCATAACCTTGAAACACACAACAAACGTCACACTTTTAAAATATTTAATCAGTTGAATGTTGAAGATGTTGATGTTTAAGAGTAAATATGAACAATGTCTAGCAGTGTATATACATACATTAATATAGTAAGCTACCAAAACAAACTGCATCCAGAAACCAAAGAATCAACATTCAAATTAACTCTATATATGGAAATATTAAGTGTCTAAGATGCATTTAAAAAAAATAGATGGCATAATTATTGCATTTTTGAAGCTGTTATGCCTAACTTTGTATGTTTATATTTCACATTTTTGATATTACAGCCATATCACATCATTCTGGGAGGATTCTAATTTGACATTTACCGACAAGCAGCAGTTGCCTTTGAGATCTTCAGCGAATATATATGCACTTTACATCTTTACCACACTGGTGAATATTTTAAAAATCAAAACAAGTTCATGCAGTCGTGAATATATGTGTTTGTGCATGTATCAGTATGTATTTATCTCCATAAGATTTCAATTTTGAAATTAACAAACAGTGACATTGTGCACTTTTCACTGCAGTATGCCTACATAAGTTACTGGAAAGAAAAACCATGAATCACCTGCTTACTGCCACCAAGATTCCTGCTGAGAAAGAACAAATTTAGTGCATCATGTCCCACATCCTCAGCCACAACAAGAACTTCTCTCTTTTCCTGTCGTTATAGAACAGCAATACAGATTATTGTGAATAGAAACTAAAACTTGTAATAGAACTAAACAGGTGGACAGGAGGAAATTGTTATTAGAAAAAACAGATTATTCTTACAATTGCACATGAAAAAGAAAAAAATATAATAAAAGAAGTTCATTACCCTCTCAACCAGCGCAAACATGTCCAAAATTGAGACCACGTTTGAAATTTCCATGCCATAAATTAGAATTAGGGGATTTTGAAGTTCCTGCAACACATCCAAATCAAAACTTTTAATAGTTTCTACACTTTTATTTGAAGGAAAATTTAAAGAAGTAAAAATGCAAGTCTCCTCGTAGTCGTTACAGCTCTAGTCATGATACCTCAAAATCGAGGGCATGAGAGAACATCAATCTTATAAACTTGAAAAGAGAAGAGTTCAGGAAATTTTATTTACACATAATTATTCTACAAACCTCATTGTACTTCAATACAGTGTGTAATCCACTGGATGAAGTTAAATTTAACATTAAAATGATAGATCTAAACTTACACATTTTTGTGTCTTCTTATCGGTAATAAAATACGGTGATATATAGCCTCTTGCTAGCTTCATTCCTTTTCCTTCCAACACTTCCAACTCATTATCTAGAGTACTCCCGTCCTATTAAATTTGCAGATAGCACAATAGCTACATCAAAGTAGAAAATACCAATTTTCATATTACACGGAAAGGAAATAAGTGTTCTTACAGAAACAATGATAATTCCATCCTTTCCGACTCTCTCCATAGTTCTTGCTATCAATTCTCCAATCTCGTGTTCACCATTTGCAAAGATAGTGGCCACCTATACATAATGTATCGAAATATTTGAATTACCATTGACTAAGAGTAAACAATGAATAAATCATATTACAGAGAAGAAGCAGATTTTGATCTAGGAGTTTAATTTAACAAAATTTATGAGATCAGAAGTAGAATACTGATGATTATCCATCTTGCTTCCATTAAAACTTCTACAGGGTAATAAGTATCTAGCATAATTTGGAACAACTCTTGCTGCTGTGTTCACTTCATTTCGCTAAAATTATGCCTGAGGGGAAGCTGTTTCATATCAATTCAGGAGACCAAAAAGTATCAACCATCTCCTACTCCGGACTTGTCTAAGATTCCTAAGATTTTATATATCTTAGATCCATCACCTGTGTAATTTCTTCTAGGGTGCTTATCATTCGTGCTCTTCTTTTCAAGTCGGAAATGACTGCATCAACTGCCATGTTAATACCATTGCACATATCAGCTATGGACTTGCAGAGTTCTGTGAGTATTGCCTGAGTCAGAACATTTGCATAAGTTGTACCTGTGCATGAGGCAAGTAAGACATCTCTAGCAATAAGAAATTCTAACATGCTGCAAAAGGAATCGTATCAAATATATATGTGTGTGCGTGTGTGTATCATGTATGCTTTGAAGGCTTTTATTTCACAGTAGGACAAGGGACTGATTGATATCACAAAGAACACACAAATGTTCATGGTCTGTCTGAACATAAAATGCAATGGAAAATGGCTAAGCAGTGATTTTTCTTCTAGTTATTCACACCTAGAATTTGTTGCATTGAACACTGATGTCAAGACAAAAATGACAGCAATTCCAAGTTACTTATGCATGTATATTTCAGGAAGGTTAAAATCAAAATGTTACGCAAGACTCAAATAAAAACGGATCTAAATGCCAGGAAGTTAAGGCATGATCGATTTGATTTTATTATTAGACCTCTTCCATTTTTTTTTTCTTGTTCTCAGAGCCAAAAGTTAATTTTAGGGATTTTAGCGAAATTGCCACTTCCATGGAGTGAAATTGCATAATTGCCCCATCTATGATAATTGTTGCAAAATTGCCTCGGAACCCCTAATAAACACATAACCACAACTAATGCGATAGTAAATATACACAACAACTGATATCTAAAAACAAATAAATTAAATCAGCAAACTAATCCAAAGCAAAATCGAACTAGGTAAACTGTATTACGGATCAACAATCTGTTAGCAAAATTTTCCTTCTCATTCTTATTTGGGTTTGTAAAAAAGTTGGATATGTCTTTAATCAATGAAAGCTTAGTAAGAAAAAAAAAAGATTAGTTTTAACCATAAAAATTGGTATTATATGAATTTACATAAGCTATGAATTGATATCAGTGTAAAGAAATTGTATTTGAATCGACTTTGTTATAATTTTGAAGAAATTAGGTTATCTTTGAAAGATTTGATTTCGAAGAAACTAGAAGCCTTCGGAAATAGAATCTAGATAAATCAACTACTTTGAAACTATAAGAAAGTAGACTCAAACACAAATTTGGACTGAAATCGCTTTAATTTTAAGGCAGACAAAAGAGAAATTTTCTTCGGTTGCTCTTTTTTAAGAGCAATTACTTTGAGCCACTAGCAAAATATACCTCAACCCAACTCGTCATCAACAATGCTTTATTCTCAAACTCTTTCATGGTATAATTCCAAGAGAAATTCTAGTATCTTTCCAAAATAAAGTAGAGAAACAATAAGAAGAAATTACCATCTCCAGCCACCTTATTAGTAACAGTGACACCATCCTTTGTGACCTCGGGATTTCCCATACTTTTCTCAACAATCACATTGCGACCCTGAGCAATGAACGAGAATAAAGAAGACATGATAAGAGTATAAGACTCCATCTATTATGACTTAGTAATGGATTAAGTTACAATACAATAAAAGCAGCATAATTTTATTTATGCAATCAAATTTTCCAAAGAAAGAAAATAAACTATAGCTATTCTAACAGCCAATCTAACACTAAGATGGCGATAACGTCAGTTTCCACTATTTCTCGGTTAAAGATAGTCCATATTTAGCAATTTTCATCAACCAAGGCTAAATTTCTTTATGAAAACTGAAGTGTACTTATCACAGGTACCAGTATTCCAGTAAAGCCATGAATATATAAATCCAGTACCTTAGGTGCCAATCCCATTGTCGTTTTTACAGCTTCAGCAACCTCTGAAACACCTTCCAACATGGCAGCTTGTGCCCCGACACCAAAATGGATATCCTTTGCCACATAGTTTCTATTGCATATAAATCTACTACATACCTTTTCAATCATTAAACAACAAAAAGAAAAATGTCAAAGATAATCCATACCCATCAAAGCAAACATAAAAACTGAAACAAAATTAAACCTTTTGTTCCAATTCACCAAACAAAATCAATGAAACATATTCAGCACTAATATCTCAAACTTGTTATTCAATTTGAAACCAATGTAGAGCAAGTAAAAACATATCAAACACAAAGAGGGCACAAGAACGTACCCACTTTTTTGAAGCAAAAGCAGAACTGTATAACAATTACAAAATCACGAAAAATAAAAAAGAACTCATTAACAAGTCCACACCAAATAATTGATAGTGACAAATAATGAGACAAAAAAAATTTAAAAGCCCACAATGAGTACCTGATTGAAGAAGCTAGTTTTGAAGCAACTCCATACATAATTGATATATTTTACACCACAAATAGACAAAAGAAAACAAATTTTTTTTTCTTTCTTAAGTATTACGATATTATATCAATTAGGTTTTCATTTTATTTATTTATTTATTTTATGGAGCGGAGCATTCGAACATACAAGTTACAATGATACAGGTAGGGCAGTCCTGACTTATTGAAGGCTAGGGTGAAAAACCAAAAATGATCCCTTTATTCAAAACGAGGCCCGGTCTTAGTGGGGTCAATGAGACAACCATCTAAGGCACTCAATCTTTAATGGCCCCTAAATAGTAGTAAAAAAAATAAATTGATTTCAGATATAACCTATATATGATTTTAAATTAAAAGGCCCATAAATGAGTTTAAAATAGACCAACTGAACAATTTTTTTTTTTTTTTTTTTAAGAAAGGCTTGCAAATTAAAACCCAATTATCATTCTCAGTTATTACACCAAGTCCACAAACGTGGGTTCAATCCTATTCCTAGCAACACTCGTATGCTCTATATAAAAAAAGCACTTGAGCCTCCTAATTATAGCATGTTTTCTATTTTTTTATTAATTTGTTGTGATTTTCTATTCCATTAATTTCCCAAATATAATTTAAAATTACTTTGAATAATTGATATATCTATAGACAATCTATAGAAAATAAATGGTATTTATGGTATTTCATTATTTTATTTTATTTACAATTATTAACACATTAAAATGACATTTATATCCTCGGAGAATTTTGAAATGACAATTTTTTTTTTTATAACAAACTGTATAAGTAAGGATAGAAAAGTTTTTCACACTATACACTTAGAGACCATTTTGAAATTCTACTTGTAATTTACCATCTGATTTTTTTTTTCCTCACCAACGTTTCTTTCTTCTGTCTGATTTAATTCTCTCTCCCATGACTCCTCATTTTACTTTCTCTATTCCATCGACTTCCTCTCCTTCTTTTTTTTTTAATTTTTTTTTTATCAAAGACTCTCCATTTCTCTTTGCTTCATTTTGTTAGGATCTCACACATTGAGTAAATGCCAGTTTGGTATTGCTTTTAAAAAGTTAAAATCATCTTATTTTATAATTTTGACATAAATTGATGTTTGGTAAAACTTTTAAAAGTTATTAATTGATAATCTAATAAATTTTGACAGTGATTTTGAGAAGTATGTGGGGGGTTACTTTTTAAAAATGATTATGAAATAATCAATTTCAACATTTAATGAAACTTTTAAAATATCATTATTTTATAAAATCAAGTTAAAATCATTTATATACCTTATTTCATCTCAAAATTAAATATTATACTTAAATATTGATTTGACTTAAAAAATCTTTTAAAAAATATTTTTATTGTTCTTATGGATTTTTTTTAATTTAAATATTATAATTAAATATTGATTTAATATTTATTATTAATGAAAATTGAAATAGGGTTCTAAAATTATGTATACTTTAGTCATTGTAACTAATCTCAGTACTTTTGCAATAAAATTATCAAACATATGTATATTGCTTTTGAAATATACAGTAGTTTTAAAAATACAATTAACCAAACATCAGCTGATTGACTTCACAGTCGATTATTCCTTCAGTAGCTAACAGTGATTATTGTAAAAGTTACAGTAATACCAAACTGGCCCTAAGTATAGGATTAGTCAATATAACACAGTGAGAGGAGTGGCGGTGGTGGCTATGGAGTTTCCGGCTACTGATAAGGCGGTGACATCATTCTCGACGCCGGTTCGGGTTTCAATGAGGATCAGGAAGAGGTTGGCGAAGTGCAAGACTCCCAGTAATGTTGAAGAAATCGAAGCCAAACTTAGACACGCAACAGAGACAGGTTTTTAACTTAATTAAATTATTATTATTATTTTATTTGTGAGAATTTGTGAGGATACTAGGTTTTGTGTTTGATCTCTTATGGTTTGAATTTTTATGTTTTAATTGCTATTTAGTTATGGCAATTGAATTTATATGTGAAATTATAGTACTTCTAACTGATAAAATTTCAAAACAATTGATTTGGAGAGTTAAAAAGTGATCAAGTTTTCTTATTTCGGGTTAATTTCGTTTTAGATATATTTTTCTTGGACTTTATGTTTTTGGGTTTTGATAAATATTAAGCAAACTGGACTTGACTTTCAAATCGGAAGATTCAAAGTTTGTGGATGGTTTGGCCCTTTTTGGGTGATTTTTAAAATCTCTATTTTGAAGGTTCTTAACTTTGTGTTAGGTGAGAGTTTTGGTGGTATCTGTTTTTGAATGTGCTTTGCAATTCTATGAGAAATTGTGAAGCAAGGCACGGCCGAAGCCCCCACCCATGAGGAGGATCTTGGACAGCGTTTTGAAGCAAAGCTTCAGGCCGCCCACGAGAAATTGTTGCACTACTAGGTCCCTGATATTGTTAAATGGACACCTCATGTATTCCTGCTTACGTGATAATTGATAATTCATACGCTGATCATCACTAGACAAGTCTGGGTTCGGGTGAAATCAAATCTATTTAGTTCATTGTTTAATTTTCCAGATGTTTCCACGCGATGATGATGTTGGAGCCTTATCTTAATTTTATTTACATGATGAGTTGATGATCATCATACTTTACATTTTGTTTACTTGGCAAGACACCTTTTACTATATTTATACAAATAATGTTATAATATATAACATTATTAGCTTATCTAAAACCCAAACTAAAAGGCAAAAATCACTACTCAACCACACCATAATTAAAGTCGTGTATGAGCGACGAGCGAGACTCCATGTAAATATGGTAAATATCAAACTACCCACTTTTATGCACATGTCTTGTTCAACAATGTGTGCGATTTTTAGGTTTTGCTTTGGTGACTTTAATTAATTTTGGGTAGAGTTTTTATACTCATTGTCATACTTTTACAAAGACACGTAAACGTTAATACTATAGTTGGTATGCTACCTTTATTCTTAAAAAAAATTATAATATTTTAACTAATTATAAAAAACAAATAAAAATTTGACTAACTATATTTTAATTATAATAAATAAATAAAATTAACTTTTTAAATTATATTGTACACACATATTTTAACTGATTATAAAAACTTTTGGGTGCATAATTGTCTTTATGATGTAAATATAATATATATATAAAAAATAAAATTACGTATATACGCATGAATGCATTCGTCAAGTTTCATAGACATTAACGATGATTTGGTTTTTTATTCGCTTGAAAAATATATTTTTATTGACATGAGAATTATAATTTTACAACAACAAAGTATATATTATATTTTGAAGCCAATAAAAGTCAATAAATGTCTATAAAAGTCTTTTAATAAATGAGAGTATATGAAAATATGTAAAAAAAAAATTCATAATTCTGTAAAGTCTATAACACTATGTTTGATAGGAGGAAGAGAAAGTATGAGGGATGGATGAATTAATAGGGGGAGAGAGTAGGAGAGATGAGGAGAATAACATCTATGCTTCATGTTGTTTGGTATTGAAAATAGAGTTTAATGGATGACTGGATTGATATATAATTTATAAAATTATTATATTGCCCTTTAAAAAATTGGAGGGCATTTTTGTCTTTGCACCCCCCCCCCCCCCCCCCCCCCCCATCTCTCACTACTTTGAGTGGGCCCAGAAGTATTTGCTTTCCCTCCTCTCCTCCTCACCTTTCTCTTTTCCCTCCAACCAAACAAGGGATTGGAGTTCTCCCTCCAACCCTCTCCCTCCCTCCATCTTTCCATTTTACCAAACATAGCGTATAAGTCTTGAACTCTACAAAAGTTGTCCACGTAAAAAAGTCTTTAAAAGTCTTTTGAAAGCCAAATTGAATACACCTCCTAAAAGTCATTTATATTTTAAAGTCATTAAAAGTTAGGATTAATATTAAAAACCTCCCCTCACCTTTGAACTATTATTGGATATATAGTTACAAATGTTTTTATTTTAGAAACCTCACATATAGACTAACACTATTAGCATTCCGTTTGTGTTGACTGAGTTTGACCGTTAAAAAATCTAAAATGTCTATATTTAAACTTTAATTGTATGAATTGACTATTATATCCTCACACGTTTACCAAATAAAAATTAATAAAATTATATAAAATGCGGGAATGTTAACTTGCAAATGATAGGTTATTTTGTGGACAATTTTATCCCTAATAATAACATAATTACAAATGAAACAAAAGCATTGAAAATAAATCAGAATATGTATTTATTTATGTATTTATTTGTTTTTTCTTATAAATCCAAGCAAACATGGATGGGGTTTATTAATTTTTTACACTGGCCTGAGTCGGGACCAAGATTTTTTATTAATTTAGAGAGGATATTAATTTATAGGAGATTAATTTACGTGGGTTCTACTGTATTTAACATTTTATTTGATCTCCCACCATCCATGTTTGAGATGGATGGTAGAGATCCATTTTTATTTAATTTTTTTTTTTAATTAATTTAATTTAGGGATCATGGATAGTTTAGTTTTTTAAAGGTAACAGCTAGTCAACAATTAAGTTTAACCTAACGGCAGAAGGTATGAGTGTCAATTAATGATAAAATTGTTTCTGGGTGCAAAATTGTTTCTGGTGCAAGAGGCTAAACCTCAGGGAGGTTTAGTGCAGTTTGCTCTTGTGAATATAATATTATCAATTAGTAAAATTTAATACTTTCCTTCATAAATGCAATTACATCAACTAATAAACCATGAATGTAATGTTATTAAGTTAATAATAGATTGAGTTTTTCAATATTGTACATGTAAATAATGATTATAATCATTGGATTTAAATATAAGTGTCCACAAAAATTAGAAAAAAATAAAAAATAATTAATTTTCAAAGCCCATAAAGAATAGTTACTGTAATTATATTACATAGTTATTAATATTATTTCAATAACGTATTCAATTATTCTATATTTTATATTTGTTTTGATTATTTATTAATGTTTTAGTAATATATCAATAAATGTGATTATATTATTTATCAACTTTATTATAATCTATATTTTAATTTAATAAATATATAATAAAAAACTTTAATATAAAATAAAAAATACAAATATTTAATCATTTTCCATAAACAAAAACAAAAACAAAATAAGATTAAGTTAGTCGCCATAATACCCCGGTGAGAGTATAAAATCAGGGTCACAATAAATAAATTTGTCACACAATTCAGAAACAAAATAATAAATAAATAATATACAGAAACCCATTTCGAAGCAATAATGATAACCGATGGGGATAACCATTAGAGTATATCTTCCCCACTATACTTTCTGCTGCACTTTCTTACTATACTTTCTACTGCACTTTCTTCCAAATTTCAGGTAGTCCTGCCAAATGTCAGAATTACAAGGTAAAAATCTTAATTGTAGCATCAATTAATGGTAAAATTTTTATAAATAAATAAATAAATAAAACATTAATTGCACTGAATTAAAAAACATATTAATAAATAGTAATGAATATTTTTCAAAACTATAAAATAAAATAAAATAAAATAATTGGGAGTTTCCAAAGATTCAAATCCGATCATTTTTAGCCTCACTAATATTTATGTTCATTGCAACTGAACAAATCAAATCATATTTGTTTTTGAATGGATGAAGAAAAAAGGTTCAAAGGCAGCTTACCCGCAAAACAACAGCAGCCACAGTATGTTTATATTTCGGATCATGTGCCTGTTCAATCAAATAATGAGTTACACCAATTCTTGTGCTCTGGTGTCTTTCCAAATGATATATTTTCACACACACCTCTGGTAGATCTTCTGTATCCCAAACAGCATACTTTAAACCTTCAAATTTTCCACTTTCGCGCAATTCGTCAATCAAAGTCATAGTTGGTAAAATCTAATCAAATCAAATAACAAGTAGACGAGTAGTAATCTTATTATATATTCACATGCAAAATCTTAAAAATTCATGACAAGAAAACCCACCAGAGGAGAACTCAATCTAATATAAGGAAGGCCAATAACAAGGCCCGCTAGCATAAAACTAGGCAACTGCATAAAGAAAAGGAAGAAAAGACTGACTTATTAATGTCTGAAGACGACTTAATAGCTGCAAATTAGAAGAAAAGAAGAACATACCTCTTCTTCAATACGGTTTGCCACCATTGCCGAAATATTTTTCTCTATGGCCAAAACGCTGCAGACAAATGACAATGATTCATAATCTTTCTAATATATATAGATAGAATAGAAGAGAGATTTCATACTTTAATCTATCTGCTCCTTTTCCGGGCCGATCTGTTACAGCGAATGACACGTGACTCAGCCCAACTACTATACCTATCAATCGATCAGCTCTCTCAGGTTTTGTCTTCATCAGTTCTTGGTACAAGGTTAGAGGCCGAACGAACTTCATCTAGCACTCAATATAAAACAGATTAATGATTCAAATAAATATATCGGAGAGCTAACGGTTAGGTACTTTTCATCGGAAAATTGTAAGGAAATAAGGAAAATAATAAGATCAAATACCTTCTGCTGCCTGGGATAATGAAAGTAGAGAGGTTTCAAGTGGATATTACCTATATAATATTATAGGTTTAGGGTTTCTAAGAAGTTAGTGTAAAATTACACTTATACCCTCTGAGCTACTAATTCTAAACAGTATTTCTACACATCCCACTTAAAATCCCAATTTTTTCATTTCACCACATGTGGCATGTGAGGTGTCAAATGGTGAGTGGAAACATGGAGTAGGTGAGATAAATCATCATTAATGTGTATCCACTCATAATTTCACACCTCATATGTCACATGTAGTTGGATGAAAAAGGTGGCATTTTAAGTGGGATGTTTAGCATTATTGAATTCTAAATAGTAAATACTGTTTTCAAGGGTTTAGTTACAATACAGTATTCTCAATGAGCAGTTATATGAGAAAGAGTTAGGGGTCGTTTGTTTTTTCCACTTAAGACTTAATGGGTCTGAATCATAATTATTAAGTTGTTTTATTTGTTTTTTTAAGTGGTCAAACAACTTAAAAATACCAAAAAACAACTTAAAATAAAAAGTAAAAAATCCTGACTTTTCACTTAATTGTAAATCATTGAATTGCATTAAATGCAATCTAAAATCTTTTCTTCCGATACTATCCTCTATTTATAACATGTTTCCAATTTCATCATAATTATATATTGTATAGAAATCTTTATTTTAATATATTGCTTATTTTAAATAGCTTTAAAAATAAAAAAGAACCCTAATCACTTCTCATATTAGTATTTAATATCAAACTTTATTATGATATTAGGGTGATGTATTTATATATTATTTTTTTTAGAGTGTTTTGTGTAAGTTTTCTTGCTCCCCTTTTATTTATTTTTTATTTAAAAAAAAAAAAAAAAAAACCTTTTCATTTCTTAGTAAAAATAAAGTTTGTTTGTAATCGAAGAAGAAGATCATGATCATATGTGTTCATACATAATTATTATTTTTGGATTGTTTTTATTCTATATTATATGTATAATTGTTTAACATAGGTATAGATGTAAAATTACTTCTTTTCAGACAATTTTATTTGTAAAAAACAAACATGTTGACAGTACATTCAGATGTGAGGAAAAAAAAAACAAACATATCATTCAGATTCAGGTTTCAGTCACTATTCAGTCTTCAGTAAAATTCAGGACTATTCAGTCTTCAGACAAAAAAACAAACGACCCCTTAGTTTCTTTTTGTTTTAATTTTTTTAATTTTTAAATCCTTAATTTTTATGCACCATTTGATTGAAATCTAAAGACTAGAATTTAATCCAGTAACTATACAATCCTGTATAGTAACTAAACCCCTGTTTTCAACCGTTGATTTTTGAACAAATATATTGCACTTACCCTGAGTTTTTTTACTTATGGCATAAGGGTCATACTACCTTACTGGTCCAATAACGTTATTGGACTTAATAAATACCATTGGATTGGATAAAAGCAAATCTAATGGATGTTATTAAAATTTGAAAAAAAAATGTCTTTTATTACAGTAAAAACTTGAAACCTTTTCAATTGGTTTGTTTATTTATTTATTTATTTATTTATTTTTTATTTTTCAAATAATTAATAATAGTAGGAGATAAGAAAGCATATCAGATGGTAAGGGATTAATTTTTTTTTTAAAAGGATTTAAATTAGTTAAAAAAAGATAAGAAAAAGGATTTATTATTTTTTTAAAAAAACTGACTTCTCTAAAAAAAATATATATATATATATGTATATATCCGATTTTAACATTATGAAAAAAAATAAATTAAAAAAAAAACCGTCAAATTAATGGAACCCTAAACCAGATTGTCTTCACGATTCTTTCATCTTCATCTTTTTTTATTATTATTATTCTAAAAGAACCCTAAACCAAATTTGTATCTTCACCCTCGTTGAGTATCCTAAAAAGAGTTATGAAGGTTATGTTTGCTCATAGCTTTATTAGAAATTATTCATTGTTTTTCTCTCACTATATGTGGCTTAAAAAAAAAAGGGTACTTTGTCCATCTCTATTTCAAATTATGAGTTTTAAATTTATAATGGATTTTAAAAAAATAAAAAAATTGATAATGGAAATCATGTGATAGTTTTTAACTACAACTTTCTATGTAAAACTTGTTACAAAACACATATATTTTGTTACCCATATAAATAGAGTTGTTACAACTTACAACTTTATTGTTACACATCATATCAAATTTGTTACAACATTAAATTGTTATCACATACATCTTAATTAAAAAATATTATGTAAAACTTGTTACATAGTATGAATATTTTATTGCCCATATAAAATGAGTTACGACAACGTTGTTACAACTTACAACTTTTTCGTTATACATCAAACCAACGTGAAATTGTTACCATGAATATTTTAACTACAACTTTTTATGTGAAACTTGTTACAAAACACATATTTTGTTACCCATATAAATCAAGTTGTTACATGCTACGTCAAAGTTGTTACAACTTACAACTTTATTGTTACATATCATGTCAGATTTGTTACAACATTAAATCGTTACCACATACATCTTAATTAAAAAAAAAAAACAATTATGTAAAACTTGTTACATAGTATGAATATTTCGTTACCAATATAAAATGAGTTGTTACATGATACGATAACGTTGTTACAACTTACAACTTTTTCGTTACACATCAAACCAACATGAAATTATTACCACAAATATTTTAACTACAACTTTCTATGTGAAACTTGTTACAAAACACATATATTTTGTTACCTATATAAATCGAGTTGTTACATGCTACATCAAAGTTGTTACAACTTACAACCTTATTGTTACACATCATGTCAGATTTGTTACAACGTTAAATCGTTACCACATACATCTTACTTAATTTTTTTTTATTTTTTTTTATTATTTTTTTTTTATAATGAAAAACTAGTTACATAATACGGATATTTTGTTACCCATATAACATGAGTTGTTACATGATACAACAACGTGTTACAATTTACAACTTTTTCGTTACCCATTAAACCAACGTAAAATTGTTACCAAACACATTTTAACTACAACTTTCTACGTGAAACTTATTACAAAACACATATATTTTGTTACCCATATAAATTGAGTTGTTACATACTACGTCAAAATTGTTACAACTTATAACTTTATTGTTACATATCATATCAGATTTGTTATAACGTTAAATCGTTACCACATACATCTTACTTAAATTTTTTTATGTAAAACTTATTACATAGTATGTATATTTTGTTACACTTATAAAATGAGTTGTTACATGATACGATAACGTTGTTACAACTTACAATTTTTTCGTTACACATCAAACCAACGTGAAATTGTTACCACAAAAATTTTAACTACAACTTTCTACGTGAAACTTATTACAAAATACATATATTTTGTTGCCCGTATAAACCGAGTTGTTACATGCTATGGTAAAATTGTTACGTGCTATGAATTTATTGTTACATATCACTTAAACTTTGTTACAAAATTGAAATTTTTTTATAAAAAAAAAATAAATTGTTACCACACACATTTAAATTACAATTTTTTATCCAAAATTTGTTAGATTGTACCGAAATTATGTTACACGTAATTTATCACATAAAAATAATAAAAATAATTATAAATATTTTAAATGAAATTTTAATTCAAAAATTATTATGTTACAAATGTTTTATATAATTAAATCAAATAAATATTAATTTCAAAATATAATACATCAAAAATATTTTAAAAATTAAACAATATATATTTTTATTTTCTAAAAATAATAATAGTTTAAAAAAAATTTGACTATTTTAAATCTGTTATATTATAAATGTTTAGTTAAATTAAATACAAATTCAAATAATAAAAAATATCATATATTTATTTAAATAACATAAGATTATTGTGAGGATATGTATAATCCTTATCTAATTATTATTTAAAATTATTTAACACAATTATTTAAATTAAATTAAATTAGATTATTACATTTTTATAATAAAATAATTTGAAAGTAACTAGTTAACTGGTAATAACCAGTTACTCATCTTTTTTTAAATTGTTTGGTTGCCACATGTCAACAAAGTATTGGAAGAATCTTGTAATAAAATTCCAATAACGTTATTGGGATTTAATTTCCCAACAATATAGCCATATCCATGGCATAATATTCAACTTTAACCCTTAATTACACATATACTACATACTGTTAGTCAACTTATGTTAGATTTAACAGTTGACTGATGTTGCTTGATGAAACTTCGAAATTGCCCAGACACTATATTTAGAAAAATCATTATTGCCCTTGGAAAATTTAAAATTGTTAAATAATAAAATTAGCTTATTATAATAATTGAATAATCAAATATTAAAATAAAATAAAAAGAAATTCAACTGTGGTAAAAAAAAAAAAGAAAAAAAAAGGCAACCGATCCTAATCCCTAATGGAGAGTGAGTTTTGGTCCTTTTCTTGACCTCTTTTTCGACCTCCGAAGCAATGCAAAGCACCATCTTCGCAAGCTATTCTCTGTGAAGTCTCTCGATCACTGTATTCCTCATTCAAGTTGAATTCGACTCTTGCATCTCGCCATCAAAGTCCGATAGTTGTGTGTGAACTATTGAAACTTAATCGTCAATTTCGTAATAGTTTTTATTTTCATTGTCATTTTATTTAGGGTGGGCCAACTAAAATCGGTTAAAGAATACATGATTAAGATGATGTTTAGTGAGAAGGTTGTGATTGTTCGAAGAGTTGTTAAGCTTTCATATGAAATTGAAAGGTTGTGTATTGTGTAATTGCAGTTATGGGAAAATTAATAAATTGTGAATATGAAGAGAGAAAAGCGTTTGTGGGTTGAAAATTGTAGAAACCGACGAATGAATAGAGACAATAGTGCCGCCAGTGGTTCCCTTTTTGTTCAATTTTATATTATATATTTTAATATAAATTATTATATTTTTATATTTTGTTTTAAATAAATTGATATTTAAATGACTATTTTACCCTTCAACAATCTAGGCAACTGTTAAGTTTGACAAGGATTGTCTAACATCAGGGGTAATTTATGTAGTAAATGGCAAAAGTTGAATATTATGCCATATGTGAAAAAATCAGGGTAAGTTCATACAATTTTCCATTGATCTTTCTTATTGTGGATCCGCACCACTCTTGAATGATTTTGGTGACATTAGTTTTTTTAATTTTTATTTTTTAATCTGAATACTAAACAGTCCTAATGTACATGTTTGTTTTTCATTTTTCCCACATCTAATATAATATCAACTTTTTGTTTCTTAAAATTTAAATTATTAACTTGACATTTATACCCTTTTAACTATTATTTATCATGTATTTTCATTTGATACAAACAACTAAATAAAACAAATTTTACAAATCAAGTTATAAAGACATTAGTATGATATAATTTTAGGATCATATTGAATAAATTTGTATAGTCAATTTTTTTTTTTTTTTTTTTTTTTTTTTTTACTATACCCCGGTTAGAGTATAGTCAAAAAAAAAAAAAAAAAAAAAAAAAAAAAAAAAAAAAAAAAAAAATTGTCATACAATTCAAAAACAAAATAATAAATAAATTTGTCATACAATTCAGAAACCCATTTAGTGCAAAGAAATCTAACTCCAACTCTAGAGCAATAATGATAACTAATGGGGATTTCCATTAGATCATGAATATATCTTCCACACTATACTTTCTTCTTAGCTTTTCTTAAATACTTTCTACAACACTTTCTTGCCATATCTAGGTAGTCCTGTCAAATATAAAAATAACAAACTTCATTCTACAATGCAAATTAGAAAAAGGGAAGGAAAAAAAAAGTAAAAATCTTAATTGTAACATCAATTAATGATAAAAATTTTATATAAAAAAAAATAATAATATTAACAAATAGTAATGAATTAAAATAAATATCTAAAGCACTTTTCATTTCTTATATAAATAGTAATGAATGAATATTTGTCAAAACTATTAAAAAAAAACAAAATAATAATTGGATCCCATGGGAGTTTAGGTCTCTTCCAAAGAGTCAAATCTGATAATTTTTAGCCTCACTAATATTTATGTTCTGTACTATTTTCACTGTAACGGAACAAATCAAATCATATTTGTTTAACTAAAAGAGAGGTAATAATGGAGGAATTGCGGTAACAACAAGAAACAAGACACGTCTGTGACTTACAAATGACTTGGTTCAAGTTGTGTAGTAGATTGTAATAGTAGACAATTAAGAATTATGTGTTTTGATGTTTTTGAAAGGTTGAAGAAAAATAGTTCAAATTTTGCACAAGATTAAAGAGATAATAAGGCAGTTTACCTGCAAAAATACAGCAGCCACAGTATCTTCACATTTCGGATCATGTGCCTGTTCAAAAAGCAAGACCACCAATCAAATAATGAGTTACACCAATTCGTGTGTTCTAGTTTCTTTCCAAATGATATATTTTCACACACACCTCTGGTAGATCTACTGTATCCCAAACAGCATACTTTAAACCTTCAAATTTTCCACTTTCACGCAATTCGTCAATCAAAGTCATAGTTGGTAAAATCTAATCAAATCAAATAACAAGTAGTAATCTTATTATATATTCATATGCAAAATCTTAAAAATTCATGACAAGAAAACCCACCAGAGGAGAACTCGATCTACCATAAGGAAGGCCAAAAACAAGCCCGCTAGCATAAAACTAGGCAGCTGCAAAAAGAAAAAGAAGAAAAGACGACTTAATGTCTGAAGACGACTTAATAGCTGCAAAGAAGAAAAGAAGAACATACCTCTTCTTCGATACGGTTTGCCACCATTGCCGAAATATTTTTCTCTATGGTCAAAACGCTGCAGACACATGTATAAACATTAACATAATCTACTGAGGAAGTCGCTAATCACAAACACTAGATCATTTCTTTGACAAATGACAATAATTCATAATCTTTCTAATATATATAGATTGAATAGAAGAGAGATTTCATACTTTAATCTATCTGCATCTTTTCCGGGCCGATCTGTTACAGCGAATGACACATGTCTCAGTCCAACTACTATACCTATCAATCGATCAGCTCTCTCAGGTTTTGTCATCATCAGCTCCTGGTACAAAGTTAGAGGCCGAACGAACTTCATCTAGCACTCAATACAAAACAGATTAATGATTCAAATAGATATATCCGAGAGCTAACGGTTAGATACTTTTCATCGGAAAATTGTAAAGAAATAAGGAAAATAATAAGATCAAATACCTTCTGCTGCCTGGGATAATGAAAGCTGAGAGGTTTCGAGTGGATATTACCTATATAATATTATAGGTTAGGGTTTCTAAGAAGTTAGTGTAAAATTACACTTATACCCTCTGAGGTACTAATTCAAAATAGTAAATACTGTTTTCAAGGGTTTAGTTACAATACAGACTTATACGTACAGTACTGTTAATGAGCAGTTATATGAGAGAAAGTTGATTTCTTTTTGTTTTAATTTTTTTAATTTTTAAATCCTTAATTTTTATGCACCCTTTGATTGAAATCTAAAGACTAGAATTTAATCCAATAACTATACAATCATGTATAGTAACTGAACCCCTGTTTTCAACCGTTGATTTTTGAACAAATGTATTGCACTTACTCTGAGTTTTTTTTACTTATGGTATAATATTCAACTTTTACACTTAATTACACATATACTCCCTACTGTTAGTCAACTTATGGGGGGGGGGGGGGGGGGGGGGGGGGGGTGAGAGATGCGAATGGTAAAGTTCTCTGTCTCTTTTCCTTTCACTTGGGAATTCTGGATTCGAACATTGCGGAGCTCTATGCCATTAAGAAAGCAACGGAGCTGATTGCCGCGAACTCTAACCTAAACGGAAGTGACATTGAGGTGGTTAGTGACTCTAAAGTGGCGGTGGGTTGGGTTAACAACGGTGATGTTGGGAACGTGGCTCATTGGAATGTTGTTCTAGACATTCGTGATATCATGAAATCTCATGGGCAATTAAAGGTGGTGTTCGACTCTAGAATTTTCAACTCGTTTACTGATAGTTTGGCAAAGATGGGAGCGAATTCGGATGGGGATTTTACGGTTTAGGGTGATTAGGGGGGTTTTTCGTTTTTGAGGTGTGAGTTGTTTGCTGATTGCGGGCCTGGGGTCTGTTGTGTTGGGGGTTTTTTTGTTTGGTTGTTTCTCTCGGCTGCTGCCGTGGGTGCTGCCTGTTTTGGCGCCTCCTCTTTGTGTTTGTGTGTGGGCTGTTTTGCCCGTTGTTTTTCTTTGGCTCTTGCCTAATAATAATCTTTTTCAAAAAAAAAACTTATGTTAGATTTAACGGTTGACTGATGTTGCTTGATGAAACTTCGAAATTGCCCATACACTATATTGAGAAAAATCATTATTGCCCTTGGAAAATTTAAAATTGTTAAATAATAAAATTAGCTTATTATAATAATTGAATAATCAAATATTAAAATCAAATAAAAAGAAAGGCAACTGTGGTAAAAAAAAAAAAAAAAAGGCAACCGATCCTAATCCCCAATAGAGAGCGAGTTTCGGTCCTTTTCTTGACCTCTTTTTCGTCCTCCGAAGCAACTCAAAGCACCATCTTCGCAAGCTATTCTCTGTGAAGTCTCTCAATGTATTTCTCATTCAAATAGAATTCGATTCTCACATCTCGTCATCAAAGTCCGACTGTTTTTTTTTTTTTTTGAAAAGCAAACTTTATTCTAGAAGCCAAGGCCAAGCGCAAAGGAAACGAACTATTGAAACTTAATCATCAGTTTCATAGTAGTTTTCGTTTTCGTTGTCATTTTCTTGAGGGTGGGCCAAGTAAAATCGGTTAAAGAATACATGATTAAGAAGATGTTTAGTGGGAAGGTTATGATTGTTCGAAGAGTTGTTAAAGCTTTCATATGAAATTGAAAGGTTGTGTATTGTGTAATTGCAGTTATAGGAAAATTAATAAATTGTGAATATGAAGAGAGAAAAGCGTTTGTGCATTGAAAATCATAGAAACCTAAGAATGAAAAGAGACAATAGTGCCGCTGGTGGTTCCCTTTTTGATCAAGTTTATATTATATATTTAATATTTAAATGATTATTTTACCCTTCAACAATCTAGGCAACTGTTAAGTTTGACAAGGATTGTCTAACATATGTAATAAAAAGCAAAAGTTGAATATCATGCCATATGTGAAAAAATCAGGGTAAGTTAGTACAATTTTCCGTTGATCTTTCTTATTGTGGATCCGCACCACTTTTGAATGATTTTGGTTTAAATGGTTTTTTTTTTTTAATCCAAAAGCTAAACAGTCCTAATGTACATGTTTGTTTTTCATTTTCCCCACATCTAATATAGTATCTTTTTTTTTTTTGAAAGGCAAATATATTAAAGGCAAAGCCAACCAGCAAACAAACAAAGGAACGGCCTGAGCAAAGACCCCAAAGCTAGCAACACAAAAGCAACACAGAACCCACCACAAATAGCAGCCCACCAAACCAAGAAGCAACAAAAACAAAGCGGAAACACCGGACAGCAGAAAAACAACCCAAAAAATGAAAAAACTAGGATAAGCTCTAACGACGACACCACCCGACACCAGGCAAGCTCATCACTCCGAAACCTTGTGTTTGAGCACCAATCTTCTCACCAAATCCTGAAACCTATTATCGTTCACATCCTTCCTTCCGGCGATAATCTCTAACAATTTTTTTTTTTTACCGTTGAAGTTGAAACCCAGAGCCATACCCTTTTCAAGCACCTTCACGACCTCATCCTCTAGATTCCACACCACATTGTTAATGAGCTTAGGATTCAGCTGCCTCGTTTTTTCACAAGCCCTAGAACTCCTTAGAATCATATTGTGACTTCTCCTCAAAACATTACTTTTCCTCCCTCTACTTTTTTCCAAGGCAACTTCTGAACCGGAAATGGGCTCAGTTCTATCAGCCTGAAAAAAGGCCTAGAGGGCTACTCAAAATAGCCTTGACATCCCTAAACTTCTCCACTGATGGGCTTTCACCCTTTAGCTTCTCCTCTTGGCCCAAAACACCTTGATAAAACTTGTCTGAGTTTGACCCAGCCTCCCTAGAGTTTGAAACATTAGCCATACGATCAACATCTACCAAATATTCAAAATTCAAATTAATATGGGTGGGGCTGTCTGACACCACAGCTCTCTCATAGCTGTCCATATGAGTGGCCATGTCTCCATCATCTGACAGATTTCTAACATCTTCACAGGCATGGAAACTTGAGTCTTCTTTGGCTGGAAAAATGTCTTCTGTATTTCGTCCACAAACCGGAATAGCACTTTTCTCCACCTTACTTTTTTTACTTTTGTCTAAAATCTGCTGCTGCCATCTGACACCATCTTTGTCTTTGTCACTGGTAACTTGCTCATTTTAAGAAGAAGAAGCTTCACCTACTCTTTCCTTTGGACCGCCCCCAATTGTTGCCTTTTCAGGTAGTACCTCATCGCTGGCTACGTAGAACTCCATTTTCAGACCCAGAAACTTTGACAACCAAGACAAATCTACATGAGACTCTTCTTCCCCTACCTTAACAATAAATGACCAATTTCCGGCCACTACCTCAATCTTGTCTGGACAAGGCCTATCAACTGGTAACAAAACCAGAAGCCTTCCTCTATCAAGACGTTTTTTCCTCAACGTGTTTTCTTCAACCAAAACAAGTTCACCTAGCAACCTCCCTAACCTTTTGAAGAGAACTTCGTCCCAACACTGCAAAGGAATCCCCCTAACATTGATCCATGCCAACCTCAACTTGTTTGTTTCTTAAAATTTAAATTATTAACTTGACATTTATGCCCTTTTAAATATTATTTGTTATGTATATATTTTGATTTGATATGATATAAACAACTAAATAAAACAACTTTTACAAATCAAGTTATAAAGACATTTGTATGATATAAAATTAGGATCATATTGGATATATGTTATCCTTGGGAGAATAATTTTAGAAAGAAATATTGTAAATGCTATCCAATTATTTAGAATTAAGTGAAAATGTAGGGTCTTTCGGTAAAGTTTTATATTTTCGTTTTCTGTTTTTCTTTTCCATTTGAAAACGAGAAAATGATTTTAATATTTTTCGAATCCGACAACGCGTATGGTAGCTATAATTGAAAACAGTATTTCGAGAATGAAAACATAAAAAATGTGTTTGGTAATAATACTTTGAAATGAAAAAACCCATGTCTAATACAATTAATTTTCAAAACCGTTTTTAACTAAATGTAACCATATAATCAAACATTCTACAAGGTTTAATTCAAAAAAAAAAAATTTCATAAATTTTAATTATTTTTTTTGGTGTCAAAATTATATTTATTAATAATATTATTAACAAAAACAATAACTACAACAAAAATAATGGTAATGTAATGACAAAAAATAATATATGGTCATGACAACCAATAAAATATTTTCACAATAACCCTACGAAGACCATAGACCAATATAGTTCAGTGGTAAGATTGCTTATTTAGCTGAACAAATAAATAATAAATAATACTATGAAGTTTAACTAATAATAATGTTTATGATCTATTTTTTTATAAAAAATATTTATCTATTATCATAGTCTTTTAATAATAATGTTCTAGTATGGGAAGAGATTGGGTGACGCTTTTCAATGCTATAGTGTGGTCTATTTGGGAAGCGAGAAACCAAGTAGTGTTTGTTGGATATGGCTCGTATTTCCAATAGTTACCAAACACGATTTACCAATGCGGAGACTTCCTGGAGACGTGAGAGCGTTTGAGAGTATGAGGTTATGTTTGAGGGAGGCTTGGAAAAGACATGACGAACAAGAGAAGCGACGAACAGCTCGAACCGCTGCCGCACAGCTACCACTTTGGCAGCGGTAGTGGCAGCGGTCCGGCAGCTGTTCGCAGCGATTTGCTGCCACTTTGGCAGCGGTAGTGGTAGCTGTCCGGCAGCTGTCCGCAGCGGTTTGACACCACTGCCATTTTCAGCAGCGCATCAACAGCGGTTCCAATTCCAGTGCTTCACGCTGTGGAAAGCGCTGTGGCTTTCACAGTGGTCCGACAGCGGTTCGACAAGGTTTGACGCGTGGATCACGGTCTTCTGAGTGGTCAAGTTCAACACGGTTTAGGAAGCAGGTGGCCAACTGCAACTTGAGTCGTAGTTAATCACAAGCACGCGTTGAATCAGGAAATATGCATGGAAGAGGAAATATGTTGCTTCTAGAGTTCTAATAAGAAAAGGATTTCTCCTTGAAGTAAGACTTGTCATAAATAGGAAATAGTATTTATGTGGAACAAGTAAATCTTGTATGACTAGGAGATAGATTTCCTTGTTAGTTTAAACTCTCTGTAATACATATAAATAGACCATAATAACTAGATTATTGTGGTGGAGCAAAATAGCAAATACTAGAGAAATCTCAAAGTGAGCATTGGGTGTAATTGGGTTTGGGGTATTATTTAGAGAGAGATCCTGAGTGTGTGGTTGTAACAATTTACTACATATTGGAACTTTCTCTTGTTGTCCTGACAGCCGTGGTTTTTTCTCTGATTTGGGTTTCCTCGTAAATTCTTGTGTTGTATGTGCTTGGATTTAGATTATTTCTCTTCATCTATCTTTTCTTTGTTATTGTGTTTGTTTGTGTTCTATCCGGCAACGCTTCCGCGCTTATAGTGACGGTTTGTTCGCTAACAGTGTTCAAAGGAGTTTCAGCTGAGTTAGGGTACTATTTGGATATGGTTAGGTTCAGGGTTGCTTGGTGGTTCAAACACTATGGGAAGGGTTCTTCGGAATCGATCACTGTCATCTTGGAAAATTTGGAGATTTGTTGCTTTGATGTCAAACCTGTGAGGGCTCATAAGGTGGAAGCTTGGATCCCACCCATAAACGAGGCTCTGAAATTTAATGTGGATGGTTCGGTGAGAGGGGAGTTTGGTCGGGTGGAGATTAGGGGGGTTTAGCACAACTTAAAAGGAGTGATCTTATGCTCTTTCTCGACTTCTGTAGGTAATGTGAATGTCTCCTCTACTGAGTTATTGGCAATTTCAAAGCTTGTTCTCTGTGCTTTTCGAAAGTCTCATTGATGGGAAGGAAAATTTTAATTGAAAGTGACTCTAGGGAGGCTATCTCTTGGGTGAATAATGAAAATTTTGGCGATCTCTCTCTGGTGAACACAATCTATGGCATTCGCTATTTGATGCGCCACTTGGGCAATACTTCGGTGCATTATATCTCTAGAGACTCTAATATTGCAGCTGATCGTTTGGCGAAAAGGGGTTCTGCTACGGATGGGGAATTTATTGAGTGGAGAGAGTTAGCAGTAGTTTTCTGGCTCGTGGCTTTGTTTGTTTTGACCTTTGTTTTGCCTTGGTTGTGGTGTTGGTCTTTGTTTTTTTTTTTTTTTCTAGGTTGGTGGTGCTTGCCTGTCTTGGCTCCAGGTGTTTTGCTGTTGGGTTGGGTTGGCTTGTCTTGTTTGTTCTATTCTGTTCTTTGATTTTTGTTGAATAAAGCTTGCCTTTTCAAAAAAATAAAAATTAAAAAATGTAATACAATCAGAGATTTGTTGTGCATGAAATCGATTTTTTTTTTTTTTTTTTTTTATATGTTTACAAGAAGAAAAAAAAAGGATGTTTGGATTGGAGAATACACACCAAGGAAGAGAGAATATCTTCAGGAAAATTTATATTTATATATAATTTTTTTTTAAAAAAAAAACATGAATAAATTTTTTTTTTTCAAAAAAAGAAAGGAAAAAATGTGGATCAATGAAGAAGAACCTTTTTAACTTTTTAATTTTAACTTTTACTCTTCAAACTATTTCAACTTCTTTTTTTTTTTTTTTTTTTTTTTTTTTTTTTTTTTTTTGAAGAGATCCTGAAAACTGTCCGAATCTCTTCAAAAGCTTTTTTTTTTTTTTTTTTAATAAAAATTAAAAAATTAAAAAAAAAATAAATAAATAAATAAAAATAAAAATAAAAACTGTTTCAAGAGGTCTGGAAATCCAGATTTCTTCAACCTTTTTTTTTAAAAAAAAAAATTGAAATAATATATGATTTTTTTTTTTGTTTAAAATAGTACATTCTTTTTGAAACAATGATTTTCAGATTGCAGTTTTTTTTTTTTTTTTTTTCTTTTAAAAAAATTAAGATTAAATGTTAAGTTAATTTAAAACTGACAAATCTTTCAAAAAAAAATTTAACTAAAAATTAGTGTTTTTTTTTTTTTTTTTTAATTCTCTCAATTGTTCATTTCTTTATAAAAAAAAAATTCATATTTTTATTAATATTGTAACCATTTTTTTTTTATTAATTTTCATTATAAATTTTTTAAAATTAATTATGATATTTCAAAATTGAACCAAAATACTTGACGAAAAAATTCATAGAGTAATTTTGCTAAAAATATAGTGACAAAAAAATAGTACATACAGTGATGTATTTAAAATATTGACCTACAATTTTTTTTTTTTTTTTTTTTTTTTTTTGTGTATAAATTATGACAGATATATATAGACATATAGTCAGTTATAATTTATCGATTAATAGTATAATATTTAACTAATTATTTTTTTCATGACAATACCGTAACAAATAATGTACAAAATAGTATCAAATTATTTGACTATTTCTGATGACCATTGGACCATCGAAAATCAGGTATTACTTCTTTCAACATTTTTTACTATACTATCTGCGTCGTTAGAAATGTAGGGTCATTTTCAACAACATAAATAGTATCGTCGAAAATTTGGGTCATTTTCAAAGGTACAAATAGTGTCGTTGAAAATGTGGGTCATAAATAAAGAGACAAGTCCAGCTGCAGAGTCAGCGCTAAAAAGAAAATATTTGGATTGATTCAAGGAAAAAAACTCATTCTTATAACCCATTGAGGGGGGCCTCGGCCCAGGAAGTGGAGAATGGCTGAGTTACGAGAAGTGAAGCTGACCACCGTCGACCACCGCCGGCCTACCCTTGATAATATTGACAATTAATTGTTGTCATGTGGAGTTGAACTTTCAACCTCATATCAAATTGGTAAGCTTTTACCGCTAGACTACAACACTTGATTTGTTAACATTTGCATTATATTTATATATAACCTATATGAGTTGTTAGAAATTTTTTTTTTAAAAAAAATTTATTAGATAAATTTAAATTTATTCAACTAATCAAAAATCTAATTTGAATGACAAACATATATTGAAAAATATTTATTGGATTGCAAATCAGGTTTGGTGATAACGTTTTTTTTTTTTTTAATTTATGTTATTTAATTAAATAATCAATACCTCAAAGTGGTAATCAATTGATATGGTGTTAATCGAGAATGTGATAAGAGTTAATTAATTAACAATTAAGGACAGGTTTAGTGTTGCATATTAGGGAAATGAGGATGGATATAGGTCCCCCCATCCCTATGCCCACTTCCTAAACCCTTCCCCCATCCCACCCCCCCTCCCCCTCCCCCTCCTTTGGGGAAAATGGGGATGGGGAATTTTGGGGGGAGGTATCTCCATCCCCAACCCCAGTTCCCCATTTTCTCCCGTTTCTCTGTTTCCCATGTTCTTCTGTTTCCTCATTTGACTAAAAATATAAATTAACAATAAAAAAAACAAACATTCCATATATTAATATAATTATTTATATATTTATACTAATATGTATAATTATATTTATATATGTTTTAGGGAAAATGGGGATCCCCATTTCAATATAGTATATATTTTATGTAATCAAAGTTTTATGTACCGGGTTTGCACTACTGATTAGTTTGGTGGTTGTGGATTTATCCTAAAAAATTAATTATAATTAATAAACTTTTAATAATTTTTAGCATATATATTTTTTAATTAATTAATTAATTTTAGTATATATATTTTTTATTTTTAATTAACTTTTCCCTACGAATTTTGAGTTTAGTGGGGAAAGGTTGGGAAAAATTGTATACCCTTAGCCGACGAATTTTGAGTTTTGTGTGGAAAAGTTACCTTTCCTGACGAAACTCATTTATGGGGAAAGATTGGGAAATTTTTTGTACCCTTAGCCGATGAATTTTGAGTTTTGTGGAGAAAAGTTACCTTTTCCAACAAAACTCGTTTGTGGGGAAAGGTCGGAAAAAAATTTGTACACTTAGCTGACGAATTTTGAGTTTGTGGGGAAAGGTTACCTTTCCTGACGAATTCGTTTGTGGGGAAAGGTTGGGAAAAATTTTGTACCCTTAACTGACGAATTTTGAGTTTTGTGGGGAAATGTTACCTTTCCCGACGAAATCAATTGTGGGGAAAGGTTGGGAAAAATTTTGTACCCTTAGCCGACGAATTTTGAGTTTTATGGGGAAAGGTAACCTTTCCCAACAAAAGTCGTTTTGTGGGGAAAAGTTAATTATGCCTACAAATCTTGCTTTGTCTCCTAAAATTTTGTCTGGAAAGACTAAATTTCTTGTAGTGTTGTTGCTTAGTCTATGACCGTAGATGAGTGATAATTGAGAATACGTGATTCAACCCGCGTCCTGAACGATAATCATAATTAAGAGAATAATTAACCCTAGAATTTGAGTTGAACCTTGTTAATAAAATCAATCATTGATGAGGAGTAGGATTCTTATGGTGAAATCGGTGACCTAGTATCTTCATCTCTTGATTCAATCGATTCAATATTGCAATATACTTAGGTTAATTTAGTTGTTTTCTTTATAATTTCCGGCAATTCTCCCTTTATTTCTTAGTTTAAGTTTAGTTTATTTAGTTAATTGATTTTGCAAATCCCCATGGTACAATGCTTGTATTTGCCACTATTTAAAATTGTTCATCAATTATCATTTAATTGTTCAACTAAATTGGATTCTATTGAGATCTCTAATTCATATTCTTTAATCAATTCCTTTAAAAGTTCATGCACTTTTTCTTACCGAAGAGATGCAATATAGCCATAAATTTTACTAAAATGAAAATCAACATGTAACATCTTATACATGGGATCCCAAACTGCAGCCACAACCATCACACTAGGAATATCACTCCAATACTTTTCAATTTTGGCAGTCATAACTTTGTGATTGTTTGTATCTCAATGTTACGAGAATTAAGCTACCCATTCATTGTCTCTCTCATTTTCAAATCATAGGAAAAAACAAATTAGTTGTGGGGTATCTGTTACCTTGAAAATTGAAAAACAAAATCAACTACTAATATAGAAACAAACAAACAATGTAAAATTTAAATGGTTATTTAAAAAAAAAAAATACTTGAGAAAAACTCTGTTAATTAGTAAAATGGTTTCAAATGCTGTCCACCATAATTGTTACTAACTGCCAATCTGATTCATCAGACAAACATTTATATTGTGGCTCATGTTACTGGGTCGCACGAACAAAAACATCATTATACATCAAGGCAACAGAAAGCATGAAATATGTGGAATTCTATCCAGTGGGACAATAAGCACAAATTTCTTGGTATATTTAATTTTCAATTGAATTGCCACATACTCGAAAGCTTCAATTCTCTTGCTTGTGCTCTCCAAAATCAAACACTTTGACTGCAATCAGTTTGGTATTATTTTTATTTTTTTTAATGCACGTAATATGATAACTGTGACCACATGGATCTAGTGATGTTACAGACTCACCGTGCATAAGCTCGTTTTGGCATAAAATACAGGTTGGTTCTTGATATCTGAGTGACAAAGAGGATTCAAACCTGAAATGGGAGAAAGATATATCTCTAGGATTCGTTCCCCTATTAGGCCTATACAAAAGCAATTGGAGAAAAATATTGAAAAATATTAAGGAAAGGGATGAGAATTCAGTACAAGAAATATGGTCTTTTCCGGCCAAACATTTCTGACGGAGCCAAAATTGAGTCAATAATGGTTGTTTTTATGAACGTAATTATGAAAAAATCAGGCCGTCAAAAAAGGATACAAATATAGCATATCATTAACGACGTCAAAAATGCCCTCAGAAATAATGTCAAAATTTGTCGAAAATATTGTGAAAATGGTGCCAAATTTGGACACCAATACTATTTCCAACCACGTGTAACTATCTCTAGGAAATACTAAACATTTTCCAATCACATGTACATTTTTCCACAAATACCTAGCCCTCGGTAATACGATACAATATATATAGTTAGGAATCACCCTATTATGCACAAACATTATTGTTAATGCAGAAAATTTCAATTTTTTTTTTTTTTTTTTTTGTAAGTTAAGATAAAAAATAAAATTGAACTAGACTAACATCATGATAAATTTAAATGTTATACACCTTTTTTTTTTTTTAAATATATATATAGTTTTGATTGGCCTGTACTCTGTACTCTCTACAACATGACATATATATATATAGGGTTAAGCTATAGAACGCCGGTGTTTCCGAACACAGTGTAGGAAATAATTTGAAAAAGTGTGATCCAAGCTTTAATCGCAATATTTTCTATACGGTGTACGGATACACCGGTGTTCTATAGATTGTCCCACATATATATATATATATATGGTGCAACCTAAAAAAAATTGACTATAATCATGTCTTTTTTTGTACGATCACAATAAATTATTTATGTGAATCACATACAATTCATATACGATAACCTTATATATATATATATATGTGTGTGTGTGATCACATGCAATCATATGTGATCACATACCATTGTATCGTGCAATGTTGCACGGTAGAATGGCCATATATATATATACAGTGTCTTTCTACTGTCAGTTCGTCCTGATATAAAATATATCAGGATGAAGAATCTGGACTACAGATTATGAAGAAGTTTTGACAAGTGCATACACTTTGAGTCAAAGTATGTAAATCTAATGGTCCACATTCTTTGTCCTAACATATTTTATATCAGGACGAACTGACAATAAAACAATTATAATGCTAGACAACTCAAAAATTTAGCCCAAATTTCAACTAAATTAATGTGGCAAGTGGTTTTTTTTTTTTTCATGGTAATAATAAATACAATTACCACTTCACACCATTTACTATATTTTTTACTCTTAGGGGGGTGTATTCAACTCAGACTTTGTTGGATTTGATTGGATTTTGTTGGATTTTAGAAATCAGTGTATTCAACTCAGATTTCATTGGATTTGTTTGAACCCAACAAAGTCTGGGGGTATTCAAATCAGATTTTGTTGGATTTCAAACAAATCCATCCAAATCCATGGGATTTTGAATACACCCAGATTTCATTGGATTTGTTTAAGTGATGGATTTCGTTGGATTTGGATGGATTTGGAAGGGAAAAATATAAATAGAGAGGTGATTTCCAAATCTTGTCCTCAACCCAAAGATTTGTGAAGATTTCACAATTTTATAAACACCTCCAACTCTCTCTCTCTCTCTCTCTCTCTCTCTCTCTCTCTCTTGAAATTGCAGGTATATTAAAAAGCCCAAAACCAGGCAAGAGAAACCAACAACACCGAGGGGAACAAACAAAACCCTAACCAGCCAACAAAAGAAACAACAACATTCTACAAGCAAGGAAAAACCAAAACCACAAACTATAAGCACAAAAGGCAGACAGCAACAAAGCAAACCGAAGGTGCACAAAACACTCCCTACCAAACAGAGGTAGCAGACGCCAACAACATAGCAAAGCCATAAGCAAACTCAATCAAAAAACTGCCCAAACCACATCCTCCCCATCCAACATCAATCCCCTCACCTCTCGGGACGAACTTCAGAGAACAAGAGCCTCATTTTAGAACAAATGTTGTAGATAACATCCACCAATTAGATTTTCGAAATCATTATCTTTCATCCAGCCAATCGCCTCCATCGAATCACATCAGAGTTCTCTCAAGAGCTTCTCAACCCACTGAAAGGTGAGCTCTCTCTTTCTCAATTTGGGGCTTTTGTTCATCTCGTAATACCAGAACTTTCTGGACTAATTTCCGATTTTTGATTTGTGTATAGTTACTTGTCAAAGTTTTTATTCTCAATTATCGATTTTTTTTTGTGCTGCAGATTGAAGCTCACCTGAGACTGTGAGAGTGAAATAGGTTTGATTTCTATGAAATTTTTTGTTGAACTGCTTCGATTGTGTAATTGACAATTGTGTGGAGAAATTTTTAATTGATTTTGAGCAATTTGAGTTTTATTTTGTTATTTTGAAAGTTTTGGAACTGCTTCGACTCTATTGTATATGATCAAAGTTTCTTTATATAGCGATTTTTTAAAAGCTTGCAGATTGATGCTAGGAACTAGATATCTTGTTGTGTTTAATCACTATTAAATATATATTTAATACAATAATAGTTTATGTGGTCAAATTGAATGAGAATGAGATGGACTATTTACTGTCAATTATGTATTCAAATGCATGAGTTAGCTTTTATTGTCTGTATTGACAAGAGTGGGAATTGAGAAAGAAAAACAGCTACAATATATATTATATATACACGTTGTTCTCTTATTGAACTGGTGATAGAATATATGAACTTATTGGGATGATATTAATGCTGTATAGATTGTATAATGACTAGGTTCTGAGTTTGGTTTTAGTTGGTTATCAGATTATGTAAGAGGTCTTGAGATATTTCAGTTGTATAAAAATTTTCCCTTTTGTTAGATAACCGTGAGATAGGTGTAGGAGATTAAAATTTTATGATTTTATATTCTGAATGTTTGGTCCTTGAAAATCATCTAGGTAGGATTAAAATAAGGTTACTTTTATTCCTAAGAATGTTTTATGGGTGGATTGTACCCTGCTCTTTATTCGTTCCATGTTTTGGCTAGTTTAAATCATTAAGATTTTGGTTTATGGCTTTTCAAAAAAAGAAAATCATCTAGGTAGTATACAACAAAATACAAATCAAATAACCATGTGACTAGATGCTGGTGAGAATGTGAGATAGTCCAACAATGTATATATGGCTTAAAATATTTGTTACTTATATTTTTCAACTGAAAAAATCTATCTCTTGAAAGAAGCACACGATTGTATTTATCCGGAAAAAAGCAATTTTTTCTGCTGTTGCTCTGCTTTGGCATTGTTTGTCTCTTGCTTGCTTGTTCCAGAGCTGTTTGGTGTTTGCTCTGTTTTGTTGTTTTTTGCTTGCTTCTGGCTGGTGCCTTAATAACATTATGGTGTTGCTTTTCAAAACAAATATTATACTTGAATTGTATGTCTATCGCTAGATATCTTGCTTGAATTATCTACCTTGTTTTTCGTGGTCAATCTAGATTTTAGTATAAATGGAAGAGGCACAACAAAGAAATGAGAAAGGGAAGGTTAAAGTTGGAGGAAATTATAATAGTTGGACTGTGGAACAGACCAATTTATTGTTACAACTTATGGTTGAAGCTGTTGGTCGTGGATGGCGTGATGCTAGTGGATTGTTAAGCAAGCAAACGGTTGAAACATGGGTGCTCCCTTCTCTAAATGAAAAACTTAACTATAATAAAACCTATAACAATTATCAGAGCCGATTGAAATGGTTTAAAGCACAATATCAAAGATATACTGAACTTATGCGTCATAGCTCTGGTTTTGGATGGGACCCAATCACAAGGCGATTCATGGCTAGTGAAGAAGTATGGGAAGATTACCTTAAGGTAAGTTTCTTGAAGTTTCTTTAAATATATGCAATTTTTTTTTTTTTTTTTGCAATTTATATATTAACATTTTTATATTGTTTCTCTTGTAGTCTCATCCAAAGGAGAGACACTTTCGCACAGAACATTATGTAGATTATGATGATTTGAGGGTTGTAATTGGGAATGTAACTGCTTCTGGGAGAAACTCAATTTGATTGGGTGATGATACTGATGCAAGAACATTTGGAGTTGAAGATACACATGTTGGGATAGAGGACTATGAGTATGATGTGAATAATGGGGCATTTGTGCAAAGTCAACATGAACCATTACACCAATCTGAGTCACTTGAAAAATCTACTTCACCCTTATCCCATCAAACCATGAGTTCAGAGGTTCCCTCAAAAATGACAAGTCAAAAAAAAGAGAAATAGAACTGATTTTGAAGGGTCTGACTCTGTTCATAACACCAACCAAGCTGATATTATAGAAAAAATTTCTCATGGCATTGATTCAATTGCCGCTGACTTTCGGGGAGTTCGTAGCTTAATGGAGAAAAGGGAAAGTGACAGGGAGAAAAGGGAAATTGAGAAAAAAGAAATAGAAAGAAAAAGTAATATATGGGATGCTATCAAGGAGACTCCGAACTTGGATAGCTCTGCTCGTTATAAGGCACTTGCACTACTTAATACCAAAACAAAAAAAGATGTGTTTTTGGGCATGTCACCTGAAGAGCGCTCAGAATGGATACTATTTACTTCGAAATGAGTGGTTATTTGGGAAAATTTTGGAGAGGATTAAATATGAATAATTTATTTTCTAGTTGGACTTGTTTTTTTATTATGAATTGTTCGTTATTTTTTATTGGAACTAGGTTCAAACAAATGATAACCGCTACTATTCTCTGTTTGCTTCTATGGAATCATTATTATTATTATTATTGTTATTATTAATCAATCTCATGTGTTGTGGTGTTGAGTGGTGGGAGGATGGTGTTGATATGTTTATGTTTTCCTGTGTATAATCAGGAAAGAGTTTTTTTTTTTTATTATTGGCTTTTGTTTTTTCGGTGTAAGATCAAAATCAGTTTTAGTGATTACCCTTTATTTTTTAATTTTAGGTTTATGACTTTGAATTTCATTTCTTATTCTTCTTTTTAATTTGGACACTTTAGGATGTCATCAACTTCAGAAGAAATGGAGGTAGAGGAAGAGGAAATTGAGGGAGAAGAGTGGAAGATGGTGAGGATGAAGAAGAAACGGAGACAGAAGAGATGGAAGAAGAAGAAATGGATGAAGAAGTTTATGAAGCAATTAAACATTTATTGATGACAATTCAAGTAGTAGTTCATATGCTGAATGAGTTTGTGGCTATCATACGTGCTACGTATATTGAACGTCTATTAACTCGGCGACCAATAAGTAGGACTGGATATAGTTATATACACAAATCATTGAAACATGATCCTCAAGACTTTCGGCAATTGTATCGAATGTATCCAGATGTGTTTCGAAAGTTATGTTGCATTATTAGAGAAAAAACACTCTTACAAAATACAAAATATGTTTGTATAGAAGAAATGCTTGGCACATTTTTACTAACCGTTGGCCAAAATAGTCGATACTGCCAAACTCGTAATACATTTGGCCGATCACATTTCACTGCCAGCAACAACTTTAACAAAATTTTGAAAGCATTGAATACAATTGCAACGGAGATGATAGCCAAACCTGGACCCACGGTGCCAACTAAAATAAGGAAAAGTATAAGATTTTACCCTTATTTTAAGGTAAATGTTGCACTATTTATTTTTATTTATTTCATTATTAATTGTAATGAAAGTTATTAATATAACTATGATTAATAATAATAATATTATTATATTTTATTAATGTATAAACGTTTGGATTTCTTTCAGGATTGCATTGGAGCTATTGATGGCACACATATTTCAGCATTGATAACCGGACGCGATGTAAGCAGCTATCGCGATCGTCATGGAATAATATCATAAAATGTATTAGCAGCTTGTAACTTCGATTTGGAATTTATATATGTGCTTAGTGGGTGGGAGGGTTCAGCTCACGATTCACGAGTGCTAAATGATGTTTTATCAAGAAGGAATGGACTCAAAGTGCCACCTGGTATGTATTTAATTATTTTGATTATAATTTTTCTGTTAGTAAATTAGGTCGCATGTTACATACTAATTCGATATTCATTGAATCAGGCAAATATTTCTTAGTGGATTGTGGATTTCCAAATCGACGCCAATTCTTAGCTCCTTTTAGAGGTGTCCGATATCATCTCCAAGATTTTGGTGGCCATGGTCGTGCTCCAGAAAACGAACATGAGTTGTTCAACCTTCGTCATTCTTCTTTGAGGAATGTCGTTGAAAGGATATTTGGTATATTTAAATCAAGATTTACTATTTTCAAGTCTGCACCTCCATTCCCATATAGGACACAAACAGAGCTAGTGTTAGCTTGTGCAGGATTACACAATTTTCTTCGTAGGGAATGTCGGTCTGATGAATTTCCTATTGAACCAGATAATGAATCTTCATCACCACCCATTAATGAAGATGAATTTGAACCAATATTTCAAACGCAAGAGGAACAATGTGAAATTGGTAACCAATGGAGAGCTAGTATAGCTACAAATATGTGGGAAGATGCTATGCAAAATGAAAACAATAACAATGAAGCAGAATGAGTATTGACCAAGCTTTGCAGTTTTCTACACATATATGGTCAGCTTGGTGTGTGATTTTTCAGACTCTATTGATGAGACAATTATATAAACTTGAATCCATAAGTATCTTCCAAATGTGTTCAATCCAGGAATTGTTGTTTGCCGTGGAACATTCTAGACATTTCAAACCAATCATATATATATATATGTATATATATATCTATCTATCTTCCTTCTTGGAGTATTGAAATTGTTTTTAAAACTAGTATTTAAAAGCCTGAAAACAACATCCCAACTGAGTGCCGACCATAGATAAGTTATCTGGTCAGCATATTTCAGCAATTGTATAGGAACTAATGCCAACTGCAAGTGCTTTGCTAGTAATTCTCCTTCGAAGTCCCAACTAGCATAATTATTGAGCATGTACATGTTTCAAAATTCAATAGATGCACTGCTTGTAAACATCTGATGACACAAGAGCAACCCAGTTGATTTTTTTTTGGTAGCTTTTTTTTTTTTTCAAAAGAATTTTTGACATTATTGCAAGGCTTTATTGATGTTGTTCAAGTCTTTTTCATTTTTTTTTAAAAGGCAATAGAATAAAAGGGCACCAAGCCAAGCACCACAACAAACAACCCAAAACAGCCTCACCAAAGCACCCACACAGCCAAAGGACAGCCCCCACAGCCTGAGGAACAAGCAAAAGACAACAAAAACCAAGAAAAAACAAAACGAAGACTACCCGTTCCACCACAGATCATCAACACCAGGATTCAGACCATTCTTAGCAAGAGTATCCGGGAAAGAATTCGTCGATCTTGGACGATATTCCACAGAAACCATTCTAAGCAAACCCAACCAACTGCAAATCTCATCAATAACTTGAGCGTGACTATTATACCCAAACGAACTCCCTGTAACCCAATTAACAGTAGTTGTTGAATCTGAAATGATCGTAATAGGCTTATGAGCTAAATCATCTCTCAAACCAATCAACTTCACAACCCTTAAAATTGCCAGAAGCTCAGCCATAATGACATCTTGGATGCCCACGAAAGAGGAGAAGATGCATAAAATTTTCCCGCTATGATCCCTCAAAACGCCACCAACTCTAGCATGACCAGGAGAATCCAAAATCGAACCATCAACATTAAAAAACAGAGAATTTTCCAGCGGAGGAGCCCAACTTTCCTTCCTCTGGGATGACTTTTTAGGCTTCTTCATACAATACTCCATAATATTCAACAGAATATGCGTAATGGGAGTATAAGATCCTCTCCCAAAATGCTTGAACCACCAACCGAGTCTGAATTTAACCAAATCCACCGAACTAGAATGAACCGGCTGCTCATCCTTGAAAACTTTGTAATTTCTAACTTCCCATATAGTCCAAACTATGGCAAAGAAAAGGGTCCTCCACGCTCTCGTAGACATCTTCCAAGGCATAAATTCATCCAACCTTTCCACCAATCCTCAATGGATCTGGAAGAGCAGCAGAAAATGCCCCACCAATTCATGCAACTCTGCCAAATACTCCACACCCAATCGCAAAGAAGGAAAAGATGGTCGATGCTTTCTGTGTTACCAGCGCAAATAGAGAAAAGCACTCCACCATCCAGCTGAATACCAACTCTATTTAACACCTCTTTGACAGGGATTCTGCCATGAAGGAGCTGCCACTAGTGTTGTAGTAAGCACTAGACGCTAGTCGGGCGGAGACCTAGCGCCTAGCGCCTAGGCCGATTAGTCGGGGATTAATCGGGGATTAATCGGAAAACTTTTTTCTCTTATGTTTTGTCACTAATTTTGGTAGGGCATGTCACAGACCATCATAACTCTTTCAACCCCACTTGACTTTTTGATTTCCATTATTTTCTGAACCATGTGTAATAGATTTGTGTTTATTTTAATATTTTTTTATATTTTTTTTATTGATTTACTTATCTTTATCTTCATCAGTTCTTCTAGAACCTTCCACATTTCTCTTCAAACTCTTCATTTCTTTTGTTTTTTGTCCAACCGATCATCTTCATCTTCTTCTCAAAATTCAAATCTCAATCATCTCCTTTTTCTCACTCACGCACCTTTCTTTTGCTGGACTGTGGAGACTGGACAAGTGACGACAGCGGCGACCTGGCGACGGCGGACGGCAGCTTTCGGCAATCTCGGCAACTGAAAGTGGAAGGCAATCTCGGCTTGATTCTTGTTTTGGTTGGGCTCTGGTTGGATAGATTTGATGGATCTCGACTTTGATCTCAACTGAAAGCTAATGGATAGAGTCTTGTTTGTTTTTCTTGGGTGCTCTGTTTTGATGCTCTATTTTGGTTGGGCTCCTGTTTGCTCTTTGTTTTTTGTTTCTTCTGTTTTGGTTGGGATCTCAACCTCAATCTCGACGGAAGATGGAAGCTTTTGGCGACTGAATGGTCTCAGCGACTTTGTTTGGTCGAAGAAGAGAAGGAAGAATGAAGTGAAGAAGTAGAAATTTTATAAAACGATGTCGTTTTTCTGATTCGTCGGTGACTTTTCCGATTAGTCGGTCAACGGCTTTGACCCGTCTAGCCGATTAGTCGGTGGCTTTTTCGATTAGTCGGCCATCGCGTAATTAGTCCAATTTTGCCTATCTCGCTTCAGTTTTCAACCGCCTAACTGTATTGGACCGATTAATCGGCCTAGGCGGCCGACTTCTAGAACACTGGAGCCTGCCACACAAAAATCTCAATTTTAGGAGGGCAATACCCCAACCAAACCTCCCTGAACATTGTCTCCTCCCCTGTTATCCCCTGCTCTATCCGCTTTCTAAAAGACTTCATCGAAAATTGACCCGAAGAATCAAACTTCTAAAAGTCTTTTTCATATTGGAACCATTTTTCTTCAAATGTTGAAATCCTTTTTTAAAAAGACAAATCCTTACAAATCCATCCAAATTCATCCAATTCCAACGAACTCCTTACACAATTCCAACAAAATCTAATGAAATCTGTGGGATTTATGAATTTTACTGAAATCCATCACTTAAATCAAATCCATCAAACTCCAATGAAATCTAGGTTGAATACACCCCCCTTACTCATTCTCTATTTTTTTTTCACTGACCCTACTTATCTCTACTCTGGAACTCCTAGCCGCATGTATCTCTAAGTCCTAACTAATTTTTTATTTTTTTTCCACTTTTTACTCCTTTCCTTTTTTTCTTTTTTCTTTTTTTTCTAACCCTACTTATCTCTACACCTAGCCGCCTATCTCCTGTCACTTTTTCTCAGTTTTTTCTTTCTTTCGTTTTCTTAATCCTTCATAAACTTCTTAACCCTAATTACTATCTTATCCTTACGCTTAAAAATAATAATAATTAGGGTTAATTTTTCGGACAAGGATTCTCTACTGAGCTCTTTTTCTGTTGAACCATGCTGAGCTCTTGAGGATCCATTGCCACGTGACTTTAATGAAAACATATGGTCAGGATTTGTTGTTTTTATTTTATCACTGTAAATAAACTAAAACTGAACTAAAACTACATTGTTTTGATAGACTAAACCAAACCTAATACGCTAAAAATCACAAAACTCTCATTATCATTTTGGTCTCCTTGTCAGATCTCGTCTTCTTGCCATTCTCACAATCAGCAAATTGTTGGTGTTATATTCTTCTTCTTTCCATTCTGTTGGCATTTTTTTTTTATTAAATATGTTTTCTGTGAAATAAAGAAGACAAAAGTTTCCAGACTTCCTCTATAAATTAATTTAGAGTGCAGAACTGCAGATTTCCATCATTTTCTTCTTCCCTTTCTCATCACACATTCTCTTCTCAAGCTAAGAGTGAAAATCCATATATGGGTTCAAGATTATCAGCTCTATCTCAGCTCTATCTCAGAAGAAACTCTGACTCGTCTACATGGAGAAGAAATCACACTCATAGCAAATAATTATTGGGTTCAAGATTATAATGTTGTAATTGTGGTGTTGAATGGTGATCTTTGATGGGATGATGTTTTTAGAGTGATTGGGAAAGTGGGTTTTGTGGGGAAAAAAACTTTAATGGTAGCGATGAATAACAAAATAATTTTCCAGTGATGATATTGACACTAATTACATGTGGGTTTTGCTTTTGGGTGAAATTTACTTAATTTCCATTGCTGAGATGAATTCTTTCTTGTAGAATTTGTGGGTTTTGATAGTAGAATTTGTGTGTCAAATTATTTATGAGATGAATTAAAAAAACTGGAGAGTGGAGGTGGATAGAACAATGGTGGAGGGTGTGACGCATTGAAGCCTCTAGCTTGAAGTCGGAGAAGAGAAGAGTGTCTTTAAGTGTCCATTTGGAAGAGTTTGTCTACCGGCTAAAAAAGCTTTTTAATTAAAAAAACTCTTTTTAATTTTTTTTGTATCTTTTAGTTGTCACCCGGTAGAACTTTTAGATGATTAAAAAAGTTGTTTTACGTCTACTTGGAGAAGCCCAAATTTAAAGCTTTTTCAAGTAGATCTTTTGGAGTTTTTTTTATAACATTTAAAATCTCTAATATAACCCTATAATTTAATATTTGCTAGAGTATTTTGATAATTCTATCATTAAAAAAAAAAAAAAAAAAAAAAAACCTCTCTTTTAATTGGCAACCAAACGACCAACGACTTTTATTTAAAAACTCTACCTCTAAAAGATCTACTTCTAAAAGATCTACTGCAAAAAGAGATCTACTTGAGAAGCTCTCTCAAACGTACTCTAAATGAAGAAGATAGATTTGGCGGACAACCAACGACTTTTATTTAAAAACTCTACCTCTAAAAGATCTACTTCTAAAAGATCTACTGCAAAAAGAGATCCACTTGAGAAGCTCTCTCAAACGTACTCTAAATGAAGAAGATAGATTTGGCGGACAAATACGCTTTTTGGACTGATAAAACTGTGAGGTTTTGTTAATACGTTGTCGTTTAGAGTATAAAATGAAAAATAAAATAATTAAAGCAAATAATCTAGACCGTCCAACAATTTAATATACACGTGTTATCGGATCCTTAAAAGCTCAAAACAGATCAGTAGAGAATGAGCTCAGCAGAGGATCCTTGTCCTAATTTTTCACTCTTAATTAAGTATGTGAGATCAAGTAACAACCTAGTCGAAGTTAATTTTCCAAAAAAAAAATTTCTTTCGTTTTCTAGGAAAACAAACAGCAGATAAGGGGAAAGGTAGGATGGGTTTACTTTTTTGGGGGTTGCATGTTTATATTTTTTTGGTTTAGGGATCGGTATAAAAGTGATTTTTGTGTCTTGATTATGTTGCCTTATATTACTTAATTGTAATCCAATTCAATAAAAGAAAAAGTGAATGCATGGGATTGAGAGAGAGAGTTTTTTCAATCTTGACTATTTTTCCTCTGTGGCAGATCAAGAACATGGATTGTTATTTGAAAACTTATGTATCCGATTGCTAAGGTATTAGGGTTACAATTGTATTTTGAAATTTTTGTTCTTTTCGTCTCAAGAACAAAAGAATGTTTGCGTATTAGGATTATTATTGCATGTTTTCGTATTAGACCATCTCCAATGTATATGTTAATATCAATGCCAAATTTGACACAAAAAAGTGTAAAATGCTATATTTAGCACATCAATTTAGTATTGTGCTCCAATGCACAATTCTATTTAAAATGTTATTTTTATTATTTTATTAATTAAAATTGTAAAAGTAAACACTTACCATTAATGCATTCATTATTTCTTTTAATACTCCAATGCAAAGTTTCATTAATGCATTCATTATTTCATTTAAAAAATACATATAATGGCATTTTTGTAATTAAAAAATGAGCATTTATTGCTGTGCCAAATTTGGCATATGCTATAATGATGTGCTAAATTTGGCACAATGATGTGCTAAATTTGGCACACAATATAGCATATGTCAAATTTAGCACATCATTTGGCATTGCATTGGAGGATGGTTTTTACACTTTATGTTAAATTTTAGCATTGGTACAAGAATTTAGCATAGCATTGGAGATGCTCTTAGTAACAAAAATAATGGATATTTGGTTTTTTTTTTTTTTTTTTTTTTTTGATGTGCCGTGCCTTAGCATCTTGATTGGGTCATGGTTTTGATATCCATTTGATACATTTTCATTCTTATTTTCTCATATCAGTTTCTGCCATTGCAGAACATTGATTTGAAAGTTTCTTATAGACATTTTCTCAATGGCACCACAAGTTGTTAGCTTCAAAGGTACTCCACCTACGCTTTCTGTTTAATTTTTTTATTTTACATTTATTTTCAAGCCTTTTGTAGTCTTACTTTAATAATCTCTGATGTGTGCAGATTGTTATTTATTATTAAATTATGTATTAGTTATGGCTTTAGTTAGTGGCCATCATGTATTAGTTATGGCCTTTATTTATGTTGCATGATATGTACGTGGGGGGTTGGATTCTGTAGCACCACTTTCCACTCTCTGTTTCATTATCTTGTTTTCCTATTTTATTGTTTAGTGGTTGTAGTTAGTGTGAGTTGTATAGGTTTTATATAGCCTGAAGAAGAAACGAATACACAATGAAGAAAATATAAGAAAACTCTTTCCTGCTTCTATCACCTTTCGTTTCTCATTCTCTCTTTCTTATTTCTATAAAATTCTCTATGTATATTTCCAGGATTGGAAAATATACATAACAATCTCCTACAGGTAAAGCACCGAGGAAATCTAAACTCACATTTGATGGAAGGAGGAAGAAGAAAGCTTCTGAAAAATTAACAACAGACCAGTGGCAGGAAAGCGCATTTTGACATCTCGAATTCGAGGAAGCAACAACTGCACGAGGCACCAAAGAAGGATCAGAATTCGAAAGCGAGTGTTGTGGCAGAGGAAGATCTCAATCTCGATGCCATTGCTGAGGAAAGGTTCCTTCACAATAATCAAGAATGCATCAAATGTCAAACAGAACCGATGGACGACGTTGGACAGGATCAGAATTCGAAAGTGAGCGTTGTGACAGAGGAAGATCTCGATCTCGATGCGTTTGCTGAGGAAAGGTTCTTTCACAATCATCAAGAATGCATCAAATGGCAAGCATTACAAATGGAGGAGGACGACGACTTTTTTGAAGTTCCCGAGGCAGTTGGACTACGTAAACGTAAACAAACTTGACAATCATTTTAATGTCAATTGTGTGGTACAATTTAGGGTTCACAAACTTATTTTTGGTTGATTTTGTTCTTTTGATTTAGGTTTCCCCAATGGTTTCACTTTCCCCAATGGTTTCCCCAAGGACTCAACATCATCTTCAGAAGTGGTGCCTCCAGGAGGGTTACTTAAACTGCAGGCTAGTTTCATTTGTTCGTTTTGGCTTCAACCGATTTTCTTTTTGTTTTTGGGTATTTTAAAAGCTGAATTGTGGATTACCTTATGTTTTAGATTTCAGATCCTTGGAGGTTTATGGAACTGATGGAACAGGAAGAGATGCAACAGCTTCTATCGGAAGAGATATCAGATAAAATTGAAAGAGAAGAAGGCTGATCCAAATTGGTTGTTCAGAAGATGAATCCAGACTTCTTTTGTTAAAAGTCATTTCAATGATCTATAAGATCTCCACCTCCTTTCATATTGCAACAAAAATGTTGGTCTGTTAACATTTTGTACACAAATTACATCCATGGTTTCAAGCATAACCAAAGATTACTTGTAATTATTGCTTGCAGGTTAAGAAAAATAGAGATTGATATATGCAATTCCACTTGAATCCAATTCTAAAGCTTTAATCTACTAGTACATGGAGATGGGATTTTTTCGTATTATTTATTCATCTTGCATCATGGATGCAATAATCCAATTATTGAATTGTGTTTTTTTTTAATAAATAATAATAATAATAATAATAATAACAGAAAATACTTGGATGGTGATCTTTTCTTGCTCTTTCAATAGCTAACCAAACAAATCCTTTTTTTTTTTTTTCTTTTTTTTGTAAAAAAAAAAACATAAAATATCAACATGCTCTTTATGTGAATTATTTAGAATAAAACCCAACCCAAAAGGGTCACATTTTTAGTCTTTTAAGTTCTCAAATTTTAGGTCATTATCTTGACCTAATTTGGCTCATTTCTCTAAAGGACCACGAAACTATGCTTGCCAACAAACTTGTATATTGTTAATTATTCAAAAAGACCAAAAGGGAATGAAATAAAATAAAAAAAATTCAAGAGATCACCCTTTTTATCATTCATAAAACTTTGCATCATATATAATGTAGCATAAAGAGAATGAGAGTTGACATTTATTGATTTGATTAATTAAGTGCATGTTGATACATATATTATTGTCTAATCTTTCGAAAAAAAAAATAGAGAGTATCATATCTTGACTAATTTCAAGAATATTAGTCAAATCTCATACGTTAATCACATTCTTGACGATATATAGTATCATGAAATTAAGAAATATTCATATATAGAAAGTTGAAGTGATCCGGTAAATTCTGCACACCCGCATCAATTAGAATGTCAATCTCAAAATTGTTATCTCCTAATATGTTCGAATGATTCATTTATGGCTTTAAGAGAAATGCTATTTGATTATAATTTGTAGTGATTTTATTTATTTATTTATTTATTTGTATGTAACCTTTCGAGATTAAAAAAAAAGTGATTGTATTTGTCATTTCATTCATAGAATATACTCAATTAACTAAATTATTAATTTTTACAATTTAATTGTTTCCTAGTTCCATTAAAAAAAAAAAAGAAGAAGGAAATGGCCAAAAGTGATCCATTTAAACTATTGATTTTTGTATTTATCCTTTTTCCCATAAAATTATTGTTTTTAATCATTCATATTAATTTCTTTTCACCAAACAATCATTCAATTACATTATTACCCTTCTTTACCTTTTCTTCAACCTATCCTACCTCTCCATTCTCTCTACAATCAAAACCTACAACATAAAATCCTCATTTGTTATCAAACAATGTTTTCGTATTGAGATATCGGTGAAAATCTTTGCTAGAAATCGACAAAAAAGACGGAATGGGATATAGTTGAATTTATGCTTGAAATCTTTCCGATCTAGTTCAAAATATGTAAATTTTGTGTTTTTAATTGAATTTTTACTTTATTTCATGTTTATGTTGTTGGGTTAACTTCCAATTATTAAAAAAAAAATGGATGGAGAAAATGGTTGAAATCGGGTTTTTCATGCTTTTTTGTGAATACGCGTATGTCACACATTGGACAGTGAAACATAGAGTGTGTTTCACTTTCCAATTTGACACACACATTATGTGTTAGAAAGTTACAAACTTTGATGTTTCACTGTAAGTAAAACATCAGAAGTTGTGTCACTTAAAGTCAAACATTCTCCAGATGTTTCACTTAAAGTGAAACATGTATTTCTTTCAAAAGTGAAATAGATGTTTATTTCACTCTCTAAAGTGAAACATCGGTTTTGAATGTGAAACAAATTTAAGATGTTTTACTTTAAGTGAAACATATATCACTTTTTAAATATAGGGGTACTTTGGACTTTGTACCCCTAACAATACTAAAAACAATAATTGAAAAAAATATAGTTAATAACAATACTTCATAAGATCAAATGGTTAGTTTTGAAAATTCCCAATAAAAAAAATAAAATAAAATAAATAAATAAATAAATAACTATAGATACTTTTATAATTCCCAAAAAAAAAAAAAAAAAAAAAAAAAACCTTTTAAAAATATATTTAATATCAAAGTAGTAATAATAATAATTATAATTTAATGATTAATTTCCTAATTTGACAAAATGAGGTTGGTGTGGTGGTATACCCCTCACACCTGTACTACGAGGTTGTGGGTTCGAGTTCTTCCCCTCTAAAAAAAAAACCCTAAATTTATGTTATACTTAAAAAAAAAAATGATTAATTTCCTAACTCCAAAATAGGATAATAAACATTATTGTCTGTCATCTTATTCTTGTATTTATTTTTTCCTACTAAGTTTTTTACTCCCTGATTTTATATGTTTTCACCTATGACCTAAGTCACTTTAAATTCACTCACTCGCTTCCTCGAAAGGTTTTTTTTTTTTTTTGGGCTAGCCAATATCAGACGATACATGCAGGTCCGGCCATAGGGGGAGCTCAGTTAGGCAACCACCTAGAGTCCCCAACTTGTAGTTAAAAAAAAATATATTCAATTTCAAAATATGGCCCATATAAGATTTTAAACAAAATAGGTCCATAAACGACTTTTAAATACACATGATTTTTTTTTTTAAAGGTTGACCAATGGAAACTCATTTATCATTCTTACAACAACATTGGATCAAGGGTGGTGGTGGGTTGAATCCTAACAACATTCGTGTTTATCACAAATAATCCTCTTTTATATCTCTAAAAAAAAAAGCCGCATTGGTCTATTAACGAACATAGAATAAAAATTTAAAATCAAATTAGGGTTTCTCAAAACTCTTCTTAATACAAAAATTCAGAAGTCGTTGTTTCGAAGGTAATTAAATCAATACATTTCTTCTTCTTCTTCTTTTTGAAAACCCTTTTTTTTTTCTTATTTAAGCTTAATTAATACTTTTGCTACTAAAAATATGAGACGAATAAGGTTTAAATGATATATTCTTTATTGTAATTATAAAATTGTTATTTTAGTAACTTTTTATTTGCTATTTTGTTGTGTTATAATCTTGAGTTAGAGTTATTATATTGATTTTTACAAGTATTTACTAGAGAAAAAAATAATCAAGTAAACATACATAGAATATCGAGAGCCTCATTTTCTTAGGGCCAGCCTTGAATAAATGTGCAGTCTGGATAACCACTCCCACAAACTGGGAGAAAACTCCTCACACATGCTTGTAAAATGCACATGGTAGGACTCAACTCGTACCCTCACCACCACTTTGGAAGAAAGGTGCACAACTATCTCTACTAAGAGGTGATGTACTGAATGTTGTATATTGGTAATCTAAGTTCTTTTAAGGCAACATGATTTGAAGAATCCTTTTTTTGTTCGGATTATACTAAAATTTTCTAAATTAGTTTTTCTATTTTTAATATGATTTTGTTTTTGTTTAGTTATTTGAGTGTTTGCTATTGATTTCAATATATAAACATGTCGGGTAGAAAATTTAGAGTCTGGATATGAAAAACTTAAAAAGATAAAAGAATAGAAAAATTCGTTCTATCTAAAAAAAATTAAGTTCGTGATAATTTTGCTACAAATAATAGAAAGGATATACAAATTTCATTCAAAATCTAGTTACTGAAAAGCAAATTCAAAAGAATTATTAGATAATGAAACCAAAATCAATCCACAAGTTAATTTAACTAACACTTGCTTGAGAAATCAATAGATTGGCTTCAAGTATTATAATTTGAAATTATAATTATAGTAGTGCTAGAATCTTAAACTGGATACTTACTGTAGAGAATCTAGCTAGACGGAAAATCAAAGTAGGTGGGAATTGCCAAATTTGACATCGTTGTTTTGAGACAACAGTGCATGCTTTGTGGGGTTGTTCGGGGTTGATGACTGTGCGAAATGATTTTGTTGTGCTGAATGGTTTGAGTTGTAAGGATAAGGTGAGTTACAAAGTTTTTTTTTCTTTTTTTTCTTTTCCTGTATCCATAGCTTGCGTAGTGAATAATGTGCCCTTTTTGTGTTATTCTTTGGTGTAACTGGCTTCTGATAAATCAGATTGTGCATGGGGTAGGGTGTAGCAGTGCGCCGGGTGTGGCGCTTTGGAGCAAGGGTTTTTCGTCTGAGTATTAATATCCAAGTTTGTTGAAAGGGATTCCTCATCCATTTGTTTGTGATGTGATTCGTTGGCACCCTCCTGACAAGGGAATTTACAAAATAAATTCAGACGCAACTCTGGATGTGGAGAATCAATGGGTTAGCCGTTGGTGTAGGGCTGGTTATCAAGGACTACATGGTTGGGTGATGACTTCTAGTGCGCAACGCTTGAAGGCTAGTTTCTCTCCTCAAATGACAAATGCAATGACGATTCTTAGAAGGATTCAGTTGGCTATTGATACAAGTTAGGTCCCAGTTGTTATTGAGTCTAATGTGTTAGGGGTAGTAAATTTGATGAACTCAAATCGCTCGAATTTTTTTGATATTGGGTTAGTTATAGATGATAGTGTTTCTCATCTCAATTGTTTGGTGGTTGGGTCGGTTGGTTATGTTCCTAGAAAGGAAAATTGTGTTGGCCACTCTCTTTCCAAGATGGCTCTAAGACTATTAGAGGACTGATTTTAGATGGAGTCTAACCCCCTGTCTATGGAGCGGTTAGTGCTAGATGATTATCCATATTAAGTTATGTTTTCTTGTTTGTTTAATATAAGTTCTTTCCTTAATTTTTTTTTAAAAAAATTATAGTAATGCTAGATATCCTACCAGCTCAAATCCTATCCCAACCAATAATTGTATTCACATTACATGTGGCAAGTGAGATAATACATCATTAATGTTTATTCACTTACCAATTGACACATCATTAGTGTTGTAAATTTGAATTTGAGTTAGTATATTTAGTATTACTCTTAAAAATTAGGGGCATTTGCAAAAGTAACCTATTCAAAGTATTGGAAATCATTTTTAATCAATATGTAATGTTTTCATATTTTTTAACCATATTAAGGTTACAAAGGCTAAACTACCCTTGCTTTATATATATATATATAAAAATCTAAATCTGAGAGAGAGAGAGAGAGAGAGAGAGAGAGAGAAGTTACATCGGAGGAAGAGGTTACCGGCAACTAGAATGCCGACGACATACTCGGAGTTGAAGAGATCCCAACAAAGAAGAAAAGAAAAAGAGGAAGAGAGAAAGAGACTGAAATCCAAGATTTCCAGAAGTTTCACAAGAATCTATGTTTCACGTTTAACATAAAACATCTGAAACATTAAGCATATGTTTCCATATGTTTCATAGGAATGTTTCATGTTAAACTTGAAACTAGACATGATTTCACAAAATTAGGAAATACCCTATTAATTTGATGTTGAATATGAAATATTGTGTGTTTGAATTTTTTCATCTGAAATCTATTTTTCTTCCATTTTCACAACAACAAAAAACTTCAACATTTCTTCAAAATAACAAAGGCCTATCAAGAATATCATCTAACAAACACAAAAATACTACTGAAATTAAAGATTACAAACTTTGAAGTTTTTCAGAGAGATTGAAGCACAAACTTGAAATTTCAAAAAACTCTTCCCAAACCTTCATGGCTTTGCGATTTCCCTTTAAAATAACATCAATTTCATGACAACAAAAAAAAAAGTGAATTTAACAAATAATTGTTGGAAATAAGAATAGGTTTGAGAGATAAGTGATAAAGGAGATAAGTGATAGAGAGATAAGTGATAGTAAAAGGAGGAAGATGATAAAATGATAGTATTGTAATTTAATGGTTATATAGTGAAATGAAATTATAATGAAGGTCACAAACATGAAAAACAATAGATGAGGCTAAAAACAAAAATGAATACTTAATTTGATTAGGTTATTTTAGACTATTTTCCCTAAAAATTATATATGATATAAATTCTCTTCTAATTTGGGTGGTGAGCTTGCTTAAAGAATTCAAAAACACGTAACAAAGTTTGAGGGGTCCTCTCAAAGAGAAAGCTGGTTTCCTCCTCCACATGGTAGTGTTAAATTAAACACCGATGTTTATATGAAGAAAGGGCAAGATTTTATTGGTTTATGGGCTGCTATAAAGGATGATAAGGGGCAAGTTCTGGTGGCATTATCTAAGCCTCTTAGAGGGTCTTTTTCAACGGAAATAGGGGAATTGTTAGCCCATAGGATTGGATACGACTAATTTTAGTCCTGGTATTGGGCAAATGGGGATAGATCCCCAACACCCCCACCCACCCATTTACGGAAAGGTAGTTAGGAAAATAGGAAAAGTATTAAATATTTTATACACATATATATATATATATAAAGGTTTTGGGGGAAATGGGGATGAGGGGATCGAAGGTCCACTCATTCACATCCTCGTTTAAATATTAAAATTATTTTTAAATAAGCATTTTTAATTTTTAATTTTTTTTTTCAAAATTTAATTTTATGCAACCATTTTATATAGGTGAGGTGGGGCTATTTAGTCTCATGTTTTTTTTTTAATTTAATTATAAAATTTTATATTTAATTAATATATTTTACTATATTATTTAAAATATTAATTAAAAAATTAATATTAATTTTAATGATTTTCATTTGTTTTTAAAAAATTATGTGCTGCTGTTTTTTGTTTCTGGTCTCTGGTTTTCTGCTGTTGGCGGGCTGTGCTCCTTGGTGAGCTTGGTTTTTGTTCTTAATAAAGTGCCTTTCAAAAAAAAAAAAAGTTATTTTATTTTATTTTATATTAATCAATTTCACAATATATTAAATATATAATAAAATTATTTTTTTTATCAAATCTCATACTATACCAAACAAGAGACAAAATTAATTTAATCCAATTTTATACAGCACCAAACATATCACATCACTAATTTAGTCTAATTATATCTTATCCAATTCAATCCCATGAAAATAATTCTATCATATCCCGCACATCAAACAAGCCATTAATGTAAACTCCAAATCTCTAAGGTTGCAGGTTTAAGTTTAAGCCGTATCTCCTTTTTTATAGTTTGAAAAAAAAAAAGTTACAAAAATATAATTTGAAGGGTTAAGACAATAAACTAAATATATATAGAATTTCAAAGAAATATTTTTGGTTCTTAAAAGTGTAGAGAGACCTCTCATTTACAGTGGGAGTTATCTTTCGAATTATATTTATAGTGATTGATTTTGTCTAGATATGGCAATATTCTTCGCGGGGTTGGGGCCCCGTGGGGCTCCGCCCCGAACGAAGCGGGGATGGAGGATAATATTCGGGGACGGGGATAGGGACAAAGTCTTGTCCCCGAAGTTGAAGCGGGGCGGGGACGGAGGAAGCACTCCCCGCCCCATCCCCACCCCAATATATATTATATATACATATACATATATATATAATATAATATATAATATTCAGATTTTTTTTAATCATTTATATATATTGACACCACGTTTGTCAATATATAACTGAATATTTTGACACCACGTTTGTCGATATATATTATATATATTTATAATATATAACTGAATTTATACTTCTTCTTTTTTAAGTTGTAATTTTTAAATATATAATTATATTAAACGGGGAATGGGGCGGGTATGGGGAAGGCCCCTCCAACGGGGAATCCCCACCCCCGGCCCCGTTTTTCATAATGTAGGGATGGGGATGGTTTTGGGAGGCGGTGATGGGGATGGTAAAGCATTCCCCTACCCCGACCCGCCCCGCCCCGTTGCCATCCCTAATTCTGTCAAGTCTTGACATATCCATGACTCAATTGGTGTCATATTTCAAAAGATAAAATAAAAAATTGTGGGATGATGGGATGTGGAGTCATGGCCACCTTTGCCATTACTACCTACATTTTCATAAATAGCGTAATAAATTCATCTTCGTGAATAGGATTCCATTAACTCTAAACCCTTGATAGCTAACGTAAATATATACGTCCCTTATTTATCATGATAGAATTGGCAAAATAGTGTCCAAGAAAAAATTTGATTGAATTGGCAAGATTTAGTGAAATACTCACAGGCTGGCTGAGTGGCTGTGATATATATATATATATATATATATGACAGTATATATTTATACACCTATATAGACAAGGTAATTTTTTTTTAAAGCTTTTTGTTATTGGTAAGATTCGAACCGCTAACTTGATAGTCATCTACCAAAACCCCAAACTCGTTCATCTACCAGTTGAGGTATACCTCTGAGGGTGCTGGCTATGATATTTTAATTGCTGATTTTGGTGAGAAATTAAATGAGCTAATTAAATAATAGTTGCCTCCAGAGGCGTAGCTCAGTTGATAGATAAATGACATTTAGGTTTGGACAAATGACTTTTAAGTCAGCGACTTAAATCCTATAAAAAACAAAAACGCTTCAAAAAAATACCTGGTTTTAAATAGATAAATACTGTAAAATAATAATAATTAAATATTAGTTACCAAAAACGTGACTTATACCGCTTTTTGTTATCCAATTGATGCAAGAAATCAAAATGAACAATTTCATGGTTGGATGACTCATGACTGTGTAATCCTCTCATTTTTCATCTTTTCAAGTTTAGTAATTCTAATGCTTTCACTCCAAATACTTCTATATATATACAGTATACAACCCTATCTACTTTAATTAAACATTATTAAAAAAAGGCCTTGTCAGTTCTCATTAATCCATTATTTATATTATGATTTATGATGGCATCATTAATCATTTGCACTTAAAATTCAATGTTGACAAGATTTTTTTTTTAAAAAGAAATTATTATAAAAAATATAATTTTTATATATATATATATCTTTTATACAGTACAAATGAAGAAAATATGGGAAAGTAACACGCTTGTTTCATTTTTAAGTTGGATACAATTTTTAATTTTGGAATATTTCATATAAGTCCCACGGTTTTTTATTTTTATTTTTTTATTTATGATTTTTTGCCTTTTAAAATGTTACATCATTTTTTTTTGTCTATCTCAATTAAACACTATTAAAAAAAAAAAAAAAAAAAAAATCAGACTCGTTTCTTTGTCAGTTGTCATTAATTCATGATTCATTCATATTATGATTGCGTCATTTGCACTTAGCATTCAATGTTGATAAGAATTTTAACAAAAAAAATAAATATATATATATATATTATATAAAAATATAAAATTTATTATATCTTTCATACTTTACAAATGAAGAAAATATGGAAAAGTTGCACGTTTGTTTCATTTATAAGTTGGACAATTTTTATTTGGGACCATTACACATAATTTCCACATATTTTAGGATTTATCATATTTTAAATGTCTCTATAATCTTCGTCGCTTTAGTCCCTCTTTTTTTTTTAAAATTCATTTTACCAAATATTTAACATTCAACCGAAACTAAATGCAGCTTCGAAAAAAACATTGTGACTAAATATGTTAAAGTACAATTTTTTTTCTTGTTGCTATTTAAATACTACCCATAATGCTCTCCTTACACGATGTTTATTACATTTTTACCCTGTAATATATTATTAAAACAATTGACTATTTTCTTCACCGTGTTTTAAATACATTATTATTATTATTTTCTTTATTTTTATAAATATATTATTACGTGTGCATTGTTTCTTAAGCTATACATGTTACATTTTTTTTTTTGTTAGTATATATGTGGATGAAGACTAAAATATCATTGAATTTGTCATCTTTGACTAATGGAAAGAACAAAGCGATGGATTTTGGAAAAAAAAAAAAAAAAAAAAAAAGAGGACTAAAGTAATGTATTTAAAAAAAAAAGAAAAAAGAATTAAAGTAGTGAAAATGGAAAACATATTTAAAGAGATGATAAATCACAAAAAAAGTTTGGACTATATATATATATATATAAATTATCAGGTCAAATATACATAACTACTTTATCGTGCAGTTTTACTAATTCTCGCTACTGAGAAATAATGTAAAATTTTTTACACTAATTCTCATGAATCAATGAAACCGCTCGATAATATCGTCTGGTTTACCTGACCTGATAACTGCTATATATATAAATATTCAAGTTAGAGTGTATTGATATAACTTCATCAGTATGTTGGATGTGGACATTTACATACTTTGACTCAAAGTGTATACACTTATCAAACCTTTTCCATAATTAGTGGTACACATGCATTGGTACCGATGTAGTTACATCAGTGAATGTGAATGGGACCGTATATATATATATATATATGTGTGTATATATATACATATTGCTAGGCTTCTCTTTGTTTCTTTCTTTCTAGAATTTATAGAATTAAGACGAAAACATATAAGTTTTACATTTACTTTTATTTTAGAAATAAAAAAATTTAAGAAAACAATTTTAACTTCTGAACATATAAAAAGGGTTTTTGTATCTTAATCGTAGATTTGTAGGAAGATTTTCTATTAAACATTTAAAATGCATAATATTTTATTGTAAAATTGAGTTTTTCAACGGGAACTATCTTAACACCAAATTGTCTAGTTTAATGTTAAATTAATTTTAAAAAATAATTATAGTTCTTTTAAAAATATCTAAATTTTGTTTATAAATATATTTTATTGAACTTATCATAAAATAAAAAATAAAAAATAAAAATCAAAATTCATTAAAATCGACGTATTTCATCAACGTCCTTACATTATATTAAAATAAGAGATCCCTTAAGAGATATCGAGAGAGTCTCGTTAATGTAATTTAAACCGATTTTTTTTTTTTTTAAGGAATTTAAACCTAAATTTTTAAAAAGTTTAATTTAAATTGAGAATTAATTTGTCAATATAAAACTATCCGTATTTGGAAAAAGGTCCCGATAGATTGCTAACTCAATTTTTTTGCTTTTTTAGATGTTTCATAAATTTGAGCTTTTCTTTTTGGTGAGATAGAAGACTCGAACCCACAACCTCACAGCGTATGTGTGAGGGGTTTACCATCGCCCATCGGATCACCCTCTTACATAAAAATTAGATCTAAAATCAAATATTTTTCAATTAAAACTTGAAAAAATTATTATTGTAAAGTATAAAATATAACATTTCATACTTTTAAATCTCTTATATAAAGAAGGGGAAGCAAACAAATTGTTTAGTACCAAAACTAAAAAGAATTCTATAATCTAACGAATTCGAGAGCAGCCCCTTGTTTGATTTTTCTTTATTTTTAGTTTAAAAAACAAATAATATAAATAAATAAATTAGAAACTCCATTTTCATTCTCTTCTCCATTCAAATTCGTTTCTCAGATCTCCCTGCATTTTCTACAATTCGCATTTGGATCTGAATTTCTTTTTCGTCGATAGAATCAGAACAACAGATCCTAAAATGGATAACGGAGACATCGAAGGCGGTGGAGAAGAGTTTCACGGCAAAGGAGGACGCAAATACCGGCCGGTGGTCGCCGACGATCGCGCCGTCCTCCAGATGTCCTCCATCGATCCTGGATCTCCCTCCACCTCCCCTCTTCCACGCAATCCGCCGCCTCTCAAGTAACAACTCCTCTCTCTCTCTCTCTAATTGAATAGCCGAAAGAAAATATTGTTCTGTTGCATTAGTTATATAAAATAGCGATTTTCAGTTACAATTTGATTTGATATGTTAGGATTGCAATAGAAATGTGTTGTTATATGCTTCTTGAATGATTTTTTAATTCTTTGAAGATGAAAATTGTGGGAAGAAAGCATAAGAATGTAGTGGTTTGATTTGAGTGTCGTTACTATGCTGCATTGCTGCTAGTTATAGTTCCTAATTTTTAGCTACAATTGTATTCGATTGTAAAAATGGAGTTTCTTTTTTATTTCGATGTAAATTACTAAATCCATGTGATTTGAAAATGTTAGAATTGCAATACAACCGTTTCTGTTTTGTGTTTCTTAAATGATTCGAATTGTTGAAATGAAATTGATGGGCAGCATAAGAATGTAGTGTTTAGAGTTTGGTTACGTGTTCTATAATGAAGTTATTTTACTTAAGTAGGATAGCTTTTTTGATGTTACGGTTGGAGAATCATAGATAGAAATGAATCAATACTGAGTTTGACAAATGATCTGAATTCCAGTTTTCACTGGTACCCTGTAAGGTGTAGCTGATGTTATATAAGAATCCCAAAAAAAAAAAAATGATACATGATTGTGGGTACTAGGCACAGTTATTTAATGTCTTTTTATTTAGACAAGAATGCTTATTTTCTTGGAGTGTGAAGTAGATAGGGAAATGGTAATATGATTTTTATCAGTTTGAGATTTTGGTTGTTATTCACTAATATGTCATGCAGGCATGTAAGAGTAGATGTAGATTCAAACATGCATTCTGATGCAAGAGAAGGGTCAATTCCTGACAATGTAGGAATCAATGGCTCCCAACGAGATTCCAAGTTGGAATTGTTTGGTTTTGGTCTTGTCAACATTCTTGGTTTAAGAAGGTTAGTGGTTTATCTTGTTGATGTTCAGCTTCCTTTTGTTCAATGATTTATTGTCACTCGTTAGCAGTGAAAAACGTCAAATTATACTGTTATATTATTTAGCAAGAAAAATGGTAAAGGGCTATGGCAAGAAATTCTTGCTTTTTTCAGTTTATTTTAATTTTGACTAAGTTGTGTTAGCTGAAAGCTGTTTATTGATATTCTTCTAACCTGCTAATCCAGTATGACAGGGGAGCCAGTTGTAGCACCTTCAAGTCCTAGAGATGGAGGAGATGGTGAAAATGTCGCTATCTCTTCTGGTCGTCCAAAAGTATGCTAATGTTTAAGAATTCTTCTTTCTCATGTGTATATATATATATATATATATTTCTGTTTTTTTCACTTCAGTATAGTATGCATTCTTATGTACAACTGATTGCAAGGTGACGGCAGTTTGATGTTATAGCTATTATGATTATTTTCATTGCTTTCATTTTCTGTAACATAGTGTATTAGTGGAAAGTTAGAAACACTTGGTTAAAACTTAAAATACAGGAAAGAACTTGTTTAACTTTGCTTTACATTACGGATATTGTAACTTTTGTTTTTAGATAAGAAACTGAAAGGAATTTTATTGAAGAAAGCAATAGACAAAGGTGAACAAGAGCCCACAAAAATTCTCTAATGAAAGGTTTTGGAGACTAGAAAAATGCCATATCATGTACAGAAATTCTTTTCTCTACCAAGTTTTTTTTTTAAATTTTTTTTTAATTTTTTTATAAATATATTTCCTATGTTGGTTTTGGAATTCTAATGAAGGATGGGTATATATTTCATAAATGATGGATAACTTGCATGTGTAGATATCCTAACTATATTGCACGGATAAGGGGATACAACGAGATATCGATACGGGGATATGGCAAATCTCTAAAACCTAGGATACGGAATCTGCTTTTTGCATCTTTTATGATTCCTTTTTGATCTTTAATACAATCCTCAAGTATTTCAATAATCCACACACACACACCAAAAAAAAAAAAAAAAAAAAAAAAAAAGGTTTTTGATAGCTTTTGTGGACATTTTGTTCACCATTGAATCTGCCTATTGATAAAATTCATTTTTGTCTTATATGAAACAATAAAGGAAAAAAAATTGTCAAGTTATGCAGTGATTCGACATGAATGTCTGAAATGTAGCATTAACTTTGAGAAAACATTCTGTTTAAAGAATATGAATTGAAGGTTTATGATGTTCTAGTTTAAGAACTGCTTTGTTGAAAATTTTCTATGGTCCCTCTTCTTCAGTTGAGGAAAACTGAGTGTGAATTGTGTCCAGAAAATGAATTTAGATGCGTGCAAAGCATGCATACCTTCTCAGTTTTTCATATGCTTATTTTTAACCTGCATGCAATTAGAAATAATCTTTGGTTATGCTTGAAACCATGATTGTAAGTTGTGTATTATGTTGCTCTTTGCTTCATTGACAGTAGTTACTGTACTACAAATTTTCTGACGCTTTTCCCTGTCTTTTGATGTACATATATCTTGCAGCCTACTGATGTAAAACTTGGCACAATGATGGGTGTATTTATTCCGTGCTTGCAAAACATATTAGGAATTATCTACTACATCCGATTTTCATGGTAAACCTCTTATTGCCTGATGTTAGTTTCGGCTTTTCGCAACTCTTGTATTCAATTATTCATATCATGTGTCTGGTCCACATAACTAATTGACTATATCATTTTCCTTCTATTGAGGTCATTCTGCTTATGACATTGACTATGCAAAGTAGGTGGAATTCTTGTAAAGTAATTTTGAAATTCAAAAATTACTGTTGCACAAGTTCTGATTTGCTCAGGAAGTTACCAGGGCACCTTTTTTTTTTTTTTTTTTTCCTGTTCTAACATTGGGGAAAAACAAAATACCTTTCTTTCATATGGAGTGTGTAGGAGTTATATGTTAGGAGTGTTGAGAATTGGCATCTGATAATACAGGGCTCCTTTTCATTAAGCATTCTTTTTATGTTGGAAGTTTGTTTTTCTTACATGGCATAAAAACTGTCAACACTGTAGTATTTGTAATGTGCTAATCTTTTGAGAGTAATAAGAGCAGCATGGACTTTGCTATTTGTGACGGGTTAACATGGAAAATATGAATTCTATTCCAGCTCAAGGTGGAAAATGCCAGAAGAGCTGTATATATTTTAATCCTACCTCCCAGATGGTGAATTTTGTTCTCTTAGAATTTTGGATAAAATTTTAGAATAGCTGAATGAAAAGCTATTTTGTTTTATTTATTCCTCTGGATTAGTATTAGTATTTTAGAAAGCAGGGTCACAACATACAAGAAAGAAGTTTCTGATTATTAGTAATTCACTTATTTTTGTTGCTACTGCTTTTCTGAATTGTGAAAATTGCAGGATTGTTGGTATGGCAGGCATATGGGAGTCATTGGTGCTGGTGTCATTTTGTGGCCTGTGTACTTTCTTGACTTCAATTTCATTGAGTGCTATTGCAACAAATGGTGCAATGAAGGTATCCTATAATTTTGATTGAGTAGCATTAGTTGTTGCTACCACTTTTAGTGTGGTTATTCCATTTTTGGTACAAGGAAAATGAATTTTCAAATTTAATGTTACTTATGTTTTGGGCATGTCGCAATAGTTGCAAGGAGTTAATGATCCTTTCTCCTCTTACTGTGTTTTACAAAATATAGCATTATTTGTTGAGTTCTTCATTTGGAACTGGTACTAAATAATTCTTTTATATGATCACTTCCAGGGTGGTGGGCCATATTATCTCATTGGCCGTGCCCTTGGTCCGGAGGTTGGAGTTAGCATTGGGCTGTGCTTTTTCCTTGGGAATGCAATTGCTGGAGCTATGTGAGTGTATACTCTTTACGTATTTATTTTTTATGGCAAAATTGTGATGTGATGGTTGAGGTTTATGAGAATGCTGGTGTTGATGTTCATAACAAATGTTCTATCACCATATAAACTTTATAAATGATTATTTTACTTATGCTAAGGTCTGTTCTTTTTGCTTGTGGTTTTAGGTATGTATTGGGAGCTGTAGAAACTTTCTTAAAAGCTGTGCCTGCTGCTGGGATTTTTAGAGGTAAAATTAATCTTGGGCTGCAGTTGAAGGCTAATTTCCATCTTTCTTATTTATGAGCATTTCCATAAACCCTTTTATGAGAAGCTTATGAGTCTGACTGAGTAATCTGGATTCATTCTATATATTCTCTGAGCTACAAATGCTACATGACAAGAATAAAATTTTTCTAATTTTTGAGATCAAGCATATAAAGAATGCTGTGTTTAATGATTTGAGGAATATAACCTTGTTTTCGGGAAAAGAGACATATCAAGTTGGTTATTTTTATATTCAGATTAACACAATGCAGACTTTTTTGACACTGTGGAGGGGGACCTTTTATATGGATTTGCCTTGGACTGCCTATCCATAATCTAATGGATTAACCACTACCTTCCCACCTTTATCTCACATTGTTTATGAGTTTTCTTTTTGCGTAAGTGTCTGTGGATGTGAACATGTTCATGGAATCTTGGATATGATATAAAAGGAACAATTGAAATGTTGATAATGTTACTCTAGTCCGTTGCATTAAAGTATTCAATTTGAAGACATAGATTGATAATCTTGTGCTGACTTATTTCTCATTATTTTCTGTTTTCAATGTAGAGACTATCACAAAAGTTAACGGCACCACAACTGCAGAACCCATACATAGCATAAGTTCACATGACTTGCAAATTTACGGGATTGTTGTGACTATCATTCTATGTTTTATTGTCTTTGGTGGAGTAAAGATAATCAATCGGGTTGCACCTGCTTTCCTTATACCTGTTCTATTCTCTGTATTATGCATATTTATTGGAGTCTTTTTGGCAAGGAAGGATTTTCCTAAAGGTAAGTGTCCTCTCTCTATTTATTTATTTCTTTTTTTTTTCTCTTTAAAGTCTTTTAAGCATCTTTGGTATAACAGTATAAGTAAGCGTGGGGTTTCTTTTGGAGATATTTTTGGTTGCTCGCAATTCAACAATCAGTTAATATGTTTTTTTTTTTTTTTTTTTTTTTTACTAATTAGATATTCGTAGGTTGTATAGTGTTTTTACAGTTGGATTTGATTTTTTGATCATGATATCTGCACATTTGAAAATAATGATGCACTGAGAGAAATAAGGGGGAAAGAAAAATACATTTACATGCATATCACTAGTTTACTTTATTCTGATATGCTGAACAGGGTTTAAGTATATCTGGTGGTTTATGCAAGTATTATTAGAAATTCTATTTTGTGTATTCTTAATGTGGACCCTTGTGGAAGAAAACTTGGTGCAACCAAGTTTCATACATTATGTAACCAGATAGTTACTTTGATCGAGTTTTGTCGTTCTAATAATTCTGCAGTTCTTATATATTGCAAATTTGCAATCAGTTATGAGTAAACCAAATTATTTTAGGTAGATTTTCCAATCACAGCAGGTCAAGTTTTGTTGTAGATTGGAACTTGGAACCAATGAGAAGTGTAAGGGTGCATTTAGCATCGTTTTTAATAGGATGTTTTTGAAAATTATTTTTAGAAATGAAAATCATGTTTTAAAAATGCAAATGTGTTTGGTAGCGTTAGTTAAAATTAGTTTTCAAAATGTGAAAACAATGCAAATGCATTTGATATTGTTTTTGAAAATGAGTAAAATAGTTGTTTGGATGGAAAGTTAATGGTTGTTTGGAAACCTGTTTTGAAAATTGTGAAAAACAATATTTTTTTGCTATTAACTTTTTAGTTATAGTTTGAAAACAATGCTTTTCATTTCCAAAAACAACCTTTTGAAAACACTTGATCAAATAACTTTACAACTGTTTTCTGTTTTTTTGTTTTTAAATAGTTTTTGGAAATGCATCCAGGCAGCACCTAAGCCTCTATGTGAATGTTGATATGATTTCATTTTGACCTTACCAAAGAAAGGACATGTCTTTGGTTTAAGTTTATATTCTCCATCTGTGTTCTTTGACTTATGGGTTTTCTTATGTGAACTATAACACACTTTTTTCCTTGTAATTTTCGATACAGTTGGAATCACAGGATTGAGTGCAACAACTTTTAAAGATAATTGGGCCGCGGATTATCAGAATACTAATAATGCTGGAATCCCTGATGAAAACGGAAAAGTGGCTTGGAATTTCAAGTAAGACATGATGAAAATTGTCTCTGGTGATTTCTATGGGTTTATGTTATTTGAATTTGTTAATATATTATCAATAAGGATTTTGTATTGTAGTTCTTAAAGATTAATCTTTTATTTTCTTTTTCTGGAGTTTTTGGATCATTGAGCTCTTGCCCCTTTAAAAATTGTTGGTCTTCTCAGGATAAAAGTAAAGTTAAGCTCAGTTATTGTACATATGTCATTTGAAAATTCATTCATACCTCCGTTATTATAACCCGTAATGAGACTCACTGAAGATAGCTAGACGTTAGTCACCTGCATTTCAATTTATACTGACGACATCAGTACTATTTTGGCAGTGGCTAGGATATGCAACGTAATTAACGTCTTTCATGGCTTTTCTAACTATATTTTGGTTTTTTTTTTTTTTGGTACCCTCTTAGTGCATTGGTTGGTCTCTTTTTCCCTGCTGTAACGGGAATCATGGCGGGGTCAAATCGGTCGGCCTCACTGAAAGATACTCAGCGTTCAATTCCCATTGGAACCTTGGCTGCAACTCTTACAACTACTGTATTATATCTTGTTTCTGTGATATTTTTTGGAGCCCTTGCAACCAGGCAGAAGCTTTTGACTGACAGGTATTCATACTTTCATGAAGTTAGTCTCTTATTTTGCTCACAAGCCTCAAATTTTTCTTTTTTCGCAATTTTTGCATGGCAAGTTGTGAAATATATGTGATGAACTAATTTAGAAATATTATTGAGAATTTCCAAAATTATTTCAGAAGGATTTTGTTTATTTTATTATATTTTTTGAATTTTGAGGTATGTTAAGTTGTTTGTTTGATGTAGATTTAGTTTTATTTGAGTTAAGAGTTTGATTTTTGGTCTATTAATAGATCTTTGTGATTTTTTTTTTTCATTTCATTAAAGGTGATTATGTGAATAAATAAATTTAATATCTGAGAAACCATAATTTTTTTTCCTTTTATTCCTCCCTCTCTATTCCATCTTTTCTAAATTTTTATCCTTTTTGTTCAGTTTCTTCTATCTCTTTTCTATTTGATTTAGGACAGGAAAGAAAAAAGAGTTATGAGAGAGAAAAATAGAATTAAAAAAGATAGAGAAGAGCCAAAAGGGTAGAAAATTCAGAATAACGGGGAGAAATATAAAATAAATAGAGTAAGAATTATGGTTTCTATTCAAATGATTCAATAACTCATATCAACTCTAAGCAAACAACATTTAAGAGTTCTTTCTGTATGCAGATTTGGTCTACTTCAAATAAGTAAATGAATCCTAAACCAACACAATAAGTTATCCTAAATCGATATTATTATGCAAAATCCCTAAAATCTTAAATTCTAACTGTAATCAACTTGAAATAATAAAATAAAGTCTTCTTTAAATACATAAAAGTCCTATTTTAATATATATGTAATAGAATTGACTTAGGATCTTCAGCCTTTTGTATTTTTTTTTCATACTTGAAGAAAGTTTGTGCTTTTGGTGGGGGGGGGGGGAATTGTGCTATTGGATTAGGGTCTATATTTTTTTGGGTGATTTGGGCGGAAAATAATAGTAAATTTTTTAAAGAATCTAAAGGAGAAGGGTGCTGGTTTTTTAGGGATTAGGAGCATTACTTAGCTTCTACTTGACCTTTCAGTTTCCAAAAAATTTCATGAGTTTCCAATTTTTATTTTTATTTTTTTCATTTTTCATATTTGAAATGGTGTTATTAAATGATTGTATCTTAATTTTGTAGATGTTTTTTCAGATGGGATGTCGTTTCTGGACTGCTGGTCCACTTTTTGTACTCTCTACTTTTAATAAAATGTTTTGTTACTTATAAAATAAAATTCCTACAATTTCCTTACTACTATTTGATAAAAAAAAAGGATCTCTCTGAATGTGCCCGTTAATTACTACTATTTCAATATGGAGATGAATCATTTACAATATCTGACTAGTTGAGAAAGATTTTAATCATAAGTCCTAATAAATAACACGGAAGTTCATTGAAGAGGTATGCTACATATTAACTTTCCCATTATATCTTTGTACTACTGAAAAAGTTGGCATTTTTTGTTTTGTATTTTTCATTTTAGTCTTCATTTTCATATGCTTAGGGTATGCTTGAAAACCACTTGGGTCTAATTTTTCAGTTTCAAAGTATCATAACTTGATATGTTAATGAACAATTTAAAGGAATTAAGTTGTCGATATCGCACTTATGGGGGAAAGGTTTAGACGAAGAGATACTTTGATCTTCTAAATACTTTTTTTCCCTGTCTAGCAACCTTTTAGATTAAGCTTAAAGATTGAAATATCTTTTGTGAGTGACGCATAGCTTTGTTGTTGAAATATTTTCTTATGGATGTTAAAGATTGTCCTTTACCTTTTGTTTTGCATGTTTATGGTTCTCTAAATTCAGTGTCTTGGTTACTTGCACCTATTTCTGGCATGGTCACTGACTTCTCTCTGCATGTGAATCATCCACGGACCTTCTATAATTAGATTGACAAAATGATAGGCAGACAGTGCACTTGTATATTTTTATTTTTTCTCAAATATACCGAAAATGCTTTAAAAAGTTGATAAATGTCTTCCGAAGTAGCTGAATATGAACTTTGAAGCCCATCATATGGCTAGTTTGTAATATGGAGAAACTACATGTGAATTTTTCCAGGGTTTAGTATGCCTCAACCAGTGGCCGCTGGTTCTCATTGTACACTTTGCACAATCATCACTGCTATGAACTTAAGATTTATGACACTTAATCCTGAATTCATGTTCTATTGGATATTCTCTTCCCATTTTTTATTCTAATTTTATTTCAGTGAAAACTACAAATATTCAAAAGGGGCTTGATGAATTGTATCACCTACCCTGTTTCATTACTGTATCCAAATTTGTATGTCAAAATTGAAAAGAAAAAAAAAAAAAAAGACTTGTGTGAATGCCAATAAATGTCAAAGTTATAAACTGTTCGAGTGCTTGACTAACTTCTTCTGCAGGCTACTTACAGCTACAATTGCTTGGCCTTTCCCAGCAGTTGTTCATATAGGAATCATTTTATCAACCTTAGGTGCAGCTCTTCAAAGCCTAACAGGTGCCCCACGCCTGCTTGCAGCAATAGCCAATGATGATATTTTGCCTGTTCTTAACTACTTCAAGGTTGCAGATGGGAATGAGCCTTATGTAGCTACTTTATTCACTGCATTCATCTGTGCTGGATGTGTTGTGATTGGGAATCTGGACCTTATCACACCAACCATAACAATGTTTTTCCTCCTGTGTTATTCGGGTGTGAACCTGTCTTGTTTCCTTCTTGATCTTCTAGATGCTCCTAGTTGGCGTCCTCGGTGGAAATTTCATCACTGGCTCCTCTCTCTTCTTGGAGCATCACTTTGTATTGGTATGCTTCCTTATTGTGAATCCATTTGAAGCTAAACACACCAACACACAGATTTATATATGTGTGTGTGTGTACACTTTCACTTTAATATATGCAAGTGAAGACCTTAGCATGAGAGGAACTAGAGTGCATGCAATTAAGAATTTTTCTTCTCTGAGGATCATAATTACCTTCTGTGTTTGTTTCTCTGCAGTGATAATGTTTTTGATCTCCTGGTTATTTACTGTGGTGTCTCTTGCACTTGCAAGCCTCATATATTATTATGTGAGCATTAAAGGAAAGGCTGGGGACTGGGGTGATGGTTTTAAGAGTGCTTATTTCCAACTAGCTCTTCGCAGTCTTCGATCTTTGGGAGGTATTATATGATATTTTCTGATAATATATTTTCATAGCTGCATTCTTGATAGATTGAAACATGATATTTTGTTAATTGATTGTGATAGAGAGAAGACTTGATTGGAGTAATTAAGATATGCTATTTATTTTTTAGTTTTATGGTCACTTGATATAGTTTTTCCCGTATGAATGAAATCTTCATCAAAATGACCGAGGCCCAGCATACATAGTATGGTTGATGAGCATGCTATGCCTGCCAGGCCTCGGTCCAAAAGATATATTTTACATTGGTATAGCTTCTAGATAAAGCACTAGTACTAAGATCCAGAAATTTAATATTAACAGTATGCATTTGTCAGAGATGTAAGATTGCAAGTAATCATACTGGTTGAGTTGCACAAGACCTCCTCTGCCCTTGTACTTTTTTTCGATTGTTATGTTTGGTAGACTATCAATGTGAATAAGCATGAACACGGGCCTAATATCTCTCCTCTATATGTTTAATACCTAACAAACTACAAAGACACAATACTACACAGACATTTAATGCATGCTGAAATTATCTTGGCTTATCTAGTTTCTGTGTTGTTATACAGAGACAATGTATACATGGAGTGAAAAGATTTACAAATAAAATGATTATGGTTCGGGGTTTAGTCTATTATGTAGTAACAAGTATTTTGACTGTCAAGTGCAATGTCACAGGTTAACTCTTGACAGTGGCTGTAAAATTGGCGGCTTCCTGCTTAAATGGCAAAAGCTTATAACAGTATTCTACTTTTCTTGGAGCTTTCTACAGACAATGTCACAGACATTTAATGCATGCTGAAATTATCTTGGCTTATCTAGTTTTTGTGTTGTTATATGGAGACAATGTATACATAGAGTGAAAAGATATACAAATAAAATGATTATGGTTTGGGGTTTAGTCTATTATGTAGTAACAAGTATTTTGACTGTCAAGTGCATTGTCACTGGCTAACTCTTGACAGTGGCTGTAAAATTGGCAGCTTCCTGCTGAAATGGCAAAAGCTTATAACAGTATTCTACTTTTCTTGGAGCTTTCTACAGCCACTTTAGCACTAGATAGTAGGCTTTTTATAGAAACTTACTTGTCTGACAAACTCATATCTCTGTCTGAAAATCCATGTACTCTCTTTTATACTTGCCATTGCCATTGCCATTGCCATTTTTTTTTTTGTTTATTCTCCTCCCCAGTTTTTGACCTAAGTCATGCATGGAGCTTTGGCTCACCTCATAACAAGTCTGGCTATTCTTTTTCATCTGAACTTTCTGTTTTGGACCCACAAATACAATAGATGAGCATGTTGGTGGAGGGATTGCATAGAGCCATAGAAACACAGTTGCATTTTTTTTTATTGTTGGACCATTTTGCAGATTCTGCTTTGCAAGGATAAAGAGGGCCTTCAATAAAGGCAAAGAAATGTTCTCACATTTTGTTAATTCGGTTGAAAGTTTGTGTTATAAAAGAAATGAAAGATATTTCACCTTCAACACATGCAAACTGAACTTTTTTTCTAATACAAGAGAGCATCTCATGACATTACTTTTCTTGTTTTAAACCACCTTCTCCTTTATTTTGTGTTATTGCTGTCCCACTGTTTTGTGCATTCCTCTTGCTGAAAATAGAGATTTATTTATTTACTTCCATTCAGTTTTGATTTCCTTGCTTTTTGTAAGGATTGCGAGTCTCAATTATGACTCTGGTAGCTATGCCGTTGGAAGAATGTTGATGGACTTTTGACGTTAGTGTCAATGTATTTGTCTTTTCTTTCCCACTATTATTTTGCATTCCTAACTATTTGGGCTTGATTTAGAATTTCCATTTGTACAATATATTTGGAATAGAATCTAATGAAGGATGTTACTCCAAAATGAGCTGAGTGGCAACGAGGGGATTCGACTATCCTTGGTTTTTATGATCAAGGATTTCCAAGTTCATATCGTATGAGATAGTCTCAGATCTTCTAGGAGAGTTAAAGTCCATAGAGTTCTGGTATAAATGAATATTATTTTAGCATATAAGTTTATAGATTTAAAACACACAGGGTAACCCACCTTGTTTGCTACATCTCTCGTACATTTCTTACTCTGCAAAATTTTCATGCCTTTTTGGAGCTCTACAACATTAATTAACACCTTTTGTACTGATATATGTACATGTATATGCTTCTAAACATATGTGGCTGGATATCTAGCTGACCTCATCTAGTTTGGATTGAGTTGAGTTGTGTGGATGTACATTGAATTTATGTACTAAACCTTTCCATTTATTTGCAGCTAACCAAGTGCACCCGAAAAATTGGTATCCCATCCCATTGATATTCTGCCGGCCATGGGGGAAGCTACCAGAGAATGTACCTTGCCATCCCAAACTTGCTGACTTTGCCAACTGCATGAAGAAAAAAGGCCGCGGAATGTCCATCTTTGTGTCTATTCTTGACGGGGACTACTATGAACGTGCTGAAGATGCTAAGGCTGCCTGCAAGGCGTTAGATACCTACATTGACTACAAGCGCTGCGAAGGTGTAGCAGAGATAGTAGTAGCACCCAATATGTCAGAAGGTTTCCGTGGCATTGTCCAGACCATGGGCCTCGGTAACTTAAAACCCAACATTGTGGTCATGCGGTACCCAGAAATATGGCGTCGTGAAAACCTGACTGAAATTCCAGCCACCTTTGTTGGAATAATCAATGACTGCATTGTTGCAAACAAGGCAGTCGTCATTGTCAAAGGCCTTGATGAGTGGCCCAATGAGTATCAAAGACAGTTTGGTACAATTGATTTGTATTGGATTGTAAGAGATGGTGGTCTCATGCTCCTCCTCTCCCAACTACTCCTTACGAAGGAGAGCTTCGAAAGCTGTAAGATTCAGGTCTTTTGCATTGCAGAGGAGGATTCGGATGCAGAAGGGCTGAAGGCTGATGTTAAGAAGTTTCTGTATGATCTCCGTATGCAGGCTGAAGTTATAGTTATAACGATGAGATCTTGGGATGTCCGATCAGATGGAGGACCTCAACAAGATGAATCATTAGAGGCGTTTAATGCTGCACAGCAACGAATTGCAAATTACATGGCTGAAATGAAGGCTTCGGCTGCAAAGGAAGGGACTCAAATGATGGCTGATGGGAAGCCTGTGGTTGTGGACGAACAGCAGGTGGATAAGTTTCTTTACACAACTCTGAAGCTGAATTCTACGATACTTAGATACTCGAGAATGTCGGCAGTTGTGCTTGTTAGTCTTCCGCCACCACCAGCGAACCACCCCGCCTACTTCTACATGGAATATATGGATTTGTTGGTAGAGAATGTGCCGAGGCTTTTAATGGTAAGAGGATACCGAAGAGATGTTGTAACTCTATTCACATAGCGAAAATGAATAGCATTCCCAGCTTGTAATTTGCCCGTGCTTTACTGTTCATATATATTTGTCGCCTTTCCGATTTTGTAGTTAATGTTATATTCATTCTTTTACTGCCATTCTGGCTAGAGCGGCCTTTTGTTCTTTATTATTTACTAGTTTTTATAGAAAATTTTCAAATTCAATAGCCCTTTCTGGGATGTGGAATTTAGTTAAAATCATATTTTATATATAAACTAGAATCAAGTTTCTGGATTCTTGCTTCATTTATTGAAAATATGAACTCTATTGAGATTTACTACATTTTCCGGTTTGAACTTTCTGAGTCACTGATGTTTCTTGTTATATGAACTCTATTGAGATTTACTACATTTTCCGGTTTGAACTTTCTTAGTCACTGATGTTTCGTAGTCATAACAAAATTTTGTTTTTATGAAATCATATCGATTTTTATGAATTTTGATTTGAAATTTTTTATGAATGATAAGTTTATTGAAATCTATCTATGAATAAAATTTGAGAATTTTTTAAGTACTATAACCACTATCAAGTGCGGGTCAAAATTTTTCTAGTCCAAATTCATGCGGTTGCACTAATTTAAACCGGTTGGAATCAAGTGAAAAAAATAATTACAAAAAAATTTGAGGTTCTGTCAAATTGTGATGATTGATTTATTACAACTTTCTAATGCACAGCAAACTGTTGGAAAAGATGTTTTTGGGTATCTAATTAATTAAATTTTATTTTCAAATGTTACATATCTTTTATTTTAAAAAATTAGAGAATTATATCTGAATTACCGATTTATTTATTTAGGGATTATTAAGTATAGACATCTACTCTGCATTTTATTTTGTGCTCATTTAGGTCGTGTAAACATCCAAGTGTGTGACCGATGAAATAGGGACAAAATATTGTCGAATGATAGTTTTGTCATTATTTTTTTAAGAAAATATACGAATAATTATTATAATGATGATATCGACAATTCATTAAATATATTTCTACACTCCATTTTTTTTTTTTATTAATGATAAATTTATGCTTAATTAAAATTACTTGAGAGAATATAAAAAATTCTAAACACATTACTTACCATCATACCAATTTTTAGATTTCTAAAATTATTTCTTCATCTCTTTTGTGCTTCAATCCAACAGTGTACACATTCAAGTAGTCTTTGAGTTCAAAAATCTTCTTCTAATTACTAGAAAAGTAATGTGTTAATCAACACATTTGCATCATATTACTTTTCTATTTGTTGGCAGTTCACAACTAATTTCCAAGTATTGTTATTCATCAAAGCTTGATACTTGTCTTCCATAGCATGAAACCATTTTCTGTTAGCAATAGCAAGAGGCTTTTTGTCTGAAATTGAACTTCAAAGCTAAGGTGCTTGATCTTTGACCTAGAAGAACATGTGTTGGCATCCTGTTAATAAGAAATAAAATAGCTAAAAAAAAGGCTTGATCCCAGAATTTCAGAGGTAGAAAAGCTTGAGCTAAAAGAGTAAGCCTAGCCTCTACTAGATGTCAATGTTTTCTCTCAACAACTTCATTATATGTTCATGAGTGTGAAGACAACTTTCACCGACCCATCAAGTTTTTTCCTTTGGAGGTGCTAAAAATGAAGAGTTAATGAAGTTGTATTGTCTGTTACGTACCTTTGATTGCTGCAAGAATCTGTTGTCGCCATATAAGAAAAATTGTTACGATCGAGTTTTACAGCCTATTTTGAGCTTCAATGGAAACAAGGGAGTTGTGAGTGTACAACTTGAGAATGTGATGCAGAAGAAGTGATGAGAAAATTCTAGAGAGAATTATGTAAAGAGATTTTATTCATTTTGATGATAACTTGTCTTCTACACACCTTTTATTGTGAGCTGAAAACACTCAATATATACAGTTATGTAAGTGCTCTATGTTGCTAACTAAATTTCCCACTAGAATCACCTAACAGAAATAATTAAAACTCATGTGAATACGTATGAAAGCTTGCCTTCCAAAGACTGTTTCTGATATGTGGTTTTCTACATACCAACCACTGCTTCCTTTCCCAACATCTCCATGACTCCATCCATCATATTCCTGGATCTGCATTTAGGCTCAGGTGACAACTGCCTGCCTATGCATAAGTCAGACAAACAGTAACTTTCTGGGAAGTAATCATTTTGCTGAAATGAGGTTTGACCACTTTCTAAACCAAGGATGCTGATCCGTTAACAGATGGATCATGGGAGAAAGTCTCTGGTGTTTCAAATATTACATTACTAGACTCTCCAATAAGAGCATCATCATGTGACATACAACATTGCGACTCTGGAGAATCAGTCTGCCAGGTCTGATATCCATCTAAATGAAACGCATCTTCTGATATCTCATCCATCAAACCCACCACCTCAACTTTACTCTTTGCATCTGTGTTAAACTGTGTATTTTATAAGTTGATGGCAGCAAATCTGTATTCAACATCCTACTTTCATCAATGAAATCATTCCTCTCGTGTGCTTGTTGCACATTATTGTCTCGATTTTGTAAATGCACAACTGATTCCTCCGTATCTTGGGCAAAAAGCCGTTGAAGTTGATTAGCCAAGCATACCAGACCTTTCACTCTAAGGACCACCAAATTTCTCATGCTTTGACACAGCACAAAGAAGATGATCCAGATCTTTCACTCTAATTTTATAATCATTGTCCATTGAATTGGCCACTGTTGTACTTGAAAGTGTTAAGGAAGACGCAGCTAACAAACAAGCAACATACTGTTCACCCATTTCTTCATTAAACTCAGTAGAGCCTGACAGAGAATCAAGATCTTCACTGTGGACCATCGAATTCATGACTTATGGTTCATAACTCAAACCAATATCTACCAAATTCAGAACAAAATATGCCCCAAGAGGAACAGCTATATTGGTTTGGCTCATAACTCAAACCAGTATCACCAGTTTGTTCAATTTCAGGAAAAGGCAAACTAAAAAAAATGAAGTTATAGCATCCAACCAATCCAAACATCCACCAACTGCCACAATTGTACTGCATCAGACATTTACAGATGTAAAATATCAGAACCAGCTAACCTACAAGACAATGCATTTGAACCTCCTCCATCAACCACCTTTCATGCTAGATTTGCTACAAGATACTAAAAGAAACTCTAGACTAGGAACCTTGGTGACAGAACCCCACAATGTGCCTTCACCATGGGATAGCCAAAAGAAATTAGCGTTCTTTATACCTCCAATATTTGAGATTAGAATTAAAATTGAAATTCTGAATTCTCAGTTTTAAACAATGCCATGATCCAGGAAGTTCACTTTGCATTGAACCTTTCACACACTCCATGATCTCTGGTTTAATTAGAAGTTCTGCAGAATCACAGTCCACAAGTATTGATGTTTAGAACACAGAAGATTCTTCAGTGCCACTAATTGTGTCATTTGCCAGAAATGATAGCCCAATAATCATCTTCTGATTTAGAAGACCAAGTAAGCTGCTATACTCAGAACAGCCTAGATTGATTGCAATTGGAAACAAACGAACATGCACAAAAAAAGGCAGAGCTTAAAATCATCTCGCGCCGGGTTTGAGAAATTATATCTTCCAGATTGTTCACAGCATTCACACTAGAAAACTCATAACCTACCCCAGAATTTATTTCTTCTCCTGGATTCCTCAGAAGTAGCTAAAACCTTTGCTCTCTCAGCTATCCAAGGACCAGTGGTATGACCCTTCTGCCAAATCATGCTAATAACAGAAAGATGGCTTGTTCTGTTACTAACAGATAAAATTTTGACAGCAGAAAATCTTGGCCTCTGTGTATTGCAACTTGCAAGAATTAATTCCAGCATCATCTTTACGGCCAGAAGTAACCAAGTAAATGTCAAGACTGCCAACATTCAAGTGTAAAGAGCATGTGGCTGTTGAAGAAAATATTTTCTGAAAACTTCCATCAGAACTTGTAATAGGGTCTTCCTTAGCTCTCTTGTTAAAAGTTGGAGGAGAAAAATCAAGAGCAATAAATTAATCCCAGCAATAAATCAAGAGCATTCACTCTAGAAAACTCATAACCTTTACCCCTGAATTTATTTCTGCTCCTGGATTCCTCAGAAGTAGCTAAAACCAAAAATATCCAGGATATGTCAGCAAGAAATTGATGCAAAATTACTACTAAGCATACATAACTATATGCAAATTGCCCAAAAGGAGAAAAAAAAAACACAAAGGAAATATAGGCCTTATTTAGGTATAACAAATGGAAAAATGGCATACAGGAAGGAACATGCAAAGAGCCAGAAGCAAGGTTGGATGCGGCAGTTATTGCGCTGAAAACAGAACATGTCCAGTTTCACATCCCACTGCTTCCTAAAGCAGACTGGGAATTTCTCATTCCATCGAAACATTCAAAAAATTAGTCCATGCTGCACATAGGCCAAAGCAGACATACTAGAAGCATTAGCATAAACTGAAAATACAATATATTTTATATGAAATCATGTAGAATGTAGGAAACATAGATTCACATCTCAAAGACTTTTAACAGTTGATTTACAATGTTCTGGAATATAAATCAGTTAATGATGCAGAATCAGCAAACCTTTAATAGAGATGCAAAATCTGCAAGTGCAAGGTTTGAGAGCACAATTAATCTCTAGAAGTCTCTAGAGTCGTGAGTTACTTCCAGTTACACCAAGATCAATCTTAATACTATTTTAGCAGCGCAAACAGAAAGACCAATCTTGCACCAAGATCCACTTCTTCATCACTATCTTTCTCGTTCTTGTTGACAGGAAACTGTACCCAATCCAGTCCAGTATATAAGATGTGAGCTAGGCAGCATAGTTTCAGAAGCAGATACTTGCTCATCCAAAGGAGCGAAATCAGTGGAATAGCTGCCACACATTGGTATTACCTTGTTAGTAGCAACTGCGGGAGAAGCAGTTGGTAGAGACTGGAAATGAGAATTTGAATTAAAGTAGACATTCTGATAACTTGTGAAACATACTATCCCTTTGATCCTTATCGAGCTGCTTGCAAGTTTCCCATGATTGTAGAACCATTCTAGGCTGAAATTTTAATTATAGGATCAATATGAACATCTGCATCCACTTTGCAAATATGTAATGAACCATTCTTCCAAGGTATACTCAATTTAACATTCCCTGAAAATCCATGTCATGATAGGAGTTGTAAGCATTCAGGGTGCGTTTGGTACAGACATGGGACAGGACAAGGTGGGACGGGACGGGACGGGACGGGACAGGACATGTTGTTCCGTATTGTGTTTGGAATGCATGAGACAGAACTGTGGACTGTACTATTATGCGTTTGGTGTGGTTGGGACAGGACAGGACACGAGGTTCAAATGACCAAAGTGCCCCTCTTGTCATTTCCAATGTTCATAACAATTTTATTAACTTTGAATTATTATTTTTTTTTGAAAAATATCAAATATTGTTGATATTTTCTTCATGCAAATTTAATATTTTCTTTCATTTTCTCATTGCACAAACACCATCAATTTTTCTTCAATCAAATTCCACAAACAAAAATAACAAATCAATTTTTATGTGTTCTTAAATCAATTAAACAAAGAAAAAAACCTGGAAAACAAACAGGGAAGAAAAAAAAAATCTAATACAAATCAAAAAACCCCAATCGAATACATATCAAAAAATCAAAGTCTTGCTTCAATCGAATACATATCAAATACAAACCAAAAAACCCCACCATCATCATCATCGTCAACATTAAACCAAAAAACCCCACCATCATCAACCAAAAAACCCCACCATCATCATCATCGTCAACATTAAACCAAAAAACCCCACCATCATCATCATCGTCAAACACCAAATCACCATTCACAACCAAACCCAGTCAACCACCGGATTCATCATCGTCAACACCAAACCACCATCCACCACCGGATTCAATCAAACCCAGCCACAACCTCACAAACCCCCACAAACCTGGCCGTCGACGATGCAATCCCGATTTGTATTCCGATCGCTGTGAATCGAAAACCCCAAATCGATAACCCTAAATCGATTTCTCAAAATCGAAATTAACAAAAGCCACCACCTCCAAAATTGAAGGTCGAACTAAGAGAGAGAGAGAGACAAGCGGGAGAGACAAAGATCGTTGCTCCTCGCCGGCGGCCAAAGGAGAGAGAGAGAGAGAGAAGAGAGAAGCGTGAGAATGGGGTGGGTTTCAGAGAGAGAAGCGTAAAAATGGGTTGGGTTTTATTTTATAGTTGGTATTTTTGTAATTTTTGGAATATTTGAGGGCAAAAATGTCTTTTCCAGACTTGTCCCATGCATGGGACAAGTCTGGCCTACCTATTTGGGTGGGACAAGTTTTTGGGTTTTTTGTCCCACCTTGTCCCGTCCCGTCCCATACTAATAGCGCGCCAAACGCGGGACAAGAGAAAATTGTCCCGTCCCGTCCCGTCCTGTCCCGCGTACCAAACGCACCCTCAGGGTGCGTTTGGTACAGACATGGGACAGGACAAGGTGGGACGGGACGGGACGGGACGGGACAGGACATGTTGTTCCGTATTGTGTTTGGAATGCATGAGACAGAACTGTGGACTGTACTATTATGCGTTTGGTGTGGTTGGGACAGGACAGGACACGAGGTTCAAATGACCAAAGTGCCCCTCTTGTCATTTCCAATGTTCATAACAATTTTATTAACTTTGAATTATTATTTTTTTTTGAAAAATATCAAATATTGTTGATATTTTCTTCATGCAAATTTAATATTTTCTTTCATTTTCTCATTGCACAAACACCATCAATTTTTCTTCAATCAAATTCCACAAACAAAAATAACAAATCAATTTTTATGTGTTCTTAAATCAATTAAACAAAGAAAAAAACCTGGAAAACAAACAGGGAAGAAAAAAAAAATCTAATACAAATCAAAAAACCCCAATCGAATACATATCAAAAAATCAAAGTCTTGCTTCAATCGAATACATATCAAATACAAACCAAAAAACCCCACCATCATCATCATCGTCAACATTAAACCAAAAAACCCCACCATCATCAACCAAAAAACCCCACCATCATCATCATCGTCAACATTAAACCAAAAAACCCCACCATCATCATCATCGTCAAACACCAAATCACCATTCACAACCAAACCCAGTCAACCACCGGATTCATCATCGTCAACACCAAACCACCATCCACCACCGGATTCAATCAAACCCAGCCACAACCTCACAAACCCCCACAAACCTGGCCGTCGACGATGCAATCCCGATTTGTATTCCGATCGCTGTGAATCGAAAACCCCAAATCGATAACCCTAAATCGATTTCTCAAAATCGAAATTAACAAAAGCCACCACCTCCAAAATTGAAGGTCGAACTAAGAGAGAGAGAGAGACAAGCGGGAGAGACAAAGATCGTTGCTCCTCGCCGGCGGCCAAAGGAGAGAGAGAGAGAGAGAAGAGAGAAGCGTGAGAATGGGGTGGGTTTCAGAGAGAGAAGCGTAAAAATGGGTTGGGTTTTATTTTATAGTTGGTATTTTTGTAATTTTTGGAATATTTGAGGGCAAAAATGTCTTTTCCAGACTTGTCCCATGCATGGGACAAGTCTGGCCTACCTATTTGGGTGGGACAAGTTTTTGGGTTTTTTGTCCCACCTTGTCCCGTCCCGTCCCATACTAATAGCGCGCCAAACGCGGGACAAGAGAAAATTGTCCCGTCCCGTCCCGTCCTGTCCCGCGTACCAAACGCACCCTCAATGGAGAGCCTGTTTGATGGTCAATATCATCTATATGAAGAAGCTCAACTATTGCTCCTTGAAATTTTACAAAATTTGTAAGACAACTTATTCCAAGGAAGCTCTCAGCTCTTGCATCACTATTTGATCTGGCATCTTCAGAAATACAGGTTCCACATTCTGTTTCTGATATTTGAAGAACCAAAGTCCCATGCGAACCCACCTTGTTTTCATCACTCTCTATACATGGATCAAATGCAACAATCAACTTCTTTATCCTTACATGGAAGCTTGTAAGAAACCATTTCACCATCTTGATACAACATAGAAGCTTCAGTTGCATCTCAACTGTGTGCCAAGCAGTAGAACAACCAACCAGTTGAGGCAACAACTCTTGACTAATAAGTGATAAAATTCAGTAGAACAAGACTTAAATCTTGCTGCTCCTAGTCCAGAAAACTTCCATTCACCGATCCATCAAGTTTTTTTCCTTTGGAGGTGCTAAAAATGAAGAGTTAATGAAGTTGTATTGTCTGTTACGTACCTTTGATTGCTGCAAGAATCTGTTGTTGCCATATAAGAAAAATTGTTATGAATTTATGATCGTGTTTTACAGCCAAAGAAAGCGATGAGAAAATTCTAGAGAGATTTTATTAATTTTGAAACTTGACTTTTACACACTTTAATCATGAGCTGAAAACACTCGATATATACAGTTGTAAGTGCTCTATGTTGCTAACTAAATTTCCCGCTAGAATCACCTAACATATCTAATTAAAACTCATATGTGAATATGTATGAGTCCAGAATCTCCTAGATCAAACTAGCTAGCTAGTTTCGAAAAGAAAAGAAACAGACTAGAACAATAATATAAAACTCTATAACATACCAATTTTAATGTATCTAGTTCTCATCTGATATGATTTAGGTGAGAAAATGGCTCAAGGACTGCTTTCAGAGCAGGTTTAGACACTTTGGGATCGCCGAAAACATTCCACAACCTTAGTGTTTCATCTGCTGCTGCTGATGCCACTGTGCAACCATCTGAGCTCTGGAGATAAAAGATTTTATCAGAATATATTCATGAAGCCAAGCAAAAGATTGATATCAAACAGAACAAGAGAATGCTTTACCTGTGCCATAAAAAGAACTCTTGAGGTATGTCCAGTGAGCTCCGCTGTCTTGACCATGGATGGGTAATTCCATAAAGTGAGTTGATTCTGAGCAAATCCACCATGAGAGCTAAGCAGCTCCCTCTCATTGTTGTTCCACAGCAGAGCACAGACTTGAGAGCTGGTACCTATAGAGTTCAAGTTGGTATCTATAGAGTTCAAGCAAGCACCGGTAAGGGTGTTCCAGAACTTTATACACCCATCACCAACTCCTCCTCCGGTTGCAAGCAAATTTCCTTGGAAAGGACACCAAGCAAGAGCCCTTACAGCAGAAGTGTGTTCCTCCAACCTATGAAGCCATTGTGCGGATCTTCTGTTGTCCCATATGTGGAGGAGATTGTCATTGCCTCCACTGGCTAGCTGTTGGCCTGAGGATGACCATTTCAACCCACAAACCTCATGAGTGTGACCTCTGTATGTTTCAACCACATGATCTCGAATTCTGACATCATTGTTAATGACATTCCCATTCATATCTCCTGTTGTGAGGATTTGGTTGTTCCATGCCAGAGACCCTACTCCTGATATGTGTCCACCTGTCAGAGTTCTTAGCTGCACAAACACAAACAACAAATACAGGGAATGAATACAGAATGTAAATTCAATAAAACCTCAAAGAAACCATCCATCCAGAATGTACCTTTGTTTTAGCAGTGGAATCCCATATTTGTACTTGAGAATTGTTCAATCCAATAGCGAGATGACGACCATCAGGAGCCCAACTGACACTCGTGACAAGTTCATCATCAATGGCGACAAGTTCTGGGGTGGCATCATCCGAAGGATCGGTCAAGTAGACTGTACTTTCAAGAGCAATTGCCAAAACATTGGTGCTTCCCCAATCCAGCAGATTCAAGTGGTAATCATCCACAAGATCAGGAGCATCCAATATCTTCTCAGGTTTCTGTACAATCAAAATCAAAATAAAAATCAGATTAAAAGAAAATAATGTGACCCATTACTTTAAATAATGCAATGGATTATGACCCACCTGAGGAATACGTCGTCTGGGAGGTTTAGAGTGATGAAGAGAACAAGTGGGTTTAGAATGTGATTGTGGAATAAGTACAACTGGGGTCGGTGGCTTGTTCTTGAAAGCAAGAATACGAGTGCGGTTCATGTTAAAGATCTCCGCCAGTTGCCTCCTGTATGCCTCCCTCGACGGCGAGCTCATGCCAAAGCAAGAATCCGGGTTTTTATCGTCTTCACCTTTCTTCTTGGCCTCATTCAGCTTGTAATGAGCGTAATCGAAGTCCATTGCAGATCGGTTTGGAATGAATCTGTCCAACTAGGATCATCAAGAAAACATCAATCACATGTCAAAAGCCCACCAAGAAACACCAATTAAACAGTGAAAAAAAAAAAACCAAGATAGATAATGCCCAAGATTCAAGATTCTCACATTTTCTTTGGGATTTCTTCTGTGAAGAAACTCTTCTTGAATTGGCGTTCTTCTATACCCTGAATCCATAACTTGTATAGCAACAACAAAAATAGCACAATATATATTTATATGAAAAGAAATAAACACAATCCAGAAATAACAAAAACAGAACCTGCAAAACAGAGAATTAGATCAAAGAAACCAAAGAACAGATATTTTATGCAGTAAGTGCGTATAGATTAATTATTAAAGAGAGCGCTGAGAAAGCTGTTGAAGATTTTCACAAAAAAGAGAGAGAGCACAATTGTTGGGTTTCAGAGGAGTTGATTTGAGAAGAGCACAATGTTTTTTACAGAGAAATTGACGAAAGTCGATTGATAATGAAGAATCAAGGAAGACTTGTACCGCAAGGAATTGAGGTCGGTCGGTCGGTCGGTCAGTTAAAAAAAAAAAAAAAACGCAGCCCGGAAATAGTAATCCGGGACTATGGGCCTTTAATGCGAAAAAATAACGCAGCCCAAATGCATCCTAATTGGGCCCAATTGTCCCCTTTATTATTTCAGTTTTATATATCAAATGAGGTGTAAATAATAATAATAATAAAATATCCAACACATTATTAAAAAAAAAAAAAAAAATTATTTGCAGTATATTTTCAATTTAGATTTTATATGATAATTATATTTTTTAAAAAAATAAATTTTGATCACAAAATAAAATTAGTATTCAAATGAAAAACTAAGGGAAAAAAAATATAATTAATTAAATTATTTGATAAGCAGATAAACACGATAACAATAGTGAATGATTTAGTGTCCGTTTGGGAGAGTTTGTCTACTAGTTTAAAAAACTTTTTTAATTAAAAAAGCTCTTTTCAATTTTTTTAATTATTATTTTATTATTATTATTATTATTATTTTGGTATCATTTGGTTGTTACCCAGTAGAGCTTTTAGATGATTGAAAAAGTTGTTTTGCGTCTACTTTGAGTAGCTCAAATTTAAAACTTTTCCAAGCAGATCTTTTGGAGTTTTTTTTAATAACACTAAAATCTCCAATATAACTCTATAATTTAATATTTACTAGAGTATTTTGGTAATTCTATCATTAAAAAAACTCTCTTTTAATTGACAACCAAACGACTAACAACTTTTATTTAAAAGTTCTACCTCTAAAAGATCTACTTCTAAAAAATTTACTGTAAAAAGATCTACTTGGCAAACTTTTCCAAACGTACTCTTAAAAATGAAAGTTATTATTGTAGGGTATGTTTTTATTTTATTTTTTGTTGACTTTATTACTTGTTTTAATTTTTATTTCTTTTATAAAACTACATTTGATGATATAATACAAATACATATTAAATATTACGGAAAAAAAAACATATTGTGTTTTTTAGGTTATTTAAAAAAAATATATATCTATTGAATATATTGTATTCTAATTATACATATAATTATCACGATGAATATTTAAAAGATAGTTGACATGATCAAAATTTATATTAAACATGATTCATCTTGAATTATTTACTAAAAATGTTATCTATTTATCAAACAAAATATTTTAAAATTATCTATATTTGTATAATCTTTTATGAATACGAATATTTTATACCATGTTAATGTTAAACTTTTATTAAAACATATATAAAACAGTCAAAATACAATCTTATGCTAAATATAGTAATAGTACAATACAATCAAATACATTACGGTGCAACACTAAACATGGGACAGTACTAAACTTTATCCAGTTAGTCCAATACAGTCCCGTCAAATCTAATAAGTTCTATCTAGTGTTGTGCGGTGGGTGCATAGAATGAGCTTTGACTTTGAATAAAAACCCATTTTATTATAGGCATCACGAAACTTTTATTAAAAGAGTGTTGATATTTGCACCCAAAAAAAAAAAAAAAAAAAAACATATATATGCCCCATTAATAATTAAAAAAAATAATATAACACTCCAAATATTACCAAATATATCCTATTAAAAAGATATTTAAAAATATATACTATAACTTTTTTCGCTAAAATTGGACTGGATTAACTAAGAGGAAAAAGAATAATTTTTTTTTATTAAAGTTATTGAATTTATAAAATAAAAATAGCTCTATAATTGCATTTAGTATATATTTTAATAATTAAATTAAAAACTCAATCTATAAATTGATTGTATCATTATTTCTAACCCTAACCCTAAAAGTAGTCATCTTCTACTTTCTTCTAATTAGTTACTGACAATTCCTAATAAATTTTAATATGTATGAATTTATTCATAAAGTTGTCATTTTTTTCATAAATGTAATGAATTTATTAATGTTCGCCAATTCTTTTTTACTTAACATCTACGAGCATCTCCAACAGTCTCCCTTAGAGACTCCCTTATTTATAGATGTATCATGTATGTTATTGTAAGGGATCATTAAGGGAATATGTGCTTCAACAATACTCCCTTAAATGGCTCATTTAATATTTTTTTATTATTATTTAAATGTTAGATATTGTGTTTAAATATTATATATTGTTTATCAATTATGAGTTTTAAATATATGGAGTTTTTCAAGAAAATAAAATAATCTTATATAGATGGAGCCCACTTTAAGGGGGTCTAAAAACACCATTTAGACTATGTTTGGTAAGAAGGAAAAAGAGTATAAGGGATGGATGAATTAAGAGGGAGAGAGAGTAGGAGGGATGAAGAGGATAACATCTATCATTCATGTTGTTTGGTATTGAAAAGATGGTTGAATTGATGGATAGATTGATATTTAACTTTTAAAATTACTATATTACCCTTAAAAAAATTGGAGGGCAATGAAAAATTGGAGGGTATTATAGTAATTCCCCTCCAATCCTCTCTCACTCCTCTCATCCACCCATCATTGGACGGATCCAATATGGTGGGCCCCAATGGATATTCTCTCCCTCCTCTTCTCCTTTCCTCTCTCTCTCTCTCTCTCTCTCTCTCTCTCTCTCTCTCATCCCTCCAACCAAACAAGGGATTTGACCTCTCCCTCTAACCCTTTCCCTCCCTCCATCTTTCCCTCATACCAAACACAGTGTTAATTAAGGGAGTGAACTCCACCAGAACACAATTAAGGGAGCTATTTAGGGACCTGTTGGAGATTCAAAAATGCACCTACTCCCTTAATTAAGCTAAAGGATGTCTTCAAGGGAGGCTGTTGGAGATGCTCTAACACAAGTGATTTAACCTTTTAAGCCTAAGTGAGGATTGAAATTCTCAATCACAACATAATGAAGATTTATGCAAGTCATGTTAGATTTCATTTTCAAGATGTTTATTTTGGACTTTTGTTTTTCTTAAAATTTGATGTTTTCGATATAATGTTAGTGCCTAGAATTGATTGCATAAATTTGATCATGCTTTGGTACATTTTATTTTCAATTTTTTAATAAATCTCAAATATAAAATTTTGCAATGAGTTGGGTCGGATTACCCATTAATTTAACGTACGTATGGTTTAAGGGTTTTATACGTAAACCTATTAAGCTAACGGGTCGTAATCATGTGAGACAATTTTAACACGACCTAAAAACGAAATGACACAAATTCGCAATAACATGATCCATTATCAGATCTAGGTCACTAATGAGATGATGTGATGAATGATATCGTAATGACAACTCACTTGGCATATCATCTAAGTTAGTTTTGTGATAATTTATTGGGTTGTCTAGCATTAGTGTTGCACTATTGTGTATCTTGAAAGAATAAAAAATTAATTTATTTACACCAACTTTGCTCTAAAAATATTATTTTAAAAATATACCTTAAAATAATATTTTTATAAATAAGTGATTAATATCTAATAACATCTATAAGAAAAATCTTTTTAAAAAGGGAAAATTGCATAAACTTACCCTAACGTTTCTCATTATGGTATAATATTCAACTAATGCATTTAATTGCATAAACAACCCCTCATGTTAGTTAACTCCGGTTAAAGATAACCATTGACCATTGTTTTTTTGAAAGCCCAAAATTACCCTTGCACTTTATTACAAAAAAATATTAATTGCCCTTTATTTAAAACATTCTTTACTTTAAATTATTAGAATATAAAAAATAAATACTAAACATAATCTTTTTTAAATAAAAAAAAAATTCAAAAATAATATATTAAAAACAAAACAATTTAGGAAAACGTTATTTTGAGAAAATACAATTTAATAATATTTAAAAAAAACGACATTTTGAGAAAATATAATTTAAAATTATACAAGTCCAATATGAATAGTGCTAATGTGCTACATATTTTTGAAATTTAAAACATATATTTTTTTATTTAAAAAGGATTATGTTTAGTATTTATTTATTTATTTATTTTTAAATCAAAATATAATGCGTAATTTATATTGAGTCAAATTATTTTGTCTTATAGAGATGAACATTGAACAAATTTTTGGTGCTACTGTATTTTATTATGACAAATGATTATATTTTTATTTCAAACTTTTGATGATTTTATTTATATTTGTGTTTAGAATACTAAACATAATCCTTTTTAAATAAAAAAAATTCAAAAGTAATATAATAAAACCAAAAAAAATTCAAAAATATGTAACACATTACCACTATTCATATTGGACTTGCATAATTTTAAATCATATTTTCTCAAAATAACATTTTTTTTTGTTTTGTTTTTAATATATTATTAAATTGTATTTTCTCAAAATAATGTTTTCTTAAATTGTTTTGTTTTTAATATATTATTTTTGAATTTTTTTATTTTAAAAGGATTATGCTTAGTGTTTATTTTTTATATTCTAATAATTGAAAGTAGATAATGTTTTAAACAAAGGGCTTAAGATTTTTTTTGTAATAAAGTGCAGGGGCAATTTTGGGCTTTCAAAAAAAAATCATGGTCAATGGTTATTTTTAACCGAAGTTGACTAACATGAGAGGTTGTTTGTGCAATTAAAGGCATTAGTTGAATATTATGCCATAATGGGAAACGTTAGGATAAGTTTGTGCAATTTTCCCTTTTAAAAATGTGGAAATTACACAAACTGACCACATATATTAGGGAATATTTGTTTTTAACCACAAACGAACTTTTATTTATTAATAACCATGTTTTTGAGAAATTACTAAAAGCCCCTCATATAAAAACCACCCTTTCTCCTCTCTCTCCTCTTCTTTTCTCTCTTTCTCCTCTCTCTCTCCTCTGCTCTCTCTCCCGATCTGCTCTCTCTTCTCTCTTCTCGGTGCCTTCGCCCACGCCGGCGTCGTCCTCCACCGTCGGAAGTCGTCGCCGAGCTCGCACGACCTCCACGAGCAAGCGGCTGCACGAACCAGCGATGAGAGGCTGCACGACCGACCGACGAAGGCGATGGGAGAACGACGAACCAGCGGGGACCAGCGGCTGCCAGCGACCGGCGATGGACAACGACCAGTAGACGACGTCCGGAGGCGATCCTCGCCGGCGATTGGATCTGCAAAACAAAAGAAAAAACCTAAACCTAAACCTAATTTGAATTTGGGGAAGAAGAAGAGGAAGAAGAAAATGGGGAAAAAAAAAAAAACTTATCCTAATTTCAATTTAGTCCAGATTTCAAGTTTGGATATTTTAATTTAGTCCAGATTTCAAGTTTTGACATTTCACTTTAGCCATGATTTCAAGTTTGGACATTTCAATTTACCCATGATTTCAAGTTTGCTTCGAGATTTAAAATAAAACTATTTCAGGGGCACTCTGGTAATTGATGGACATACACTGAAATTTTTTTAAAAAAATGGTTATTAACAATTAACTTTTCAAAAGTGGTTATTAAGGAAAGTTTGATAATCACTATGGCCATTTATGGTTTTCTCTCTTTAAAAATAATTATATATAATTTGTCGTTTTACCTAGGGGTGGGCACAAAGTTCGGAACTGAACCGAACCGAAAAAAGGGTGTTCGGTTCGGTTCGGTTCATAGGATTAATTCGGTTTAAACCGGTTTAATAAATCAAAAACCAAAAAGTTTTCAGTTTAAACCGGTTTTGAAAATTCAAAACCGGTTTGAACCGAATAAACCGCCTATATAAGTAAAAAAAAAAAAAAAAAAAAAACCTAACCTTTTCTAATGTTCTTTACTTCTCTCTCTTAGCCGCCGGAAAATTGAATTTACTGTCTATTCAATTGTGATTTTTTTAAATGAATTATAAATTAAATATTATTAGCTAGGTTTGATTTGGGTTTTTTTGGGCTTGGGCTATTAAAATTTATCAAACTTTGGCCTAAAATTAGAATCCAATAGCCCATCAAATTTAAAAACATAAAAAAAGACTAATTAAACTCATCAAACCAATAAGGCCCATTAGGCCCAAAACAGAAATGAACCGAACCGAACCGAACCGATTAAAATCAATTCGGTTCAGTTCGGTTACCATTTCTTATTCGGTTCAAACCGGTTCAATTTTGAGTGAACCGAAATATTTTCGGTTCAATTCGGTTTTGCCCAAAACCGAACCGAACTGAACCGTGCCCACCCCTAGTTTTACCACACAGCCACGCCTAATATAGTACCAAAATTACAATTTTTAATTTTTTATAATTTTATTTATAACAAATATTTATTTGTCAATTGTCTTTTAAAATTTTGATTTGTTCTCAGTTTTTTATAAACTAAAGAATGAATGGCTTGTGATACTTTTTCCTACCTACGTCCAATTTTATTTTATTAAAAAAAAAAAAAAAAGGCACAAATTGGTTCAGGTCAGGTTTTACATTAGAAAATTCCTTCAATCAATCGATCTATCTTTTTAAACAATAGTATCTGTCAAACTCCAATTTTTTTTTCAAAGAAAATTAAAGCAGCAATTAGATTGAGAAAAAAAAAAAAAAAAAAAAAAGAGTTTCTTATCGGTGAGATCCGGATATCTACTCACACACACCAGAAAAAAATAAATAAAAAATAAATAAAAAATAAATAAATCTCTTCACATATGCTTCTAAAATGAATATGATGAGACTCGAATCTTTGACCACCAATGTAAAAAGGAGGTGCATAATCACATGTGTTAAAAGGTAATGTGCACCTAAAGATGTCAAAATTACTCATTAGTCTGGGGACCCGTCCCGTTATGGGCGGGTTTAGGTGTAAATAGGGTGTTTTGTCACTCTTTTGGGTTGTTATTTCACGAGTGTTACACCACTTTAATAGATTAAGTTTTAAAGACACACAAGTAAATGAACTTTCAAAAATGCTTTTACTTTATATATATATATATATTTACTTTTTAATTTTTAATTTTTAATTTTTATATTTTTAATTTTATTTTTTCGTCTTCTTCATCCGCTTCCATTGGAGGTTGAACATACCTCAATTGGAAGTCGAAATCAACCTCCATTGACCTCCAAAAAAAATCTATTTGAAATAATAAATCGATTTTTAAGAATAATAAATAATATATATAAAATAGTTTCAACATCTGGTCTCTTAAAAAAAAATAGTTGGTATCATATCGATCATTTTCTGTGCGTACCGTATCCTAAAAATAAGATATACAGTTGGGGTCATCTCAACGTACGTGCTCAATCAGATTTAACTTACCTTTCTGTATAAAATGTATAAAATGTTATTCAATTAAATAAGGAATAAGATATGACAGTTACATTATGAGTTTAAACAAAGAATTAAATTGGTAGTCAAAATATTTTAATAAATAATTGGTATTCCTTATTCCTATCCCCATTTTTCCATTTTCCCCATAAATTATAGAAATGGGAATGGGGGTAGATGCCCTATCCTCATTTCCCTATTTTTCCCAAATTTTATATATAATATATTAAAAAATATATATATTTCTTAATATTTTTATTCTTTCTATTTTATTTAAGTATATATATATTTTTTTTCTTAATATTTTTATTATTTCTATCTTACGGTATGTAATTTTTACTTAAACATGGGAAATGGGGAAACGGAGAAGATAGGGGAACAAGAAAACAGGGAAAAAAAATGAGGGAAAACGTGGAAAACTACCCCATCCCCATTTTCCCCAAATGGGGAAATGCGGAGGGATGGAGGAAGGTTTGGAAAATGGGGATGGATCCCCAATGGCCATCCTTCAATTTCAAATTTAAATGCTTTTTGTTTGCATTTCACTGAAAATAAATCTGATTAAAACAAAACTAATAAAAAATTAAAATAATAAATCTATTTATAATAAATATAATAGGTTCAACATCTGGTCCCTAAAAAAAATAGCTGGTATCATACTATCATACCAACCATTTTCTGTACGTACCTATCAGGTATATGGTCGAGGTCATATTCAATCAGATTTAACTTACATTTATGTATAAAATGTATAAAATGTATTCAATTAAATGGAATAAGACATGATAGCTACATTATGAGTCAAAATATTTTAATAAAGTGCGTCCATTCAATCAATTAGTTACGTTCGCCAATAGGGGTGTAGCTCAGCTAGTAAATTGACGAGTTTGGGGCACTCTCAGGTCAGTGGCTCGAATCCTACCAATGACGAAAGTTTTTAAAAAATATATGATCCAAAATTAATAGATATAGTATAATAATAATAAATAAATAAATAAATAAATAAAAAATAGTGGTAATCATTAACTTGAAAGATTCAACAATTGCTTTTACCAACAAGATCCACTTGGTCCTTGCTGTGTGAATATGATCACTTCAAAGTTCAAACCTTTCATTTCAATATAAATCTGCTGTATGTGTTTTCATTTTATATATAATATAACGCTGACCGGTAAAGACTTATTTATTTATTTATTTTTATAACAGTATCTATATATCCACTTATCTAGGCTATATATATAGATATATATATTTTTACTATTGATAGGATTCGAACCACTGATTTAGAAATTATTTACCTAAACTCTAAACTCATCCATCTATCAACTGAGCTACATCCCTAGAGGCGTAAGAATATCTGATTTTGATGAGATCAAACGTTATAATTCTACAAGCATAGTTTATAATGTAACTCCATTACAGGTTAAGGAGTCTACCTATAGTTTGTCAAAGTCAAAATCATAAAGCAGTGTGGCATGTAGAAAAGTTATGGAGGCGCTCAAGTCAACGTCACTAATGTAAAATATATAAATTATGGATAAATATGGATAAATGTATACCGATAGAATCAAAACAATTAAATCTAATAGTTTCGTACAAAACACTATATATTTATTGGTTCGCACTAAAATATAATACTGATCGGTAACGATGCCTGTTTTTAATGAGATCAAACGCTATAATACTACGAGCACAGCTTATAATCCAACTCCACTGCAGCTGTGAGGAGTATCCCTACATTTTGGTCAAAGTCAAAATCATAAGGCAGCGTGAAACTGTGACATGTAGAAAAGTTATCGAGGTGCTCAAGTCAAGCCACTATCCTAAAGTGTCATTACTTTGGTTTCCATTTGGTTTATGATGTCGGCCTGTCGGGTTCTGGTTTCTTTCATCTTTTTATCTGATAAAATGTAGACATCTTACATCATACATGTGATCATTTTCTATAAATATGGTCATTATTAGTTACTTCAAGTAATCAATTCTATCATCACATCTCAATGTGATGCTGCACTGGTTCAGAATTCAATATTTTTACTAATATTTTTTCTAAATAATTTATTAGAATAATGTTAAACCGTCTAAAATATTTGTTCAAACACGTACATAAATGATGTATCATATGAGGTGTTAACATCTTATAAATCATGAGATAAAAGTATTTCCAATACTACAATGGATTGTAAAAAACTTATATGACACATAAGACAATTATAGACGGGTTTGTTGAACAATTATTCTATAGATTGACTCGGAATGAAATTTAAAGATAAATAATTAAAAACAGTTAAACAATTTATTTGATTAAAAATAAAATAACTATATAAGTAGTTAATAAATTGTGTTTTCTACAGAAACACGGGGGAGACGTGGTTTTCATGTGGTTGTCTATCAGGAATCAAGTCTTTTGACATTGTTGACATATCAATATTTATTTTAATGCAAGTTATTTTTGCATTGAAGATGTTAATTTTTCTACTATAGACACACAGTTTATATATATGTATAGTATATTAATACTATTACAACACTTTTGCTATGTAAACAACATAACTTCAATCATAACAATACGCATAGCAAAAATGTGATGATATGTATTAATATGCTATAAGTATACCTAAATTGTGTGCTTATAGGAGAAAAATTGTCGAAGATACTATTATATTGTGACTTGTGAGTGATATGATGTTTACATCTCATATGCCACATCATTTAAATATGAATTTGGATAGATGTTTCGGACAACTTAACACTAATTAAGTGATTAGTATCTAGTAAAATCTATAGGTAAAAAATTGATTTATATGCATTTATATTTTCTATTAATATAAAGATTTTATCTTAATACATTTAAATTTTCTATAAATGATGAACTAAAAAATAAAAATAAATAAATTCTCAACAACTTATTATTTAATATATCGATTTCCAGAGAAATAGCAGGAACTTATAAAAAAAATTACGAATTTACTATTTTTAGCGGTTTAGCCACTTCTAAATTTTTTATTATTTTTATTAAATTTGGTGTTTAACCGAAAAAAAAAAAAAAAAAAAAAAAAAAAAAAAAAAAAAAAAAAAAAAAAACCCTCCGTTAACACTTGACTTGCCTGACCCGATCTCTCTCCCTCTCTCTCCGGCCAACACAATTTTTTCCAAAGAATTCACCATTTTTTTCGTGTCCTCCTTACCAGCTCTTCTCTGGCTGTGCCAATCACCTCTCTCTACCTCACCACTCACCATACCACCAAATTGATTTATAAGGAAAAAATTGATTTATACTTTGTATTAATATAAAGATTTTATCTTAATACATTTCCATTTTTATTAAAAATTAGGGAGAATTGCATTTTAGTCCCCATAGTTTGCCTTATTATGGGTTTAGTCCACGGTTTTTTTTTTTTATTGTAACTTTTAGTCATTCCGTGACAGAATCCGTCAAAAGACAGATTCTGCCATGTCAGTCGTGTAAAATGACCTTAATACCGCTAATGAATGCTGCTCCCTCTGAAAAGACTATAATACCCTTATAGACAAAATTTATATAAATTAATAAATTAAATTAAATTAAATAATAAAAATCAAATTAACAAAAAAAAAAAATTCTTTAAAAAAAAACCAAAAACAAAATATGAAATAATTATATGAAACAAAAAAAAAAAAATTGTCAGATCTATGCATCTTCTTCTTCATTTCAATTTTCTTCCCAACCTTTTTTTTTTTCTCTCCCATTCATCATCATCATCAAAAACAAAAACAATAAATCTTCAACCTCAACCCTGTTTTTTTTTTCTTTTTTTTTTGGAAAACCCAAATCAAAACTAAAAGTACCAAACCTCAAAAATCCATACCCAGCTCATCATCATCATCATAAATTCAAACCAGAAAAATAAAATAAAAATTAAAAAAATTAAAAAAGGATTCTAGATCTACGGCTCTCAAACCCAACCACACTCCATCTCCATCACACCCAAACCCAAACCCAACCCTAACCCCAGAAATCCTCATTTCTTCAAACCCATATATATATATATCAAGATTACTAACAAAGATTGATACGAATTTTTATTCTCCTACGGAATCTCTCTCACCATTCTCTCCATCATCACATCATTAGAAGAGAAACTATTTACACCCAGATCTTGCTGTAAAGAGAAGAGAAGAGAAGAGAAGAGAGCAGTAATATTGCTGGGTTTTGGTGGAAGAGACGAAATGGGTTTTGGTTTCAGTGGAAGAGACGAAATGAGGGTGGATGAAATCGGGGTGGACGAAATAAGTTGGACGAAATGGGGTGGATGATTTCGGTTTCTGATTTCAACTTGAAATTTGTTATCAGGTTGAGAGAGAGAGAGAGAGAGAGAGAGAGAGAGAGAGAGAGGCGAAAGCAATAGAGAACTGACTCGGGCTGAAGCCGGGTCAGCCTTTTGTAAAAAAAAAAAAAAAAAAATTATAGTTAATAATGTATTCTTTTATATTATTATTATTGAAATTATAATATTCCTTTATGTCACCTGTTATGAGAGTGATTCTCTTCTCCTAATATTGCAATGCCAATCCATGTCTTATATGTGGTCATCGCAAACATCAAAATCCATTCTCTCTCTTTTTCCCTCTCTCCCATGTCCTAATTCTCCAATTCTCTCTCTCTCTCTCTCTCTCTCTCTTAGACATGAGTCACAACCCAATTCTTCTCCCTTTCCAATTAATTAATAATTCTTTTCATCTTTCGAAATTTGTAATTACAAAATTTAATATAAAAAATAGTAATTTTACACATCCCGTTTAAAATTCCAATTTTTTCATTGTAACCCATATAGTAGTTGAAATGTCAAATTATGAGTTGAAACACACTAACAATGATTTATCTTATTTACCACATGTATTTACTCACCATATGACACCTCAACTGCTATATGAATTGGGATAAAAGTTGAGATTTTAGGTGAGATGTGTAGTATTTTCCATTAAAAAAAATAAAAAATCACTAATGTTAGATAATCCAAAAAATTAGCCTAAAAATCAATCCAAGTGACAAATGATTTGTTCATTGACCACATCATCCTTTTATTTATGTGGTGATGATAACTCACTTGCTATATTATTTAGGTTGAATTTTGGTTAATTATTTGGGTTGAATAGTATTACTTTAAAAATATATATATGTCCATCTTCAATTATTTTTCTTAGTTAGAATTTATTTTTTCTAATTAACAAGTCAGTGTTTTGAGTTGTTATTCATAATTTTAATGTATTTTGTTTAATATACATATATATATATATATATATTGGTTAAGACTCATTGTGTCCCTCTATTTAGGTGTATTTTTGTTTTTCAATTAATGAAATTTTCTAGTAATGTCGGAGTTCACTTAATCTTATTTAGATTGTTTCATTAGTTTAGTTCATGTTTTTTTTTTTTGCCTTCGGTTGAGGCCTACATGCCTATTTAGTTTATTGTTTTAGGGATTGTACGCCCCTCTACTTCTTTTCTTTTCTCTCTCTTGTTTTTCTTTTGTTTCTTTTTTATTTATCTATATGTATAGTTCTGTCTGGGATTTTACAACATATGATCATATGTGATTTTTTTTTGTCAGTCCGATTTTATCTAATATAAATATATTGTTTTGTTTTAGCCCACCCTAACAAAAAATCCTAGGTACGCCCTTGAAGAGAGAATATCTGATTTTGAAAACTTAGGAACACAGATTGGAGGGTATCAGGTGAAGAGAGAGGGAAATTTTGGTGCAAGTGAAACAAAATTCAGAGCAATTTTGGCAATTCAAGCCCAAAGATGACAAGAATAATAAAAAATAAATTTTTGGCTAAAAACAATAAGTCTATAATTTATTTATTTTTTGTTCATTTCTTGCAATTTCCTCTCTCTCTCTATATAGTGCTTTACTTTTTCATACGTACTACTATAAAATACATAAATGTATTGTATGTGAACTTTAAATTATGGATAAATATTAATAAGTGCATACAAATCGAACCAAAATAGTTGAATCTAATGATTCACATACAAAGTTTGATCTCATCAAAAATAGACATCATTACCGATCAGTATTATTTATCAGTGAATTGATTTATTAGTGCGCACTGAGATATAATACTGATCGGTAATGATGTCTGTTTTTGATGAGATCAAACGCTATAATTCTACAAGCACAGCTTATAATCCAACATTTCAACTCCACTGCAGCTGTGAGGAGTCTCCCTAGATTTTGGTCAAATTCAAAATCATTAGGCAGTGTGACATGTTGAAAAGTTATGGAGGCGCTCAAGTCAAGCCACTATCCCAAAAGTCATTACTTTGGTTTCCATTTAGTTTGGTGTCGGCCTGTCGGGTTCTGGTTTCTTTCATCTTTTTATCCGATAAAATGTAGACAACTTACATATGACCATTTTCCATAAATATGGTCATTATTAGTTATGTCAAGTAAATCAATTCTATCATCACATTGAGATGTGATGCTGCACTGGTTCAGAATTCAATATTTTTAATAAATTCTAGAGATGAAAACATACAAAAATAAAAACAATTTATTAAAGCAATTTTACTTTTAATTAATTGATATAAATAATAATAATAATAATAATAATAATAATAATAATAATTGGTTGCCACTGCATCAATGATAAAGGCACCTTCATGTTGAAGTCGTTAGGAAAAGTGACTATAGTAATGAATATAGGGGAAATGAGGATATATATTGGTCCCATCCCCATCCATATTTTCATAAGCGAGTGTTAATTTAGATTTTTGATAATAAATATATCAACAACGTATATGCGTATGTTGCGAAAAACCAAATTTCTTATAGTGTTACTAGAGGAGGTCAAGTTGTTTTCTAGCACATTGTTGGAGGATTCGGTCTCCTTAATCATTGTAGGAGGCCTACCTTAATATTATTTACTTAATTTTAAATATTATAAGTTTTAATATAATAATGAAAATTATCTCACTATCAAATTTAGGAACCGAGGAACATGTTACATGGTTACCACTTACAACTTTAACCTACAATCAATGTGTGAGTGTAAATGATTTAAGTATTTAACACCAAGCCAACTTAACTTTTGTAAATTAAAGTACATGTTAAAGAATAATTTTTTATTATTTTTTAGCTAAGAATTAAACATATTAAATGAAGTCGAAATTGTATCGCATTATTGTGTATCTTGAAAAAAAATAAAATTAATTTGTTAACACTAACATTGCTATAAAAATATACAATAAAATAATATTTTTGTAAATAATTTATTAGAATAATGTTAGACCGTCCAAAATATTTGTTCAAAATCATATATAAATGATGTATCATTTGAGGTGTCAACATCTTATAAATCATGAGATAAAAGCATCTCCAATACTACAATGGATTGTGAAAAACTTATATGACACATAAGACAATTAGGGTGCGTTTGGTACGCAGATGGGACAGGACAAGGTGGGACGGGACGGGACGGGACATGACAGAACAGGACAAGTTGTTCTGTATTGTGTTTGGAAGGTCTGGGACAGAACTGTTACCTGTACTGTTATGCGTTTGGTATGACTAGGACAGGACAGGACGGGACAAGAGGTTCAAATGACTAGAGTGCCCCTCTTATATATACTATAACTCTTATATATACTATAATTATAATATATATTGTAATATATAATGATATTATAATATATATTATTATGTATAAATATTATATATTATAATACATATTATTATATTTAATATATTATATATTATTGTATATGATAATAAAATATTATATATTATATAATATATACGTAATAATATATAATATTATAAAATATATTATAAATACATATTATATTAATATATATAATAATATATAATATAATATAATATAATATAATATATGATATATTATATTATATATATATATAAAAATATATATATAATATTATATAGAAGATATATTATATATATATATTATATCATAATAATATAGATTATAATATTATATGTATTTATATATTTATATATTATATATTTTTATATTTTTATATATAATATATTATATTATTTTAGTATATATAATAATATATAATATATAAATATATATAATATTATAATAATAAAATATTATTATATATATTAAAATATTATGATATATATTAAAAAAATATATTATATTATTTTAGTATATATAATAATATATAATATATAAATATATATAATATTATAATCTATATTATTATGATATTATATATATATATAATATTATGATCTTTATTACAATAATATATTATATATAATGATATATAATATAATATAACATAATATATATATATATTATATATAGGATATAATATAATATATTATATATTATTATATATAATAATATAATATAATATATTATATAAAAAATATAATATTATATTCTATATTATTATGATATATATTATATATATATATATTATAATATATATAGATATATATATTATAATAATATATATAATAGTATATATTATTATTAAACATGTTTATAATTTTTTTGAAAATTTAAAGGGCAAAATAGTCTTTTTGTAATTGTCCCATGTCATGGGACAACCTTGTCCTGGGGTTTTGGGTGGGACAAAATTTGGTGGTTTTTGTCCCACCTTGTCCCGTCCCGTCCCATGCTAATAGCGCGCCAAACGTGGGACAATAAAAAGTTGTCCCGTCCTGTCCCGTCCTGTCCCGCGTACCAAACGCACCCTTATAGACAGGTTTGTTGAACAATTATTCTATAGATTGACTCGGAATGAAATTTAAAAATAAATAATTAAAAACAGTTAAACAATTTATTTGGTTAAAAAAGATAACTATATAAGTAATTAATAAATTTGTGTAAATAAATTTATTTGTTAAACAATATATCCCATGAATGTTTAACGCCTATAAAAAACATTCATGGAATATATTGTAAATTTGTGTACAATTCAGTGGGGACAAATGCCAATAAGAGTGTGTTTGGTATAGCTTTTCAATTTGAGCTTCTAGAGTAGATCTTTTTATAGTAGAGCTTCTAATGAGTAAGACTTCTAACAAAAAAAACTTTTGGTTGTGTAAATTACAAAAAAGGTGTTGACAATGTAATTTTAGAAATAGCTTTTGGTTGAGTGAATTACAAAAAAGGTGTTGACAATGTATTTATAATGAAAGAGTTATGGTGAAATATCTAAAATTTATAAAGGGTAGTTGAGACAATTCATATGTTTTAAAAAAGCTCAAAAGAAGCTTCTTAGAGAAGCCCAAAATTTGGGCTTTTCCAAGTAGACATAAAAGGGCTTTTTAAAAGGGTAATTAAGACAATTCATATATTAAAAAGGCTGTTTTGAGTTTTGCCAAACAATTAAACAAAACCTCAAAATAGCTTATGACATTAAAAAAGTGCTTTTGATCCTTTCAAAAGTTATACCAAACATACACTAAGTCAAGAAATAAATCTCAACAACTTATTATCTGTTGTAAAATAATGAAGAAAAATAGATGAAATAATAAAATGAGAGATAGATCAGAGATGAGAGATGAGAGAGTGAGACAAGAGAGAGAGAGAGAGAGAGAACATATGTGTATATTGAATTATCAAATGATCAACATTTACATGAGAGAGAGAGCACATATATATAGGCAATTAAGAGAATTAAAGAGAGATAGGCAAGTGTATCAAGTGGGAGAGAAGAGAGAGGCGGTGGAGTATTGAGTGGTGTAGGGGAAGATATTTTGGTGATATTATGGGGAGATATTGTGTGATATTATGGTAGATATTAAATGAGATATTATGAGAGATATTTTGGGAGATATTATATGAGATATTATGGTGATATTATGGGGAGATATTGTGTGATATTATGGTAGATATTAAATGAGATATTATGAGAGATATTTTGGGAGATATTATATGAGATATTATGGTGATATTTGTGTGTATAATACATGTGGTAAAAGCCACATATATTATAACACTCCCTCTTGGATTTATACCACATGTATTAATTTTCTAGGGAAAAGCCTAATAGGATGAAACCTAAGTAAAATATATACAATGATCTCCTGGATCTTGTGATGCTGGATGTTCTCAAAATTATCTCGTTAAAAACTTTGTCAGGAAAACCCAGTGGGACAAAACCTGATCGAAGGGAAAAAGAGTATAGTGCACATATGTCTGCTCAGAACTTTGCTCCTCTTGATTGTCTCGTTAAAAACCTCGTCAGGAAAACCCAATGGGACAAAACCTGATCGAAGGAAAAAAGAGTACAATGCAAATATGTTAATAGTTAATGTTTTCTTCAAAACATTTCTCATAATTATACTTTGCTAGGAAAAACCCAGTGGGATAAAAACCTGAGCAAATATATCCATTGATCTATCGGATCAAAGTAATATTTATGATGATCTTTTGGATCAAGGTAATATATATACGATGATTAGCAAGATCAAAGTAATATTTACAATGATATTTTTGATCAAGATAACATATATACGATGATATATTGAACCAATGTAATATTTATGATGATTTTGTGGATCAAATGATTTTTGGGTATATGTAGAGAATTGCCTCATTAAAAACCTTATCAGGAAAACCCAATGAGACAAGAACCTGATTGTAAGGAAAAGAGTACAATGCACATATGCCCCAATATAATTAATATACTTCATTTGATGTGCTCCCCCTGATAAAAGTTCTTTTAAAACAATTTTCTAGATTGCTAAACTGGGGTATACAGATGTTTATTTTATGAAATGAAATAACATTATAAATGATTGGAGGGAGTACAAGCAAATGTAGGGAAGAATTGTACCCGCAGCGGAAGCGAGACTAAAAAAAATAGTTTGAGTAGCTTTTAAAATTTTTCCAATTTTATGAACCTTAAACCCTTTTGATTAATTAAAGATATAAAAATAAACAAAAGATTAATACCTCTTGTCGCGTGATCCGATTGACTTGCGTCGATGGTAATCCGCAAGATCTTCAATCCTAGCACGAACGTGGATCACCTAGGAGCGTGGTCTCCCTTTCTTTGAATTGCAAACCTGTGATTGGATTAAACAAACTTTTCTTGATTCGTTAGTCCCAAAAACAATCTAAAGAAACCTAAGATTATTCCGGTCACTTTTGAGTTCTCAATCTTATGATCGAAACTCGCGTGAACCTAGATCGATATAGTATTCACAAGCTTATTGATGAATAAGCAACTAGAATACAATCAAAGAATAATCTATGTTCCTTTTGTTTTTAGTAGAATAATAGATCTCTAACTATGAGTTGAGAAGAAGAAGAAGAAGAAAATTCTGCACATAAGCCTTAGGGGGGTGGCCGAATTCTATAAGTGGCCTTATATAGGTGGCCGAATTTCTTCTTCTTTTTACCCTAGGGTGGCCGAATTCTTCCCCAAAAATAATTAGGGTTGCCGCAAATCCTCCTACAAAAAAGGAGTATGTTTTGCACCCTAATTCCTATTTTGTTTAAGATTTCCAAACCCTAATCCAACTCAATAATCTTTGATTCCTTATTTGACTAAAATAAAAAGACTTCCTATTTGATTAAATAAATAAAATTAATTATTTATTTCCTTGTCAAACAAGTCTTTCTATTTAATTATACTACTACCAATAGTATACAAATATGAATCATATTTCCTATTTAGAAAAGATTTGTTACTTAATTAAACAATTAATTAATAAATAAATAAATTCTTATTTAATTAAATAATGAAACAAAATAATATTAAATGCTATTTTAGCACCTTGCCGCCCCACATATATATATTGGGCCAAATATTATTTTTCTTATTTCATTAAATCCATAGGACTTTAAATAAAATGCCCACATGTGAACTAGACTCATTCTTACTAAAAGAAACAAGCCCACATGTCATCCATTAATATATAAATATAATTGTGCAGCCCATTACATAAATAATGTGCAAATTATATTCTTAATATATTAAATTGCAATTCTAGATGGACCTTAAATTGGTCCGGTAGAATATATCAAGTGATCCATGCAAGTCCGTGTGGATTGAGGATCTTGGCGGGCTATCTAAATTTAAGCTCCAATAGACATAACCTAATCACAATCAACAAATGATTCACTTAGGTCCGATCCATTAATTTTAGCTCATTCCACTAAAGAGCTAAAATTGAACTCTTAAATAAAGACAGAAAAGGAAGATGCTTCCTCATTCATATCCTAGACAATCATATTGGAGATAGTGTATCCTCGTGATTAATATCAGTAATCGCCAAGAGTTCATAGACCGCCTATAACTCTCCAAGTTACCATATTTACTCATATGACCACGTTTTGAACTTGGATATTTTGACTTGTCCAGAAGCCATGTTTTCAATAGACACTATTGAAAACTCAACGTTGAGATTTAATATCCAATTACCTCAAAACATCCATATGATGATATTATACTCTCATTTAATAAATGGAGCCACGATGTCCATATCTATAAATGAAGTCCTCTATCGATTAACAAATGAGTTTCACCAAACTATCGAGGATAGACTATGCAATATAATCGTACTCATTGATAGCTCAAATGATATCACCTGCAACCATAAGTTCATCATTTATCTCAGGATTAAGATAGACTCTCCGATTGTCCTGATAATGAAATTACTTTTATCTACTGACGGTTATAGATAAAGTATTTTATTGTGATCCTATTCAATGCACCTAGTGCACTAGATTCTTTTGCTCGAAGACACTCCGATGATTTTAGACTCATCATATCTCATTTGATCCCACTCAAATGCTAGCAAAAGAATTCTACAACTTTAACAAGATAAAGGTGCCCAACCTTTAACTTAAGTTGTGAACGATATTCAAGACTAACTAAAGAATTGTGTCTACCACATACATATCCAGATGTATGAACAATTCTTCTTTTCTCATAGTCTTTAGACCTTATGATTATTTACTTTAACAATTATTAAACTATAAATGCTATAAGATTTGTTTAAAACAGAAATCACTTTATTAATATGAAAAAGATTGTTAATTACACTATTACACTCTTGCTATTGAGCATAATCCTGACAGCAAAGACTTGCTTTATGGAGTAATATCCATATGGAATCATTTCAGAATCTTTTCAATATATTCTGATTGATGGACAAACATTCCATTTGATCTATGGTCGACCTTCAGGTCGAGATAATATTTTCTTTCCCATGTCTTTCATTTTTAAACTCATTTACCAAAAATTCAAGAGTTTTCAAGAGCTCTCCAGGAGCTCCAATTAAATTCATATCATCAACATATGTTGTAAATATAGTAAATTCGAATTCTGTTTATTTGCGAAAACACTTGGGCATATAATATAATTATTATACCCTTATTTTATCAGATATTCACTAAGACGATTATACCACATCCGTCCAGATTGTTTTTAATCCATATAAGGATTTTTGTATGTTTATCAAATACAGATTACGAGATCTCGATTTACATGCTTCTAGCATTTTAAATCCTTCCAGGATTATAAATATCTGTATTGAGTGAATCATATAGATAAATGATTACTACGTCTAGAGGACGTATTTCAAGCCTTGTAAAGTAAAGGCAGCCAAATTTATCAAAAATTCGAAACGTAATTGTATTCATCACTATTGAATACCAAGTTTCTGTGAGAAACCTTGTACTACGAGTCGTGCCTCTTATCTCACGATCTCGTTTTTTTCATTATGTTTTCCGTATAAAGACCCATTAGTATCCAACTAGTTTGACATCTCCAGGTGTCTGGAGTACTATTGGTCTAAATACTTTATGTTTGGCATATGAAGTCAATTCTTCTTGAATTACTTCTTTTCACTTAGGCCAATCATGCCTTTTGTATACAATCATTGATATTATGAATATCATAATTATCATTTATAATTTCAGTAGCGCTACTGTGTATAAAAATACATCATCAATGATTGCTTCTTTATGATTCCACATTTCTCTTATTTGATTTATAGAAATTTTCTTAATTTCAATATATTTGAATCTCTGTTGAGATTTCTTCCATTTCAATGGATTTAGTCATTTCATAGACTCGTATAGAAATTTTCTCAATTTCAATATACTTGTATCTCTGTTGAGATTTCTTCCATTTCAATGTATTTAGTCTTTTCATATACTTGTGTCTCATTAGATATATCAGACTCTTACAGAGTTGATTTAGAGAAAGTGGATTTATTTATAACTCAAGTTTTGCTTACATTAAGATCCTGATAATAATACATTTCAAAAGGTTCATAAGCTTATGAATTATAATATGTATCAGATGATTTATTTGTTACTTTTTACTCAGATCATTCTTTAGGAACAATCACCCGGCCGGGGTTTATGAGATGACAACTTATAAATCTTGTTACCTTTAATATATCAAGTAACAAATTAATAATTATCTGATGATCAATTATCTTTCGTATTTGAGTGATACAAAGATTGAAATGATCATTTATATATAGAGAACCGAACTGGTATCTCTATTTTATATAAGAGTAATTTTTCATTTACTCTTTCTGGAGAAACTTCCCATTTGGAATTTAATCAATATGATAATATACAGATTGTGCGTAAAAATATAAACTCTCAGAAGTTTAAATGATCTAATAGAGATTAATCAAAATCAATATTAATCTCATAATGATATAGATTCTTATCTTAGATCATGCCAGAGATGAAATAATGAGATATACTACACAATCAAATATCTTAAAAATGTGAGCAAGTCAATGACCAATTACAAGTCGTAATGGTAAATAATGATTATAAGTAGTGAGACATAGATGACTGCATCAACATGTAACATAGAATGTCGAATATAAAAATTGGTAAATGAATAATAAAATTTTCGTAATTACCTAGAGACATTTTGATAATTGATTCCGCTCATCTATTCTGATTATGTGTATATGTGAAAACTGGATGTTGTACATCTATCTCAACACACAAACATGTGATTATCTCATAGATGTATCAACTAGAACCATAAAATAATGAAAGGGTTCTTTTGGTGGATGAGTATGTCCACATATATCCCTTTGAATGATAGGGATTCAAAACCAACTTTAGAATGATATAGTTTTATTTGGTGGATGAATATATCCACATACATCCCTTTTCTGATCAACAATATAATCTGGATGATAAAGAACACAGCTTTTCTATAATCAGCTTCTGACTTGAATCACGCACAGATATTCAACATTATTATTATTAATGATCTCAATATGACATTAATAAAGTTATATATCTTTGATCTAAACAGATTTATTTATGTTCTGCTTGAATGATATAAAGTATCATTGATACACAATTGAATACCATCTGGTAATAAGATTGTGGCTCTTCTAGAGCCTTTAATCAGATCCATCAAATCCGCCAGATTTTATTTGGTATTAATTTTAAATGCTTTGAACTAAGCATATTTCTTTATGTTGTTCTTTGAATAATATCAAATATCATTGATACATAATTGAGAATTGTTTGATAACAACATCGTGGCTCTTCCAGAGCTTTCTATCAGATCCGTTGGACCTGATATATAATTTAGTATTGTTTGATAACAATATCATGGCTCTTCCAGAGCTTTCTATCAGATCCGTTGGACCTAATACATTAATAACTTTTGCCCTCAACAAAGTCGAATTCATAAAATATTTCTGACTCCGCAAAATTATATGAGTCGTTGCACTCTCAGCAAGACATATATTTTTCCTTCTAGGAATTTTATGGACATTATTTGTAATGTCATTTTATATCTCATGTGAAATGATAATTTTATATTCAACATTATTATTATTAATGATCTCAATATGACATTAATAAAGTTATATATCTTTGATCTAAACAGATTTATTTATGTTCTGCTTGAATGATATAAAGTATCATTGATACACAATTGAATACCATCTGGTAATAAGATTGTGGCTCTTCTAGAGCCTTTAATCAGATCCATCAAATCCGCCAGATTTTATTTGGTATTAATTTTAAATGCTTTGAACTAAGCATATTTCTTTATGTTGTTCTTTGAATAATATCAAATATCATTGATACATAATTGAGAATTGTTTGATAACAACATCGTGGCTCTTCCAGAGCTTTCTATCAGATCCGTTGGACCTGATATATAATTTAGTATTGTTTGATAACAATATCATGGCTCTTCCAGAGCTTTCTATCAGATCCGTTGGACCTAATACATTAATAACTTTTGCCCTCAACAAAGTCGAATTCATAAAATATTTCTGACTCCGCAAAATTATATGAGTCGTTGCACTCTCAGCAAGACATATATTTTTCCTTCTAGGAATTTTATGGACATTATTTGTAATGTCATTTTATATCTCATGTGAAATGATAATAACCCCACCCCCCCCCCCCCCCCCCCCCCCCCCCCCCTCCTTTTATTTTTATTTTTATTTAAATATACATAAATGAAATTACAAAGTTGCCCCTGATTTTGTAAAATTACGGAAAGGTCCCTCGAAATTTTTATTAATTATAAATCAGCCCCAAAACTTTTTGAAAATTGCAAACTGGACCAATAAGTTTTGGTAATTATAAATTGATCCAAAATTTTATCAAAATTACAAAATTGCCCAAAATAATGACAAAATAGTCCATAAAAAATATCGAATTCTCCAAAAGTGGCCCAGAGCAAAAACGAGCTCTGTGATCGATCTAGACCAGATCGTGGGTCATGACCAACGATCATTTATCGTCATCATAAAAACGCACTAGGCTGGTGTGAAAAATGACGAAGCTCACAGACGAGGTGGCGTTGACCCGAGGGGCGATGGGTCTGGGTTGAAAAACCCACCAACCCAGAAGCAAACTCAGATCGGGGTTTGGTGATACTAGATCAGATGATCTGATTATCCAACACCCATCACATTCACATGTTCATCAAGTTCATCTACTGTCAAGTAGACTACTGATCTCAGAATTCTCCTCTTTTTCAGCAACTCTGAATTTTGCTCTCCAAGAGCATCAAACTTGAATGAAATGGATAAAATATTACATCTAGTTTCATTATACGTTAGGATCTTAAATCCTTTTATGTGATACTCACATCATCCTGTTGGATGCGTATGAAATGGATAAAAATATTATTTCCAATTTCATTAAACATTAGGATCTTAAATCATTTTTATGATACTCACATCATCCTGTTGGATGTGTATGAAATGGATAAAATATTAATTCCAATTTCATTATTCGTTTAGGATCTTAAATTATTTTTATGATACTCATAACATCCTGTTGGATGTGTAAATCATTTTTCTCAAATGAATGATATGTAAACATATCACTTTATATATATGAGATAAAATAAAATCATGGATCATAATGATTTTTCGAACTTCCGATTCGATCATGAACTGTAAGTTCATATATAATTATAATCAAGAAAAATTCATATTATGAGTGGATTTGAAACCCCAGGTTCCAAATAATGAACTACGTCATTCATGAATATGACACTGGATCAAGAATTCCAGTTTTTCATCGGTTTTCAAAACCGTGCCGACTTAAATATCATAATTCCAGAAACTTTAAGTTCTGATTTGTCGGTCTAACCAATCTCATATATTGTGAAAAATGAACAGTTCCAGAACGGTATATATGTCTTGTAAATAAACAATTCCAGGAGGCTGAGCTCACCTGTTATGTTCCGTAAATAAACAATTCCAAGACGGTATATATGTCTTGTAAATAACAGTTCCAGGACGGTATATATGTCCTATAAAATCAGTTCCAGGAGGCTGAGCTCACCTGCTATGTGCATAAAAATTAAATCTAGAACTATATATATATATGTTCCGTTTTAACGGCACAACCATTTTGTATACGAAATATATATAGATCCAGAATATTGAGATTTAAAGAAAATTGAGATTTAGAGAAAATAAATTCAGGACTATATATATGTTCCGTTTAACGGCACAGCCATTTTGTATACGAAATATATATAGATCCAGAATATTGAGATTTAGAGAAAATAAATTCAGGACTATATACATATGTTCCGTTTAATGGCACAACCATTTTGTATACGAAATATATATAGATCAAGAATATTGAGATTTAAAGAAAATTGAGATTTAGAGAAAATAAATTCAGGACTATATATATATGTTCCGTTTAACGGCACAGCCATTTTGTATACGAAATATATATAGATTCAGAATATTGAGATTTAGAGAAAATAAATTCAGGACTATATACATATGTTCCGTTTAACGGCACAGCCATTTTGTATACGAAATATATATAGATCCAGAATATTGAGATTTAAAGAAAATTGAGATTTAGAGAAAATAAATTCAGGACTATATATATATATATGTTCCGTTTAACGGCACAGCCATTTTGTATACGAAATATATATAGATCCAGAATATTGAGATTTAAAGAAAATTGAGATTTAGAGAAAATAAATTCAGGACTATATATATATATATGTTCCGTTAACGGCACAACCATTTTGTATACGAAATATATATAGATCCAGAATATTGAGATTTAGAGAAAATTGAGATTTAGAGAAAATAAATTCAGGACTATATACATATGTTCCGTTTAACGGCACAGACATTTTGTATACGAAATATATACAGATCCAGAATATTGAGATTTAAAGAAAATTGAGATTTAGAGAAAATAAATTCAGGACTATATATATATGTTCCGTTAACGGCACAACCATTTTGTATACGAAATATATATAGATCCAGAATATTGAGATTTAGAGAAAATTGAGATTTAGAGAAAATAAATTCAGGACTATATATTTATATATATGTTCCGTTAACGGCAAAGCCATTTTGTATACGAAATATATACAGATCCAGAATATTGAGATTTAAAGTAAATCACCCATCAGGGATCCCTTTTACTTAATACACGAATATCAAGCCGTAAGTAAATCACTCACCTGGAGATACTTTTTACTTACATACGATCGTGCTGATAACGTGTTGTAAAATAATGAAGAAAAATAGAAGAAATAATAAAATGAGAGATAGATCAGAGATGAGAGATGAGAGAGTGAGACAAGAGAGAGAGAGAGAGAGAGAGAGAGAGAGAACATATGTGTATATTGAATTATCAAATGATCAACATTTACATGAGAGAGAGAGCACATATATATAGGCAATTAAGAGAATTAAAGAGAGATAGGCAAGTGTATCAAGTGGGAGAGAAGAGAGAGGCGGTGGAGTATTGAGTGGTGTAGGGGAAGATATTTTGGTTATATTATGGGAAGATATTGTGTGATATTGTGGTAGATATTAAATGAGATATTATGAGAGATATTTTGGGAGATATTATATAGGGCAAATTGCACTGAACCCCTTGAGGTTTGGACAAGTTACACTTAGATGGAAAAATTTTGTTATTATACACTAACACCCCCAAAACTTAAATTTGAATTTAAAAATACCTAAAATGCCCCTAGTTATATTATTTTACACTTTATTTTTTTACCTTTTAACCAAAAACTTTATAAACTTTAATATAAAAAAATTAAATAAAAGATATGATTCATTAAATAAATAAATAGTTTTACAAAATGAAATAAATAAATAGTTAAAAAAATTAAATAAATAAATATGTTAAAAAATGAAATAAATAAATAGTTTTAAAAATTAAATAAATAAATGGTTTTAAGAAATCAAATAAATAAATATTTTAAATAAATGAAAAAATGAAAAAATTGAAAACATTTTTTTTTTAACGATATTCATTAATAGGGACAAGAAAAACTCTAAATATCCAAACTTTTATTGTAAGGATGATGGTGAGAGAAGGTTCAAGGTTCCCAACACTAAATGAAGTGGTTGAAGAAAGCAAGAAGACTCCCAGTGTTGGGAACCTTGAAGCTTCCCTCACCATCATCCTTACCGTAAAAGTTTGGATATTTAGAGCTTTTTTTATCCCTATTAATGGATATCCTTAAAAAAAAAATTAATGTTTTTAATTTTTTTTCATTTATTTATTTATTCATTAAACCCTTTATTTATTTAATTTTTTTTAAAACTATTTATTTATTTGATTTTTTAAAACTATTTATTTATTTAATTTTTTAAAAGTATTTATTTATTTATTTATTTTAAACTATTTATTTATTTAATTTTTTAAAAGTATTTATTTATTTATTTATTTATTTTAAACTATTTATTTATTTAATTTTTTAAAACTATTTATTTATTTAATGAATCATATCTTTTATTTTATTTTTTTATTTTATTAAAGTTTATAAAGTTTTTGGTTAAAAGGTAAAAAAAAAATATATATATAAAATAATATAACTAGGGGCATTTTAGACATTTTTAAAGTCAAATTTAAGTTTTGAGGGTGTTAGTGTATAATAACAAAACTTTTCCATCTAAGTATAACTTGTCTCAACCTTAAGGGGTTCAGTGCAATTTGCCCTATTATATAAGATATTATGGTGATATTTGTGTGTATAATACATGTGGTAAAAGCCACATATATTATAACATTATCTAGTATTTATTCTATAATGAGTTGGATACGAATACGATGTATCCAAAATATTGATCAATCAGGTTTCGAATTCAACAAGAAGGCGTATACACACGTGTGTGAAGTCAAGTGGGTGACACTTTCCAGCAACCCACAAACAAACAAAACAAAAAACCGAAGCTCATGACAGGATCGAATCACCGCCGTCCGATTGAGAATTCCCAATTAACTTGTACACAAATACCGATAACAACGCAATTCTTAATTAATAGAATTAGAATCATTAGCTGTAATCCGCTTGTATTTTAGTATCTGTTTTCAGTTTTAGACCCTGATTCCGAATCTAGTCATCATATGATTTACTGATTCATACTATCTACTGATTCCGAATAATGAGAAAATCTTAAATGCATCCAGTGCAATGCACCATTCTAATGGGTGTATACCATGTGACATAGAGAACCAATCAAATGAGTTCTCCGTACCATATGGCATGCACCCATTGGTTAAGGTGCATTGCATCGAATACATACAAGATTATCTCCTGAATAATAACATGACTCATTATAAATTTATATAAATACACACCGCTAATTAATTTCCCTCTTCTAGTAATAAGCCTTCTCCTTCTTTCACACCTTTTCACACCTTTTCTGATCATCGGACTTCTCGTCAGGTAATTGTTCTTGGATCTTTGACTTTCCAATAAAATACGTTATCGCAGATTCTGTGTATTTGCATGCATATGCTGGTTTTTGTTTTTTTACTCTACGGATTCTAAGAATTTTTTTTTAATTTAATTAATTGCTGTCTTTATCATGATTGCGTAGTCGCAATAATTATTTTTTTAATCTGTGAATTTTTGGAATTCTATATAAGTTATTGTTTTCATCAAACACACACATACAAACATACAAGCTCTTTTGTATCTTCGTCACAAATTCTCTGTTTTTGTTTTTGTTCTCGTCTCGAAACCAGGTAATCAATGTCGTCTTTCAAATCTGTTTTATGTTTTGTGTGGTTTTTATTGCAGCGATGAAAATTAATGTAATTTTTTTTTTTTGGTGATGTGAAAATTAAAGCAGAATGGGAGTGGGCGGAGACGGTGACGGTGATGAGGGAATACGGAGGAGAGGATGTTCATGTTCAAAAGACGATTTTCTCCCTGAAGAGTCGTTCAAGAGCTTGGGGAATTACGTACGTGCGTTAAAGGAGACTCCGTTTCGTCTAAAGGATCGGATCCTGACCCGGTCTCATGACTCGACGGAGATCCATGAGATGAAGGCGAGAAGTCAACATGAGATGAAGAAGACACTCAATTGGTGGGATCTTATATGGTTCGGAATCGGCGCCGTCATCGGAGCCGGTATATTCGTCCTCACTGGACTTGAAGCAAGGGAACACGCCGGCCCCGCTGTCGTCTTGTCCTACGTCGTCTCTGGTATCTCCGCCATGCTTTCTGTCTTTTGTTACACCGAGTTCGCCGTCGAGATTCCTGTTGCCGGTCAGTTCAACTCTCTATCTCTCTCTTCTTTTATTTCAATTTTGTATAGTTATATAATATTTTCATAAAACTATAATTTTTTTTTTAAAAAAATTTAATGATAAAATAAAAATCAAACTCTATGGTTATCTTTGTCTTTATAATTTGTTTGTTATTATCATTAGCCTTTAATAAAATTTAAATACAATACAGTTATGTTAATTATTATTATTTTTTTAATTTTAAATTCTTAATTTTGTAGACCACCGAATTGAAATCCAATAACTAATTATAACTCGATAATTATACTGAAAATATATAGTAGCTGAACCTAAGTTAATAAGGTTAGACCTATCATTTATTGATTGATTTTGATATTATTAAATCATAGTTTTTTTTATTGTTTTTTTTACAAGTTAGTCTTATCATGTTAGTCAACAATTTCGTTATTTTATCAACTATAATAGCAAGTTGTATATTGAAATTTCTCCTATAGTGACATGTGAGTGTGCATTTTCTTCCGCTATTTTTGGAAATTTAAATAATTTAGGCTTTCTCCATAAGGAAATTTTTAAATAAAAAAAATATTAAAATGCATTTTGAGGAAAAAAAATATTTGAAAGGTATGTATAGATATAAATATATTAATTAGGAAAAAAAATAAATCAAAATCAAAGAAACGTTTTTAAATGAAAACTTACCAAAGTTGACTATTGATAGCTGGCCGAACTGCCGAAGCTGCATGACTAGCTGTCTTAAATGAAATCTTATCCCCATCAAATACCTTTTTTAATTGCACTTGACCAGAATTTGGACACATACATCACAAGTTGACTTTTTATTTTATTTTATTTTATTATTATTCTTTTATACATAATTAACATAGAGATTTTCTCCTTACAATACAATTTTTTTCTTTCCACACTCATCTTCTAAGTACACTTCATTCTAAAATCTTAAATTTTTAAAAATTCTAAATACACTCCATTTGTTCCAAAATTATCCTTTTTATCTTGTGATATATATTTTTTTTAACACTTTATCATAAAAACCTAAATTTTAAAAACAAAACAATCATTTAATTTCAATTTTTTTTCATTGAATACCATAAATGGTGTCTTGTATCCAACCCACACAAGTCCATCTCTCTCTCTCTCTCTCTCTCTCTCTCTCTCTCTCTCTCTCTCACCCTGAATCTTCTCTCTCTCCACCCCGAATCTTCAACTAATTTTTTTTTCTAATATTGAAGGAAAATTTTTGCTCTGCACTTGACACTTAAAAGAGCTCCATGGCTACTTCAAATTTTATTTTTTTCATTTACTATTTTTCAATATATATATATATATATTAAGAGAGAACAATTAAGATTAAAAAAATCTGTAATTTTTTTTTTCTTATTATTTGTTTATGCAAAAAGTCAACAAAAATCAACACTTAAAAAATTGTTTGTTTCTTTTTGTAAATCATTCTCATTAATTTGTAATCAAATAAAACTTTAAAGATATTGAAGTATTGTTGGAGTCTAGCAAAAAAAAAAAAAAAAAAAAAAAAAAAAAATTAATTGAAAAGAAGAGTCTAGCAAAATTGTTTTTGTAGTGTATTTAGATTTTTTTTTTTTTGTGTCCCTTTTAGTAATTTCAATTAGGATAAAATTGTCATATAAAAAAAATAACTAAAATGGAGTGTGGAAAGATATTTAGTGGATTGTCAATAGCATCACTCATTAACATATGAGTAATGCTATATTGTCCAAATCTGGTGGTGATCAAATGATGTAGCAACACTTAGACCATTCATTTAAATTGTATTATATTTATATGATTTAAATGAATAGTATACAATGTTACCATATCATTTGGGCACCAAATTTGAACAATGTAGCATTACTGTTAACATATACATGTAGTATCTAGCTACAAAATCTTTGTAAATAATTAGCAATGAACTATGATTTTTGTGGACAATTTTCCAGGGATTTTATTACCGATTAACCTTTTAATATTTGATATTTTTCTAATATATTTTAGATATGATTTAGGGGATATTATTTTCAACTTCAAATTTTGACTATTTATTATTTATTTATTTATTTTTTGTTGTTGTTGTGTGCGCGTAAAACTTTCTTAATTTTTCCAATTACTAATCATAAAGATTCCTTAATTTCTTTCCAATATATATTAATTCACGATACATTCTTAGGATTAATTAAACTTAAATAAATAAATAATGTTATTTGGATGGATCTACGTCAACTAAATTTTATTTTTCTTTACTATATTGTATATTTTATTTTTATTAATTTTAATTGTATTGTGTTGTTAGTAGATCAGATTTTTGATATTTTTTAATATTTGAATTAGATTCGACTCCTCAATAATTATACAATTAGATGGTAAACATCTGAATTGTAATATGCAGAAAACATGATCAAACATGTAAATAATTAATGATTAACAATTTGTTTAAATAATTTTCAGGTGGTTCATTTGCCTACTTAAGAGTAGAGTTGGGTGATTTCATGGCCTTCATTGCCGCCGGCAACATCCTCCTAGAGTACGTAATCGGCGGTGCCGCTGTTGCCAGGGCCTGGACATCATACTTCGCCACCCTCTGCAACAAACAACCCGAAGACTTCCGCATAATTGCCCACAGTCTCCCCGATGCCTACGGCCATCTCGACCCCATTGCCGTTGTCGTCACCGCTGCAATCTGTGTCCTAGCCATCCTCAGCACCAAAGGCTCCTCCCGCTTAAACTACATAGCCTCCATAATCCACGTCATCGTCATCCTCTTCATCATCATCGCTGGCTTCTCCAAAGCCGACACCAAAAACTATGCCGACTTTGCTCCCAACGGCGCCCGCGGCATTTTCAAAGCCTCCGCCGTGCTCTTCTTTGCTTATGTGGGATTTGATGCCGTGTCCACCATGGCGGAGGAGACCAAAAACCCAGCTCGAGACATCCCTATCGGTCTTGTTGGATCAATGGTGATCACAACCGTAGCTTACTGTTTACTCGCCATGGCATTGTGCTTGATGCAGCCGTACTATGAAATCAACGTTGATGCTCCATTTTCAGTAGCTTTTGAAGCTGCTGGTTGGAAATGGGCTAAATACTTGGTTGCTGCCGGTGCATTGAAAGGCATGACCACCGTTTTGCTCGTTGGAGCGGTGGGTCAAGCCCGATATCTAACCCACATTGCTCGGACTCATATGATGCCACCATGGTTAGCCCAAGTGAATGGAAAAACCGGGACACCTGTTAATGCAACCATTGTAATGCTCACAGCCACCGCGATCATCGCCTTCTTCACCAAGCTAGATGTTCTCTCAAATCTCTTATCAATTTCAACATTATTCATTTTCATGCTCGTAGCAATTGCTCTCTTGGTACGTCGCTACTACGTTAGCGGCGTGACAACGATGCATAATCGTATCAAGCTGATTATATGCCTTGCTTTGATTCTGGGTTCTTCAATTGGGACAGCTGCTTATTGGGGATTAAGTGGTGAAGATGATTGGATTGGTTATTGTATAACGGTGCCGATTTGGGTTTTGGGTACGGTTGGTCTATGGTTTTTTGTTCCACATGCTAGAGCTCCGAAGATGTGGGGTGTTCCATTGGTGCCATGGTTGCCTTCTGCTTCTATAGCTATTAATGTGTTCTTGCTTGGTTCGATCGATAAGGCGTCGTTTGAAAGATTTGGTATCTGGACTGGACTTCTTTTGCTGTATTACTTCTTCTTTGGATTACATGCTTCTTATGACACTGCAAAGGCATCTAAAGAGAATGATAATGATGTGGTGGGCTGGAAGAAGATGGAAGAGGGTGTTGTCTCTTCCGTTGCCGAATCCGAATCTGGCATCGTAAAAGCTACCAATAATGGTTCTGCAAATGCTACTACTGCTAGCTAGTGTTTAATTAGTGGACACATGAGAAGAATTCTCAAGCCTCATTATCAAAATCACAGTTTTCATTAGCTATGTGATGATCAATTATTCTCTGTTCATATATATATATATATAATAGCTAGTGTTACAAGTGCTTTGTTTATATACTTTGTTTAGGGTACTTGGACAATGATTGTGTATTTTCTTAGATCTCTCCGTTGAAGATGATGTTGATCGGTGGAAATAAGAGACCTGCTAGCTCTTGATAGTTATGATTATTATTTTGAAATCTTTACTTTGTATTTTCTAAAGATTGGATTTTGCTACCTAACAAGTGTTGAATTTGAAGTCCTTATGTGAATTTGTTTTTTTCTAATCTGCGTGGGTCCCATAAAATGAGGTCACTTTCTTGTATGAGCAAACAGACAAATTAGAAGTCTAATAAAGTAGTAAAATGTCTTATTTGAGTCTCGTTAGATGTCCTATCAAAAAAAAAAAAAAAAAAAAAAAAAAAGTCTCGTTAGATGTCATTCAAAAGAGAAAATTTTATATGTATCTGGTGCAATGCACCCTAACCAATGGGTGACATGGAGAACTCACTATGCCACATGGCATGCACCCATTGGAATGGTGCATGTAAGATTTTCTCAATTCAAAGAATCCATGTTTGACTTATAGGGCTCGTTTGGTACGCTGTATTGTATTGGATTGGATTGTATTGGACTGTATTGAATTGGATTGTATTGTATTGGACTGTATTATTCTTATACAATCATGTGTTTGGTGATATTTTGTATTAGATTGTATTATGTTGTATTAACTAATACAACCTTATATTTTGTATTAGATAATACGATATCCACCGTATTAAACCAATTAAAATGTATTAGCTAATATAATACAGTAAACAGTGCAAAATAAACCAAACATTGTATTGTATTATTCTAATACATTTTAAACTCCTAATACAATACAGTGCGGCGCACCAAACGAGCCCATATTGAGTTGTGCGCTGAAGCCACGTGTCACTGTTGGCCTTTTAAAGCTACTTTGATAAATGGTTTTAAACTTCCCTCTGATTACAATTTTACATTCTTAAATTTGAAGAAGAAGAATAAAAATATAAGATACCTGGTGTGTTTAATCTATACGAGGAACTCGGTGAGTTTTCAATTTAAAAATATAATTTTATTTTCAATTTAAAAAATAGTAAAATTGTAATCAAAGAGAATTTTGAAACAATTTATTAAAGAAAGCCGATATTGACACCCATAAATATGATAATTACAATCATATTTTAATAAAAAATTTAATTGCAAAAATATCTCAATAAGAATTTACCAATAAAGATAAATTTGTTTAATTAAAAATAAACCAAAAATGTTGTTTTGTCAAATCAATGATTATTATCAAAACTTCAAATGAATTCCTTCAAATTAATGGTTATTATCGAAACCAAAATGTATAGTTAAATGAATTTAAGAATTTATCATTTATGAAAATTGGGTGTTATGACCAGGGGTGGTAGAGGTGGCTATGGCAACAGTGGAGGGCGTAGGGACAACTATAGAGACGGTGGAGGGCCAGATAGACAACACCATGGTGGAAACCTTTTCCGTCCATACTAAGAGAGATTTAGTTCTGTGCAATTTATGTACTAAAAATTGTGGGTCTGGGGGATTTAAATAATGTTTCAAATCGCGGGTTTGTTCTTGAACTGGAGACTAACAGGTAGGTTGTTCACTAATTCTGGACAATACCCTTTTTTCTCCTTTCTAATTTATCTACCCGTACATGGATTGATTTAATCGTGTGAATGTTTTTATAGACACAAGTGGAAAACCAAATTGCTTGATGCTGTAGTTGATATTTTCTGGTGAGTGCTGCTTTTTCAAATCATATGTTATGAAATTAAAGCCATGATGTGGTGCCAAAATAATAATAGGGTTTATAAATAAATTATATTAAAATAAAAACATTCATTTAAATAAGGGTATTATTGATATTAAAATGAGTGTTTATCGTAATGTTTTAATTTTAAATTTTAGACATGGACGTATGTGCTTATCATATTTATAGGTGTGAATATCCGTACCCTTTATTAAACTGTTTCTACTATTTGTTTTAAAAGCAAAAGGTAATGTGGATGAGTGGAAATAAGATATATACCTCTATGGACGCTTGCAGTTACTTATTTATATTTTGTGTTTTTGGTTGGATTGTATTAAAAAACAAAATGTTCATGATCTGTACATGACCTCTATGAATCCTCTGTATCGAAATAACGGAAATAATGATGAGCTCACCAATGTATCGAGACATTGGCCGTTAATAGATTTCACTTGTTACTCCATTTCGAAATAATCATGAGCTCACTTACCTATCAAGGTATTGCCTGCAAATAAGTTTTACTCTTATTAGAGCTAGAAAGAGCTAGAAAGGAAGATGTATGTACTATCTGCATATTTTGTACAAATAGTTAGTAATCTGTTTATTGTAATGTTTTAATTTTAAATTTTAGACATAAATGTACGTGCTTATCATATTTATAGATGTGAATATCCGTACCCTTTATTAAACTGTTTATACTATTTGTTTTAAAAGCAAAAGGTAATGTGGATGAGTGGAAATAAGATATATACCTCTATGGACGCTTGCAGTTACTTATTTATATTTTGTTTATTGGTTGGATTGTATTAAAAATCAAAATGTTCATGATCTGTCCATGACCTTTATTAATCCTCTGTATCGAAATAATGGAAATAATGATGAGCTCACCAATGTATCGAGACATTGGCCGGTAATAGATTTCACTTGTTACTCCATTTCGAAATAATCATGAGCTCACTTACCTATCAAGGTATTGACTGCTAATAAGTCTTACTCTTATTAGAGCTAGAAAGAGCTAGAAAGGAATATGCATGTACTATCCGTATATTTTGTACAAATAGTTAGTAAATCTGTTTATTGTAATGTTTTAATTTTAAATTTTAGACATAGATGTACGTGCTTATCAAATTTATGGATGCGAATATCCGTATCCTTTATTAAACTGTTTATACTATTTGTTTTAAAAGCAAAAGGTAATGTGGATGAGTGGAAATAAGATATATACCTCTATGGACGCTTGCAGTTACTTATTTATATTTTGTTTATTGGTTGGATTGTATTAAAAATCAAAATGTTTATGATCTGTCCATGACCTCTATGAATCCTCTGTATCGAAATAATGGAAATAATGATGAGCTAACCAATGTATCGAGACATTGGCCGTTAATAGATTTCACTTGTTACTCCATTTCGAAATAATCATGAGCTCACTTACCTATCAAGGTATTGACTGCTAATAAGCCTTACTCTTATTAGAGCTAGAAAAAGCTAGAAAGGAAGATGTATGTACTATCTATATATTTTGTACAAATAGTTAGTAATCTGTTTATTGCAATGTTTTAATTTTAAATTTTAAATATAGATGTACGTGCTTATCATATTTATGGATGCGAATATCCGTACCCTTTATTAAACTGTTTCTACTATTTGTTTTAAAAGCAAAAGGTAATGTGGATGGGTGGAAATAAGATATATACCTCTATGGACACTTGCAGTTACTTATTTATATTTTGTTTATTGGTTGGATTGTATTAAAAATCAAAATGTTCATGATCTGTCCATGACCTCTATGAATCCTCTGCATCGAAATAATGGAAATAATGATGAGCTCACCAATGCATCGAGACATTGGCCATTAATAGATTTCACTTGTTACTCTATTTCGAAATAATCATGAGCTCACTTACCTATCAAGGTATTGATTGTTAATAAGTCTTACTCTTATTAGAGCTAGAAAGAGCTAGAAAGGAAGATGTATGTACTATCTGCATATTTTGTACAAATAGTTAGTAATCTGTTTATTGTAATGTTTTAATTTTAAATTTTAGGCATATATGTACGTGCTTATCATATTTATGGATACGAATATCCGTACCCTTTATTAAACTGTTTCTACAATTTGTTTTAAAAGCAAAAGGTAATGTGGATGAGTGGAAATAAGATATATACCTCTATGGACGCTTGCAGTTACTTATTTATATTTTGTTTATTGGTTGGATTGTATTAAAAATCAAAATGTTCATGATCTGTCCATGACCTCTATGAATCCTCTGTATCGAAATAATGACAATAATGATGAGCTCACCAATGTATCGAGACATTGGCTGTTAATAGATTTCACTTGTTACTCCATTTCGAAATAATTATGAGCTTACTTACCTATCAAGGTATTGACTGCTAATAAGTCTTACTCTTATTAGAGCTAGAAAGAGCTAGAAAGGAATATGCATGTACTATCTGTATATTTTGTACAAATAGTTAGTAATCTGTTTATTATAATGTTTTAATTTTAAATTTTAGACATAGATGTACGTGCTTATCAAATTTATGGATGCGAATATCCGTATCCTTTATTAAACTGTTTCTACTATTTGTTTTAAAAGCAAAAGGTAATGTGGATGGGTGGAAATAAGATATATACCTCTATGGACGCTTGCAGTTACTTATTTATATTTTGTTTATTGGTTGGATTGTATTAAAAATCAAAATGTTTATGATCTGTCCATGACCTCTATGAATCCTCTGTATCGAAATAATGGAAATAATGATGAGCTCACCAATGTATCGAGACATTGGCCGTTAATAGATTTCACTTGTTACTCCATTTCGAAATAATCATGAGCTCACTTACCTATCAAGGTATTGACTGCTAATAAGCCTTACTCTTATTAGAGCTAGAAAAAGCTAGAAAGGAAGATGTATGTACTATCTATATATTTTGTACAAATAGTTAGTAATCTGTTTATTGTAATATTTTAATTTTAAATTTTAAATATAGATGTACGTGCTTATCATATTTATGGATGCGAATATCCGTACCCTTTATTAAACTGTTTCTACTATTTGTTTTAAAAGCAAAAGGTAATGTGGATGGGTGGAAATAAGATGTATACCTCTATGGACACTTGCAGTTACTTATTTATATTTTTTTTATTGGTTGGATTGTATTAAAAATCAAAATGTTCATGATCTGTCCATGACCTCTATGAATCCTCTGTATCGAAATAATGGAAATAATGATGAGCTCACCAATGCATCGAGACATTGGCCGTTAATAGATTTCACTTGTTACTCTATTTCGAAATAATCATGAGCTCACTTACCTATCAAGGTATTGATTGTTAATAAGTCTTACTCTTATTAGAGCTAGAAAGAGCTAGAAAGGAAGATGTATGTACTATCTGCATATTTTGTACAAATAGTTAGTAATCTGTTTATTGTAATGTTTTAATTTTAAATTTTAGGCATAGATGTACGTGCTTATCATATTTATGGATACGAATATCCGTACCCTTTATTAAACTGTTTCTACAATTTGTTTAAAAATCAAAATGTTTATGATCTGTCCATGACCTCTATGAATACTCTGTATCGAAATAATGGAAATAATGATGAGCTCACCAATGTATCGAGACATTGGCCGTTAATAGATTTCACTTGTTACTCCATTTCGAAATAATCATGAGCTTACTTACCTATCAAGGTATTGACTGCTAATAAGTCTTACTCTTATTAGAGCTAGAAAGAGCTAGAAAGGAAGATGCATGTACTATCTGTATATTTTGTACAAATAGTTAGTAATCTGTTTATTGTAATGTTTTAATTTTAAATTTTATACATAAATGTACGTGCTTATCATATTTATGGATGCGAGTATCCGTACCCTTTGTTAAACTGTTTCTACTATTTGTTTTAAAAGCAAAAGGTAATGTTGATGAGTGGAAATAAGATATATACCTCTATGGACGCTTGCAGTTACTTATTTATATTTTGTTTATTGGTTGGATTGTTTTAAAAATCAAAATGTTCATGATCTGTCCATGACCTTTATGAATCCTCTGTATCGAAATAATGGAAATAATGATGAGCTCACCAATGTATCGAGACATTGGCCGTTAATAGATTTCACTTGTTACTCCATTTCGAAATAATCATGAGCTCACTTACCTATCAAGGTATTACCTGCAAATAAGTTTTACTCTTATTAGAGCTAGAAAGAGCTAGAAAGGACGATGTATGTACTAATCTGTATATTTTGTACAAATAGTTAGTAATTGTACCAACAAGATAAGATTGGTCTATTGGTAAAACCCCTCACACCCACATCATGAGGTTATGTATTTGAGTCTCTTCCCCCTCCTCAGCAAAAACCCGGTTTAATAAAATTAATTCATTTAATTTAAAGAATTATTTTTATTTTTATTATTTTAAAACAATAATTCTATAAGGATTATTCTTACAGAAATTTATTTGGTTTTGCGGAAACCCTACATCCATAGGCGGAGATGAAAAGAAATTTACTATGATCAATGGAGATTACAAAGAGAGTCTAAGATTCACTTACAAAACTCAAAACCCTATTTCACCCTCAAAAGAGACATCTAACAGAGACTTATTTTCTAAAAGATCCTATAACCACATATTTATAATATGGATAGAGACAAAATATGAATCTATATCAAATAAGGTTACCGACTAATTTAAGCCACATATTAACGCAAAATGTTGAAAATAGTCACAAATGTCATTTCTTATTCAAACAAATCAAATAGATTGAGACTATATTGTCATTTGAACAGATAAGAATACTCTTAAAGATCGAGTAAATATTTAAGATAAGAATATATTTTAATAAAATAAAATAAAACAGTTATTAATGGTTGTGTACCTCTCTTTCACATGGGTTAGAGTCACATCATGCGTATTTTATAAGCATATGTGTGGAGTTTTTTAACCACTTGGCACTTGCAATGACAACAACTCGAATATTGAATATTGTTAGGCTAAAGGAACGCTCATACAATTTAATCACATTAGGTGGTGGTGGGGAAAATGTAGATATTTGATTTTGTTGTTCTATTGACTATGGTACTATTTATTTATAGGAAATTGTCAAAATTAATCCTTTAATATTATTGATTTTTGTTGTTAATAACATGCATTATTTTCATGTGTTTAACTAAACATTAAAATTTCATTTCACCACATAACCAAATAATTACATTAAGAGGACTGCTACGTACCACCGGGGTTGCGGCATCTTTGCGGCCCCGTAGTGGAAAAACAAGTGAAAACACTTGGGACCCGCGTAATTATTACGTGGGCCCATGTGTTTTTTCTCTTGTTTTCCACTACGGGGCCGCAAAGGTGCCGCAACCCCGGTGGTACAAAGTGTTTCTTTTACATTAATACCCTAAACTAGAGAAAATATTGCATACATATATCTCACACCATTAGCTGTGAGATGGTCAAACTTACAAATGAAGCATAGTAAAAACACACAAAACAAATTGATTCCCTTTTTTTTTAACCAATTATATTATGCCGCGTGCAATTAAAAAAAATATATATATATATATTTATATAGAAAGAAGAAATAGAAAACAAAGAAGATGAAGAGAGTAGAGAAAACAAGAGAAGAATGGATTTTTCCCGTGGGAAGGAGAGAGAAATAGAAGAAGATAGCAGAGAGAGATAGAGGAAGAATTAGGACCCGTCCTGCAAGCCGTTTTCTGTTTTTCTTTTTCGAAAAGAAAAATGAAAATGAAAACAATGTTTTTAGTTTTATTTTTGAATTCCGAATATGCGTCTGGTAGCATTTACTGGAATCCATATTTGAAAAAAAAAACGGAAAAAACGCGTCTGGTAGGCTAACCGAAAACTATGAAAATTGAAATAACAATTTTTACATTTTGTTTAATATTATAACAATTATAAACAAATTGATTAAATAATTAACCAATAAAATTTGTTCTAATTTTATATTTTGATCTCAAATCAGAGTTTCAAACTCTTTAAAATCTCTCCTAAATTAGGGATTCAGATCAGACCACTTTCAGATCTGCAACTCTAGGTAAACAAACTTCCAAATTAACATATTTTAATGAAATTTTTTCTGTTAAAAATACATCTAATTAGTACTTATTTTTGTATTTTTAGCGGTATCCGGAGATGGGTTTTTGGCGAGGGATTTAACGGTGGAGAATGGTGCAGGACCAGAGAAGCATCAAGCGGTTGCTTTGAGAGTAAATGCCAACGATCGGTCGGGTGACAAGCGAAGGGATGAGGAGGAGGACGAGCAGATCGGCGCCGGCGAAGAAAAAGAAAGCCAAAGGCGGCGATGAGAAGAGTAGACCAGAAGCGGTGAAGAAGAAGAAGAAGGAAGAAAGAAGATGGGAAGAGAAGGCTGTGAAGAACGTGATTCAAGAGAAAAAAGAAAAAATAAATAAACAATCTGTTTTTATTTTTATTTTTATTTTTTTATTTGAAGAAGGAAGAAGAAAGAATGAAGAAGGAAGAAGGAGAGTGTAGAAGACGAAGATGAAAAAAGATCAGGTCTGGTGGGTGAGAAAAAAGAAAAAAGAAAATATTAATAATGATATGGGACCCACTTCCATGAAAAATAAAAACAGATTTAAGAAAAACAACTTTTTTTTGTTTTTCAAATTTTCCACTTCTAACATTGATTCTGATTTTCATTTTGTTTTTGAATTTTGAAAATAAAATGAAAAACGGTTACCAGACATGAATTAGAAATCATTTTTGGAAAACAAAAACGAAAACAGGCTAAAAACAGCCTACAGGACAGACCCTTATTTTTTTTATTTTTTTTTCCCATTTCAGAGTTGGTATAGAATAGACCCAAAAAAAACCCTCATCTTAATGTGTATTTGAGGATGCACCAGCATGAAATAAAAATAAAAGGTAAACCGACTTTCTATGAACGTTTAACATTAATGCATTTAGAAAGCAAGTATGTATTTATGTACTTAAATCTCCTCTACACATAAAATTGAACTAATAAAAAGATAAAATTGCCCTTAATTATAAAATTTTAAAAATAAAGATAGTATTTTTATTATAAAAAAACCATGAAATTCAATTAAATTAATTTAATGGTATATAACTTAAAAAATAATTTAAAATGGAAAAGTAAAAAACTATTTTTAAACTTTTAAATTATCTTCATTTAAATTTTTTTTTTTACTATTTTAAAAGTAAATAAAAAAATGCTTTTAATTAGCTTCGTTTTAAAATTAATGTTGTTGTTTTTAAAATTTAAAATTTTTTAAAAACTTTTTTTTATTTTAAATTATTTCCACTAACTTTTACTGTTTCTTATATAAAAAAATTATCTTCATTTTTTAATTTTAATAATTAAAGGAAATTTGATTTTTTATTAGTTTAATTTTAAGTGTAAGAGAGGTTTGTATAGGTAAATGTGTACTTATTCTTTTGTTTTATTTATGCTAAAATTTAGAAGAGATCGATGTATTTACTCTAATAAAAACATAAAATTTTCACATAATTACTCCCACTTTTTTGTGATTTGTAACATTTTAAAAGTTCTTTGTCGTTTTCATCACTTTAGTCCTAGTGTTTTCTAAAATCCATCACTATGGTCCTTCCGTTAGTCAAAGATGATGGCTTCAAGGGTATTTAAGTCTTAATGCACATTAGATCCACTTATATACTGACACATGTAAAAAAATGTGACCTGTAAAACTAAAAAAATGCACACATGGCAGCTTGATAAAAAAAAAAAAAACCCTTTAAAATAATTGTATAAAAATTAAAATAATAATAATAATGTATGAAACTTTAATAAAAGAAAGAAAGAAAATATAATGTTGTGAAATAATAATAATAATAATAATAATAATAATAATAATAATAATAATAATAATAATAATAATATATTTAAAACAAATTGAAGAAGATGAATAAATTTTTTAATAAAATATTGCAGGGTGAAAATGTATTTAATGTTGTGTCATGAGGGCATTACGGGCAGTAAATAAATACTAACAGAGGTAAAAATTTACTTTAACATATTTAAACACAGTTGACTATTAAACATTTTGTTAAAGGATCGAATGATTAATTTTGGCAATGAGAATATTTTTAATTTAAAAATATTATAAATTGTGGAAAAAAAAAGAGTGAAACTTTGTGGAATTTTCCCTTAAAAAAACAATAATAATAATAAAAAACTTATCCTAACATGAAATTAAAAAATATATATCTCTCTCACTCCTGTTGCTCATCTTTCTTCTGTTCTTCCTCAACGTAAGAGCATCTCCAATAAGACTCCCTATTTTTTCCTTAGATTTAGGGAGCCAATTGTACTTTTTAGGAATAAGGAGCCAAATAAGGAGTAAAGACTCCAACAAGCCTCCCTAAAAATGGCTCCCTATTATTATTTATTTATTTTTAAATTAAAAAGTTATTATTTTTAAATAAATTTAAAATATTGAATTTGGGTTAAAAAAATAAAATTAAATTTTGGGTTAAAAAAAATTGAATTTTGGGTTAAAAAAATAATTGAATTTTGCACTGCCTAGCCGTTGGAAAAGAATTAAATGGAGGAAAATAAATGAATTATTTATGTTTAAATTAAAAGAATTTGAGTTAAATAAAAAATAAGGAGAATGAATTTGGACCATTGAAAATGAGTGATGTGGACTCATCCTCACCATCCATTTCATTTGAGGAGAGAGAATCAAAGAACAGGGAGGATGTCTTGACTCCCTAAATTTAGGGAGGCTTTGGCCGGAATTAAAAATAGGGAGCGAGATAGGGAGCCTATTGGAGCACTTTCCGATCATGGCTCCCCTAAATATAGTCAAGGAGGTCTCCAATTCCGACCTATTGGAGATGCTATAAATCTTCTCTTCTCTTCTCAACGTGAAACAACAAAATCTGTTGTTGCTTTTTGGATAAATGCGGTAGATCAGACATTGCACACTTCATATGTTCTTAACAAAAAAAAAAAAATCGGAAATAATCCCCTAACCTTTAATCAAATACCAAATTAAACCATTTGATTTGAACAATCTATAAAAAAAACTCCTACTATTAGTTGATTGGTAGTTAACTTTAATTAAATCTAATGAAATATGATTATTTAAGAGATTTGTTTTCTATAATCAAACTAAAAAATAATGAAAAATAAAATAAAATAAAATATAATAAAAATATGTTCAAAGATTAAATATTTAAAAATATACTATAAAAAGCAATAAAATCATTAAAAAAATAAAATCAAAATAAAATTATTTTAAAATATAAAAAATATATGGATGAGATGGTCAAAGACACAAATCCATCTTTGATAATGTGCATGTCTTCTCCATATTTTTTGTTTCTTATATCAAATATTATTTGGTTTTTTATTTATATATATATATATATTTATTTATAGATTTAATTTATAATTTATAATTTATAATATAAAAATTACTTTTTTAAGAAATTGATTTTATTATTATTAGTATATGTTTAAACTATGTTTTCCTTTTTTTATTTAGTTAATAATAAAGAATTTAAATTATCATATTTGATTTAAATAAACTCAATTAACGGTAAACTAATTATTGGATTTGTTTGCCAATTGTTCAAATTAGAGGATTTGATTTGATATTTGATCAAACTTCGAGGGTTATTTACAATTCTTCCAAAAAATTCATGTGTGTTAAAAATAAATTTCAATAGTTTCATTATCAAAAAATATAAATAAAAATCAATAGTTTCATGCGGTTTTTGTAAATTCCCCCTTTTTTATTTAGGTAATGCTATACAACTCAAATAATTAACTTAAATGATGTGGCAAGTGAATTATCATCACATTAATGAAAAAAATCACTTACCACATCATTTGAGTTGAAATTTGAAATAAATTTTGGATTATTTAGCATTAATGTTTTATTTATATGTCATATTTTTTATAAAGGTAGCATTAATGTGTTAATAACACGACTAGAATTTTATCAAAACAGAAAACTCAATAAATGCACTTTATTAATTGTTTTGTTTCTATCCGTACATTTTGTTTTAATAAATTTCTAGTCGTTAACTAAACTACCCTTTTGATAATTAAGGTTCACTCTTTTGTCCTCCAAACCAAATTAGAAGTGCGACAATATACATGCAAACACACTGAAACTTTTCAAGTATAAAAATCTATTGAATTTAATGGATAAAATCTCTTGTTGTTATACAAAAGACGTTTAAGATAGAGAGGGGTTTAATATACGTATTGTGATAATAATAATAATAATAATAATAATAAAAAGAGAGAATGATTAATTTTTTTTTTTTTTTTTGATGGAAGGGCACCTGAAAATCTGGAAAAACCAGATCCAGGGTAAGGTTACAACCAAACTAGGACTCCACAAATAAAACTAATCGAGCACAAGCTCAGATGAGAGAATGATTAATAGTTAATACTCTTGTGTGGTTGGTAAAAGGCATTAACAACATAGTAGAATTGAAGTAGTACTCATGACAAATGAAAGTGGCCTCTAATTAAGAATATTTCACAGATGATTCTTTTTTCTTTTAATTTATCATGAATATTTCTAGAGGTTGCAGCCAACTTTATTTACATTTACTATGCCTGTAAGTTTGAGATCATTACCAAAGGCTAACATGTTATTGCAGAACTGTTTATCAGACACCTCCAATCACTCGGATATGATACTGAAATCTGACACCTCCATTTAACATCTCATTTCATTACTCAATAAATTTAAGATTACTGCACCCTTCTATATGGACGTCATAGTTTCAATGTAACTGGACATAAAATCTTTAATATTATTATTATTATTTTTATATACTACCTGGAGTGTGTGATTTTAACCTGAGATATTGACTGACTGAATAAACGTCATTTACCATCAAGCCTCGTTGAGAGGTGTTATAAATTCTCTATCAATTGAATGTGAGTCTTTGTAAGTATATATGATAATAAATAACACAACAACCTAATCAATATATAATTAGAATCATGTTGCCAACATGAGCATAACTCTGGCTGGTAGATGGATGAGAAGTTAGTGGCTCGAATCTTATCAATGGCAAAAACTTCAAAAAATACCTGGTAGATAGATAGATACTGTTATATATATATATATATATCCAATATGACTAATCAAACATATTCAAGCTATTTACATATAATATTGCACAATTCATTATATAGATTTTGACACAAAGAACAATTAATTACTTACATTAATTTCGATTTACTCTAAAAATAATATGAATCAATTAGGGTTCAAGAGCCATTCTTAATTTTAAAAGTTTTAAGAGTGTATTTTTGCCCACCCACACTAACTAGGGTGAACCATTATCACCCACTCTAAGTATTGACACGTGTCCCAAAGTTAACTCAAAGTTCAAAGTTAACCCAAAGTTAACTCAAAGTTTAGGACGCGTGTCAACACCTAAAATGAGTGGTAATGGTTCGCTCTAATTAGTGTGGGTGAACAAAAATGCACTCCACGATATAAGGTTTATATACAAACCTAAATTGAATGGCTGCTATGTATTCTCGTAAATTGTGAGTGTAGACAAAAGTAGGGGTGGGCCAAGAGAGAATGTACATGACAGCAGGGCCGGCCCTGGGCATAGGCCCAAGAGGCGACCGCCTAGGGCCCCCAGTTTTCAAGGGCCCCAAATTTTAATTTTAAAACAAATGCTGTGTATTTCTGGCCCGTGTATAGTTTTTTTTCAAAAACAGCCCATATATCTTGAATGACCCATCAAAAAAACATAAATATTATACTTAAAAACAACCAATCTTTTATATATGTTATTTTTTTTTAGAAGGCCCAATTATTATATTGATTTTTATAAATATTTACTAGAGAAAAAAATTCAAGTAAATATACATCGAAAGTTGGGACTCAGGGCCCCATTTTTATTGTTCGCCTTGGGCCCCAAAATCCCAGGGCCGGCCCTGCATGACAGCATTCCAAGAGTCGAAAAGTGGGCTAGTATATGAACATTTTAAAAGGAGTTTGTATGTTTGAAGTCTATTATATATATATATATATATCGGGAGGGATCAGATGACATAATTTTTGATACAAGATTTGATATGACTTTTTAGTCATTAGATTTATGAGATTTGGATGACTGAAATTTAAAACATTTTTATTTTCCTTTTCCTTTATTTATATAATTAATTTCTTTTCTTTTCTCCATCCTCTCATCTCTTTCATCTCTCATAGATTCACTTTCCTAATTAAGTATAATTTTTTTTTTTTAAAAAAATTTAAATATAATTATTATTAATTCTTCCTCTCTCTAACCTTTTTTTTCCTCTTTCTATGTTATGATTTTCTCTTCTCTTTTTCATGATATATGATTTTATTTTCTACCAATATTGCTACACCAATGCTGCAACAACTTTACAAAAACTCATTGCTATGGATTTGACACGATTTTTCAGCCATTGAATTTATGAGATTTGTATGACTTAAATTTAAAACATTTTTATTTTCCTTTTCCTTTATTTATATAATTAATTTCTTTTCTTTTCTCCCTCCTTCATCTCTCATAGATTCACTTTCCTAATTAAGTATAATTTATTTATCTTTTTAAAATTTAAATCTAATTAATATTAATTCTTCCTCTCTCTAACATATTTTTTTCCTCTTTCTATGTTATGATTTTCTCTTCTCTTTTTCATGATATATGATTTTATTCTCTACCAATATCGCTACACTAATGCTACAACAACTTTACAAAAACTCATTGCTATGTGTTGACGGTGATTTTTAGATTGACTCGGTCAACAATAATATATTAATCAAAACAAATAAATAAAGAACATAAATCAATGCATGCAAAACAGAGTTTACGTGGAAAACCCTTGAATGGGAAAAAACCACGGTGCCCCTTGAGGGCAAGAGAAATCACTATGAATTGCTTATGGTTTACACACTCAGATCTCTCATACAATTGTCTGATTTTTCTCTCTACGACCTCGAACCCCTTTTCATGGGATTTACGGTTCTATTTATACTGGTCTTTCTAGGGTTTCCTATGCCTATGCCGTATTAATAGGGGAGTTCCTACTTTCAATCATACAAGGAGTCTAGAGTTTGTAAACAGTTTTAGGGTTTGTTTCCTGTTTGGACTCTTCTCTTGTTAAAACTAGTTGGATCCTATCTGGAGTAGGATTTGATCTTTATGCCTTATATCCGGTCGAATTCCTGCTGTGGAAGGTATACTGGATTTAGGCTATTCTTTTGGCTATATGTTTCTTGGCGAACGCTTTAGGTCGGCGAGCACAACTTGCTTTCCTTTGGTTGACCAGCTGTGGCGAGCACACTCCTATTTCGGGCTGGCGAGCACGCCAGATGGCATGTCTTTTGACTGGTTTCCTTTCGTCGACTGGTCAATTAGTGACGTGGTCGTTTGTTTGACCCGTCTTTATCGTACATTTTGATGACGTGTCTTTTGACTGAGATTATACATACAACACTATGTTTCAAGATATAGATGAATATATAAAATTTAAAAAATATATAAGGAATTTAGTAATGTACATACAGTTCATCTTGTTTTTTTTTTTACGAATAGTATATGAACTAACTTAAAAAAAAAAAAAAAAATGAGAATTCAAGAATTGAATGTAATATATTAATTAATGCAAGAATTGAAATAAAAATAAAAATAAAAATTATAGTACAAAAACATAGTTAATTTTTTTTTTTTGAAACAATACATGATTCATTCTTCAAACTGATACTCGGAGAAAAAAGATTTAATAGTACATGAGTAGTTGATAACAGCAGATATAAAATAATAAATTCTGGAATGAGAAGGGAAAAAATATACAGTGGAAAAGAAAAAATGAAAAAGTAAAAGGGAAAATATCAATATATTTGAATTAGGAAAGAAAATACAGGAGAGAGGAAAGAGAAAATAAAATAAATTAATCAACAAAACTGATTGAATGAGGAGAGAAATAAATAAAAAAATAAAGTGGAAATCTTAACTATCCAAATCTTAAATATCTAATGGCTATAAAATTGTGCAAAATAATGTGTCAAAAATTGTGTCCCCTGATCCTTCCCCTATATATATATTAGGGAAAAATTTCATCAAAGTCCTAACTTTTTCGTGATTTATCAGCTTTATAAATGTCTTTACTACTGTTGATGGTGATTTCTCGACGGTCAACCGGTCAAGGATTTAGGTTAATGAAACCTGCAAATATAAGTGCAATAAAGAGTGCAACAATAGTAAATAATAAAGAGGGCAAGATACGTGGTAAAACTCCGGTGATCGGAGAAATGTCCACAGGTTGTTGCCTTAGCAATTGAATCAAATCCACTATTTTGTTAAATAATACAGACTCTGATCGCTCCCTTTCTTGCTAAGATTTTCACACATTTACTGTGTTTTTTGCAGGTGTATTTATACATAGTGCTGCTATGGTTTTTGAACTGCTAGGGTTTTGAATCGTGGCGTACAGGTAAAGGAGTACATAGTTGGTTTTAGGACTCTTTTCCTATTTGGTATTAACACGTGTTTAATGTTTAATGCTATTGACTCTGAATCTACTTTGGACTCTGATAGCCTGATCTATTAGAGAGAATATTTGTTTGTTTCCTTGTTGGACTCCTGGTGGTCATGCAGTAATTGACCCATAATTGATTGTCACAACTGTATACCTTATATGCGGTGGAGAAACCCTTAATGTGATTTTCCCTATCTATGCCGAGTAGAGCCGAACATACATGGTCTTCTACTCGGCTTACTCGGCTTTACTCGACATTGCTAGCCTTGTTTGCTTCTTTACTAGTGCTGTGCTAGTATGAGATGACTTATCCACGTGGGATGCTTTCGTGTCCTTTGACTGATACTTTGACTCTTTGCTTGCGTGGCGAGATTGGTCTGCGTCGTCTGGTAACGTGTCTTCTCAGCGAATATTATGTACAATAATACCCCCTTAAATATCTGAGCCGAGTGAACTTGTTTATCTTTAAATGGGTTGGTTTGTCTTGGTCTATCTCCACTCGGTGAAAGGTATTTAAAGAATTCACTCGGTTTTTACCCGACCACCCGGCATTTGGTTTGATCCAACCTGGTGTCTAGAGATAGGCTTCATTTTGAGTTTTTCATTTTCCTCATAAATGCCCCATAAATGCAGCAATTATGACTCCTTATAAATTCGAAACATTAATGACGTATCTTAATGGCGTTCACACATTCGATTTATCCTTGATCGAAATCTTTTGATGGCAATGTTTGGAGACCTCTTTGACAACTCGAAGTCTTCTCGTGTTGCCACCTGTCTCCTTGTGGGTTGGTATGCCAGGAGGCATTTATGGGATACGACCTTCGTGCTGTCTCTCGCATGTAACCTCCGGTGTCCTTTCGTTTCCCGCCTTTTTGTGTTGACCTAGGGTTTTGATTTTGAAATTGTTACCCCTGTGTCTGCCTATTTAAGCTTGAGTTAGGAGTGGCTTGAATCGCTTTTTCCTAACCTTCAAACTTCAGAAATCACCGTTTTTCCAATCTTCAGAAATTTAACCCAGATTTTCCCTAAGTTCTTCGTTCTTCTAACCTTCAAACTCCAAACCCTCATCAAACCTTCAAACTCCAAACCAAGATTTTCTCAGAGTTCTTCATCTTCCTTCATCTGTTTTCTGTACCCTCTTTTCTTGTTTTCTGTTTTTCAATGACCCGCTGGAATCTAGATTTCTTTAACCTGTATCACTTGAGGGTGTAACTTTCTTTTCATACTTGAAAAACGGGGTGCAAAATCAGTAGAGAAACTTTAACAGGCCTTTCAAGCTCCCATGGTTTAAATTCAAACAAAACGAGTTTTCAAAATGCTCCTAAAGTCTGTTATTGCCTATCAAACAGGACTTACCCACACAGACCACCAAGGAGTTTTTCCAGAAAACATTAAAATTTTGTTTTCATAAAAACAGGATCTCTACTAGGTACTTTTATAGAAAAAGTTACTCTAAGGTTGCAAACAAGTTTTTCAAAATCTTTATAAGGACCGAGTTACTCTAGAAATTTATCATTCATCTTATGCTTTCGTTAACCTGGCTAGACTTCCTAGTGTTTAAAATAAGAAAATAAAAACTTGAAAATAAAAAGTAAAAACAAGTTGAAAAATCTTACTTTGAAAATATTCACAACTTTATTGATAGCTAAAGAGGGTTGTTGGAAAATTACAAGTGAGAGAAAGTGAAAGATTTTTGAGTGCTCTAGATTTGCTCGTGTGTTTTTACAATTGAGAGTTCTAACTTATTTATACAAAAAATGTGAAAAGAAAAAGCCAAAACAAGTGGCCGATAAAGTATACATTTTTTATTTTATCTGACAGTCTTATCTTTGTTTTTCTTCTTCTGATACTCTTAACTGACACTCTTATCTTCTTCTTAACTGACACTCTTATCTTCTTCTGACACTCTTAACTGACACTCTTATCTTCATATCTCTGACTTCTTCTGTTGGTACTATCTTCATTGTCGATCTTATCTTCTTATCTTCTTATCTTCTTTGCCGACGATCTTATCTTTTTACTGCTTTTGTCTTTTTCTACCGACAATCTTTAGGTGTCTAGATTGTGGTAGGCTTCGTCATCAAACTGCTCATCTATCTCTTCTTCAGTGAGAAATTCTCTTAATCTATCTTGTTCTGCTTCCTGGATTTTGCTCAAATAATCATCTGTTTCTGGGCTAAGAAAAATCCATGGAATTGGGTACTTCATCATGACATCGTGGCTCCTTACAAAGATGGACATGTGAGGAGTCTGCCCAATTAGCTTTGGCCTGGATGAATTTACACAAGTATAATATTTTTGTGCTCTGTATCTTTGAAGATACTCAGGACATATGTCATCTTGATCATAGTCATGAGGATAATCATCTCGTATAAATTCAACAGGAAAATTATATGGCACTATCACAATAAAGTGATAAGCTGGTAAATAGTTTGTCATCCTGTAAGGTTGGTTGACAATCCATTCACATGGGACAGAATCAATGTCAAGGCAAAACCCGTGCTTTCCTCCAAACATCCTGATAGATTGTTGAAGTTTTTCAGGAAGAAAGGAGATTTTTAAAATATTTGTGGCATGAATGCCATCAACAATGCCATAACTAAAAAGTTCTTCAATACCTACTTTTTCAGCAAAATCTGGGATTTCAAATTCTAAAGGTAAAACATTTAAATTTATTTGTACAGAAACAAACTTAAATATAACTTTATTATTGATCTTTTTCTCTTGTAGCCATGTAGTCATACCTTCAGGTAATCCTACACCTACTGCAAGGAACTTTTGAATTTTTATAAAACGTTTTAAATGTATATTTTGGGCTATCCCAAAAATACTTTGCTTTATATCTGTAGGAAGCTTTTCTACTGCTTTGTAAAGATTTTTTGCTTGATCCCTCATTAGGGTAATATTTATAATATCAAGGGGCGTTTCTACAGAATTTGCCTCCTCATCTTCTTCTTCTTTATTATTCTTTTGGCTTTCTCTACTAAACTGATGAATTTGCTTTGCTAACTGTTCAGCTTCATCTAGTTTTTGCTTTAGTATCGTATTTTCAGCTTGGAGTTTTTCTAAAATATCATGCATTGTCTTTTTACAACTTTCTAATTCTTCAGTAATTCTATGATTAGCTTCATTCACTTTTTTGAAATGGTTCATGAAACTAATAACTTGATTTCTATCATACATAAGACCATTAAATTCTAAAATTGGTTCAAAACCATCTTGATTTTGTAAAAACATATTTAAAGACTTGTTAGCTTCTTCTAAAGAATAAAAACCTTTAAAACAAGGATTTGGAAAATCTTCAACATACATAGCAGTCTCTTGCCATGTTGAATAAATTCCAATTTTTCTTCCTCTATAAACTACATAACAAGAAAACTTATTATTTTCTACAAAAAACTGACTCAAAACATTTAAAGAGTTTAAAAAACCTTTGTTATCATTTCTAAAAAACCATATATTATTAAGTAAAGCTTGTTGAGGTTCAGTAAGCTTATCTTTTATTTGATTTAATGGCTGAAAAGGGACTCCTGGACTATGACTAATAGTAAAAGGTCCTATACTAAGCTTTTTTATGCTACCGCTTTGAGCTGAGAAACTAAGGCTTTTCTGAACATTCTTTGAACTGCTAGCCATTTTTGCCTGCATTCAAAAATTAAATATTTATTAGTCTAGATAATATATCAGCTATAGTATTATCTTTTCCACTAATATGTTCTAATTCTGCTTTGTATCCTCTACCAGTTAATGTTTCTAAAAAACTTATCCATCTTTTACTTATAAATGAATTTTTCTTTTCAAAATTTTTCTTTTGTACTTTTTTGTAAAATTCTACAATATTATTACAATCTGTTCTAATAGTAAATGATTCATTTTGTATATATATATGAAAACTATTCAAAGTATTTATTATTCCTAATAGTTCTAATTCAGTACTTGACTTTCTACTCTCAGGTTCTGAGAACTGACCACTAGAATACATTGCTATTTCTTCTAAATCTTTTGGACTTCCTTTATTAGGTTTTTGAATAAGAATTCCAGCCCACCCTTTGCTACTAGCATCTGTTTGGATTATTTTGTAATAACTATCAATAGGGAGAGCTATGGGTCCTAGATTTTTTACTATTTCTTTTATCTTTTGTATTAATTTTACATCTTCATTATTAAAATACCTTTGACCATTTTTACTAAGCTTATTATAGAGTGGTCTAACTAAAGTACTTAGGTTAGGGATGAATTTTCTACCATAATTTAATAATCCTAGAAATTTTTGTAATTCTTTAGTTTCTTCTAGTTTATTAGGAAAACTTAAAATTTTTGTAGTTATATGAGGTTGAAGCTCTATTTTTCCTTTATCTATTTTAAGTCCTAAAAAATCTATTTTATTTTTAAAAAGTTCAATTTTCTTTTTAGAAAGAATGATATTATTTTCTTTACATAAATCAAGTATTTTATGAACATGAGATGTATGAACATATCTATTATTGCTAAAAACAAGAATATCATCTATATATACTATACAAAAACTGGAAAATTTCTTAAATATCCTATCCATTCTAGCTTGAAATACTTGAGGTGCAATTTTTAATCCAAATGGCATTACAAGCCATTCAAAATGTCCTTCAGAACAACTAAAAGCTGTCCAGGGAATAGATTCTTCATCTAGCTTAATCTGCCAAAAACCGCTTTTGCAATCAAATTTAGAAAACCATGTTGCTTTCTGAATACAGTTTACTAATTCATCTTTATTGGGGAGTTTATAACTATTTCTTAGAGTATTATCATTTAATCTTTTATAATTTATTACGGCTTAAGTGGCTAGCGTAGCTAGTTTCGTTGTTTTTCCCAATTGGAGGGTTTCGATGTAAAAATCAAGTGTTCTTTAATTTCTCAGTTAGAGGGTTTCCTGTGGTTTTGGGTTCTATTGTTAATATTGACTAATCGAAAAAGTTGGTAATATTCTATTAACAACCCATTCACCCCTCCTATAGGTTGTAGATTTGTAGCAATATACAACTAGGTTGCTAGGGAGTTTGTCAAGCGGGTGTTAAGCCAGGGGAGTTGACAATTATCTCCGAAGAGTTCGTATGCTTTTTATCGCCTTCCACAATATAACCGCTTAGTTATCTAGCATTTGGAGTTTTTTTTTTTTTTTTTTTTTTGTCTTTCTTATACAAACATGCATCTAAACTCTGGTCTTTCTTTGACGTTGGAGAGGGTATTTTTATAGTAATCGAATTGAATCCACATAATAGTATTGAAATCTATTTTTGGGACTTGACTATAAACGGATTTGATTCGCAAAGCAGAAAAGCAAAATCAAAGATGACAAAGTGTATTTGATCCAATGATTATGAATTATGGAGGAGAAATTTTGGGAGTTGAATACAAGTATTTTGATGCCTTTTAGACTCACTGACTTGATTTCTATTGGTTTTAAATTTGGGAGCAGTTTTACATCTATTTTTTTTTTTACTTAAATTTCAATATTTACTATCGAGAAAAAGATAGTGAAAATGTTATGTTGTCATCAACGATCCAATCTTTTCCATTGTCAGGCTGTAGCTTTTCTAAAAGCTATAAGTAACTATTAAGTTTGTAATGTACAAATTGTTAAACCCGCAGTCTGTATAAAGCATAAACAAAGCTATGCACACAAAAAACCACGGATGCTAAGATTTCATCTCTTTGTAAAGTTGCTCAAATTTCAAATTAATGATTTCTGTTTTTGTTTCTTCGATTTTTAGTGCTTGGCAATTGAAGCTTTTTTAAGAGGGTGCTAGGCGATTGAAGCTTTTTTAAGAGGATCTTCGTTGATCATTTTTGCACCGACAAGACTTTGATTGTTGAAGTTGCAGCAGTTGCCACAATATCTAGGCGGTGTTGTAATACTACAAGATACCTCTTAAGGCATTGTCTAACAAAAAGTTTCTCAAGTTTCGGTAATTAACTGCTCGGCTTTATGAATGAGAAGAATTGTTGTTGTTGTTTGGTTTTGTTTTTTCTTAACTATGTTTTGTATATTGTGCTGGGATTAATTTTGATGACTTAGTTGTTTAGGAAGACATTTGGTGATAATAACGTTGGTCTTCTTACAAGAATCTGACTGTTTAAGATTTATGGATTTCAATTGCTTCAACAATTCTTTTGCCTTATATGGTTACAAGGATTTTTCTTTTATTTTATTTTTTATAAAAAAATTATGACAATTCTTTGATGTTGGGTTACTATTTAAACTTTATTCATGATCATCTTGATTTTTTTGAATTACTTACGTTGATTGCTGGAATCAAAGTTGATGGTGTACGGTGTTGAGAGTTGATTGACTCAAAACCCTAACAACTTGTACATGTTCTATAAACTTGCAAGAAATTCTTACAAAGAATACAGATACAAATACCAAACAAAACAGTATCAACAATCTTAGATCTAATACGAGAAATCAAAGAACTAAACAAGAGAATGTTAGAAAGTAAAAGCAGAAACAAACAACACAAAGATTTATCGTGGTTCAGCTCAAAACAAGCCTACATCCACGTTGAGCCTCACAGGAAGGCTCTCTCCATTATGTGACTGTCTTACAAACAAGAGTATACCAAAAGAAACCTTAAATCACCCAGACCAAAAACCTAGATCTATCAATTACAATTGAACTATGACAACTCTCGATCTGTTATAGAGTAACAGAAAAATCACACAACCTTACAACAATATGAACAGAACCTATGTACACTCTCAATACACAGAATCTCACAAATAATACAAAGAACACACTTGGATTCACCAAGATTTACAGAGATTTTATAAGAGAGAAGAACAGAGAACTTGAGAGAGAGAGAGAGAGAGAGAGAGAGAGCAGAAAGAAACCCTAATCAGAAAATGCAAATATGATATCTACATTCCCCCTCTCTTTAATATATATTGCCTTATCAAGTGAGTCAGCATCGACATCTCCATCAGCAAATGAGAGCTTGCCAAATTGGATTTCTTTACATGATCAGATTACCATTATCTGATAGCATGAAATGCACCGTTTCACTTGTGGACAACAGAGATCAGATGGTTCTTGTTTAGGCTTCTAGATCAGGCTCTTGTTGGGCTTCTTCTTCGGTTCTAATTTGTAATAAGATGGGCTAACCCAATTACTACAAAATCCACCTTTATCAACCATAATCACCTATCTTAAGCAAGTTCAAGCAATGCTTGAGCTTGTTATAGGGAACTACTTTAGTGCCCATCTCAGCTGGATTATCCTTTGTGGAAATCTTTTCCACCTCAACAATTCAAAAATTTAAACTCTTATAAAGTGGTATTTGATATCTATATGTTTGTTTCTCTCATGGAACATAGGATTCTTACACAAGTGCAAAGCACTTTGGCTGTTAGAAAAAATAACATCCTTACCTCTAAAAACTTTAATCTCACCTAAAAGACATTGAAGCCAAATGACTTCCTTAATTGCTTCTGTCACTACTATGTACTGTGCTTCAGTTATGGACAAGGCCACAACGGATTGCAGTTGACTTTTCCAACTTACACAGCAATCTACAATAGTGAAGAAATATGAGGAAGCGATCTCCTCTTATCTCTATCACCTGCATAATGAGTCTACATAACCTATTAAATCTTCAATAGAATTAGCTTGATCATAAACTAGCCTAACAGAAGTGGTTGAGCTAATATACCTTAACAACTAATTCATGGCATTCCAATGGCCTTTACTAGAATTGGCCATATACCTAGACAAGACACTAATACCTTTTGCTAAATCTGGTCTTGTACTAATTGTAGCATACATAAAGACCCAACAGCACTAGAATAAGGTATATATTCCATAAATCTGCTTTCCTTAATAGATCTGAGAGATTGAGCAGAAGACAATATAAAACTAGAAGAAAGAGGAAAATTGGCAGGTTTACAATTCTTCATTGCAAACCCGTCAACCAACTTGCATAGGTAATTCTCCTGCTTAAGGCACAACCTAGACTTTACCCTAGTTCTTACAATTTTTATTCCTAGGATTCTTTTTGCACACCCTAAATCTTTCATGTACCAAATTCATATTTCAACCTCTCTTTTAACTCTCTAATCCTAAGCATGCTTTTACTAGCAATTACCATGTCATCAACATATAAGAGTAGATAGATAGAATTTAGAATATTTTCACTAGTAAAATAACAGCATGTATCATATTTACTCTTATTAAAGCCTAAGCTAGTAATGAAGTTATCAAACTTCTTATACCACTGCCTAGGGGATAACCTTAAAACCCTTTTGGTCTCGAAGCCAAATTCTGTAACCCTTTACACCTAAAGGATAACCTAAGAAAGCATCTAATAGAGACCTAGGTTCTAACTTGCCCTCGGATTGGTGTGCATAAGCAGCACACCGAAAAATTCTCAAATGCTTCAAACTAGGAGGCCTATCAGTCCAAATTTCTTCTAGAGTTTTCAAACCTATAGTAGTAGAAAGAGACCTATTGATTAAGTAAGTGGCCATAGCAACAACCGCACCTTAGAAGTTTTAACTCAAACCAGAATAGATAAGGTGACACTTAACCTTATATAGGATAGTTGATCGGTTTATTTCTATACATGTTTTAAGTCTCCATTTCCTATTATTTGTACTTTGTTCTCGGGTGAAAGTAGATATTTTATGTGTTTGTTGAGCAAGTGTAGGCCACATTTCATAGAGGAGGCGATTTGGAGAAAAGAAGTCAAAAGATGGAGAAAATGAGTAAAAAGGATGATGTTCCGCGGTCCATACCACAAGCCAGGCAAAGAGTGCAAACCGTGACGCCAATCGCCAAGATTTCTAGAGGTTTAACGCGGCGTAGACCGCGGTCTAAGAGCATATGTCCGTGCCGCAGAACAAACCGCGAAAAAGTTAAATTTCGACCAGTGTAGAAATAGTCAGATTGCAAGAGCCATATCTCTTAGATCCGATTGAATTGTGTGTCCTACGACCTAGGGATAGACCTAGAAGTATAGTTTCTAGTGCACCTTTTGGATCACAATTCCAATATTCCTAGAAGAAGACATTTTAGTACCCGATGGTTAGATCAGTCATAATTCCGTGAATAGTGATGAGATTTATTTTACAAGTTGTCGGAATGGAAAATATTACCTTTTAGGACATGAGTGTGAGTCTTGGGAAGAAAGTAGACATCTAATCCTTATCTTCATTCAATAAGTAATTAATTTGGATGGATTAAGAAAGAAATAGAATTCCAAAAAGGCAAGTATTCTCAAAGGGAATATATTTCCTTGTTGTTTAAAGACATGGCCTAGCATCTACACCTATTTATACCTCTTTGAACCCTAATTTTGAGGGAGAGAAACGAAGGGAGATCCCAAGCCACCAAGGGGGCCATCCCACATCACATAACACAATTCTCTCATCCATCTTTATACATAGAAGATTTAAAGACGATGAAGATTTCATCATCGAAGACTCGAAAAATTCATTGGAGGCCTCAATGGGTTTATCTTTTCTATTTCTTCTCTTGGTATTTTCATTATGTGTAACTAATCCCATAACTAGGGAATCAATGTGAACCTTTTGTGAGTTCTCGTGTATGGATTAATTATAATTTCATCAATTCAATTATTGATTTATTCATTGTGCTTAACTGCTTGACTCCTCATTAGTTTTAATTTTCATTCACACCATAGATCAAAGGGTGGATGATTATCTGGCATGATTTTAGGGTTAAGAATATCTGAGAATTAGGGTTAGAGTATAGATCAAAACCTAATCTTGATTAATGCTCACTTGAATAAATAAAATTTTATCTTAAAATACCTACAAGGTTATACTAAACAACCTAGGAGAGAGAGAGAGGGGGGGGGGGGGGGGGTGGTTGTTAATAGGTTGACACTCTAATTTTAAAACTCTTTCGTGATTTTTGTGAAAACCTTTGTGAGCATACAAATTAACCTTTAACAAAATTGTTATGAGAAAACAATTAACACATGTAAGCTCAATTCACCACCCTTAGTCTACAAAACATATACCAAGAAACAATGTAACTCATATACAAGTATATTCAATGAAGAGCATATTCCACAAGTTGTACTATGAATATTACAATGTAAGAACACAATAACTTGCCAGTGAAGAAATTATATTAAAATTAAAATAAAGAATACTTGTAATTCAGTAATGTCCAATATATTACAAGTATCAATCAAAGAATACCTATTACACAAAAATCAATGAATAAAAGAATTATATTTACAATTATGATCAAAATGAATATGCTTACAAATCATACTTTATAAAATCTTGTTTCCAAATACATCACAAGTGAAGATTGTACTACAAGATTAAAACATACACATATACAAATATAAGAGAGAGATAAAAAGAATTAACATAAAAGATTTTTTAACGTAGTAAAACTTCCAAGGAGGAAACATCCACGGGTTGAACTACAACCATTGGGTACTATGTATATTGGATGATAGATTAGAAATTCCTCAAAAGTGACCAACCTATGATCTACTCTCTATTGGAGTCCATGTCTACCCAATCCCTATTGGAAGATACAAAATCCATCAATGATGCGAAACCACCATATATTGGAGTCCATACCAAACCAACATCGTTAGTAGATTAGAAATTCCTCAAGAGTGCATACACATCCCATGTACCACTCTTTATTGGAGTCTATGTCTATCCAAAAGCTCGGGCCTACCAATAATGTAGCCAGCTCCCTATCTAAGGCACTCATGCCTCTAAGGAGCCTCTCATGCATAGTTATCCGGACCTTCCTGATTCTAGCCGTGACTTCTAGCTTGGTTATCCTGACACCTTGTCCTAGTCAAGACTTCATGCTTTTTACAAGGACTTCATAATGTGATCATGTGAATGCAAATGATGCAAACAAGCAATTCAACATAGAACATGTGATCAATACATTCCATGGAATAAATTCTAGATGCAAAACTTAAATTAAACCTAAAGCATGTGAAAACACCTAACACATATAGCTCATAGTTTCATTCACACAAATAACACTTGAATAAATCATATACATGAAGCATATATTCAAGGCGTTAGAAACATACACATAAATGCTAGAATCACAAAATGTATTCAATGAATATTCTAGCCAAAGATTTAGAGCAATGATATAATGAATAGTCAATTAAATCCTAGATGTCTTTAAAAATATAAACACAAGTGCTAATCCTAGATTTATTCAATAAAAGGATCTAAGCACATGTTAAGGTTATTGATTATAAAATACATCAATCAATTCACATATCAAACTAATCACAATACAACTCTCAAGCATGTGAAAAACCTAGAATCTAAGAAACTAATTCATATATGTCTCTAATTAGACTTTTGATTAAGTTTTATTGTGAAGCTATCTTTCTCAATAGCTTTCACCATACATATACAAACATATAGAAGAAGAAACCCCAAGGTAATTGAAGGTTATAAAACAAGAAATCTCAAAGATATGACAACTACCTTGCAATCACGAGCTGGTTCAGTTTTGATGGTGAAATCACTTGAAAACTCGATCAAACAGATACAAGACAACTTGAAAAAGGTAGAGGACTTGAATACAAATAATCTCCAACTTGAAACAATCAATTCCGACTTCATATGAGAAAGTTATGGTATTTGGAAGGTGAGAAAAAGTTGAGAGAAAATTCTGCTCTTGAAAAAATCTAATTTTTCTTCTTAAAATGAATGGGAGGGAAAATGAGAAATTAAAAGAGATGAAAGAGAGGGAAAAGACGGACCAATCAGCACAAGACACATCACCAGGCTATGTGGGGATTGTGTGGTACACGTGGGCAGAGAGGCTGCTAGGCCATGGTACACGGCCTCCACACGTGGTCCTCCAAGCTTGGCCTTTGGCCGAGCTTGCTCCTCTCATGCTCCTCTCGCATTCTTCGACCATATCCGGGCCTCTGAACTCCAATTTTGAATACGCCTTCAGATTAAGAATTGTGACTCCTTCACATATAATGACGATTATAAAACTTTGACAAAAAGTTGAGAATTCATCTCGGAAAACGACGACGAAGACAACTCAACGAATGAGAACACAAAGTAGCGTAGCAATATCGTTTGGACTCGAAACCTAATGAATGAGTAACCGAAATGACCGGGACTCAATATGGAATCATATGAGATCATGTTCAAGTCTAAATACAATAAAACACAAATAAATAAACACAAGATCACACAAGTATGCCATTTCCTAGACATAGTCCTAGAACATGCAATTTCACAATATTTCTCAATTTGAAACTAATGCATATGCATACTTTATAAAGTGTGTGTTATACAAATGGTGAACATCTATGCAGGGACACAAATGAATGCCATGTGTGTGTATGCCTAAGCCTTGTAAGAGGAACGAGGTCTAATATATCTTTGTTGAGTAATGTAGCATATTCCTCTTCGAAGACACCATCTTGCATGAAAAGTAGCCATGTCTTTCTTTGAAGCTTGAATCATCATAATCTAAGACCACTAATCAATACAAGAAAAACATCGTTTTGATATAGAATTTATGCCAAGACAAACCAAGAACCTAACATTATCTTTAGCATTGATCAAAGCAAAGTTTAGATTTTGGTTCTTTATTCTTGTACTTAATGGGTTTTCGATTATTGTTCACAACATAGATTAAAGGGTGAATAGTGGTTGGGAACACGTGACTCATCTCACGATAATACGGTAATTGTCACATTAAAGATTAAGAATGAACCCTTGAATTGATTGAATCTTTGTTACAAAGTTAATTCCATACATTGAGTACTCATAATTGGTGATAATTGATGATCTAGTGCTTTCTCTCCGTTGATCACAACTCAACTCTCTTTCAATTGCTTTCTTAGTTTAAACTAGTTTTAATCAATCAATCAACAAAATCTCTTGGTTACTTTTTCTTGCTTAACTATAATTAAGACCAGCTATAATCAATAATTCATTTTTCTTCGTGGGAATGATCTCTACTGTCCACTATACTTATCTCATGATTCGTGCACTTGCGAGTTAGTATTTTATAACACGATTTTACACATAAATAGTCATATTCATCCTTTCAGCTATACAATTTTGCTAAGGTGTATGCCTAACAGTCCTATGTCTCTCTATTCCATTATCACTACAGAATTTGTTAAAATCTTCTTTACAAAACTCTAGGACATTATCAGTTCTTAGTTCCTTGACTTTCTTAGCAGTCTTGTTCTCAACTAATAGTTTTCAAGCCTTAAAGCTTTCAAAAGCTTGGTCTTTAGACTTTAATAGGTACACCCACACCTTTCTAGTGAAATCATCTATTAAAGATAGAAAATACCGATTTCCACCATGATTTGGGACCTTTGAAGGTCCCTAAAGTTCTGAGCATACATATTCTAGGACCTCTTTTGTGTTATGTTGAGCAGTACTAAAACTTAACCTATGTTGTTTTCCTAAGATACAGTTTTCATAAAATTCCAGCTTATTAACCTTATCCCCACTAAGAAGATTTTGTTTACTTAACTCATTTAAGCCTCTTTCACTCATGTGCCCTAGTCTCATATGCCATAAAGATGCATTGCTACTGATTTTAGTTTCCACATTAGCAGCATCAACAGTAACAGCCTCACTTTTCAAGACATAAAGACCATTCCTCTTATCACCTTTCAAGATGACAAGAGAGCCTATAGACACCTTTAAGACACTCTTTTCAACTTTATAACAACATCCATCTTCATCTAGAACACCTAGGGAAATCAAGTTTCTATTCAAATTTGGTACAACCCTTCCCATCATACATCCTAATGACAATTGATTCTATCCCTTCCACTTGGCATTGCTGATTATTACCCATCAGCACACTACCTCTATTGAGTTCTTGGAACTCAGTAAACTAATCTCTCCTATGACTCATGTGGAAGGAACAACCTGAATCTAGAATCCACTTAGATTTTACATCTTCAATGCTAATTGCTAGGACTTCTCTAGGTTTAAATGATTTGGATGCAACAGCTGCATCACCATCATTTTGAGTTCTTTCTTGATTCTTCTCCTTAAACTCATAATAGTATTATTATTTTTTAATGTGTCCTTCCTTTCCACATAAGTAACACTTCTTAGTGTTATTGTTTCTATTTCTGGACTGGGATCTATTATAACTAGGTGTTTTGCCTTTATTTTTATTCTTATGATTAGGGTTATTATTATTGTTAACTCTCATAGAAGACCTACCTCTAGCAAACAAATTTTCCCCATTATCCTTCTTTTCAATCTTGAGTTCTAAGTCCTTAGACTTTAAAGCAGAGATACACTCTTCAAGAGATAAAGAAGTTCTACCATATTTAATGGCAGCCTTGACATCCTTGAAGGAGTCAGGGAGTGAATTTAGGAGAATGATAGCCCATTCTCATCACTCAATTTTTCATTGTCACTAGCATTGGCCAACTCAATAGTCATTTTCTTAAACTCATCTAAGTTTAGACCTAGGCCTTTACTAGTATCCATTTTAAAGCTAAACAATCTTTCTTTAAGATAAATTTTGTTTATTATGGATTTAGTGAGATACAAGCTTTCAAGCTTCTTCCAAACGTTACAGGCAGTGGTTTCATCATTAACCTCTTTAAGTACATTATCAGACAAGTTTAAAATTATTGTACCTAGAGCCATTTCTAGCATATCATCTTTATGTTCTACAGTAAGAGTATGAGGTAATTTTTCAAGGCCTTCAATGGCCTTGAGGATTTTCTGCTTGGAGAGAAGGGTTTTCACCTTTCTTCTCCATATGCCAAAATCCCTAGTGCCATCGAATTTGTCTATGTCAAATTTCATAGTCATGTATGTAAAATTGAATACCAAAGTCAGCTTGTATTACCTCCTCGTGACTGCTAGCAAATTCACTGCTTTCCTCTTCTCCAGTTGATTCTTCAGGGTTTGAAGAATCCAAGACTAAAGGATCTTGATTCTCATCTTCTGCCGTTGGTACTATTGTTTGCCTCTGATACCACTGTTGAGAGTTGATCGACTCAAAACCCTAACAACTTGTACCTGTTCTATGAACCTGTAAGAAACTCTTACAAAATAACACAGATACAAATAGTAAATAAAACAGTACCAGCAATCTTAGATTTAACACGAGAAATCAAAAAAAAAAAAAAAAACCAAATAAGAGAATATCATAAAGTAAAAGCAGAAAGAAACAACATAAAGATTTATCGTGGTTCAGCTCAAAACGAGCCTACATCCACGTTGAGCCTCGCAGGAAGGTTCTCTCCACTATGTGACTGTCTTACAAACAAGAGTAAACCAAAAGAAACCTTAAACAACCTAGAAAACCAACCTGAAACCTAGATCTATCAATTACAATCGAAGATCTACCTATGACAACTCTCAATATGTTATAGGGTAACAGAGAGATTACATAACCTTGCAACAATATGACCAAAACCTCAGTACACTCTCAATAAACAGAAATCTCACAAATAATACAAAGAACACACTTGGATTCACCAAGATTTACAGAGATTTTCAAGAGAGAAGAACAGAGAACTTGAGAGAGAGAGAGAGAGAGAGAGAGAGAGAGAGAGAGAGAGAGAGAGCAAAAAGAAAACCTAATCAGAACATGCAAATCTGATATCTCCCTTCTCTCTCTTCAATATATATAGCCTTATCAAGTGAGTTAGCACCGACATCTCCATCGGCCAATGAGAGCGTGCCAAATTGGATTTCTTCACGTGATTAGATTACCATTATCTGATAGCATGAAATGCACCGTGTCACTTGTGGTCAACAGAGGTTAGATAATTCTTGTTTGGACTTCTTATTTGGGCCTAATTTGTAATAAGATGGGCTAACCCAATTACTACATACGGCATATATTGTTGTGCAACGCTTGGAATGGTTTCTTCGGCGAGTGGTCTTTTTTTATGTTGACGTGATTGTTTTGGATAGATTTCTTGGAGTATTGTGTGGGAGGAGATAGTAATTACATTAATTGTTTAGGGTATCATTGGCCCATGTTTTTAGTGACTTATATTTTTCTCATGATGCCAAATTATTATCAGATTATTTATTGCCCAATAGAAGTTCAAATTATATGGCTGTCAGAAACATTTGCAAATGCATATGAGCTAGCAGGGTGGATCATCGTAAGATTAAAAAAGAGTACTCAAGTAGTTTACGCCATATATGTTTGTTTTCTTTTATTTATTTCATTTTCACAAATTCAAGTAGTTTACACCGTAGATGAAATGATCAAAAACCGTCATTAAAAAAAAAAAAAAAAAAAAAAAAGTCTCATTCCTGGTTGAAATGATTGATATAAGAGACACACAAATGCGATGATGATTACATTATATTTTACAATGCTCACACATCGTGCGAACTACAAACTAGTATAATCTAAAACAGAAAAACAAGAACAGCTAATAAATCTCAGAAATTTTAAGGAGACAGGATCATATATCACTATGATCTTTATAATTTATTCATAATACAACGTAATACATTAATTAATTTCATTAACTTGTGTATTAGAATCTTCGAACATGATTAATTGAAGCAAAATATCACATAGCCAAAGGAGCGCTAGCTCCATGTGCATGTTCTATCGGACTAGGCGCAACATCCGAATCTGAAAGACCAGCGGACGAAATTTTAGAAATCCATGTACTTACAATGCCAAGTAAATTTAATTTAATCTAATGGAAAATCGATCCATATGAGAATAATTTAATGTAACTAGAACAATCCCGAACATATAATTAAATCTTAAACTTAAAAAATACTTTGGAGAGATGATCCGGAAGATCAACACTCAAATATGCTTAGACAAGATATGGTTGGTCCGGACTTTAGTTGTAATTATCCCTTACATCAACACCACGAGGTTGTGAGTTCGAGTCTTTTTCCTTTCCCCAATCTCCAATCCCGAATTATTGTAATATTATAAATTTTTTTTAAAAAAAACACTCAAATATGCTTAATTAACAAAAAACGAAAAACTTATGACGTTCCAAGGACTTGAGAAACCTTCCAGATCCAAGTTCCCTTGCAGCCGCCGGTTGAGATTGAGAGGTTATAAAAAACACATAAAGCAGGAGAATCATCCAAGCAATTATGCAGTTCCTGCAACTCATCATCTTTTTCAAAGTTTTCTACATATATTATAAGTTTTCTACATATATGTAGAAGAAATTCAAGCCTTTAGTTTACTTTGAAATGTCTAGTTTTTCCAAGTCTTCTTGCCGTGAATTTAACTTCGCATATTCTTAAACTCAAAGTCAGACTTCCATCACTGTTAGGTTGGGTGGAGTGAGATCCACTACAAATAAATGAAATGAAGATGAAGATGAAAGAAAGTCAAATTGATGGGTGAAATATTGATGAGACTGGTCGGCCTCAAGCCCTCGACAAAATACCAAAATTAAAGAGAGGCAAGCATGGACGTTAAGGAAATATGCCCTAATTAAGCATGAAATTTCAGTAATTAATCTTTAGAATATCAGTAAAGTCATTTGTTTATATTTAAATCATGTAACATTTATAATGAAAGATTATTTATGTACCAATCATGTGTTGGTGTGAGTGGTTCGGCGCTCTCATCCCTTAAGCAAGGTCGTGGGTTCAACCCCCCTTGTGAACGGAGCTACACATATTGGGAGCACTTTACCCCTTAGTGGGCCGACCCGGTGCGAGTCCGGATTAGTCAGGGTGTGGTCTGGGCTGATTGCACCGTATGGTGGATCCGCCCCACCCGGAAACCGGATGGTGTAAACCAAAAAAAAAAAAAAAAAGATTATTTATGTCAAATTCAAATATTCTAAGGAGTGGTGCTATAACGGTTTATTTATGCCCCACTTCTTTAGTTATAGTATTCTTTTTGTCAAAGAGAACTTCTTTTGACAATCCAATTTTTTCTTTTTACACTTCTTTTCTAAAAACACTCCATTCTCAAAATTTAAATTTTAAAAAATTCTAAAGACACTTTATTTTATTACAAGATTATCCTTTTTATCTTTTATGAATTAAATTATTAAAAAAAAAGAAATTATCTCTCCTAAATCATTAGATTAATTATTATATATTAAATACTCTTTCCTAAATTTTTAATTACCATATTAAACTCTATCTCCTCCAATACATATCTCTAATTTTCTATTTCCATTATTTCTCAAGCAAGACTAACAGTTAAGAAAAAAAAAAAAAAAAACTTACTAATAAGCTTGATTTGTAGGAATCATATATATATATATATATGTATATACTAAAAAAAAAAAAGTACCTTTTTTTTTTTTTTTTTTTTTAAAATCGAAATATGAAAATGTTTTTTGTTACTCTTGTAGGTATGTGATTGCCTAGAAAACTTTAATTATTTCATTAGTCTTAGAAATTCTAAGTTTAATCGAATCTAATTGAAATAATTCAAGCTTTCATATATCTTTAAAAAAAAAATTGACTTTTTAATATATATGTATATATATATATATTATTGTTAGTAAAAAACTAAAATATTCATAAGTTTTTTTTTTCTTTAACTATTAATTAGAGATTGATCAGAAAGTATGGAAATATGATTATTATTATTTTTGAAAAAATGGAGAGAGATTAATTAGGAGAGAGTGTTTAGTATGGTAATAACATATTTAATAATTTAATTAGTTTAGAGTGTCCTTAATTTTTTTTTGTCTTGTTTAGTAATTTTAATTTAGGTTAAAACTGTCATTAATAAAAAAAATTAAATTGGAGTGTGAATAGATAATTTGTGGATTGTAAGGAGAAGCACTCTTTTTCAAAATAACCCTTACTCGAACGTCTTTACCTTTGGCCATTTTTTTTCATTTATCAAAATTACTTAAAAAGACGTATAATTTAAGGAAAAAAAAATAATCTGCAAAGTAAGGGGTCGTTTGTTTTTTCCACTTAAGACTTAATGGGTCTGAATCATAATTATTAAGTTGTTTTGTTTGTTTTTTTAAGTGGTCAAACAACTTAAAAATGCCAAAAAACAACTTAAAATAAAAAGTAAAAAATCCTGACTTTTCACTTAATTGTAAATCACTGAATTGCATTAAATGCAATATAAAATCTTTTCTTCCGATACTATCCTCTATATATAACATATTTCCAATTTTATCATAATTATATATTATATAGAAATCTTTATTTTAATATATTGCTTATTTTAAATAGCTTTAAAAATAAAAAAAGAACCCTAATCACTTCTCATATTAGTATTTAATATCAATACTTTATTATGATATTAGGGTGATGTATTTATATATTATTTTTTTTAGAGTGTTTTCTGTGAATTTTCCTACTCCCCTTTTATTTTATTTTATTAATTTTTAAAAAATCCATTTTCTTTTCTTAGTAAAAATAAAGTTTGTTTATAATCAAAGAAGAAGATCATGATCATATGTGTTCATACATAATTATTATTTTTGGATTGTTTTTATTCTATATTATATGTATAATTGTTTAACATGGGTATAGATGTAAAATTACTTCTTTTCAGACAATTTTATTTGTAAAAAACAAACATGTTGATAGTACATTCAGATGTGAGGAAAAAAAAAACAAACATGTCATTCAGATTCAGGTTTCAGTCACTATTCAGTCTTCAGTAAAATTCAGGACTATTCAGTCTTCAGACAAAAAAACAAACGACCCCTAAATCTATTAAAACCACATATATTATGGAAGAGTCTGAAAAACATATCAAGAATATAGAAAAAAAAATGATATCAAACATCTGGAAAAATTGTCTTAGAATGATATAAAACATCTGTAAGAATTGTCAAACAATGATATCAAATATCTACAAGAATTGTCTGAGAATGAGAAACCCTATTGTTTTTTCTTTTTTCATTTCCACCATGAAAGAAGAAAAAAAAACTCAAAAAGAGAAAGAAAGAAAAAATAAATCGTTCATTGGAGGTGAGAGAGAGACGTATACAGAGATTAGAGATGAGTGTATTAAGTTTGAAAAATAAGTAAAAATGGTAGTTTTGGAAATAAATAAATAAAAATTAATAAAAACATATAATTTTATTTAATTAAATCAAAATTTTAAAAAGTGGGACATAAATAGACCGGTAAGGGGTGTGCCAATAGCACTACTATATTCTAAGGCTCTACGACTAAAAGCAAATAAAAAATTATTCACATAAAATTGTTATGTGTGGTAGAAATAGAATAGTTTACCTCACGCTGTCACGTATTGTCGTGAGAGAGCTTTGGATTTAAATTCTTATTAAGTTATAATCAACAATAATACATGCACTTATTCTATTCACACTTAAATTTATTTAAGAATACTAATAAATATTTAAAATTCTTTTGACATTCTTTCAAAAAGTTATCATAATGTTAAGTATTTAATATAAGATTAACTATATTTAAAAAAAATTAATAAATATTTAAAATTCTTTTGGCATTCCTCCAATTTAATATATGAATCATATTGTCATTAATCATATTACCATAATAATTAATTAATTAATTTGTTAAGTAAGTTCAAAAGATATATTAACTAATTAATTAATCATGTCATTATAAAATTTAGCTGTTAAGTTTAAAATACATTTACTTATTTTTGGTAAGTTAAAAAGACATAAACTAATTAATTAATCGATCATTTCAAAGTTAATAATAACATTAGAGTTCAAAAGTTTGCAACTTTGGGTATTTAAATCAAACTACAACAAGATTCTCAAATTATTTATTTATTTATTATTATTTTTTTTTTTTACAGCTGTACGGCTAGACCCTGTCTCAACTTCCTATGGAGCACCCATTTTTTTTTCTCCTTAAACATGCAGCTGTTTATATTGTTTTGGATTAGAGGTGTGTACATTTGCCTTTGACGATATTTGTTTAAGTAATTATGATTTTACTGCCAATAACGAAAGCTTTCCAAAAAAATACCTGGTCTCGAATTAACACATCCAGGTGAAGCACGAATTCCTGTTATATTTAACCAATGGACAGGTTTTGTTAGAAAGCAGCAAAGACGAAGACATAACAGGAAATTATCTGCCCAATCTTGTCTGTGTCTCCAGAGAGAAAAGCAAAACTTCACACCACTATTTCAAAGCCGGTGCCCTCAATGTCATGGTATGATTCTTTTTAATTCAAACTTCGTATGGTCCGAATCCGGTTCAGCCCAAAGCCCTGTTGATCCGATTCAAATATTGTCAAAATTCGTTATTGAGCTTTTCAAGGACAAAAATGAATTTCAACCCAAATTCGATTTAAATCCGAAAATGTTCGAGTCCAGCCCTGTCCGATCAAATCCCATGATCAATTCGATTTAGATGTTTGTTACTCTATTGTGTCCGGGCCGATCCAAACAGTTAAAAAGGCCTAAAAATTTCAGGGTGGACCGGGTGATTGACACCTCTGGTTTCAATGAGATGGTCAGTTATTTGCCTGTTTTGATATATAAAATTCTTCTACAAATGCATTCTTCTTTAAAATCTAGCAACTATAATGTTGATTTTGAACTTAAATTTATATATAAATCCATACATATCTGACTCTCTTGATATATAGTAACTTATGTTTTTATATCTCTATGAAGCTTCAAGTATCGGCCACCATGAGCAATGCATCTTGACACTGGACTGTGACATGTACTCCAATGACCCAAAAACTCCTCCCAGGGCTCTCTGCTACGTATCTGACTCGAATATCGGACCCAACTTGGCCTATGTTCAGTTCCCTCAGTGTTTCCATGGAATCAACAAGAATGACATTTATGCTTCCGAGTTCAAACGTCTGTTTGAATTGAACCCTATAGGTCTTGATGGTTTAAGAGGTCCTAATTACTGTGTGTTCGCGGCGGTCTACACTTGTGCTATCTTCTCTCTTCTCTACCGTCATGCACAAACACTACTCTTCCAAAGCAAAACCATACTCTCTTTCTCCATATCATTCTCGCTTTTAGTTGTGGATATGGTTCTAGCCTTCATGTGGACTACCACACAATCCTTCCGGATGCGTCCGGTTCACCAGAGAGAATATCCGTAAAACCTGAAAAAAGTCACCAAACGTGACGAGTTTCCGGGTCTGGATGTGTTCATATGCACGGCTGATCCCTACAAGGAACTACCGATGGGGTCTGAGTTAGTCTTCTACCTAACCGTACAGATCGAATTCTGTTAATGCAAAGTAATAACAATGTAACATATACATATATGTGAAGCACGGAGGGGTCTGAGTTAGGTAATATATAAGAGAGGTACAATGGCATTATATTTCGAAGCTATGGGATGCTCATTGTCCGGCTTAGCCATCCAATGATCTTATGTTGGATTATCATCAAAACATGATAGTGTGAATGTATATGAATTCATGAACTCTAGTAATATATATCCAAACACTAGAGCATATTTATCAGAATGGTTGTTCAATTCATCTCGGCAAACAAACCCTACTTGACGGGCCAAATAGTTACAAATGGTATAATCGAACTTCATTTGCTACCCAATGGTCATCATCAAAATGATTAATAGTTGATACTCTTGTGTGGGGTTGGTAAAAGGCATTAATTAAACGAGAATTGAAGTAGTAATCATGACAGATCCAGATCATAATAAATTAATAAGCCATTGACAAATGAAAGTGGCCTCTAATTAAGATGTACAACAGATTTCACAGATGATTCTTTTTTCTGCTTGGAGCCAACTTTATTTACATTTACTAAGCCTGCAAGTTTGAGATCATTTCAAAAGGCAGTACTGTTTATCCAACACCAATCACTCGGATATGATACTGAAATCTGACACATCCATTTAACCTCTCATTTCTCAATAAATTTATTCAGAATTATAAGATTACTACACCCATGATCCATAACATAAAATCTTTAGTATTATATATATATATATATATATATGTGACTTGAACTTGAGATATTGACATGCTGAATAAACGTCATTTATCATCGAGCCTCATTGAGAGGTGTTATAAATTCTCTATTAATTGAATGTGAGTCTTTGTACAAATAACACAACAACCTATTCAATGTATAATTAGAATCATGTTGTCAACATGAGTGTAACTCAACTGGTAGATGGACAAGAAGTCAGCGGTTCAAATCCTACCGATGACAAAAACTTTAAAAAATACCTGGTAGATAGATAAATAATGTCAAAAAAAATATAAAAAATAAAAAAATCCAATATGACTAATCAAACATATTCAAGCTATTTACATATAATATTGCACGATTCATTATATAGATTTTGACACAAACACAATTAATTACTTATATTAATTTCGATTTACTCTAAAAATAATATGAATCAATTAGGGTTCAAGAGCCATTCTTAATTTTAAAAGTTTTAACTCTTAACATAAGAAATTCAATAAAAATAAAATTCCTACAAAACTCTCGTGTTTGAAGATATTAAAATTTTAATTTTTATAGTTTTTTTTTTTTTTTTTAAATACTTTTATTATAATTTTTTACACTATATATTAAGAATTTAACTTCTTCTTCTTTTTTTCTTTTTATTTTTTATTTTTTATTTTTTATTTTTATACAGTTAAGAAATTAACTTAAGAAAAAAAGAAGAGAATTTAACTTTTAATATAACTAACCGTACATAAATTATATCTTTTAATTTAACTTTTCTATTATCAGTTCAAACTGATATAAAATATATTGATCAGGGAATAATATTAGGGGCCATTTGGTATACCGGCATCTTAGCATGGGAATGGGAATCTGAGAGGATTCCCACGTTTGTTACAAGTTTTGCAATTTCAGATTCCTGGGAATGTGAATCCTATGGGAATCACATTACCCTCTAAGGGGGTAATCTGATTCCCGGGCATCTCATTCCCACCGTGGGTCCCACCTCATTAAAAAAAATTATTATTTTTTTCTTCTTCTTCTTCATTCGTTCGTTCTTCACTGATTCTTTGAAAATTAACATTAAAAACCCCCAATTTCATTTCATTGATTATAATACCCTAGATCAAAATTCACACCAAAAATCCCCAATTTCATTTCTTCTTCGTCGTTCTTCACTGATCACTTTCCCAAAATTAACACCCAAAATCCCCAATTTCATTCCTTCTTCTTCTTCTTCTTCTTCGTTCTTCTTCTTCGAGCTTCTCGATGATGACGACGCCGACGACGACGACGACAAGCTTCGACGGCAAGCTTCTCGGCGACGACGAGCTTCACGACAGAGAGAGATGAATTAAAGAAGAAGAAAGGGGATTTGAAAGTGAAGGGTTTGTTAGAGAGATATGAGTGATGATAAGAGAATATGAGGGAAAATTGAGAGAAAGAATGAAGATGGCAAAATTTGCAGAGAAAATAAGAAAGAAAAAAAGGGTGGGTGTTAGATGTCGGCGGTGGACTTTGGAAGAGTTTTTAGTTTGGGATGAGTTTAGGTTTAGCATTTGTTTTTATTTTTTATTTTAAAATTAATTTTGGTATATTTTTATATCTAAAGACAAAAACATTCCCATACGCAACCAAACACAATTATCTAACATTCCCAGGAATCCAACATAATATTCCCATACACAACCAAACACATGTAAACAACTTTCCCAGAAATCACATTCATGGGTTTCACTTTCCCAGGAATCACATTATTTTGATTACCCCATACCAAACGGCCCCTTAGTAATATAGTATTATAAATTTAGAATGGTAGATTATTAGTGTAGAGAATATATAGAGAGAGAGAGAGTAAGAATGAAATTATTAGAGAATAGAGATTAGAGAGAATAATGGAGAGTTGGAGAATGGAGAGAATGAGAGATTGAGAGAAAGTGTTTAGGGGAATAGGAATGGGTGGGGGTATTTATAGAAAAATTTGAAATGTGGGAAAAAATATAAAATAGAGGAGATGAGGGGGCAAAATGAAGTTTTGGAGCAAAAATTCAAAAAATGACCGTTTGCTGATGTTAACAACGGGCAAAATTTTTAAAAAAAATGCTGCCAGCCAACGGTAAAAAAATTAAAAATTAAAATTAAACGTTTGGCCGGCGGGCCAAGCCCGCTAGCCTGTCAGCCCGGTCTAGGCCGGTCCGACAAGCCGAAAAACCTGACTCGGCATGGGCCAGTCTGGGGGCCGTGCCAGCAACATATGACACCACTAATTGATACATATGCGGTAACAATTTCATATTGGCATGATATGTAACAATAAAGATATATAACTCATAACGATTTTATTATATCATATAACGACTCATTTTATACGAGTAACAAAATAGTCATTCTATTTAACAAGTTTCGCGTAGAAAATTGTAATTAAAATATGTGTGGTAATAATTTCATGTTATAACAAATTTAGTATTATGTATAACGTAAAACCGTATGTATTTTGTAACAACTCTAGTGTATCATATAACAACTCATTTTATATGGGTAACGAAATATTTGTACTATGTAATAAGTTTTGCATAAAAAGTTGTAATTAGAACATATGAGATAACAATTTCACATTGTAACAAATTCAATGCTATATTATGTAACAATTCATTTTATATGAGTAACAAAATATATGTATTATGTAACGAGTTTTGCATTAAAAAAATATAATTAAAGTGTTAGTGGTAACAATTTAACATTGTAACAAATTTGTACCATGTAATAATATTGAAGTATCACGTAACAACTTATTTTATATAAGTAACAAAAAATTTGTACAATGTAATAAGTTTCGTGTATAAATTTGTAATTATAATGTATGTTGTAACAATTTAATGTTATAACAGTTAAAAAACACAAGGCTCTCATCTTCACTTGACAAAGGCCGAAATTATTTCTTTCATCAAATTTCTCAATCTCAAATTTTGCTACCATCACAATTTTTTTTTTTTTTTTTTGATATATACACAACCCAAAAAATTTGACGGTCAATCTAACACAAGCCAAAAGATTTGATAGTCAAATCAACCAAACGCTCAATAATGGATCCCAAAAAGCTAATTCAAGAACCTAGGGCTCTGATACCAATTTATTGTGAAAATTGTCAAGACATAAAATAATTAGACAAAATAAAAGCAAAGCAGTAAAAGAGAAATTCACTATGATTAATGGAGATTACAAAGAATGTCTAAGAATCACTTATGAAACTCAAAACCCTATTTCACCCTCAAAAGGGACATCTAACAGAGATTTATTTCTTAAAAGATCCTATAACCATATATTTATAATATGGGTAGAGACAAAATAGAAATTTATATCAAATAAGGTTACTGACTAATTTAAGTCACATATTAACACTAAATTTGAAAATAGTCACAAATGTCATTTGTTATTCAAACAAATCAAATAGATTGAGACTATATTGTCATTTGAACAGACAAGAATACTCCTAAAGATCGAGTAAATATTTAAGATAAGAATATATTTTAATAAAATAAAATAAAAAACAGTTATTAATGGTTGCGCACCTCTTATCACATGGGTTAGAGTCCTACCATGTGCATTTTATAAGTATATGTGTGGAGTTTTTTCCTGATTTGTGAGAGTAGATATCTAGACCGCACATGTATTGTCTGATCTTGATAGGTTTTGACAATCCTATTAATGTAATAGTTGTTATTCTTAATAAATAAATAAATAAATAAACATTGACATCCAAACTGTGTTGAATTGTTAAGTTTAAAAGGGAGAGAGGAAATCAATAACTGATAGTTGAGTGGGTTATGCATCCGTCATCTATAATGGTGATGGAAATTTGAGTTTCATATTACCCGTTAAAAAACAAACGTGGTGAGACATCTTTTCCGACGTGGAAGTAGCTAATTCAACTTGTACTCAGATCTAGATAGGTCATACCAAATCAACAGTGGAATAAGGGTTTGTAAGGGCTGGGTTAATTTATGTGGTCATGAGTATTTGGATATCTGGTCCCAAGGGTTGCCCAGCTTTGGTAGTGATCTGGGGGTTATTACATGTTTTAAATTTTTGATCATCAGAAATGAATGAAATTTCAACCGCCGGTAGCAATTTGAAAAAATACTGGAAATCTATCAACCAATCAACCACCAGTCCACTCGCAATCAAAAATATTGGCAACTTTAACATAAGTTTGATTTATATGTCTTTTCTCTTTTTTTCTCTCTATTTTCTTAGAAGGAAAAACTGAAGTAAAAGTAGAAGGGTCTTTAGGGTCGGTGTCTTCTTGATTGAAGTTGAAAGTTAAATTTTTTAGTGGTTTTCTTTTTCAGAGTTGGTAAGATGGGTGATTGGGATATCTCTAAACTTTATGAGAAGCTTGCAATAACTGATGTCGATGGTGAGATATTTGAAATGGCAGAAGAGGATCAGGTAGAGGGTGGGGCGGTGGTGGAGCTCAGTTTAGTGGGTAAGATTATTTCTGGGAAACGAGGAAACAGGGAGGCGTTTATAAATCTAATAGAAAAATTGTGGAGTCAATTTGGGAGGGTTGAGATAGAGTCAGTTGGAGTGAATATATTTTTGTTTCGATTTGATAATCAGGAGGATAGGAATCGAATTTGGCAACGAGGTCCGTGGTATTTTGATAATAGCTTAATTGTGTTGGAAAAACCGGAAGGAATGGGTAATATTTCTTCTCTGAAGTTTAATAAGGTGGAGCTCTGGATCCAAATTCATAGAGTTCCGATTATGTGTATGAACAGGAGGACAGCTAATTGGATGGCTAATCAGATTGGTATGGTGATTGAAATCCCGTTGGAATCGAAGGAGTGTTGGGGGAAATTTCTGAAGGTTAAAGTGCAAATTGATATAACTAGGCCTTTGAAGAGATGGTTAAGATTGAAGCTTGATAAATCAGATTGTATTGTTATGGTTATGCTGAAATATGAGAGGCTACCTGAATTCTGTTATATTTGTGGTAGGATAGGGCATGGAAGCAAAGAATGCTCTGATGTAGAGGCAAAGAAGGGGGCGCTGTTAAGCGAGAGTACTAATTATGGTTCTTGGTTGAGAGCTTCTAGTCTGGAAAGGCAGAAATCGAGGTTAGATCATCAATCGGAAGAGGGGTTGAAGAGGCAGAGTAAAGAAGTAGATGTGTGGAAGGGATCGAAGGAAGGAGGTTTGAAATCAGTAAGAGTTGGTGAATCAAGTCAGTCGGTGGGAGATGAGCCAGATACAGAAGTGAAGAACAGAGAAGAAGATCTTGTTGGTCAACAGAATAAATATCTGGTAGAATCAAGTGGGCTTGGGTCGGAAATGGATATTGGGCTAAGGGTAGAAGGCCCAATAGAAGAGGTTCAGTTGTGTTCTGAAGAGGTTGGTGTTAAAGAGAGGTGTGGTGTTGGGCCTGGGTTGAATGTTACTGATCCGTTAGAGTGTGAGGTAAGTCTCGGGTTAAAAGAGTTAGGCCCAGTTGGTATTCTTAAATTCTTAAAGATAGTGATGAGACGGTAATGGAAGCTTCTTCTCAGCCAACTGAAATTTCTTCTTCTGGTATTGCTACTTCCAGGAATTGGAAGCGTATGGCGAGAGCTAAGGCGGTTGTGGAGGAAGGTCAGAAGAAGTTGTCTTTGTTTCGGAATATTTAAACGATAAATACAAAAGGGAAGAAGTGTGTTGAGGGAATTGGTGATGTGTCTCCTCAGAAGTCAGTGTTCAGTAAAATAGGGCAAAGTTCAAAATTGGGGAAATTTAAAGCTTCTTCTCTGAAGTATTCTGGGGAGCGGAAGGCTTCTTCTAGTTCCTTGAAGCGGTGGGAAGTTAAATTTGGTAAGCGTAAGTTGGTTGTAGGGTCAGGTTCAGAGAATGGAGTGGTTAAAAAAGGGAGATTTTCTGGGTTGGAGGAGTTGGCAGAGTCTGGATTCCAGGCCCGCCGAGGATTATGAATTGTTTGTGTTGGAACGTTCGGGGGTTGGGGAATCCCCGATCGTTGTCAGCCTTGAAGAGGTTGTTGAGTAAGTATTCCCCAGTGATAGTATTTTTGTCGGAAACCAAATTAGGTGGTAGAAAAGGTTTTTCGGTTTTTGATTCGTTTGGGTTGTATGAGGTTTTTTTAGTGGAAAGTACAGGGAGTAGTGGAGGATTGTTGTTGATGTGGAGAAAAGATTGTAAGGTAATTATCCAGTCAAGTTCAGTAGGTCATATTGATGCTAGAATAGAGATGGAGGATGGTTTTGTGTGGAGATTTTCAGGAGTGTATGGTGAGCCATCTCCAATGTTGAGAGTGAATTCTTGGGAGTTGTTATATCGGCTGAGTAAGGTGGATAGATTGCCGTGGGTTTGTGGTGGTGATTTCAACGAATTGCTAAGTTTTTCGGAGAAGGTAGGAGGTTCGGAAAAGTCAGTTTCTGGGATGATTAGGTTCAGAGAAGCTATAGATAAGAGTGATTTGATTGATTTGGGTTTTTCTGGTCCACAATACACTTGGAATAATAAAAGAGAGGGGAAATTTAATATACAAGAGAGATTAGATCGTTTTTTGACTAATTGTATGTGGAAGGATAGTTTTGGTTCAGTGGAGGTGATGCATTTAGGATTTCATTCTTCTGATCATCGCCCGATTCTTTTAAAGAATGAGAATTCTAGTCAGCTTGAGAGGAGACGTAAGAGTGGTTTTCGTTTTGAGAATTTTTGGTTGAAAGAGGAAGATATTGGCAGTGTGGTGAATGATGCTTGGGGTCAGAAAGGACCGTCTCATTCTGTTCATGATCTGTCGGTTAAATTGGTAGATTGTGCCTCTAGTCTTTTGAAGTGGAGTACTGAAAGATTTAGGAATATTAGTAATCAAATTGAGATTCAAAATAGAGCAATAGAGGTTTTGTATGTTCGTTGTGATGAAGAGGGAGTAATGGCAGAGATTAGAAGTTTGGAAGATAAGGTTAATGGTCTCATTGATAGCGAGGAATTGTTGTGGAAGCAGAGATCCCGGTCAGATTGGTTAGAGGCAGGGGATTGTAACACAAAGTACTTTCATGCCAAAGCTAATGCTTGTAGGAAGAAAAAAGCTATTAGCAAACTTTTTAATTCTGAGGGCAGCCTGGTGGATTCAACAGAGGGGATGGCTTTGGTGATTCAAGATTTTTTCGGTCTTTTGTTCACTTCTTCTCATCCTTCCCAGTCGGATATCGGTCTAGCTTCGGAGAAAATTGGGTTGCATTTGAACGTTCCACAGGCTGCAGGGTTAGAGGAGGAGTATTCTGCTGCTGAAGTAAGGTCAACTGTTTTTGCCTTAAACCCTTCAAAATCTCCTGGTCCAGATGGTTTTAATGCATTATTTTTTCAAAAGTTTTGGTATATTTTAGGAGATGATTTCATTAGGGTTAGTTTAGGAATTCTGAATGGTCATTTCTCTATTAGGGAATTTAATTTTACTAATGTTGTTTTAATTCCTAAGGTTTCTAATCCTGATTCTCCTAAAGATTTTAGGCCTATATCGTTATGTAGTGTGGTTTATAAGGTTGTCACGAAGGTTATTGCAGCTAGAATTAAGCCATTTTTGAAAGATTTAGTATCTCCTAATCAATCAGCCTTTGTTCCAGGGAGACAAATCTTTGATAATGTCTTAGTGGCTTTTGAAACACTCCATTCTATTGCTAGGAAAAAATCTGGTAATAAGGGTTTGATGGCTTTGAAATTAGATATGAGCAAAGCTTATGATAGGCTGGAGTGGAATTTTCTTAAAGGGGTGTTAGTTAGGATGAATTTTCCTGAGAGGCTGATATTTCTGATTTTGGAGTGTATTTCAACATCATCTCTTCGTTTTTTGCTGAATGGTTCTCCTGTGTGTGAGGTGCAGCCATCTAGGGGACTGAGGCAGGGGTGTCCCCTCTCCCCTTACCTTTTTATTTTGTGTGCGGAGGCACTTTCTAGTATGCTTACTGCTGGGGAGTTGAATGGCAAAGGGCCGGGGGTTAGATGTGCTAGAGGAGGCCCTAATATTAGTCATATGTTTTTTGCCGATGATAGTATTTTGTTTAGTAGGGCTTCGAGGGAGTGTGGCTCTAGTATTAGGGATATTTTGAAGGTGTATGAAAAGGGGTCTGGGCAGAAAATAAATTTACAGAAAAGTAAGGTTACGTATAGTTCTAATGTGGATGAGATCACTAGAGAAGAGATTTTTAATTTGTTAGGCATAGAAGATCGTCATTTTAAGGATAAATATTTAGGTCTCCCTTCTTTGGTGGGTAGAAATAAGAGGATTATGTTTGATGGTATTAAAGAAAGAGTTTGGAAGAAGTTGAGAGGGTGGAAGGATAGCTACTTTTCTTTTGGTGGTAAGGAGATTTTGGTAAGAGCGGTAGCCCAAGCTATTCCTAATTATGTGATGAGTATTTTCAAGTTACCAGTGGGTCTTTGTAAAGAATTAGGTGCTATTTTTTCTAAATTTTGGTGGGGTTCTAAGGAGGGGAAACGGAAGATTAGTTGGGTGAAGTGGACGACTCTTTGTAAGCCGAAATGTCAAGGAGGTTTGGGGTTTAAAGATTTAGTTTCTTGTAACCAATCCCTCTTAGCAAAGCAAGCTTGGAGGATTAAGCAATTCCCTGATTCTTTGGTAGCTCAATTATTGAAGGCTAAATATTTTAAAAATGAAGAATTTTTAACAGCGGCTGCTAAATCTGGTATTTCTCATATTTGGAGGAGTATTTTATGGGGGAGGGAGCTTCTTTTGAAGGGTCTGAAATGGGTGGTTGGAGATGGCCAAAAGATTAAGGTGTTTTCGGATAGGTGGGTTCCGAGGCCTCTTTCTTTTAGGGTTATTTCGCCTGATCAGGGAGTTGATTTAAGGGTGGCAGATTTATTTGATGGGAATAGGAGGTGGTGGGATATAGATAAGATTGATAGATGGCTGTTACCAGGGGATAATGAATTAATCCTTTCTATTCCGGTTGGTTGGGGAGGTGGAGAGGATTTTCAGGTTTGGGCTTTTGAAAAATCTGGAGAATATTCGGTTCGAAGTGGGTATAATTTAGCTATTTCGGAAATGGAGACAGCTGCAAAGTCATCTTCGAATGTGTTGCATCTTTGGTGGAAGAAGATGTGGAAGTTGAATTTGCCTCCAAAGGTTAAGGTTTTTATCTGGAGAGCTTGCTGGGATGGTCTCCCGTCCCTTCAAAACCTCTGGAAAAGAAAAGTGGTGGAGTCCTATAGGTGTAATAGATGTTTTAATCCTGTTGAATCCTCTGCTCATGCTATTTTGTGGTGTAAGGAGGCAAGGAATTGCTGGATAATGTCAGATTATGGAGGGCTGTTGGAGGATGTTTTTCAGCTCTCAATTATTGATGTTTTCCTATATGTTTCTGCTAATCTTTCTATCCATGAGCTGTGCATTTTTTGTATTATAGCTTGGGCAATTTGGAATAATAGAAATGACTTGTTGCATAATGGGAAATGTAAGTCTCCACAGCTGGTGGTTTTGGGTGCCAGGTCTTTGCTGGAGGAATTTCAGAGGTCGAAGGGTGCTATTGCTGTTAGACCTGTTGCTGTAGGGGTTAGGAGAGGTTCGGATTGGTTGCCTCCTCCTCCTAGACGACTGAAACTGAATACAGCAGTGAAGTTAAGGAAAAATGGATTAACTTTGGGTGTGGGAGCTGTTATTCGGGATGATAAAGGTTGGGTGGCAGCTGCAAGATCGAACCAGTTGCAAGGGAATTTTTCTCCTGAAATGGGGGAGCTGATAGCGCTTAGGGAAGGTTTACTTCTTGCTGAATTTTACCAGTTGAGGGAGGATTATGCAAAAGGATGTTCTGATGCTTTAGTGGCTGTTCTTAATGATTCAATCCCTATTGTAGGGGAATCTAAATTTTATAATTCTATATCCGATCTTTCTATATTATAATTCATTCAATCCCAAGTGCTGCGGTGAATATATATATATATATATATCTCTGTATATTGTATGTGTATATATTTCATAAATGTATTAATTATAAATCAATAGGGTCCATAAATTAATATATTATTTATCTACTTATACGAGATATGTTCCTTGGTGAAAATATATTAAAAGGTGAGGTCAAGGATTTTATTCTTCATTTTGACCCAAAATCGGACAAATTTTTTTTTTTTTTTTATTCTTATATACATACTGTATTCGTATCGTATTCATATTGGTATAGTAGGCTTGTAGCTGAGGAGATAATTCGATTTTTATGCTTTCTTCATTCCCTTATCTTGCTTTTGCTATTATTATTATTATTATTTTTATTATATTCGTCACTCGGAAAACTAAAACTAGGAGTTCTAGTATACTTTTTAGTTTGTCATTTGTATATCAACATTTTAATTGCAATAATACATTTAATATTCTTATATCCTAAATATAAGCGATAAGAAGCTAGATTGTGTCAAATGAATGATTACATAAATCAAAATGGGAATATTAGACTTATTCCAGGAACCACACCATCAGAATCCAGTCTAGTAGCTTATCTGTCCATAAGGGCCAATTATGAGTTCTTTTTTCAAGAGAAAAAAAAAACATGAAATACAAAGCAGCTCAGACATTTATCTATAAAATATTTTTGAAGTCATTAATCGGAAACTATCTGTGGTTTGTCTAATTGTTAGGTTTTGACTTGTATTCCTAAGCGAACCCGATGTGAACCGAACAAGACTCAACTGATGTGGAGCTTCCCGGAGACGTGGGATACGTTTGGAAGATGGAATGGTGTAGTTTGAGGGAGGTTGAAGATCATGAAGAACTGAAGGAGTGGTTTGTTTCAACGTATGGATCGCGGTTTTCTGAGCGATGTAATTTAAGGTGACTTATAACGGTTTAGGAAACGGGTGTACAACCGTGACCCGAATCGTAGTCAATCATAAGCATACGTGAAACGGGAAATCTTCAGCGGAAAAGGAAGTAGTTTGTTTCTGGAAGTTCTTGTGCTTGAAGGAAAATGATTTACTCTTTACAAGAAGACTTGTCATAAAAGGAAATAGTATTTATATGGAATAAGTAAGTCTTGTACGTTTAGGATTAGGATTTCCTTTTATCTTAAACTCCATGTAACTAGTATAAATAGTCCTAATATTTATGTTATTAGATTTAAGGCTGTGGAGCAAAAAGAACACCATGTAAACATCAGAGAGTGTGAGTGAGATCCGGGGAGACCCAAGGGAATATCCGAGGAGGGATCCAAGGGAATATCGGTGGATCTAGTTAGAGATCCGTGAGTGATATTTAGGGGAGACCTAGGGGATATTGTGGGGTTCTTGGTGAGGATCTTGTGAGTAGAGTTTGGGTTAGGTGTGAGAGAGAATCCTGGAGTATATGGTTGTAACAATTTATCATATAGTGGAATTTTCTCTGTCGTCCTGACGGCCCGTGGTTTTTTACCCGTTTTGGGTTTTCCACGTATATCTTGTGTTGTGATTGTTTTATTCTCTCTTATCTATTTTTCTGCTTATTGACGTTATTATTTGCTATGAGTTATGGGCGTATATTAGGCACAGCGATTCCGCGTTCATCGGATTTATTATAATAGAGGATTATCCCCAACAATTGGTATCAGAGCCATATGGTTTGGCGATGGCAATTTCAAGTCTTTACGGGAGATCGTATGAAGGACTTGGTGGCATTGGGATAATGATGATCATGGTTGCCTAGTATGGTTTAGCAAAGGAGATGCGTCTTGAAGGCGGTATTTAAACTCGGTAGGGTTTGATGAAAGGAAGAATTTGATGGAGGAGAAGTTTGGCTTGTGGTGACAGGTACAAGTCATGGAGATTCAATCTGGGTTACACAAGGAGCTGATTGACTATCAAAAAAAAAAAAAAAAAATCTCTCTGTGGTATGGTGTGGGGCTTATCCGGCAAAGCACTCCCAGTTTCTAGTAGCAGTCTTTCACCAGGTATGTGATGCAAGGACAAAAGGTCTTTCACAATGATGGGTGATGTAAGGACATGTTTATCCTTTTGGCAGTTTTCCCCACTGGCCATGGAAGAGGATATGTTGCTGCTAGTGGTCTATAATTGTGCACAAGGCATTGGTCAGAAAGTGATGCAAGGTGTATGGTGGACAAAGATGTCGATGGCTGACGAACTCCCTGGAAATCTGACTTGAGGAGTTGCACCATAATTTCAGCAGGTTATTTGGACATGGTGCCGGAACAACGAACACAAAAAAAAAAAATGTGTTGAAGAAAAATCTTAGGATGGTTCGTTCCTAAGTGGTTATACCTTGTGGTGGGGTATGGTGATTCTCGGTGATGAGAATTGTGGCTATGGACAAAGGTCTTGAGAATTCAAGTCAAAGGGGAGAATTGTTAGGTTTTGACTTGTATTCCTAAGCGAACCCGATGTGAACCGAACAAGACTCAACTGATGTGGAGCTTCTTGGAGACGTGGGATACGTTTGGAAGATGGAATGATGTAGTTTGAGGGAGGTTGAAGATCATGAAAAACTGAAGGAGTGGTTTGTTTCAACGTATGGATCGCGGTTTTCTGAGCGATGTAATTTAAGGTGACTTGTAACGGTCTAGGAAACGGGTGTACAACCGTGACCCGAATCGTAGTCAATCATAAGCATAGGTGAAACGGGAAATCTTTAGCGGAAAAGGAAGTAGTTTGTTTCTGGAAGTTCTTGTGCTTGAAGGAAAATGATTTACTCCCTACAAGAAGACTTGTCATAAAAGGAAATAGTATTTATATGGAATAAGTAAGTCTTGTACGTTTAGGATTAGGATTTCCTTTTATCTTAAACTCCCTGTAACTAGTATAAATAGTCATAATATTTATGTTATTAGATTTAAGGCTGTGGAGCAAAAAGAACACCATGTAAACATCAGAGAGTGTGAGTGAGATCCGGGGAGACCCAAGGGAATATCCGAGGAGGGATCCAAGGGAATATCGGTGGATCTAGTTAGAGATCCGTGGGTGATATTTAGGGGAGACCTAGGGGATATTGTGGGGTTCTTGGTGAGGATCTTGTGAGTGGAGTTTGAGTTAGGTGTGAGAGAGAATCCTGGAGTATATGGTTGTAACAATTTATCATATAGTGGAATTTTCTCTGTCGTCCTGACGGCCCGTGGTTTTTTACCCGTTTTAGGTTTTCCACGTATATCTTGTGTTGTGATTGTTTTATTCTCTCGTATCTATTTTTCTGCTTATTGACGTTATTATTTGCTATGAGTTATGGGCGTATATTAGGCACAGCGATTCCGCGTTCATCGGATTTATTATAATAGAGGATTATCCCCAACACTAATTACACATAGCAACAACTTTTCCAAAAACTAAAATATATTGACCTCCCATGTCTTTATTATTTGACCATTAACTTTAACAGTTGACCACAGCAAAATGATAAAAGACTAAAATCCTCTAATAGTTCTAATTTAATAATAATAACAACATAAATTGAAAAAAAAAAAAACTTTTTTTTTTTTTAGAAAAAAATAGAAAGATGTGTGGTGGAGATCAACAAAAGCATTAAAAAAGAGAAGTCGAGATCCAGAACCATCCCACGGGCAAGAGAACTTACTCAACTATGAAGGCTTCTGACCTTAACTCAATAACACTTCGGAAATATTGAACTTGATGGGAAAGATACCGAGAACAAGCAGCGTAGACCGAAACCTTAATTTTTTAAATGACAAGTAAAAAAAAATGTAAACATGTCCGTTGGAAAAATGCCTTAAAATTTTGTTTCTTACGAAACCTTAAAATAATAATAATAATAGTAACTGTCTCTTAAAAAACAATAATAATAATCGTGTAAGAATAAAATAATAATAATAATAATGAGATATTTATTAAATATTTATTTTTCAAAAAACTTAAAATAAAAAATAAAAACCTGATTTTTTTTTTTAATTGTTAATGGGTTTGTTGTTTGATTTATTTATTTATTATTATTTTAATATGAAGTTAAGCTTAATTAAATAAAAATAAGGGTAAAAGTGTACTTTAACCCTTTTTGTTAAAATTGACTATTAAATATTTGGTTAGAGCATCTCCAACAGTCCCCCTTATAGACTTTTTTATTTAAGGGTGTATGTTATTGTAAGGGACCATTAAGAGAGTATGTGCTCAAACAATACCCACTTAAATGGTCCATTTAATAATTTTTTATTATTATTTAAATGTTAGATATCGTGTTTAATAAATATTAGATATTGTTTGTCAATTATGATAAGTGGAGCCCACTTTAAAATAATTTTAAATAGTTGAAACCCATTTTAAGGGGTTCTAAAAACACCCTTTAATTAAGGGAGTGGACTACACTTGAACATGTACAATTAAGGTAGCCATCTAAGGACCTGTTGGAACTGCAAAAATTCACCCACTCCCTTAATTAATCTAAGAGATGTCTTCAAGAGAGGGTGTTGGAGATGCTCTTAAAAGAATTAAAGTGATGAGTTTTGAAAAACGAAGGGACTAAAGTGATGAATATTGTAAAAACATTTAAAATGGTGACAAATCGTGAAAATGATGCAAGTTGTGTGAAATTTGATATATATATATATATTGAGTAATGCTACATTGCCCAAATTTGGTGTCCAAATCTGGTGCCCAAATAATGTGGCAACAATGTAAACCATTCATTTAAATTGTATTAAATTTGCATGAGTTAATTGAATGGTTTACATTGTTGCCACATCATTTGGGCACCAGATTTGGACACCAAATTTAGACAATATAGCATTACTCATATATATTAGTCATTTCTTTCTCGGTTATAAATATTAGATATTATATTCACTTGCTTTGACCCAATCAACATTCGGTCAACATTCATTTATTGCCCTGATATAAATGCTTGAGTACGTACTCAGACGAAAACTATTATATATATATATATATAGGAGTAGGTGAGTAGCATTACTCTTGTGGCAAATATGGATGATGTGTCGAGGATGTGGTAGTATTACTCGTATTTTCCACTAATCAGTACCTATACCCTCTCCCCTTCTGAGTCCATTTTTAATGCTCACCCCCTTCAAGGGGGTAAGCATTACCCCCTCTCCAATAAATGACATGTGTCAAGAGATGGGATATTTTTGTCTAAACACATGACAAATTTTGGACAAAAATACCCCTCCCTTAACACATGTCAAGTGTTGGGGAGGGAGGTAATGCTCACCCCCCTTCAAGGGGGTGAGCAAAATTAATCTCTCCCCCTCTTATAGTATATTTTCATTTTGTATATATAAAGCTGTTCCTCGTCTCTCTCTTCTCACGCCTCACAGCTTCTCTTGTCGGCTTGACTAGGTATGTAACTATGTATGTGTATATATCTCTCTCTTCTCTCTCTCACTCACACACGTGCAGGTCATGCTTATATATTTCTCTCTTCTCTTCTCTCTCTCACTCACACACGTGCAGGTCATGCTTTCTCTGAGTATTGGAAATTTGGAATTGTTTCTCAAATGCATGCAGTTCTGTCAAAATGACAACCCCATACATGTTGCTGTTTTTTATTATCGTATATATTATTGATGCTTTTTTGTGCCTTGTGTGTATATATATATATATATATGTGATCTTGTTTGTGTATGTCAAATAGAAATACATACTGGGTTGAATAATCAATTTATAATGAACTGATCATAGACCATGATAGTACGTAGTGAAGCTGATCAGGCATAGATGGAAGTTTTGAGAGTAGATGATGATGAATTTTTTTTTTTTTTTTTTTTTGGGACAAAATTATAGATGATGATGATGATGATGATGATGATAGGGACGTGAGCTTGCATGGAGAAGACAAATCATGTTAGTTGACTGTTGACTCCTAATGTAATTAAATTACTTTAATTGCCTTCTTAATTCTTATCATCATTTTCACATTTTCTCACTTTAATTACCTTTTTAAGACGATCCATATATATAGCTTAATTAAGAATTAATCTTAATTTTAGTAAATATTCTTTCTAAATAATTTCTACAAAAATGGTTTGCATGGCAGAATTACCATATTCTTGCGCTGTAAAATTAAAGTGTTTTCATTTTTATTTTATTTTATTTTTGTTTTCTTTAGTAATTTGTTTCTTCTTTTTTTGAAGCACTTCCCAAGAGCTAAATTTCTGGTTTATTAATTAGGCTTTCTTTTAAGAGAGTTTCTTTTGACAATCCAATTTTTTCTTTTTACACTTTTTTTCTAAAAACACTCCATCCTCAAAATTTAAATTTTAAACAATTCTAAAGACACTTCATTTTATTACAAAATTATCCATTTTATCTTTTTGAATTAAATTATTAAAAAAGGAAATTATCTCTTTTAAATCATTGTATTAATTATTACATATTAAATACTCTCTCATAATTTTTTAATTACCATATTAAACTCTCTCTCCTCTATTACATATCTCTAATTTCCTATCTCCATTCTTTCTCAAGCAAAACTAACAGTTAAGAAAAAAAAAAAAAAAAACTTACTAATAAACTTGATTTTTAGGAACTATATGTATGTATATATTAAATAAATGAAAAAAATAAATAAATAAAAACTCAAAAAATAAGTTTTTTTTTTTTTTTTTTTTTTTTTTTTAAATCGAAATATGAAAATGTTTTTTGTTACTCTTGTAGGTATATGATTGCCTAGAGAACTTTAATTCTTTCATTAGTTTTAAAAATTTGAGTTTAATCGAATGTAGTTGAAACAATTCAAGCTTTCATATATCTTTTTTTTTTTTAATTGAATTTTTAATTTATATATATATATATATTACTGTTAGTAAAAAACTAAAATATTCATAAGTTTTTTTTTTCTTTAACTATTAATCAGATATTGATCAGAAAGCATGAAAATATGATTTTTATTTATTTATTTTTTTTTGAAAAAATGGAGAGAGATAAAGTAGGAAAGAGTGTTTAATATGGTAATAACAAATATATGAGAAAGAGTTTAATACGTAATATTAAATATAATGATTTAGGAGAGAGAATATATGTTTTTAGTAATTTAATTAGTTTGGAATGTCTTTAATTTTTTTTTTTTGTCCTTTTAGTAATTTTAATTTAGGTTAGAATTGTCATTAATAAAAAAAATTAAATTGGACTGTAAATAGATAATTTGTGGATTGTAAGGAGAAGCTCTCTTCTTTTAATTATAAACAAGAGTAATGAATTACAAATATGATTTTCGAAATATGCTCACAACTAGAGGTGTAAAATGAGCCATACAACTTAGCCCCAGCACGCTATATGAAGTGGGTTGTGCTTTGGCATGGCCAAACAATTCTCGGATTGGATCGTCCATGTTTATACAAAATCGTATTGTGTCAGGCCTTGCTTGGACTTACTCGATCCAATTTACATGGCTACCCACAACAAAAGAATTTACTCCTTTAATTTTTTTACATATAAATGAGATGTTTATCTTTTTCTACAAAAAATTTGACATTTGAATAATATGAATTAAATTAGGATAATGAATTAATGATATCGTACAATTTTTATCCTAATTCCTAAATTTTCTCTTTAATTAACCTTCCTTAAGTGAGTCAAACAGCAGATTTTTATGCTTTGTATTCCAGCTGTATCAATTAACCAATTCAAACCTAATTTGTCAATTGATCTTGTTTGTGAAGCTGCTGCTCATTTGGGATTTACTCAAAAGCGCTTTGTAAATAGTCAAAAAACACTTGTTATTAAACCGTTAAAAGTGATTATTTAAATAAAAAGTACTTATGTCACAGAAAAAGAAACAATCCCTTAAATTAAAAATGTAGTTTGTACAAATGCAATCTCAAAAATCCACTTAATTTTCATCTGTGTCCTTGTATTTGACAAATCTATTGGAGTTTTGCAGTGACTAGGCAACAACAATGGTGACTAATGGCAGCAACAACAACATCAAGAAGAGAGGATGTCCATTAACCAAACAAGATTTCTTGCCAGAGGAGTCATTCCAGAGCTGGGGAAACTATGCCAAGGCCCTCTCCAGCACGAAAACCCGGCTCAAAGATCGCCTCTTTGCACGCTCCGATGACAATCTTGAGTTGCACACAATGCGTGCACGTAGCGAGCATGAGATGAAGAAGACCCTAAATTGGTTTGATCTTATTTGGTTTGGAATTGGGGCCGTAATGGGTGCCGGAATCTTTGTTCTCACCGGAGAAGCCGCCCGGAACGATGCAGGCCCAGCCGTGGTAATTTCGTATCTAATTTCAGGTACATCTGCATTGCTATCAGTGTTGTGTTACACAGAGTTTTCAGTGGAGTTACCGGTGGCTGGTGGCTCATTTGCATATCTTAGAGTGGAGCTAGGTGATTTTATAGCTTATATTGCAGCTGGTAACATTCTTTTTGAGTATGTAGTGGCTGGTGCAAGTGTGGCTAGGTCTTGGACTTCTTATTTTGCTACCTTATGCAACCATGATCCCAACGATTTTCGGATAAATATATCGTCCTTTCCTGCACAATACGGCCATTTAGACCCAATTGCTGTTGCAGTTTCGATTGCTATTTGCATCGGTGCTTGCATAAGTATGAAGGGTTCATCAAGATTCAATTCTGTTGCCACCATAATCCATCTTGTGATCTTGCTTTTCATCCTTGTCACGGGGCTTACCAAGGCCAATCCTGCCAATTACGAGAGCTTCGCTCCCAACGGGATTCGCGGAATTCTGAAAGCTTCGGCTGTGCTGTTCTTTGCTTATGTAGGGTTTGATGGGGTGGCAACTTTGGGTGAGGAGATCAAAAACCCTGGAAGAGATATCCCAATTGGACTAATTGGTTCTATGTTGATTACAATCACAATCTACTGTATTCTATCAGGAACATTGTGTTTGATGCAGCCTTACTCTGAAATCGATGTTGATGCACCATTCACCAAGGCATTTCAAGCTGCTGGCATGAATTGGGCAAAATTCATAGTTGCATTGGGTGCATTGAAGGGCATGACTACAGTCTTGCTGGCTAACATCATAGGCCAGGCTCGCTATTTCACCCACATCGGTCGAACCCACATGGCTCCGCCTATTCTTGCAGCCATCAATGAGAGAACAGGGACCCCAATGAACGCCACTGTTATAATGACCATAGCAAACGCCGTTGTAGCATTCTTCACCAGCCTAGATGTTCTCTCTAACCTACTTTCAATATCAACCTTGTTTATCTTTTCACTCGTTGCTCTTGCACTTCTAGTAAGGAGATACTATGTCACCGGCGAGACTTCCAATTCGGACCGGAACAAGCTCATTGGTTTTTTGGCAGTGATCATCGGATCCTCCATAGCTACTGCGGTTTACTGGGCGGTTGTTGAAGGAAACGGGTGGATTGGATATGTAGTTACAGTTTCGATTTGGTTCTTGGCTACACTAGGGCTACAACTTAGTGTGAAGCAAGCAAGGAAGCCTAAAATGTGGGGAGTACCATTACTTCCATGGTTGCCATCAGCTTGCATTGCTGCTAATGTTTTCATCATGGGTTCGATTGACAAGCCCTCGTTTGTCAGATTTATTTTGTGGACACTTGTGCTGCTCTTATACTACTTGTTTGTCCCGCTTCATGCTTCGTATGATGCAGCTAGAGAGACCGAAAGAACAGCAAATGCTTCGAACATTGAGGCAGGCGTTGCTCAATAACGCAATTTGCTATAAGTTTGAATGTCCGTAATTAAAGTTATATGTCCTGTATCTTTTCTATTTATGTTTTTTAATTAGATGATTGTAACCTGGAGATCATTCAGACATTTTCTTTCTGGGTAATTATAATAGTAGACAAGAAATTCTTCACTATTTCTCTGCCCCAACACTAAATCAAAGGGAAGTTTTCATTCTAGAGAGAATATAAAAACCCTACATAATTTACTGCCGATGTTCAAGAGGTTAAAGCTCCATCTAAATACAACAAATGAATCCACACCCTCACAAGCAAATAGAATAAAACGAAAATGACACGAATAAGTATAACATTATCATTGATGTTATGATGTACAATAATAACTGTGTAAAACCAACCCTTTTGTACAGAACACTGCACACCACAATATTTCTATCTAAAAAAATATATATATAAATCAACATGGCAATAACACCCAAATTGGCAAGATAAAAATAAATATAGCCGAACAAAAATTGGGATGAGGAGAGAGGATGCCATCCATCAAAACTAAACTTTACTTTTCTTAACCTAAGTTATGTTTCTATTTTGAGGCGAGAATTTAAGGATATACTATTGAATCGCTGAGCAAGGCCTCGAATCACAAGGACTATAACATCACGCTGATGCCGGGAGTGGACCATCAAGTCATTCTCACTGTCCACTACAATCCTGAACTGACGTTGGTCATTTCGAAATAGCTCCACCTGTCAAATCGCAATCATGGTCATGGAACTTAATGAGTTTACGAACATTAATATAAAATTTTAAAAGAGTGTTCAAAGATGTCAATATCCCATACAGATTCCCTCTGCGTATTATGCTTATCTCAATTGTTGTTTTTCATACTATCTACGGCCAAATCATTCTAGACACACTGAACCACAGCTGTGCTGCGACTGAAGTGATGCCTTTTAGCTTGATTCCCATTTTGGTCAGACTTCTATATAATTCTTTTAACAGATCAAATTAGGGAATATCATTCCTTCAATGAAACAAGATTTGGCCTATATCTGATCTCACAAATCATAGCATTATTCACCAAATATGGCTAAAGCCACACTTAATTATGTTTCGTTTTGATATGTCTTTGTTCCTTTTCTTTTTTCTTTTCACTTTGCTTCTGTGTGGCGGTTGTTGGTAAGGGACAACCAAATTTTACAAAATAACTAACAGGAGAGATTTTTTAAATTTAACAAAAAATCTAGGATGTGGGGATCCGTACCTTAAATAGAGACGGTGATGGGGGTTAAGACCCCTGCCCCTCCCTTATTTCCATCCCTAATTTATGTGTAAACAAGGCTTTCAAGTGTTATGAAGCCATGTTGTCAACATGAGGTGCTTGATGCATCCCTAATCTATGTCATAAACAGGGTTTTCAAATGTTATGGGGCCATGTCGTCAACAGGGCTTGCACAATGAATTCCCCTGACATAGCAGCAATGCCTATAGACATCATTATCAAGAGTATCTTAACATGATGCCTACACCAATGAAATTTAGTTAACTGGTCAAACCTTAAAGAATAAAGTTGTTACACAGGGAATGGTAACAACAACGAGGGCAATAAAAGGCATCTAACAATATATGAAAAGACTAGACAGACAGCTGGTTTACTACTATTATAATCTTTCGTTATCTACAATATTAATATATCTGTGTCTTTTTTATTAAGAAACGAAAAAGAAATTATGCCAATGGAGAAAAAAATATACATATATGTGAACAAGATGACCCAAAAATAACAAAAACATAAATTTAAAATATATTTTGTGTTTCCCAAAAAAATGGAAAAGGGTCTTATTTGAACAGTTTTTACATATAGGCAATTAGGCACTAACTAATCCAAAATAAGCTCATTTACCTCTAGATTTGGTTGCAAGTTCAATCCACTGGCATTGAGACTGCGAACTCTGTGACCTCTGAGATCCAACCTCTAGGATGATAAGAAGCACTCATAAGAACAAAAAGAAAGTATAGCAAACACAAACCTCATATTTAACAAAATTGAATATTTATAACAATAAACAAAACTAAAATACAGTATCAAAAATTATCATATATCTTCATTCTTCAGCATGGACAAGACTGAGAAACACAAGGAAATGAGGGGCATAGAGAAACAGTGTAATCCATAAATACCAGGGGATCTCAAGTGGCTTTTTCCCCAACGCATGCAAACAAAAAGTATCAAAAGATAAAGGGAGTCAAGTTCACAATCAACTGAAAGAATTATGGCATTTACAGAATAGAAGATAACGTGGAACATGATATACGAGTTGGCATGCCCACAAATTAGATTTAAACCAACATTTAAACAAAGGACATCTTGAAATTACAGTTATTCTCCGTTTTGTTTTCCTTGACATCTCTAAGACACCTTACTTAGGCACACGCGGGCGTGCGTGCTACACGGGTGTGTTGGGGTGTTTCCACTTGGTCATCCATAAACCAATTTAAGTATTATAGTGACATCACAATACACCCTAATGACTATCTGGTTTCTGGAAAAGAAAAACAAAATCACAAAATACCATTCCAGGACTTTTAAGGTGATGTCATTGTATTAAAGGCAGAAAAATGAGGACAAAAAAAAAATCTAATCTCATGAAGATACTAACTAGTCCAGAGTCCAGACTGTCTTTCTGCATACTCAATCTAAAGCACCATTACTATGAATTTACATATAAACAAGTAAGATTATATACAATTCACTTAAGACTATAAGTTTGGTTAATCAATGCCCAAACCCACCACAGTGTGTCGTAAATAAAACCATAAACCACGGTAAACTACATCACTCATGTAAAGCAATTCCGCTTTGTATCCACTAAAGCTGTTTCAAGAAAATATAAGAAACTAAAGAGTAGTAACAAAGTCATAAACGGAACTTAAGAGTCGAAGTCATAACCTAGGAAGATATAGCCCAGATATAGCTCGTTATATGTTAATGGCCTCATAATATTAAAAGGCTCAAATACTATGCAACCATGTACAAACCTGTCAAACCATGCTTAAGGCAAATGTTTTATTCTACATGCACAGTGAAAAAATACACTAAAACCACATGATAAAAGGATTACACTTTACAGATATGATGTCAACTGAATTATTGCCGAAAACAATGTAAGATTCAGTTATATAAGTATGTTTTACAAACATCTCTTCTTTATAAACAATAATTAGGAGGCGACTGTCGAGAGTTTCTTTCTTCATTTTGTGAGGACTTTTTGGAAAGGCTCGTCTTTTGGTTTTGTGTATTCTTTTGCTGTTGACCTAGGCAATTTTCGTAAGCTATGGCGGGCTATCATCGTCTTCTTTTTACATGCTTTTTTATCCAATGAAGATTTCTTGTTTTTGTTTAAAATGAAAAAATTGTCTTACAAACATTTCACTGGAAAGTGGAATACTGATTTCCAAAGAGATAAATTCCAATTGAAGTTATTGAATACCAATATACCATCATATAAATTTCAAAACGTTGCAAACTTAGTGCTTACCAAATCATCTCCAGCTTTGATCTCCACCTGTGGAAGAACAATGAACCGAGAATCCCTGCTTTCCGGTGTCCCTGTTCTCCTCCGTCCAGATAAATTTGAACTCCTATCCAGAGATGATGATAAGGACCCAGTTCTCAACCCACTAGAAATAGAAGGTGACCGAGCCAATGGAGAAGAAACCTTGGAAATTGTATTCTTATTCACACTGCTAGTGCTACTGTCCAATGATGTAGAAGAAACCCTTCTTGAAGAAGAGGAAACTGACAATGCCGGCTTAAGTGAAGCTTTCTTGACAGTATCTTGCTTAGAGACATCAGACCCAGTTGATTTGTTCAGACTCCGGCTCAATGGTGACTGGAACTGACTTCCTAGTCTCTGAACACTTGCTCTTGTGCTTGTGGGTTTAGTAACAACTGAAGGCAATGAAATTCTTCTAAGTTCAGGGAGCGACCGCCTAAGTGGTTCTGAAGGCGAAGGAGTGGCCTTTTTCCCCGCAGTTGAACTAACAGTGGTCGTTCGCTTCACTGTAGAGGCCGATGATGACTTCTCAGGCAATCCAATGTCAGGATTCGAAGAAATTAGAAGAGCGAAGATGTAGATTTGGGAATTAGGGGTTCGATGGATTTGGAAATCAGGGATCACTATGAAGTTAATTAGCTCTTTCAAACATACAAAGAGACATTCCTTCCATTTCCACACTTTGTATTTCCCGGAGGCAAAACGCCAACGTTTTGAGTCTGGAGGTTTAGAAGGTGTCGAAACGATGCCCGTTGAGTGTCTTCGAGAGAAACGATGCCATTTCAGTCTTGGTTAGAGTCCAAGTTAACGGAGCCGTTAGTCTTTTGTCTAGTTCCGTGCTGATGTCACTTCTGTAACAAACTATTTAGTGATGTCAATTGTATGGGTCGGGGACGGTTTTCCATTACCATCCTCAATTCCAATTTATATGAGAAATATCATCTTTAATAAATACCCACCTTAAAATAAATAGTGTGATTACAGTAATTCCCCATTAGGGGATCAGATCTTGCCTTATACCATCCCATACTATTAATATGTTAACTTCAGTAAATCAGCCTTGTGCACCAGCAAATCTGTGCCTCATGCTACTGGGATCCGGCTTGCTGATATTCTGGGAGTCAATCTTGTCAAATGCCATGAGAAGTACCTCGGTCTTCCAAGTTTTGCGGGTAAAAGTAAGAGGCAGCTCTTCGATAATCTGAGAGATAGGATTTGGAGTAAACTTAATGGTTGGAAACATAAGCTTTTTTCTGCAGCTGGTAAAGAAGTCCTTATTAAGGCTATCATCCAAGCTATCCCCTCATACACCATGAACCTCTTCCGCCTTCCTAATTGTTTTATTTCTGATGTTCATAGGATGTGCTCTCGTTTTTGGTGGGGTAGCTCTGACGGTGTCAAGAAGCTTCACTGGGGCTCCTGGGCGAGATTGTGTGTTGGCAAGAACAAAGGTGGGCTCGGTTTTAGAGATATCTCTCTCTTCAATCAAGCAATGTTGGCGTCTTATTCAAAGGCCTGATTCGCTGGTTGCCAGGGTGGTTAAAGGTCGATATTTTCCTACTACGGATCTCCTTCATGCGGAAAGTTGTGCTTCTGGTTCCTTTGTTTGGCGTAGTTTTCTCTGGGGACGTGATCTTCTTGTGTCAGGCTCCAGATGGCGGATTGGTGTTCGGTCTTCGATCTCAATCTATGGTGACCAATGGGTCCCCCGACCGCACTCCTTTAGGATCCATTCTCCTCCTATTCTTGGCTTGGACTCCACGGTTAATGCTCTTATTACCCCCTCGGGCTGTTGGAATGTTCCCTTAATTCGGTCCTCTTTCCCTATTGAAGAGGTTGAAGCTATTTTAAGTATTCCCATCATCGCAAGGACTGATGATTCTCTCATTTGGCATTATGAAAAGGATGGTAAGTATACGGTTCGGAGTGGTTATAAACTTGGTCAGTCTCTCCAATGTCTTGACCGACCTTCTGGTTCTGCTGATCCCAATTGGTGGAAAGCAATTTGGAAACTCCATGTTCCTCCGAAAGTTAAGTCCTTTATCTGGAAGGCTTGCAAGAACTGGCTGCCTACTGTGGTTAATCTCGCTGGGCGTGGTGTCCCTGCTGATATCATCTGCCCTGTTTGTTCTAAACGACCGGAGACGACAACCCATGCCTTATGGAGCTGTGACCGACTGAAAAATATTCGGTCTGGTTGTGGTTTTATTGCCAATACTAAATGGGGTGATGCAGTGCATTTCAAAGACATCTTCCTCTTCTATATTCATGCTCTTGACTTGGAGAATATGGACCTTTTGTGCATTGTGTGGTGGAGAATTTGGTATTGGAGAAACCAACTGGTCCACTCCTGTTCTTCGACTGATTTAGGTGATGTAATGGCGTGGGCTTCTAACTTTCTGGATGAGTTTAAATGTGCTACCCTGCCTTCGAATTCTTCTTCTTCCACTTCTCCTTCTACCAATCAGATTAGGAATTGGTCTGTGCCTTCTCCTGGTTTCTATAAGGTTAATTCGGATGCTGCAATTCTGGTGGAGAATCAGCTGGTTGGGGTTGGCTTAATTGTTCGAAACTCGCTGGGTGTGGTCTCTGTTTCCTCTGCGCAAAGGTTCACTGCGTGCTTCTCTCCTTCGGTGGCTGAGGCTGCTGCCATTCTGAGAGGGTTGCAGCTGGTGGTCGACTATAATCTCCTTCATGCTGTGTTGGAGAGCGATGCTAAATGGGTTGTGGATCTTCTCAACTCTGGTTGTGATTCCCGGGCTGATTTTGGTTCTATTTTTGATGATATTCTTGCTATTTCTAGACAATTTAATATTCTCATTTCTTTTGTTCCTAGAGATGCCAATAAGGCTGCTCATACCTTGGCTAAATATGCCTTGAGGTCTGTTGGCAATTGTTTCTGGACTGATGTCCTCCCTTGTTGTTTGGAGTCTGTTGTTTTGGCAGATTCCATTTCTTTGGCTTTTGCCTAATATATTGCTCCCCTTTCAAAAAAAAAAAAAAAAAATCATATCAAAATAATACAAGGGATCAAGAGTATCATTATGACAAAAAAATAAAATAAAAAATAATAATAACTATCACGAGGACAAGAAATTAACAATTAAAATTATCATGTATTCAGTTTAAATTCTAATTTTTATTTCTTATCATAAATAAGTACAAATGATTCGATAAATACAAAAATTTCCCAAATTATCTCCTCTATAAAATATCTTATATATTGATACGTGCCCGGTTGTTCTTATTGAAAAGGGGGAATTACAATTTGATCCTTATCTTTTAAGGAAACCTCATTTTTTTATCTCAATTTTCAATTTTCAATTCTTATTAATTTTATTTGACCTCCACCATCTCAAAGATGGATGGTGGAGATCCATTAAAAAAGATTTTTATTTATTTTTTATTTTTTAGTTTTTCAAATTTATTTGTAAGGGTAAAACCATCTTTTTCACATTCCTGTTAGTTTGGCTGGCAATTTTTTGGTCAAATAGACCAATTTGATGTATTTTCAAAAAGATGAGGATTAAAAACCCCAATACACCTAAGTGGGGTAAAAAAGTGAGGTTTCCTTAAAAGATAAGGACCAAACTGTAATTCCCCCTATTGAAAATGAAACATTTTTCCTCAGTACAGTTTGGTTCTCTACTATATATATATATATATATTTGACCTTTTGTTATGATTTTCAATTGTACTATATATATTAATAATGCCCTCTTTTAGGGGTTTATTTGTAAATCTATCCTAAAATCAAAATCAATTGCAAAACTACCCTTAAATAACTTGATTACCCTTAAGTAAAACCAAACCAATTTCACTCTGTTGCCCTAAACACCTCGTGCCCACCCATCCCGAATCTCACCTAATCCTGAAAGTTACAACATAGTCGTCGACTTCGCCGCGGTTTCCAACCACCTTCGTCGCCATCTCTTCAACTACCAAAAACAACATCTCTGTCACTGCACGTTCATCGCAACAGCAACGTCTTTGTCGGCTAATTGCTCAAAAGCCACCTAGTGAGCACGCCGTCAGGGTCATTCTTCGTCGCTATCCATCTTCATTCGATAGCTTACTCGTTTTGATGTAGCGATACACCGCCAATTGGGTGCCATTGTATATGTAAATTTCATCAAAATAAGGATTATGAGGTTGAAAAAATCACTTTAAAATGTAATATTTACCTTCAAACTACTTTTTATAATCTTTTCCAATGTATTTTAAACATAACAAATTGGAAAAGAAAAGTGCAGGAAACAAAGTGGAGTAGAGTAGGAAAAGGGTTGGATAGTGTTTAGTTTATTTGTTTGGTAAATGGTTGGTAAAAGTAATAAATAAGGTTAATAAATATGGTGGGCGATGAGTGAGGGTATTTAGGGAAAAACAAGATAGTTTTGCAATTGATTTTGATATTAGGGTAGATTTGCAATTAGCTCCCTACAATAGGGCATTTTTGCTAAAAACCCTAATTTTGTTTTATAACAGGTATGGGGATTATTTGGGGAGGGGACTTAAAATCTTGTCACCATCCTGAAATTAAATCGGGTATTAAAAAAATACCGACCCCAGTGCTTTTTCTTCTAATCACTAGAAATGAATTTCAAGTTTTCAAAGAAGCACTAACAATTGGTTTGGTCAGACTTGAACTTTATTCAGATCCACTTTTAGGGTTTATTTTCTTTCTGATACTAGAACTAGTTGGTGTTGAGACCCTTGACGTTGCAGCAGCGTTAGGCTTCCAATATTTTGTAACCTTTTTCGCATTCTCAACCGAACTTGCCGAAGACTTCTTCTCTGAATTTTGGGATTTTTTTCCGCAGGATCTCCATTCAATTCCACAACTAAGTCCTCCATTTTAGGACTTGAGGTAGTATATCAATAGCACAAACCTTTATCTAAAACCATAAGAAAATGATAATCAACAAATTGGAGTGAATCATTGTTCGTACATTGTCAGTCTTTCAATAAAACGTGCCATAAATCAAGAGATATAATCAAACATAGGACCTTAAGAAACAAAAGGCTCCATTTCGTTGACTTGAACAAAACGTTTGATAACTAAGCATACCCAATAAAAAGGAAATGTAAATTTTCTTCTTTACATTTTGTTGCCGACAATATGAGAGAAAAAAATAGATATATGATTAGCATTTGCATAATTTGCATTACAAGCTTTTGTTTAAGTTCAAATGTCATTTTCACTCTTTAACAACCCAAACTATAAAATAATAAATCTTGTATCTAAATGTTGATTTATCCTTCTTTTCTCAACAAACAAGCACAAGTGCAACCAAAACCTAACAAAGCCGTCAAACAAAATAAAATTAATAAATAAATAAATAAAACTACTTAGAGCATATCCAAGAAATCACTTAATCAAGCCCCTTAGCTTAATTAAGATCGAGAGGAGCTATAATTTTAATAGCTCCAAGAGATTCATTAATGACTCCCTTAATTAGAATCTAGTGGAGCTCCAAGAGATCCATCAAAATTTACACTAATCTTTGAATAGTTGTTGTCATTCATTATTGTTATTTTACTAATTTTTAAGTTAATACAATTATGAAGATATAAACTTCTAGAGTTCCCTGAAATTTATTTATCTAGTAGAGAAATAATGTTGTCTTTAAACTCTACTCTTTTCATTGATTTTGTAAATGTTGGTTTGAATGTGTCGGTGAGGAATGACCATTTTTATTAACTTTAACTCACTATGTTGACAAGCTCTTCAGTTAAGATTTGACGTTGGAGAAGAACATGTAGGGATATCCATATCTGACATAGCCTTGAATTGTGTGTTATATTTCGGGTATGTCATAACCTTTTACCCAATGCAACAAATTTATTCAAGGGAAAATTGCAATAAAATACCCCAATATTTGATGAAAGTGCAATAAGATCGCAGTTTTGCTAAATTTACAGGAAAGTACATTTGATCAACCGTTATTTATCTTTATTTCCTTTTTTAAGTACAATATAATGCAATAAAATTCAAAAAAGTCATTATTTTCTCTATTTGCTACTAGCAAATTACCAAATAAAAATATATTATAGTAACCGTGATCGGGTGTGTGTTTGGCGAGGGTTGTTTGCTTTTATTGTGATTATTTTGTTTTTCCTTCGGATTTGCTTTTAGATTTGGTATTTGTTTCCTCTCTTGATAGGATTTAGATTTGATACTTTTAATACCTTTCTTTTGTAATTGTTCGAAGCGACAAGACAAAGTTTTTATATCTGTTCAAAATTTACATGAAACGGATCTTTCACTAGTTTTTGTCATTCATTATTGTTACTCTGCTAATTTTCAAATTAATACAATTATGAAGATACAGACTTCTAGAGTTCCCTAAAATTTATTTATCTAGTGAAGAAATGCTATTGTCTTTTAACTATTTTGTTTCCATTAATTTTGTAAATGTTGGTTTGAATGTATGAGTAAGGAATGACCATTTTCATTAACTCTAACTCACTATGGTTTTTTTTATTTTTTTATTTTTTTTTTAGATGAGGTTTCTTACTAAAGCATGCTTGTTTGCCAAGCTAAAGAAGAAACAATCTCTTTAGTTAGGATTTAACGTTGGAGAAGAACATGTAGGGATCTCCATATCTAACCCAGTCTTGAATTGTGTGTTGGATTTCATGTATACCTTAACCTTTTATAAAATGCAACTAATTTGTTTAAGGGAAAATTGCAATAAAGTGTCTCAATATTTGATGAAAATGCAACAAGACCGTAGTTATGCTAAAATTCTAGGAAAATATATTTGACTAACCATTATTTATCTTTATTTCATTTTTAAGTAACTGCTGTAAGTTAACAATGCATGTTTGATAAACTATTGACACTATATTTTGCCTCGCAATTATACTACTAAAAGGCATTGTCTTAAAAGTTTAAAAAAAATTAGCTCTTTTTATTTTTTGGTTTCACAAACCCTAGTAGCCATACTCTTGTGATATTAAGGCTTGTTTATAATCTTAATTTTGATCAAACTATTTAGGATTTAACATAGGTGATGTCAAACACCGCAATAGGAAAATGAAAGAGTGATTAGAAATTTCACTTGATTTCTGTTTATATCCTTACTTCATGGTCATTAATATATGGATTTTAGAGGTCAAAAGATACCAGCTTGGAAGTTGGATTGGAAGTTGAGTTGTGGTTATATTTATTATTTAGATAGTCCATTATAGGTTTTAATGCTTAATATTTAACTTTTTGTTTAACTATTTAATATTTAAGCTTTTGTATTAGGTGAATGAAGTGCTAAAATCTACTAGTGAGTTGATGTCAGTTTCAGAATTTGTGCGTTTGGATTTCACATTCATCAACGAGTATAAATTAATAAACGTAAGATTTTTTTCTTCTTCAATTGGAGTTGTGATATTACTATTTAATTTGTGGTATGCTTATTTGTGATATTTCAATTTAATTTGTTGCATGGTGGGTTTAAAAAAAAAATTGAATGACCTAAGGTTTATTCGAGAGTTAATGCGACTGCTTATGTAAAAGAAAAAACAAAGTTGGATAAGCTTCTACAAGAGTAATATTTATGGTAATTGTTTTTGAATCTTAATTTTTTGTTTTAAGCAGTTTTAATTTTTGTTTTAATTTTTGTTTTATTTATTTATATTGTAGAGGTATCTTAAAGAAATGAATGATACCGTAAATAAGGTAGTGAATCAAGGTATAATGTTTTTTTATACTTTTTTTTAATGGAAAACATATTAAAAGAAACAAACAAACTTACTAATCTTGAAGGTCTTCCAGCACTAACTTCTCCACATATTATGGGTAGCTTTCAAGTCAAAAAGTTGGTTATGGAGAAAAGCGACGAGACAAAGTTTCTATATCCATTCAAAATTTATATTATAACAGATTTTTGACTAGTTGTTACCATTCATTATTGTTACTCTACTAATTTTTAAATTAATACAATTATGAAGATACAAACTTCTATAGTTCCCTGAAATTTTTTATCTAGTGGAAAAATGTTGTTGTCTTCTAACTTATCTCTTTCCATTGATTTTGTAAATGTTGGTTTGAATGTATGAGTGAGGAATGACCATTTTTATTAACTCTAACTCACTATGGTATTTTCTGTATATGAGGTTTGTTACCAAAGCATGCCCTTTTGCCAAGCTAAAAAAGAAACAAGCTCATCAGTTAGGATTTGACGTTGGAAAAGAATATGTAGGGATCTCCATATCTGACCCAGCCTTGAATTGTGCGTTGGATTTCGGGTATGTTTAACCTTTTATTCATTGTAACTAATTTATTTAATGGAAAATTACAATAAAGTATCCCTATACTTGATGAAAGTGCAACAAGATCATAGTTTTGCTAAAATTTCATGAAAGTACATTTGACTAACCGTTATTTATCTTTATTTCCTTTTTTAAGTACCTGCTGTAAGTTAATAATGCATGTCTAACGTAACTATTGTAATCTATATTTTGCCTAGCGATTTACTACTAAAAGGCATTGTCTTAAAAATGTAAAAAAAATTAGCTCTTTTTATTTTTTGGTTTCACAAACCCTAGCAGCCATACTCTTGTGATGTTAAAGCTTGTTTATAGTCTTAACTTTAATCAAACTATTTAGGATTTGACACAGGTAATGCCAAACACTGCAATAGGAAAATGAAAGAGTGATTAGAAATTTCACTTGATTTCTGTTTATATCCTTGCTTCATGGGCATTATTATAATTAAGTACATGAAGCCTTTGAATCTTTTTGATTATGAGAAAAAAATAACAAGAATATGAAGATTTGTTGTGATCGTCTCCGTATGATGAGTGTCGACGCTGGAGAATCGTTTACTGGTCTAGCTGAGACAAATTTCAACATGATGAAATCACATCCTTTTTAGGTTGTCAACATGTTTTGGTGCCAAAAACCTAGTCAGCTGGCCAAGTATTTAGAGAATGTGATTCAGAAAAGGAAGATTGGTGATTTGCTGGTTGGCTACTCAGTCATGGCAAAACATGAGCATGAAGATGAACCATAGAGCTATGGTTTTCAATTGGTTTAACGCTACCCATGAATCAGTCTCTATAGTAGATTTCCTTTTACCATTGTCAGTGAAAGGAAATCTAGTGATAATGCTAACCAGATATTGAAGGTGCCCAATTCAAAGGATCATGGGAGGGTGGTTAACAAATTTGCTGCATCGGTTTTCACCCAGCGCTAGTTGGACATCCTAAATGCAGGGGAACTCTACTCGATCGAGAATGGTAGCCTCCAAGACTACTTTGAATCTGTCAGAGAGTTTTGGAATGAACACCACGGTGGGGGGAATTAGTGGGTTACCATTTTAATCCATAGGTAAATGGTTTTGTCACTTAAGACTTTGTTATGATATTATATCTCTATCCTGGGTTACCATTTTAATTCATAAGTAAATGGATTTGTCACTTAAGACTTTATTATCAAAATATATATTTATATATATATGGATTTTGGTCAAAAGATATCAGTTTGGAAGTTGGATTGGAAGTTGAGTTATTGTTATATTTATTATTTAAATAGTCCATTATTAGTTTTAATGTTTAATAATTAACTTTTTGTTTGACTATTTAACATTTAAGATTTTGTATTAGGTGAATGAAATGCTAAAATCTACTAAGGTGTTGATGTCAGTTTCAGAATTGGTGTATTTAGATTTCACGTTCATCAACGAGTACAAATCAATAAATGTAAGAATATTTTTTTCTTCAACTCGAATTGTGATATTACTATTTAATTTGTGGTATGCTTATTTGTGATATTTCAATTTAATTTATTGCTTGCTTATTCCCCGGTGGGTTTTAAAAACAAAATTAAATGGTTAAAGGTTTATTCGAGAGTTGATGCAGCTGCTTATGTAAAAGCAAAAGCAGAGTTGGATAAACTTGTACAAGAGTAATATTTATAGTAATTGTTTTTGAATCTTAATTTTTTGTTTTAAGCGGTTTTAATTTTTTGTTTTATTTATTTATTTATATAACAGAGGTATTTTAAAGAAATGAATGAGACCATAAATAAGGCATTGAATCAATGTGTAATGTTTTTTTTTTTTTTTTTTTAATATACTTTTTTTTATATGGAAAATATAATAAAAGAAACAAACAAACTAACTAATCTTGAAGGTCTTCCAGCACGAGCTTCTCTACATATTGTGGGTATCTTTCAAGTAAAAAAGTTGATCGACAAAGTTTCTATATCCGTTCAAAATTTACATTGTAACAAAATTTACATTGTAACAAAATTTACATTGTAACAAATCTTTGACCAGTTGTTATCATTTATTATCATTACTCTACTAATTTTCAAATTAATACAATTATGAAGATACAAACTTCTATCGTTCCTTGAAATTTATTTATCTAGTAGAGAAATACTATTGTCTTCTAACTCTTCTCTTTCCATTGATTTTGTAAATGTTGGTTTGAATGTATGAGTGAGGAATGACCTTTTTTTTATTAACTTTAACTCACTATGGTTTTATTTTTATTTTTTTATATGAGGTTTCTTATCAAAGCATGCTTGTTTGCCAAGCTAAAGAAGAAACAAGCTCGTCAGTTAGGATTTGACGTTGGAGAAGAGCATGTAAGGATCTCCATATTTGACCCAGCCTTGAATTGTGCTTTGGATTTTGGGTATGTCTTAACATTTTATTCAATGTAACTAATTTATTTAAGGGAAAATTGAACTAAAGTATCCCAATATTTGATGAAAGAGCAACAAGATCGTAGTTTTGCTAAAATTATAGGAAGGTACCTTTGACTAACCGTTATTTATCTTTATTTCCTTTTTTAAGTACCTGTTGTAAGTTAATAATACATGTTTGACACAACTATTAGCATATATAATTTGATTGGCGATTATACTACTAAAAGACATTGTTTTAAAAATGTAAAAATAAAAAATAAAAAAATTAGTTCTTTTTATTTTTTGGTTTCGCAAACCCTAGTAGCCATACTCTTGTGATGTTAAAGCTTGTTTATAGTTTTAACTTTAATCAAACTATTTAGGATTTGACATAGGTAATACTAAACATCGCAATAGAAAAATAAAAGAGTGATTAGAAATGTCACTTGATTTCTGTTTATATCATTGCTTCGTGGTCATTAATATGTGAATTTTGGAGGTCAAAAGATATTAGTTTGGAAGTTGAGTTGTGGTTATATTTATTATTTATATAGTCCATTATAGGTTTTAATGATTAATATTTAACTTTTTGTTTAACTATTTAATATTTAAGCTTTTGTATTAGGTGAATGAAATGCTAAAATCTACTAATGTGTTGATGTTAGTTTCAGAATTGGTGCATTTAGATTTCATGTTCATCAACAAGTACAAATCAATGAATGTAAGAATATTTTTTCTTCAACTCAAATTGTGATATTACTATTTAATTTGTGGTATTCTTATTTGTGATATTTCAACTTAATTTGTTGCTTGCTTATTTCCTGGTGAGTTTTAAAAAAAAAATTAAATGATCGAAGGTTTATTTGAGAGTTGATGCAGCTGCTTATGTAAAAGCAAAAGCAGAGTTGAATAAACTTGTACAAGAGTAATATTTATGGTAATTGTTTTTGAATCTTAATTTTTTTTGTTTTAAGCGGTTTTAATTTTTTGTTTTATTTATTTATTTATATAGCAGAGGTATTTTAAAGAAATGAATGAGACCATAAATAAGGCATTGAATCAATGTGTAATGTTTTTTTTTATATGGAAAATATATTAAAAGAAACAAACTAACTAACTAATCTTGAAGGTCTTCCAGCACGAGCTTCTCTACATATTGTGGGTAGCTTTCAAGCCAAAAAGTTGGTCGACAAAGTTTCTATATCTGTTCAAAATTTACATTTTAACAGATCTCTGACTAGTTGTTATCATTCATTATTGTTACTCTACTAATTTTCAAATTAATACAATTATGAAGATACAAACTTCTATAGCTCCCTGAAATTTATTTATCTAGTAGAGAAATGTTGTTGTCTTCTAACTCTTCTCTTTCCATTGATTTTGTAAATGTTGGTTTGAATGTATAGGCGAGGAATGACTGTTTTTATTAACTCTAATTCACTATGGTTTTTTTGTAGATGAGGTTTCTTATCAAATCATGCTTGATTGCCAAGCTAAAGAAGAAACAAACTCTTCAGTTAGGATTTGACATTGGAGAAGAACATGTAGGGATTTCCATTTTTGACCCAATCTTGAATTGTTTGTTGGATTTCGGGTATGTCTTAACCTTTTATTCAATGCAACTAATTTATTTAAGGGAAAATTGCAATAAAGTATCCCAATATTTGATGAAAGTACAACAAGATCGTGGTTTTGCTAAAATTATAGGATAGTACATTTGACTAACCGTTATTTATCTTTATTTCCTTTTTAAGTACCTATTGTAAGTTAATGTCTAACACAACTATTAGCATCTATATTTTGCCTAGAAATTATACTACTAAAAGGCATTGTCTTAAAAATGTAATAAATTTTAGCTCTTTTTATTTTTTTGTTTCACAAACCCTATCAGCCATATTCTTGCGATGTTAAGGCTTGTTCGTAGTCTTAACTTTAATCAAACTATTTAGGATTTAACACAGGTAATGCCAAACACTGCAATAGGAAAATGAAAAAGTGATTAGAAATTTCATTTGATTTCTGTTTATATCCTTACTTCGTGGTCATTAATATATGGATTTTGGAGGTCAAAAGATATCGGTTTGGAAGTTGTATTGGAAGTTGAGTTGTGGTTATATTTATTATTTAGATAGTCCATTATAGGTTTTAATGCTTAATATTTATTTTTTTTGTTTACTATTTAATATTTAAGCTTTTGTATTAGGTGAATGAAGTTAAAATTAGTTAGTGGGTTGATGTATTCCATAATTGGTGAGGTCTTGTAAAAGAATAGAGAAGTATTGGCCTAAGAGTTTTTGAATCCCCATGTAAGCAGTACAGATTTGAGCTTTACATACCATGCTCTCAAAGCCTTCTTAAGGCTATAGAGAGATTTGTACAATTTACATACATATGAGGGCTGATTTGGATCAATAAAACCTTCTGGTTGAGACATAAAAACCGACTCTTTAAGCTCTCAATTTAGGAATGCATTATTGACATCAAGTTGATGAATGTCCTAACCATTACTATTGGCAAAACTTAATACAACCCGAATGCTGGAGCTTTTTAGGGTTGAATGCCTCCAAGAAATCGAATCCCTGAGTTCGAGCAAAACTATTTGCCACCAACCTGGCTTTGTACCTTTCAACAGACCCATCGACATCATATTTGATCCTAAAAATCTATTTGCAGCCCACTACATTCATGTCAGTTGTATAAGGGACTAAAATCCAAGTTTTTGTTCATTGAAGAGCATTGAATTCAGCTTGCATAGCTTCCATCCAAGCCGGAATTCGCAATGCTTCGTCAACCCTTTAAAGTGTGACCTCAGTAGATGAAACAGAGGAAATGGATTGGTAAACCTATGGTTTTGATATGTTAGTTTTACCACGAGTAATCATCTTATAAGCATTTCTAACCGATATAACTGATCTTGAAGATCTTTGTGTTGATGGCAAGGAATCCTTAGCAGATGAGCTTGTACCCTGTGACTATGACTGAACAAAGACATTTTTAGACAAAACTAATAAAAGAATCGCAGATGAAGGAGAGCTAGACTTGATCCCAAACATGACTTAATATGGAAACTCTTCCTCATTGAAGATGACATCTCTAGAGATGTATACTCAACCACTTGAATGAAGACATTTGTATCCCTTTGAATAGTCACAATAACCAATAAACATATATTTAGCAGAACGAAAATTAAGCTTGTGTTTGTTATAAGCTCAAAGATGGAGAAAATATGATCAACTAATAGGTTTAAGAACAAGAAAATTTGGGCACTGATTAAACAATTGGCATATGGTTACAGATTAAGCAAAACTAGAGATGGAAGTCTATTGATAAGGTAAGTAGCTATATGAAAAGCCTTCCACCAAAACGAAAGAAGAATATTAGCATGAGTAAGAAGAGACAAGCCAACCTCAACAATATGTCTATGCTTCCTTTCACCAATGATATTTTATTGAGGTGTATGATGATAAGATTTTTGATGAATAATACCATTCACATTAAGATAAGATGAAAGAGAGATAAATTCTCCCCCATTATCACTCTGAAGACAATTGAGTTTTACGAAAAATTGGGTTTCAACAAACTTATGGAATGAAATGAAAGCTTGTTGGACTTGTGACTTCTAAACTAATGGGAATATCTAGCTAAACGCATCAATAATACTTAGATAATATCGATATCCTTTTAAAGATTGAAGAGGTGATGGACCCTAAACATCTTCACACACCATTTCTAACAGAGCAATATAAGCATGAGTATATTTAGTGTAAGGTAACTGTTGAGACTTGTTTAATTTGCATGCATCACAAAAATAGTGTAAAGAGAACCTTGACACATTTACATTTAGAAGTTTCAACACAAAAGATAGTACATTAGAGCATGAATGGCCAAGCTTTTTATACCAAATTTTTACAAGAGTTTGCCTTGGAAAAGGTAACAAACCCGAAGTGAGTGCAAATGCATTACACTCAGGTGCTTTAACTAGCAACATAAGTTACTCTAGTTTTATTTTGAGAATTATCAAACAAAGACTTTAAAGGAACAGACCCAGACTTGACATTAGCTGAAAGGTTGCTTGAAAAACGACTTCCTTCAACACTTGAGAACATAAGTTGGTACAAGCCATCATTAAGCACCCCTTGAAGCAACACTTTCTTCATGACCTCGTCCTTTACGAAACAAGCTTTAGAGTTAAATTCTACCAGCACATCATTATATTTTGTAGCTGAGAAATACTTAAGAGATTCTTGGTAACTTTAGGTATAAATAAAACATTTTTTAGACAAATGTTATAATCAGGCCTGGTTTTCGAAGAAATTTGTAATTGACCAATATGAGATATAAGTATAATTTGGCCATTACCAACTGCTAATTTCTCATTACCTCTATAGTCATTACCGGTGGAGATGTTTTTGAAGTCTGGAGTGATGTGGTTGGTAACTCCACTATCGATATACCAGCTAGGATTGGCCACCGAACTTTAATTTGCTGCTATATCACTCAAACTGTTATTATTCAATTGAAAAAAGTTGTCATACGCCTGCAATGTTTCATCTTGACGAACAACGTTGCCTTGTGGTAGGGGTGGCAATATGGGTCACGACATGACGGGTTGACATGACACGAACCCATTTATTATAGGTTTGGGTTGAGACTAAACGGGTCAACCCGCGTAACCCGTTTATTAATTGTGTTGTGTTCGGGTTAAGCTTAATGGGTCACGGGTTGACACGATTAGTAAGGGAAAATATGTAAATTTATTGTTAAAGGACATTTCTGTAAATCTTACGTATACTATATAGTGTGAAAATCAATACACTAAACCTAAATTTTACTTTTTCACTACCACAGCCGCTTCAATCCTCTCTCTCTCTCTGTGTTTCAAAGGTCCGTCATACGCACTTCCTGATTTAGGGTTCGTTTTATTCATAATATTTTAAAAATTAATTTATAATCTTGTTTTCTGGATTGATAACATTGTTATTCATAATTTGTGTTTGCTTTGGTTGGATTATTATTCGACTATGGTATGTAATAATAACAAATTTTGCTTTTGTTTAGGGGTGTGCAAAAAACCACCAAACCGAACCAAACCGATCAACCCAACCCATAAAGTTTGGGTTGGTTCGATTACAAATATAAAAAATGGGTGGTTCGGGTTGTCTTTTAGACAACCGATTAAAGGTGGTTCGGTTTGGGTTGAGTGAAATAATTCACCAACCCAAACCAAATCACATATTTTAGAAAGTAAAACTAAAATATAAAATCCACCTACGTTTTCTATTCAGTTCAGGTTTTATAACTTTTACCGATTACTTTAAACTTTTATAGTTTATTTATTTGTTTGGATATAATTCTTCTGATTGATTGATGTATTAGGGTTTCAAAAGCATAGATGCTGTCAAACATGTCTTTAATCAAGGTATATATACATGTATATATATATAATTAATATTTTATGTTATGATTTTTTATAATATAATACCAAAAAAAAAAAATTGAGTTCAAATCTAAAGCAATAAACATATCCAAACCAAAAAGACCTTTTTTGGTTTGGTTTGGTTTGACATTGAGCTTCAGCCCAAACCAAACCGAAAACGCACACCCCTACTTTTTTTGGTATTTCTAGTAAATATATAGGTGGGTTTTTTTTTTTATTAAAAAAAATTAGTGTTGGTCCCGATTCGATAACAATGTGACTTGCTATCGTTTGTTGTTTTTTCTAGGGTTGATTGATAATTGAAATAAGCTATACTTTTTCTATTTTTATTTGATTAGTTTATTGTTTTCTTACAGTTAAGCCTGAAAATAGGCTTGTAGTAAGTTTAAGTGTTGATATATTTGTTAGTGGAATACTAGAATTAGGTTATTGGGTGTTAGGTTTTTTCAATTAAAGAATAAGACAAGTTTTCCAATTTTAGATATTTAATTCCATTACTTTTATTTTGGTTTCCTCATCTTAATTTCATTGCTTTGGAACTTCTCTTAATTTCACATCTTACTTCTAACACCATCATTTTATGCGTCTTCAGCTCAAATGCCCAATTTTCGGTTGATGTTCTAAACAGTAGCTATCATGAGTATTATGGACAAGAAGAAGAAGAGTTAACATGTTTTGCAATTAAGGATTTGTATTTGTGAAATTATTGATTTGTATTTGTTAACTTGGATTTGTATCTGTGAACTTGTGGATTTGCATTTGTGGACTTATTTTACGGTGAACTTGTTGATTATTTTTTATTTTTGATGTATATTTTAGTGAAATTTGTATTAAAGGTTAAGTGGGTCATGTATATGGGTAATTTAAACTAGTCATTTGACACAACCCGTTAAACCCGTTTAATAAACGGGTTATTCATTTTGACTACATATTCATTGATGCTAAGTTCTCCTTTTTTCTACGTTTGTAGCTGATTCCTTAAATGCATGGTTTTAGCCATAGAGTGCTAAGAGAACAGGTTAAAGATGCAATAATTCCAGATTTCACATGCGGTTGTGCAATGTGTTACTTGACCTAGAATTGATTCACTCAAGGTAGATATTATCCAGCTAACTAACAATTGATAGTCTTTGTTTTTGCTTTTGATTTCATTGACTTGTATGCATCAGTGATCAGTCTAGGTTTCCATGTATGTGGGATTTCTTGCTATTGAGAGTCTGAGACTCAAGTCATGCATTTGTAAATCAAGGCTTGATTAATGACAATAACAGTAAAGGTTTATAATTTGCTATAAGTTATATACGGAGATACTGTTTAGTGCTAACTTAGTAAATTGATCGGGGAGGTTGACAGATTGACAATGGATGAGCTGACATGTATTAGGATGTATGTAGTGAAAATGGAATGCTTGAGTATTGATGAATTTGCATATTGTGCAATGGATTGGAGGGCATCGTTTGCTTAACAAAAATGTCTCAAAATTCATAGGATAAAGAGCCATTAGAGTCCTAATTAAGATTCAATCAACAAACTTCTTATAAGTGAAATAGATCGCATAAAATGTCAAAATTATTGAAATCGGAGATAAACTTGGGTCGTATATGGGCATAAAAGTAGAAATGAGCTCATAGCGACGTTACATCCGTCTAAAGAAGATTTTGAATTGGAATCATGTTACTTGTTGCTCCTTTAATCATGTTTATTAAAGGGGGATTATCATTTGGGTCCCTAACTTTTTCTGAATTATCAATTTTTAAACAAGTTTGTTTTTTTAGCAAAACTTTCCCTGACTTTTGAAAAGTATATCAAATTGGTTCATCCGTTAGTCAATTGTCAGTCAACATTAACGACCAGAGGGTTATTTTTGTCATTTCATTTAAGAAGTCGCAAAAAAATAGAAATAAAATAAATACAATAATTTGTATTTAAAAATTAAAAAAATTAAAAAAAATTAAACTTATCATCTTCTTCCCCACCATCACACGCAGCCACTATCCATACCACCCCCAAACCCTAAATTAAATTTAAACCCCAATCACACATCCACCATCCACCATCCACCACCACCCCTAAACCCTAAAATCTCTAGCCACCAGACCACCATCATCAACCCTTTAAACCCCGACCACCACCAATTCTCCACACCATCATCTTCATCATCATCCCACAACCATCTTCATTATTGACCATCACCATCACGACCATCTATCTTCATCATCGACCATCACCTCCTTCAATTCTTCTTTGGACCCGAAAACCCGAGAAACCAGACCCAACTCCTTTGCGCCGGGCTCCGTCGATCTCTCTCCTTATTGCGACGACTGCTGTTGCGCCGGGCTCCATCAATCTCTCTCCTTACTGCTGTTGTGATTCTTGCGTCTGATTGATTCAGTGTTTATGTTTGATTTTATTGTTTTTACTGGGTTTGATTGAGAGATTGTGGTGGTGAACGGTGGTGGGAGGAGGAGGCTGCAGAGGAGTTGGGATTTTGGTGGAGAGAGGCATTGGGATTTGGTGGTGTGGTTTTTTATGGCCGTTGATGGCGTTGGGTTGCGTCTGGGATTGATTCGAGGCTGATTTTGTTGTTTTTACTGGGTTTGATTGAGAGATTGTGGTGGTGAACGGTGGTGGGAGGAGGAGGCTGCAGAGGAGTTGGGATTTTGGTGGAGAGAGGCATTGGGATTCGGTGGTGTGGTTGTTGATGGCCGTTGATGGCGTTGGGTTGCGTCTGGGATTGATTCGAGGCTGATTGTGATTTTTGCGTCTGATTGATTCAGCATTTAGGTTTGATTTTGTTGTTTTTTCTGGGTTTGATTGAGATATTGTGGTGGTGATGAGAAGCAGGTGGTTCATAGTGGTGGCTGGATTTTAGGGGTGGTGATGGGTGGTTTTTTTGTGTTTTTTTTTAATTTTTTGTGTTTTTTTAATATATTTTTTATTTAATGAATTGTAATTTCATCTATTTAATGAATTTTATGTTTATGTTTATTTTTATTTTTTGTGTTTTTTTAATATATTTTTTATTTAATGAATTGTAATTTCATCTATTTAATGAATTTTATTTCATCTATTTAATTAGTTTTATTTTTAAATTTAATTTTGTTATATTAATAAATTTTTTTAATAGTTTATTTTTTTAATTAGTTTATTTTAAAATGTTAGAGGGTAAAATTGTATTTTTAAACTCTTTAATTAAAATTAAGGGCAAAATGGTCAATTTATATATTCTGTCACGTTTGACCGTTAAAAAAAAAAGTCAAAAGGACCTATTTGATATACTTTTCAAAACTCAGGGAAAGTTTTGATAAAAAAGAAAACTTGTTTGAAAAATTGATAATTTAGAAAAAGTTAGGGACCCAAATGATAATCCCCCTTTATTAAAATTTAGTAACTCCTTTAATTATAGTAAAATGTGAACCTTGGGAAAAATGTGAAAAACGTAAAACCTATGAGAAAAACTTGAAACCTGAGGAAAAAAAAAATGTTAAAAATCTGAAACCTTTATGAAAAAAATATTAAAAACGTGAAACTTTATTTTAAAATAATAATAATTTACTGAAACCTCCCTAAAAAAAAAGCCTTATTTTCAATTTTGTTACAAAAAATTTACGGATGTTTCAGTAATTTTGAGTTTAGGGCCTAAAAAAAAAAATTTCTTCATCTCCTCCAAATCGATAGCACCGTCGGGATGTGCCACCCCAACAGTTCTGTTGCAACGTCTGGGAGCATGCTGCCCAAGCGTGGTGACGCTTGGGCTCATGCTTCACAAGCACAGCATCGCTTGGGCAGCGCGTGATGCCTAGGCGACGCCGCGCTTTAGCATTGCTTGCCTTGGCAGCGCCATCTCTGGTGAAGGCAATATCGATGTGAGATGAGAGGAAAGGGAGGAGGAGAGGGGAAATAGGGGGGAGAGAGAGTTTGGAAAGTGTTTTTATATGGTTATAAATATGCTTGAAAATATGTTATAAATGATTAAATTTTTGTATAGGTTAAAAACAAATTCCTAACGTTTTTAGGGGCTAATTTTGATTCTCTCCCATAATTATGTTTTGAAGAAGAAGGGCTAGGGGTGGGTGTTTAATGAATCGGTTCATTTTTCAATAGAACCAATACAAAACTGATAAAGTTCGGTTTCTGAAAATATGAACCAATCCAATAAAATTTACAAATGTCAACCAAATTAAATATGAATTTGAGCAAATTGAAAATACTAGTTTAAACAAATATTCGGCAAAAAAAACAAAGAAAAAATATATATCCCGTGAGTCCGTGACGTTTTATGGATTATTGAACATTAAACTAGATTGTTACATGTATATATGGGGCAGGATCCATGGCCCCATTTTTTTACACAAGATTTTACACAATTTCTTGTCCATTAGATTTTAGTTGTTTGGATAGACAAGATTCAATAATTTTTAATCTCTTTTCTCTTTCTTCATTTAACATTTGTATTTTCTCTCCCCTATTTATTCAATTCTCTATCCTAAATTTTATTATTTTATTCCAATCTTTCTCCTCTTTTAATTTCTCTCTTTCAACTTTTTTTTTTCCTTATTTCTTTTCACTCTTTTTTATTTCTTTTTATTTCTCTCTTTCTATACCGATCTTATTTCTTTTTTCTCCTCCTATTACTTTGACATAAAACTAGAAAGTTTATTGATGCATCATTGGTTGGTTTTTCACTCTCCTCTTCTAATTTTATTTTATTTTTGTTTTTTTTAAACTTTTTTGTTTTATCTTTTCATGCACTCTTATTATATGATTTTTCAAAACTGACAAACAGTATTATTTTCATTAATATTAAATGAAGAAAGAGAAAGAAAGATTAAATACCATTGAATCTTGTCCATCCAAACAATGAAAATCCAATGGATAAAAAATTGTGTAAAATATTGTGTCAAAAAATGGGTCATGGATAAGTTGTGTAAGTTACACAATATTTTTTTGAAAACCGATTGAAACGGTTCTTTTCCTGAATCCTTTTATTTTAACATCTTCCTGTTTGGCTCCCCCGTAAATTCTGCTTATTTTCGTATTTTTATTTTATTTTATTTTTTTACTGAATTTGCCCATAAACATTCTCCTTTCGTGTTTTGGTTAATATTTTCTCACCTGGGATTGAGGGAATCGGAAATGAGTGTGAAGCTTTTGTTGTTTCATATTTTCTCTTGTGGCTTTTGTTGATTTATATCGGTCAATTTGCGGGTTTATATGAGCTGGCTGAGCTTATTTTTATTTTTTGATGCGAATTGATTGATAATTTTCTGTCTCTGCATGAGTTAATAAGACTCATTTTTGTGTTTGTGTGAGTTTTTGAGTTTACTTTTTTCCTCTATGTCAACTAATTAGAGCTTTTTTTTTTTTTTTTTTGTAGTTTCAATTAGAGCTTATTAGAACTTTCTGGTGTGAAATTTGTAGTTGTTGCTAATAGCTGAGGCTTAAATGAGCTGATTGGTTGAGGTCTGTGAATTAATCAATTGAAATAGGAGAGGAAACATATAAGAATTGTGTTTCTTGAGTTGGTGAGAACTGACATTTGGAATAGCCACTCTTCCGTTGTGTAACATAAATATAACTCTTTTTAGGTCAATTTGACTTTGGAAATTAATTAAAATATGCATTCAGGTACCCTATAATTTCAAAAAAATTGGAATTCCAATTTGCTTTCTTGGAGTGCAGTCTGCAGCAAATGTAGATTGAAATGAATGTCTAGCAATGAATAAGAGTTTGCTTCCCGTGATTCTCTCATTATCTGGTTTATATCATTAATTTATTTCGAAGAGTGTTTCTGACTGCATCTTTAACATCATTTCTAATGAAAGATTTAGTTATCCTCATAATTTTCTGGGGCTGATATGAAAAGATAGTTGTTTTTCCTTAACTCGAGATGTCTTGTCATTTGCCTTTTGTTACTGTTTCTTTGATGAATTATATGTGCCAACTCATTTCCGTACGGTACATCTAAATCGTAAAAGAGAATTTGGAACGAATTTGAACATTCCCTTTCTAATTTCTGTAGTTTTTCAAAGCACTTAAATATTATAATCCCTTCAATTGATGCTCATAATACTATCTAGAATTGGGGACCATGCTCCATGTGACAAAATTACTTGATGCTAATCCTGATTATGTTTTATTATGTCTCAAAATGTACATGTCAGATATGCTGTAATCAAATCTGGTGTATAAAGCTAATTATGTCGCTTCAATGTTTGTGGATTGGTCTGTAAAGTACACTCAATGAATAGCAGATATCACTGTATATGATGTTTAAATAAATGAAAATTTTACAATTTAGAATCGTACTATGAACATGTCAACTGAATTAATGTCATACAATGCCAGTTAAGGAAGAAATTTGTGGGGGCTTGACTCTATTGGAAGATACTTTAGAAAACTGAGAAAGAGAGAAAGGGGAAAAAAAAAGAAACAGGAAATTATTACTACCTTAGAACGCAAGTAAAGGTCACCATAGTTGTTTTCAAATCAGAAAGGGCACTGGAATTGTTTGTTATACTCATTCAAATTTTACAAGCAGTTGAAAATTTCTCTCAACCTTTAATTTACAGAAAATTGGAATCTCCTTTTGCATGTGTGTTTGTTAGACTATGATTCATTTCTGATGTAATAGTGATTATTGACATGGTTGTACTTTGGGAATCACACATTTCCATGGCTCTGTCTATTTTATATAGTTTGATAAAAAGTTAGTTGGAGAGTCAATTTTTTTTTTTACGAGTTCTAAAAAGTGGTTTTATGAGTATGCAATCTCAAAATATCAGAGTGATTTTCAGTAATTTTTATCAATCTATTTGCTAATGTCCATTCATTAGTATCAAATTAGGTGAAATTGAGCCAAAAATCTGTTTTAATTTTGAATTCGATGTGGCCAGAAAAGCACGAGCAATGTTTGTGTAATGTTTACCTTTTGCATTGAAAGAGTTAGTGTGATAATGTTTGGGGGAAGCAATATGGAATGAATTGCAGTTTTAGGTTGACATCATGCAGCTGGTGATAGAGGTTGTGGGTATTAGTGGTGCCTGAACATTGGTTGCACTGTGGTAGTAATAATGGTAGAATAGTAGATGTATTATTTGTTTTGTGTGGTTGCAAGTATTGGGGTGATGACAAATATGGTGATGCATTTGATGAAAGTTTTTCTCCCCAGTCCGACCTAACTTAATAATGCCTTCTTGTTGTAGTTGTGGATGAAGAAGGGCCATGGTGTCAGACTAGCCCTTTAAATTCTATTTCTCCTCTGAAATCATCATCATTATCATCATCATCATCATCAATAACATGGCGAGCTTGAGAAGAGCAGTGATTAATGTTCAACGAATCCTCACTTCCTCAACCATATGCAATAGCTACTCAATTGCACCTTCTTCTCCGTTGCACTTTTACGCTCTTTTTAGGTACCTATCAGTATCGTCGTTTCTTTTAACTTGTTTATGCTCTTTTTAGGTACCTATTAGTATTGTCGTTTCTTTTAACTTGTTTCTTTTCCTTTTTTTTTTTTTTTTTTTTTTTTTTTTTTTGCTGTTTCAGGCCTCAATATGGATGGATTTCAAATTACTCTTCTGACACCACTCGATCTCTAGATATTGATTTCTCCAGTGATGAGAGCAAAAGGCGTTTGTTTAACAGGTTTTTCTTTTTATTCTCTACTTTTTGTTTCTGTTGATTTAATGATCAGAAAACTAAAATTGGTTTCTGTGTTGTGTTTGTGTGGTAGATTATTATATAGGAGCAAACAGAGAGGGTTTCTGGAGCTAGATTTGGTTCTGGGCAGATGGGTGGAAGAGCACATCCATTCAATGGATAAAAATGGAATTAAATCTCTTGTCCATGTCCTTGATCTGGTGAGCTTTCTTCTTTTGCTTTTCCATGATTGAAGCTGATTTCTTCAAGATAGGCTTCTATCTATATGTTTGAAAATTGAAATTAATATTTACAACATTCAAGTAAATTAGGCAATTATGTTGGCATTGTTTTGTTTTCTGGCATTATTGATATTTTATATTTTTCTTCCATGGTTATCTAAGCATAACTATATAGGAAATCCCTTGCTATTTATCTATAGAAAATATGATTGTTTATGTTCCCACCTTACTCTGAGCATGTGAAGCTTGAAAATCATTGGATGAATTATTAATACATAGTGTTTTAGTGGAGCAGTTGATTGTATTGAAATTCCTTCAAATGTTTCAATTAAAAATCCCCGAGTAATGTCGTCTTGTTAGTGTTGAAATTCCAGCTATGTTTAGATCTTGATAGCCTACACTTCTTATTAATTTAATCTCTACAATAGGAATTTCAACCCTTGATTAAGAATTAAGATATCAAACAAGTCATGAAACTATAAATTTATTTAAGGCCAAATTTTTTAAATAGTCTCCTAAATCTTCTTCCTCCGCCCTGCTCTCTTTCTCTCACTATTTTCCCCCCCTTTCGTCCTATACCATTTTTACGCCACAGAGGTCGCAAACATTTTGCATTAAGCATGTAACATTGCTCAGTGTGTAAGAGCTTCTAAACAACTGTCATGTAACATCTTGCATTGGGCTTGTAAGTTGTAACATTTTGTGTGTAACGTTGCTCAATGTATAACAAATCCTAAACAATGACCATGTAACATTTTAATTAGCGTGTAACATTTTGCATTAAACTACAACATTTTCTAGGTTTTAAAAAACATGAGAGCTTGTGACATTCTGTGTTGAGCTTGTAACATTTGTATTGTTGGAAAAGAAATCAGTTTGAGGAGACGAAGTAGCAAATCAAAGTAGTACTTTGTTCTTGTTTTGAGTATGTTGTCGCTTGATCTGCAGGAAAATCCAGATCTGTGGAAGTGGCTGACTGGTCAAGAGCAACCCCCTGAGGCAGTGAAAAACAATCCTGTGAGAGATAATCTAACGAATTTACAAGATTTTCTTTGGCTAATCCCGTTTTTCTTAAAATAAATTCTCATGTTTTATTTATTTATTTTTATCTGTTGTCGCAGGTGTTTTTTGCTGTGCAGGATAAGGTCATGAACAACCTCAACAGCCATGCTTCCCCTGAGACGCGGTCTAGCCCAGGCCAAACCTGGGTAAGAGGGTGGGACGATTTCAAGAAAGGCCGTGACAGCCCCATAACTGGGAACCAGTAATTTATATATCATCATCGTAAAGCAAAACGGTTTTAAAGAACTACGTTGTTTTGTTGCAAATGGCAATGGAAGAGCAATCAATATATGTATGTCAAATAATTATTAATGGTTTTTGCCATATAATTATCATAAATATAAATAAGAACCATCTAATGTTTTAGTTCAATGCTTGTTTGTTTCAGCATTGATTTTCTTTCTTCACTTCATAAAACATTTTCCCTGCCTCTGTTTGTTCGATTGGAATCTTGTGTAATCTACAAAATGAATGCATAATCTTTATTAAATTTAGGAAGCCTAGCGTTACTCTTATAATAAATTATCTGTTTTAATACAAGAGAAATTATTAAAATCCCTCCAATAATTTGTGTTATTATCCAAAATTCCCCTCTAGTTTCATTAATGGTCTAAATTCCCCCATAACTTGCCTCTTTTTTTTTCTCCAAAATCTTTTGCCATTATAAAAATCCCAAAACACCCACGTTGTTAGGAATTCTGTTAAAGATTTAAAATCTTATAAGAGTAAATAGGTAATTTGTCATAAGAGCAATGTTACATACAACCGAGGTTGCAGTATCACTGCAACATCGCAATGGAAAAATACATGGGACCTACATAATAAACACATGGGTCCTATGTGTTTATTCACTCTTTTCCATTACGGTGCCGTAATTCCGGTTGTATATATATATTTACTCTGTCATAAATGTAAATTTTAAACTATTTAACAAAATATTAAAAATTAGTATTTAAAAAATGGAAGGATCTTCACCATCCATCTAAAAAAAGGTGGATGGTGGAGATCAAGAGAATTAAAAATTAAATAAATAAATACATCCGTTTGGAGAGGATCTCAATTTCATTTTTCTTTTAAATTTTTTTGAGCTCCACCTTAGGGACGGCAAAAATCCCCGACCCGCCCCAAACCCGCGGGGCCCCGGTCCGTTTGGGTCGGGTTTGGGGTAGTAAAAACAGGTAACGGGACCGGTTTAGGGCACATTTCTTGACCCGTCCGGGTTACCGGGTCGGGTATAGGGCGGTCCCTTTTGACCCGACCTGCCCCGTTTGACCCGGAATATATATATATGTATATTTTAAACTATATATTTTTTAAATATAAAAGGAAAAGAAAGAAGGAAACCCTATGTTAGCCGAAAAGAAAACAATTTGAAAGAAATAAAGTGATATATATAAATATATATTTCGAGTTTAAACCCAAGAAGACAATATATATATATATATATATTTAGATATAAACTCGAGATATATATATATATATATATATTAACTATATGCTTGTTTTCAAGAAGACACAGTGATGGTGAAGATATTTGATGGATTTTGTTATTGAAATTTTTTAAGTTTAAACTATTTTGGTGAAGATGTTGAATGAATTTTATTGATACCGAAAATGTTGTATGTATTTTGTATTTTTATTCAAGTCATTTTGGGATTTGTATTTTGTACTTTACGGATGAATTTAATATTCATTAAACTTAGTTATCATGCTATATTAAATTTAAATTTACGTAAATGAATCGGGTCATTCGGGTCGGGTTTGGGGCACCCTTGACCCAAACGGATTGGGTTTGGGGCAGAAATTAAAAACCCGTTCGGGTCACGGGTCGGGTTTGGGGCAACCGTTGAAAACCGGGTTTCGGGTTTGTGGCGGCATTGACCAGCCCCGACCCGCCCCATTGCCATCCCTACTCCACCTGTTATTATTATTTTTTTTTTTTTGTAGTGTTATTTTGTAAATTTCTTAATGGTAAAATATTAATTTTCATTATATATGGAAAGGTAAATGAGTCTTTTCATTACAAATTGAGATTGCAGTGACTGTCTGTGTGTTTATTTAACGTTTGGAAATTGTATGGATTGAAAGTGCTCATGTGATGACATTTGTGCTTGAAGATCCAAACTGGCAGGCTCCAGTTTATTGGTTTGAGTTTGTGGCTACGCTTCTTCTTCTCTTGGAAAATTGACTGTGATTGTAAATTTGTAATTATTCTTCTTTCTCTAATGCTATATTACTCTCCATTTCATATGATATTTTAATAAATTTTCTCTGTGTCAGCACTTTTTGTATTATGTGCATATGACACAAACATCCTCGAGTTTAGATCTAATTGCACTCATATCAAACTACTTCTCAAAATTATTAATTATTATTATTATTATTATTATTATTATTATTATTATAAGTCTTTCTCCAAATATTTTTATTTTGTAATAATAATTTTATTAACTTTATTTAAATAAAAATATATCTAATTAATAATTGTTAAGGGTACAAGTGTCTTTTTATTAGTTTTCAGATATTGATATTTAGACCTTATAAATAAAAAACAAACATATTACCCATATTTAGATTTCGGACTTCAGTAAAGTTAAGATATATTCATATTACATACGAAAAAACAAACACTACCTTAATGTTTTAAAAGTTAAATTTTATCGTTTAGGATAATTAAAGTAGAATAATGAAAGTTATCAAGAGACCCCAATTTTGTACAGTTTGGAGACTAATTTGGTCACACAAAAAAAGTCACCACCTAATTAAAATTCAAGAAAAAAAAAAAATACGAAACTTAAGGGGTGCATTCAATCTAGAATTGGTTGGAATTCAAAAGATTTAAAAAGTCTTAAGTGTATCCAATTTAGATTTTAAAATCCAAATAAATCTATATATATTCAATTCAGACTTTTAAGAAATCCAAATAAATCTAGGTATATTCAAAAAGTCATTGACTTTATAGATTTGGGGTAAGTGATGGAATTGGATGGATTTTGCTGGATTTTAAAATTAAATTTATAAACAAAAGGTCTATGACAAATCCTTCCCAAACCTGGTAGATTGTAATAGATTTGACTTTTATAATGTATTGAAATTAACAAAAAAAAAAAAATTATCCAACAATAGGCTTTGATAATTAAAATTAATTAATTAGTTTTAAAACAAAATTAAAATTAATTAAAAAAAAGTTTGGTAAATTTTCAAGTTCAAATCGCCGTCATTGTAAGTGTAAAAAAAAAAAAAAAAAAAAAAAATCAATTATTTTTTTAATAATATAAATAAAAGTCTCATATTAATTTTTTTTTAAAAGAGACATTTTATCTTTCCGCATAGACAACTAAAGTGCTGGATTTTGAAAAACACAAAAACTATAAAGATGAAAACGGTAAAATCATTTTAAAATACGATAAATTGTGACAAGGACACAAGGTGGAGCTCATATGGAATTTTGCTTAAAATAAAAAACTCTTCCTAACACATTCCATGTTGAGCCAACGTGAAATAAAAAATATTAAAAAAACGTGAATAAATAATAAAAAAATAAAAAAACTCTTCCCACTATTTCACATTGGGCCGAACGTGAAACATAGGCCCTGATTGGAAAAAAAACTCCATTCTGTATCTTCTCTAGATGAGTTGCTCGTCTTTCAAAGGATTAATAAACTTGTCTCTAGCCCAAAAAAAAAAAAAAAAACTCTTAAAATGTGATTTGAGTCTCTACACCACGAGGTTGCGGGTTTGAGTCTTCCCCCATTCCAAAAAAAGAAACCTCGAATTAATTTAATACTTAAAATAAAATAAAGGGTGCATTTAATAGTTTATAGAACTCAATAATTAATGGCAATTGGCAAGTCAGCAGCCAAGCACACATCAACTCAGCTAATCATGTAATTTATTGCCTAAATTAAATTATGCAAGATTAATATTTTTTTTATTATTATTAGAAATTAAATAAGTTTATATATATCAAAACAAAATAAAAAAGTTTATAGAAAATCATGACATTTTCTGTCTCTATTGATTTTCAATCTCATTTGCCTAATTTAAAATCCTTCCAGGAATGAGGAACCACTACATGCATCATGCTTCAACATTCTAGTCTCATTGGTCGCCGAGTTCTGGAACCTCTTCCAGTGCTGAATAACAGCTGTCAGATCAGCCACCTTGGCCGATATGGTACGGCAACAGTTAGCGTGGACGGTCATTACAGCCCTGATGTCTCTGCTGTTGTGACAGAAGCCACTGAAATAAAGGGTGTTCAAGAACCTCACATTATGTTAGGTTTTGACTTGTATTCCTAAGTGAACCAAATGTGAACTAAACAAGACTAAACTGATGTGGAGCTTCCTGGAGACGTGGGATACGTTTGGAAGATGGAATGGTGTTATTTGAGGGAGGTTTGAAGACCAGAAGAACAGAAGATTGAAGATTGTTTCAACGTATTGATCGCGGTTTTCTGAGCGATGTAATTTAAGGTGACTTGTAATGGTTTAGGAAGCAGGTGCGCAACCGTGACCCAAATCGTAGTCAATCATAAGTATACGTGGAACGGGAAATCTTCAACGAAAAAGGAAAGTATTATTTTGGGAAGTTCTTGTGATTGAAGGAAAATGAATACTCTTTACAAGAAGACTTGTCATAAAAGAAAACAGTATTTATGTGAAACAAATAAATCTTGTACGTTTAGGAGTAGGATTTCCTTTTATCTTAAACTCCCTGTAACTAGTATAAATAGTCATAATATTTATGTTTCAGGCTGTGGAGCAAAAAGAACATCATGTAACATCAGAGAAAGTGTGGTGAGATCCGGGGAGACCTAAGGGAATATCCGGAGAGGGATCTAAGGGAATATCGGTGGATCAAGTTAGAGATCCGTGGGTGATATTTAGAGGAGACTTAGGGGATATTGTGGGGGTACTCGGTGAGAATCTTGTGAGTGGGGTTTGGGGTTGAGGTGAGAGAGTTAATCCTGGATTTTATGGTTGTAACAGTTTATCATATAGTGGAATTTTCTCTGTCGTCCTGACGGCCCGTGGTTTTTTACCCGTTTTGGGTTTTCCATGTATATCTTTTTTTGTGATTGTTTTATTCTCTCTCATCTATTTTTCTGCTTATTAATGTCGTTATTTGCTATGAGTTATGTGCGTTTATTAGGCATGGAGTTTCCGCGTTCATCGGTTCGTAGGATTATCCCCAACACATTAAGGCTAAACTCTCTGAAGACAACTTCATGCAACCTATTAACCAAAATGTTCTGCTCTTTTAACCCGGTTGAGTTGATCCTTCTGTCGTACAACGATTCGAATCATGATATGGTCCTATTGTTGGATTTTATCATATAGAAGCCTGTGTTGATGTTGTTGGATTCCGATTGATCATTGCCGTTAAATTGGTCTGTACTGATCTGTAGATTTATGGTTTCGTTGACACTCAAATGGTTAAGCCTTGGAAATGGGTTCCTTAGCCACATCACATCTGCGTCCTAATAATTTATCAAAATAATTTGTAACAATGGAAACTGATTGATAAATAATTTGATTGTATTTAGTATTAAATCAATTTGTTTTTTTTTTTTTTTTTTAAGGGGGGACTCGAACCCACTAGGCCACAACCTTGTGGTGTAGGAACATATAACGAGGATACGAATATCTTATTATTTTGAATTTTCATATGAATCTTATAACAATAATCTTACGGATTTTTAGGCATGATCTAATGAAAAGGATGTAAGGTAGCACATATGGATCAATATATACTAGTTTTGTTAAAGAAAAGGACTTTGAATCTTAAATAGCTAATTTGACAATTAAGGGATTGTATGTTTTTTTGTCTGAAGACGGAACAGTCCTGAATTTTTCTAAAAATTGAATAGGGACTGAAATCTGAACTTAAATGACATTTTTTTATTCTCACATCTGAATGTATTGTCAACACGTTTGTTTTTGAAAAGCAAAATTGTTTGAAAATAAGTAATTTTACAATTATACCCACATTAAACAATGATACATATAATATGGAATAAAAACAATCCTAAAATAATAATTATATATGAATACATATGATCATGATTCTCTTCGATTACAAACAAACTTCATTTTTACTAAGAAAATAAAAGTTTTTTTTTTTTTTCAAAAATAAAAGAGGTAGCATGAAAACTCACAGAAAACACTATAAAAAATAATAATATATAAATACATCACCCTAATATCATAATAAAGTATTGATATTAAACACAAACATGAGAAGTGATTAGGGTTCTTTTTTTATTTTTAAAGCCATTTAAAATAAGCAATATATATATATATATTTGGTATCGAGGATTCCGGACTTTGTCCAGGCACCCATCCGTCTGTTCTCCTCAACTGCGTGACACACCCATTGCCAACTTCTTGGTTCTAACGGTTTATTTATTGGATGTTATAGAGTATGATAGATAGGAAACCTCGGCTCACACCCCCGGCCACACAAAGATGCAAGCGGGTAAATCATATCAGAACTCGCCTTCGCCTGGGTAGGATTCGAATCGCTGACCTGGGAGTTACCCAAGCCCCAAGCCCCAAACCCCAAACCCCAAACCCATCCTTCCACCAGCTGAGCTAACGCCCTGATGACTAGCCACAATGTAATTGCCAAGAGTAGAACCAAGAACTTGAGATTTTCATCATAAGTCTTGGACCACCAAGGCACCCACCTCGTGGTTAATAAGCAATATATTAAAATAAAGATTTCTATACTATATATAATTATGATGAAATTGAAAATATGTTATATATAGGGATAGTATCGGAAGAATAAATTTTGGATTGCATTTAATGCAATTCAGTGATTTGCAATTAAGTGAAAAGTCGGGATTTTTTACTTTTTATTTTAAGTTGTTTTTTTTTTCTTGGTATTTTAAAGTTATTTGACCACTTCAAAAAACAAACAAAACAACGTAGTAATTAAGTTTTAAACGGAAAAAACAAACGACCCCTAAGACAATAATGTAATGAATCTATAATGTCATTAATTAGAAGCTTAAAATAATGGTTTTATATCGTTGTCAATAATAATAATAATAATAATGGTTTATCATAATATAAATATAGAGTAGTCAAGACTTCACAACTCACCTATAAATTAATCTCCTATAAATTAATAACCTCCCTATATTAATAAAAAAATCCTGGTCCCAACTCAGGTCGGTGTAAAAAATTAATAAACCTCTCTATCGTAATAATTAATAATTTCTTAAATTTTTTGTCTCAGTTATTGTATAAATTAATAATTCCATTAAAATTATAAAATATATTACAAAATATTCAAGAACTAGAAAAGTGTTTCAAGATGCCAGTTTGCACAAGGCCACTATGTTTGATATTTTTGACTTCATCCTTCATCTTTTGAATTGTCCTCAAAAAGTTATTATAATCACCTTCTTGTTGTAACCAAAAGGTTTCAACTAAATTTAACATTTCAACAGGAAATTTCCTTAACAAAATTTTCCTAAACAAAGAATCCTTAAAAAAAAAATAATAATAATTAAATAAATAAAAACTTTCCATAAAGAATAAAACTAACTAAACAATGAATCCTGAAAAAGAACCTTTCATAAACAAGAATACTGACTTCCACATGTTTTTAAAATAAAATAACACTTTAGAAAGTAAAACCCTTCAAATTGATAACCCCTCTAAATTAATACTCATAGGTGGGTTCCAAAAATATTAATTTAGAGGGGTTCTACTGTATAAAAAGAAATGATAAATTTGTTTATAATGTTAAATTTTCACTCATATTCCTAAGTCTTTTAGGCAATAAAAAATATAATATATATATATTAAAGAGTTTAATTAGTTTCTTTTTTAAGTTCAAAAAGTTCTTAAAATAAAATAAAAATAAAATAAATAAAAAATAATAAAATAATAAAAATAAATAAATAAATAAACTATAACGTTTAAACGTTAAAGGTTCACTGTAATGCACAAACATTAGCGAAACTTGAAACTTACAAATTCACTAAAATACAAAAATAATATGACTTACACCTTTGTTTATATTTCATAAAATTGATTTCCATCATATATATATATATATAAGGGTGAATTCATAAATAGCCAAAAAATCTATGGGTTTATTGCTTTTAGCTACAGATTTATTTTTTATTGTTTTTATCATTTTTGACCATTTTTGGACAACAATACCCCTAAATTTGAAATTAAAAAAAAAAAAAAAAAAAAAAGGGAAAAGTAGTAATTGGGTGGTAAAAACGAGGACAGAAGAGAGAGAAAAGGAGTTAGGTATTTTTACATCTGTAAAATTGATAAGAAGTAAAAACACAAGAAAGAGAAGAGAGAGGAAGGAAGAGAAGAGATAGCCGTCGGTGCTGCTTGCTGTCGGCTCGCATCTCTCTTGCCGTCGCTGCAGAGAGAGAAAGGAACAGAAGATCGCCACCCCTCCCCATCGCTGCCGCTGTCGCCAAATCCACAATTTTTGCTTGTTTCCAGGTTTTCTTTTTTTATTCTTTGTTTTCTTCACTTTATCTTCATCATCTCCTTTTAAGTGAATAACTGAAGCAATGACACAGAAGATTTGTTATGATATCCAGATCATTTATAATTAAATATTCGAATTAATCGTTGTAAATATGTAATCTTCTTGAAAATTGCTATCTATTTTTCAATATAATCAAAACCCTCAATTATTTTATATTGTCTGAGACTCTAAATATACATTATGTTTGGTCCATTGAAACTGGGTGTTAATCAGGCCTAATTAGCCCGTTTGGTTGCCAAGAAAGTGAAAGAAAACGTGGTATTGTTTTCATATGATATATCTTGTTTTACTATTGAATTTGTAGATTGTTTGGTAAAACTGTACATATATTGTCTAAGACTCAATTATTTTGAGTAAAACTCAATTATTTTGGTAAAACTGTATATATATTGTCTGAGACTCAATTTGTAGAAAACTGGGTGTTTGTAGATTGTTTGGTAAAACTGTACACAAATGACCAGCATGAGTTACTGTGCATATATTCTAGTAACAATCTTTTTGATTGTATAACATTTTGTCAGTACTCAACATATTCACTATCAAATTCCTTCAATTATTCACTAAAAGTTAACTTTCCATATGTAAAACTTTCCGTGTTATTGCTTTTAAAAATTATTCACAATTTTTTTATTCTTTGTTTCCGCATTTTGTCATTGCCTTTATTCTTTGTCATTGCTCATGTCTTTATAGTAGCTACTACCTATACAACATAATAATTCTATTAAATTCCTATATATATATATATATGTATAATTAATTTATCTCTTTGTCTTGACAAGATGGTGCTAGTGATCATAAGAAAGTAAAACAATCCTATTTTTTTTTTTTTTAAAACAATCTCTTAGGATTTTCATCTTGTGGATTTGTCTTGTTCGGTCTGTCTTTTGTTTTGTTTTGTTTTTCTTCTTTAGGCTTGCTAGATGTTCTATGCTTCTTTTGGCTTTCTGTTCAATTAGTTAGGTTTAAAGCTGCTGAGCAATATTTATTGTAAGGTCAATTGAATTCAAATATAGTTCTGATAAAATATAGTATTAAAAAATAGCATGGAAAATATTGTCTTGGGATATTTGTATCCACCATTGCTGATAATGAAAATGAGCCAATAAAGGTCCAAGATAAGCTTAAAAGTGTCATTTTTGAATATTTTTTCTGCTCATAACTCCTCAGACATTCAAGCTTCGACACAAGTTTAAACTGATGCAAAACAATTTCATAGAATAAAAGGTTTATACTTCAGATGGGATGAATGCAACATCTTGCTGTCTTGTTTGGTCGAAATAGTACTGAGGGAGGTCGGCTAGGTAACAATGTAACATCAATTAGTATACTAGGGCTCTGTTTAAAATGACAGGACTTCGGTTAAACTTGAGTTGATCTCCCCTTAATGCCTTTAAGGACCATGCATAAACTGTAGATTGATGTTCACAATTCAATTATAGTTTTGTTGGGTGCAGTGACACTCAACTATTTATGTATGTCTCTATGAAATCTTTACTGAACATTTTTGTCAATAAAATCAATGCATGTAGTGTGCGGGTAGTACATGTTTGATGTTTCATTTAGAGAATGTTATTAGCTCGTAGTTGCCATCCGCTAAAAAATTTCCCACATATTCCAGTAATGCATTTGATGTGCCTCAGTTCAACTCTTTTCTCTCAAACACAAGGTGGATGCAATGGACATTGAATGGAGATGTGTCTATATATATATATTTTAATCATTCTTTGTATCAAATATTGTATGCATCAATCTTTTTCTATCACACTCTGTATGGGCAATAATGGATGTTCTAAAAGCATATTTGGTTTTTCTTTGTTGTTTCCCCTTTGAAAAATTTTTAGGGTTTAGTTGAGAGGTTCAGTTTCTGTTTGCACTAGAGGCTTTGAGTGAGTTTTAAAGTGGAAGGCTGCAACCAGTGTCCCTCCTTATCTCTACTTCAATTGCCAAGTAAAAGAGCAATGATGTGATGGTCTGTTTGCACACACTATTGCTAGAGCAGTTCCAGGGTTCATCTGATGTCCTTTTATAGTTTCGATATTTGAATTTGAAACACATGTTGGACAGATGCTGGTTTTGTAATGAGACATGGTTGTATCCAAGCAATTTCTTTGATTTAAGAGCAGAATAAATATGTGCACTAATCTGTTCTTTTGTTTTGTAAATCTTAGTTGTAGTTGTGCCAATTTCTTCTATGAGATGAATTACTACAACAAAATAACAAATCTTCCTTTTTATTAGCTGGTTAATTTGTGGAACCTACGGTCAATTATTTGCTCAATCAAATTAGTGTTTTAGTGTTAAAAAAAAAAACAAAAAAAAACAAATGTGGCTATTGACCACTATTCAAGGCAATTCTCAACAAAAACTTCAATTATCCTTGTTACTGTCTCTGCATTTTATTATTGTTTCTTTATACTATGAAAGGGGTACCAAAAACCAATCATTTCTTTGGTCCAAGAAATGATATTCATTTTGTAGGTAAATATTATTATTTCTTTATTCCATATAAGGGTTCTCTGTTTTGTTGGAAGTTAGACAATTAAATGAGTTTCGTAGCACCTATTTTGGGCACTTAGTTGATATTCCTGAAGACTTAACTAGTTAACAGGTGCTGCCATATAACAATACTGGAATTTGATCATTTAAATGAGTGTCTTTCAAGTAGGGAAATAAGAATATCCGGGCATATAATTTCAAAATACACAGACATGTAACTTCAAAATACACTGGCATGTAACTTGTGAAGGTCCTGTCATGTAACAATACTATAATGTTTAGTTTTCAACTGAGTCATTCAAATAGATACATCATTAAAAATACACTTGGCATGTAACTTCAAGATACACTGGCATGTGACTTCAAAAAACACTGGCATGTAAGTTGTTAAGGTCCTGGCATGTAAAACTACTAGAATTTGATAAAAAATAAAAAAAAAAATACATGAATTCAATACTGTTATATGAATTCAAAAAAGCTGCATTACGAAATATAGTATTTCACCAATACATTTAAGAATTAAAACATCATTGCTAATAACTAAGTTGTACCACTAACTTCCGGTGTCAATGGACATTTTTGTGAATTGTGGCCTTCTTCTCCACATTTCATGCACCTGTACGGTTTACATGGTCGCTTCGATGTTGTAGATGTTGTAGATGGTACAGGAATCTGACATGGTTGTGCATTCCGACAATTTTGTCGGTTGTGATTGGATTTACCACAAATCATGCAATTTCTTGTCTTTCCATTTCTTTGTTCCCCAGCGGATTTATATCTCTTCTTTTTTGGCTTTCCGGCTTGCACACGAAAAGGAGGTGGATAGATTACCAATCTCTTTGTATCCATATTCCTGCATGTCAAGTATTTCACTATAAATCATAATTACCAAATCACATGTAAGTTAGAAATAAACTGGTATGTAACTTTAAAACAAACAGGCATATAAATTTAACATAAACTGGCATTTAACTTTAAAACAAACTAGCATGTAACTTTAAAACAAACTAAAAAAATCTGGGTTTCACTAAAAATAGAATCCACTCTCTTAATCTTCATATCAAACAACATATAATTATAAAAAAACAACAGGAGATTGATTTCACTATAAAACAAAATTACCAAATCACTTGTAAAATTAAAACAAACTGACATGTAAAATTAAAACAAATGGGCATGTAAGTTTGTAACAGAAAATAAAAAAATTTGGGTTTCACTAAAAATCGAATCCACTCTCTTAATCTTCATATCAAACAACATATAATTGTAAAAAAACAACAAGAGATTGATTTCACTATAAAACAAAATTATCAAATCACATGTAAAATTAAAACAAACGGGCATGTAAAATTAAAAAAAACGGGTATGTAACTTCGTAATAGAAAATAAAAAAATCCGGGTTTCACTAAAAATCGAATCCACTCTCTTAATCTTCATATCAAACAACATATAATTGTAAAAAAAAACAGCTAGAAAGGGGATACATACATTCTAGGTCATGAAATCTACTTCAAGAGAGAGAAAAGACCACAAAATGGAGGTCACGAAATGGAGGTCGGAGTCCGTTGGTGCTACCGTCGCCATCGCCGGGTTAAAGTCGAAATCCGTTTGGTTGTGTGTGAGAGAGAGAGAGAGAGAGAGAGAGAGAGAGAGAGAGAGAGAGAGAGTATCTTAAATGAAAAATAAAATGGAGGGTTTCAGAAATAAGAGAGAGGGAAATTTTGGAGGGAAATTTTGGGTGAAGTAAAGACAAAAGGAAGGGTATACTTGTCAGTTCAAGCCTAAAAGTGACAAATATAATCAAAAATAAATTTGTGGCTAAAAACAAAAAGTCCATAAATTTTTTGATCATTTCATGCAATTTCCTCTATATATATATATATCATAAAATTGATTAATTGAGGCCGAGAACAAGAATAAATAAATAACGTACCGTGAAGATGAAACTGTAAGTCTGTAACCTCATTTGAGCACGTCAAGAAGAAACAGAGTTCTCCTCCACATTAATGTGATAAAATCCTGGGACATGTACAACTGCTCTCCGTTGAAATATACACCGTCCGTCTTCAGTTTGTAGCAATGCAGCCGGAGAAACCTGAACCACTCGTAAGAAGTTTGATTGACGGTGACAAGCAAGAGATGATCAACCAACCATCGAGTGCCTTTGCCGAACCAGAAGCTATCCAAGAACAGATCAAGCAACGGCTAACATTACTCTTTTAAATTTACCCACCTTGATAGCTTTTCTTTTTCTAACAACTTCCAAATACCACTCGTATGTTTTTACATGGCATCTTTTCATGAGTAGCTTTTAAATTGGGGAAGTTTAAATTTATACTCTCGATAATTTTATTCTTCTTCTCAACATTCCCATTCTGTGGACAAAAATGCCCTTGTATGGAAGGAGAAAGAAACTAACATAAGAGAGAGAGAGAGAGAGAGAGAGAGAGAGAGAGAGAGAGACAAAGAGAGACAGACAAAAAAAGAGAGAGAAAGTTACAGAGAAAATTAGGGGAGAGAGAGAGAGAGAGCTGTAAGTTAAAAGAGAGAATTAGAAGAGGGAATTATATCAAGAAAATTAGAAGAGAGATAGTGTTTCTGAGAGAATTGGAAGAACAAAAAACTCAGTGGTACATCTTGAAATGGAAGAAAGATAATTGGAAGGGAGAGAAGGATACTTAGAGAATTGGGAGAAATATGAAGTCTTGAATAACGAAACTCAATTTCAATTTCCTACAATTTTATACATTGAATTTTGCATGTTGAATTTTATATGCCAAGTTATAAATTGAATTTTACATGCCAATTATAAATGGAATTTTACACTACACCAAGGGCATGTTTATTAATTAGTAATCAAACTCGGGAAAGAGAATTAAGTTCCTGATTTCAGAATTCTAGTGTTTACTAATTTTTTTATGGGGTAATTTCACTAAAGTCCATACTTTTTGGTGAGATATCACATATTTAAACGTCTTTGCCATAGTAGTAACTCCAGTCCCTTGTTTTTCCAAAATACATCACTTTAGTTCTTCTGTTAGTCAAATGTTAGTCAAACTTAACGGAACTAAGGCTATTTCAGTCTTTTTATATAATAAGATATAACAACAAAAATTAAAAAAATTAAAAAACCATTGGAGCGATGGAGATCTGGATCTACATTGTTTCAGGCTGTGATGTAGATCCAGATATCCAGAGGATCCCCACCTTCAATCAATGCCGATACTCCATCATGTAACACCTTGAATGGTTGTTTGTGTCACCTAAATCATAAAACAATTTCTTTGTTTGTCCATAATCAAAAGCAAGAAAACGAACTACTGATTTCTTACCTTAATGTCACCCAAATCATAAAACAATTCTCTATGATTGTGTCAACCAACTATTGATTTCACGTTGGGGATTTCTGAAGATGCTCATTGGATGGAAGACTTTCCTGGTTGCATTAGTAAGGAGATAAAGATTGATAAGCCTAGATAGGGGTTTGTTTGTTTCGCTACGATTGTTTTGTTTTGTTGTATTTTGTTTTCCTGTTTGCTTTCTTTGTTTTGCTGCTCTTTTTTGATGTACACAGTTTATTTGTTGTGCTGCTTTGTTTTGCTGTGTTGCTTTGTTTTGATGGGTCTTGTTTGATGATGATGATGATGAATCCAATTAAACCCCTTATCTTAACAATGATGATGCTAATGAAGAAGAGAATCGAGAAGGCAAAAGCCAAATTGAGTGTGGCAATAATCCAAAATTGGGTATGGAGGTAATGGTGATCCATCAACTTGATCTCCATCTCGACGATCCCTTGATTTCTTTTCTTTTTAAAAAAAAAATATTTATTTTAACTGTTTTGTAATATTTTCCTATTATCCATTAATATTTTTATGTTTTTAAAATTGTAACTGTTTTTTTTCTTAATATTTTCTATTATCCATTATTTTTTTCTAATTTAAAATTGTAACTGTTTTTTAAATATTTTTATATTATCCATAATTTTTTGTTTTATAATAAGATCTTAATAAAATTTTGTGTATCTTTAAAAAAATTTATTTTTTTTGTGTGTTAATTTAACTTTTTTTTTTTTTTGAACAACTGGACTTTATTAAGGGAACAAACCCAGAAACCAACAGCACAAAACCACAAAAAAGGCGCCACATAGCACAAACAACCAAGAAAAACACCCACAACAAAGCAGCAGAGACAAAGCAACGTAGCAACTACAACAAGACAGCCAACCGACCAGAAAACAGAGCAAAACAAAAAACAGGACAAACAAAAAACAACTCAACAAGGCTAAGCAAAATCCCATATCAGAATCTCCTCCTCCAGCCCAGAACCTTTCTTGGCCAGGGCATCAGCTACGGCATTTCTGATTCTGGACAGGAACACCACCTTCACCCTGTTCAAGGTGACCAGAAAGCTGCGAATCTCATCAATAATAACCACCACATCGGACTCTATAACCCCTTCATCATGGATCCACGAAACCACCAAATTAGAGTCACTAAAAATGAATATCGGTTTCCTCCTTAAATCAGAAGATAGATAACATAACTGACAAGCCTTTAAAATAGCAGTGGATTCAGCTACCAAAGCATTCGAGAAGCCAATGTGACTAGAAAACAATCCCAAAATCTTCCCGGAATCGCATCTCAAGACCCCACCAATTCCTGCAGAACCAGGATTCCCTCTAGAAGAACCATCAACAAAAAACTTCAATCCATCAAAAAAGGAAGAAGGCGTGCAGCTGGCCTTTAAGGACAACTTCCTAGCACCAGATTTGGAGGAGGCAACACTTTCAGGAAAGTTGGCAATCATAAGAGTAATCGGATCCGAACCTGACTTTCCGCAGAATTTAAACCACCAAACAACCCTGAAAATAACCATGTCAGTAGCCAAAGAAATAGAGGCTTGCTTTCCTTTAAAGATCAAATCATTTCTGCTCTCCCAGACCGAATTTAACTTTATAAACCATTTAAAATATTATTTTTTTTGAGAATAAATACTATTTATTTTTGAAATAATCATTTTAATGTTAAAATCTTGAAACTATTTGATTTTTTTTTTTTTTTTTTTTTAAGTAAAGGTGTAATAACAAAACCTTTTCAGGACAAAATTGACTTTTTAGGTTTGTATTATATTAACAAGGGCAAATTCGTAGTTTTACATATACAGTTAAAGTTGACTGTTAGCTTTTTGGTCAAATGACTAATGTGATGTATTTTGGAAAAACAGGGGACCAAAGTTGATAATATGGCAAAGACGTTTAAATAGGTAACATTTTGACAAAGAGTAGAGACTTTAGTGAAATTTTCCCATATTTTAGGGAATTAAGTTACGAGGACCCCACTCACCCTAGGAACCAAGTTCCCTTTCCTGATCGAAAAAAAATAATTCATGTATTTTTACTAAATTATCCTCACTTATAATAATTTTTTTTTTAAAAAAAAAAAAAACATTTAGGCATTGTATTTTTACTAATGTAAATTATCTTTTTACTAAATTATCCTCACTAAAGTACAATTTTTTTACTAAAGTAAAATCTCTTTTTATTAAATTATCCTCAATAAAGTACGATTTTTTTTTACCGTAGATTTCATGAATATATATAAAATCTTGATGACCATTATTATTGACTTGTTGTACCAATTCTATATTTATATATATATATCATATATAGAATGAAAACAATTATATATATATATATATTATATACGTGGATGAAAAATAAAAATAAAAAGTGAACTTTGTATGAATGATGTTGAAGAATGAAAACAATTATACATATTATATATATATTATATACGTGGATAAAAAAAATAAAAAAATAAAAAATAAAGTGAACTTTGTATAATTGTATGAATGATGTTGATGAACAAAAATTAATACGACAAAACCTTGCTTTGATTTATTGGTTTACATAATTTATTTATTTATTTATTTTATTTTTTTTGACAAAGCTATGTGGTAAAGTTTTGTATTTTTAATTAATGGGGCGAAGATATGCTGCAAGTTAAGATTTTTATTTATTTATTTATGTAAATCATGTCTACAATACCATTTATGAATCACTGCATATATATATATATATATATATATTAATGAAGTTATCTCCAAGAAAAAAAAAAATTCAACACGTTCTATACACAAGGGTATTTTTGTAATCAAATTTATATCATTCTGATTCCTTAGTTTAAGTAAACACTAGAAATAGAATAAGTTTGATTTCATTTCTGATTCATAAATTGTTAATCAACACGGAATGAAATTTAGTAACTTAATTCTGATTCCCCTTCATTCCCTTTTCAATATATGGAACTTGATTCCGATTCCCTCTATTCTTGATTAATATATGCACCCCAAGTTTAAATTAAATTTTACATGCAAAGTTATAAATGGAATTTTACACACCCTTATAAATGGAAGTTTACACGTCAGTTATAAATGAAATTTTATACGCTAGTTATAAATTGAAATTTTACACTCCATTGTTGTTACTAGAAATTGAAGCGAATGAATTCTTCCATTTCTTTTTCTAACTTCTAATTTTCTCTTTCTCATAATTCACTCTATAACTTTATCAGAAATTAAAAGATAGAGAGAGAAACTGACAAATTTGTTCGTTTCAATTTCCATAAAATTATATTGGCGTGTAAAAATATCAATCCATTTATACTTGATGTGTAAAATTTAGCGTATAAAATAAAATGTGTAAAATTCGGCATGTAAAATTCAATATGGTTGCCCTAGTGTGTTTAATTTGGTTTGCCCTGGTGTGATTAATTTGTTTACCCGTGTGTGTTTAATTGGGTTGCCCTAATGTGTTTAATTGGTTGCACCTTGTCTAATATGTTACTGATTTAATAAATTAAAATCTAAAAGTGAGATTTTTATTGGTTGACATATAGGTACGGATCCAACGAAAGTGGTAATCACTTATGGTAGTAAATGGGTGGGGAACTTTTACGAAAGTGGTGAAACAGAGTTCATCAAAGTTCATGAGAATTTGACGTATACTGAGTTATCTAAGGTGATACAAGGCGTTGCGAATGTTGACTTAACAAGGTTTACCATTGAATTAACCACTTGTGATGAAATTGTATTGGAATGTTTATGATTAGTTATTGGTGAAACAGGGTTTTTCATGTACTTTCGAACAAGGATTACAACTATACATTTATTTGAGTTGTTGAACCTTTGCTTGGAGTTTTGATTGGTGACTTTCCTTGGACTTTTCTGATTTCATTTTGGAATTGTTTTGGAATTGTGTTATTGATCACTTAAACACACTAGAGCTAATCAATTAAACACACCAGTTATTGATCAATTAAACACACAGGTGATGAAAAATTAAATACACCGTGACTCATCAATTAAACACATTTGTTTTGTATTAAACACACAGGTGATTGATCAATTAAACACCATGTTGATTGATCAAATAAACACACCAAACCAAACCAAACAAATCAATTAAACACCTATTTAATAACAATTGGAAGAACAAATTAATAACTCATGTATTTCAATAACACCTATTTAATAACACCTGCATCTCTCATATCCAACAATCCAACAAACGATTTAATATTCATCATTTCAGTTGGTCACCAAAAAAGAGAATTACAAACCAATTACAAAGTGAATTAAACTTTTCAAATTGGAACACCTTGTTAGAAGAAATAGGCTAGAAAAGATCGATTGAAGATTCTGAACTCCCGCCACCATAATACTCAGAAGAAGAACTCAACAATGATGTTATCGAAAACTGGCACATATGTACCCACACTTGAAGATTCTAAACTCAACATATATCTTTGACTCGATTTTGTTGAAGAAAATCCCAAGAATAATTGGATTCAATTCAAACATCCCAAGTAAACATTAAAATCTGCATGATTGAGAAAAGGGGAAAAAAAAATCAACAGCTGAAATGACATTGATTAGCCAACAAGTACTACTCTCTCTTTATCCAAGCCCAATCATATGATCAAAACTTAACAAGCATCCTCTAATATAAGCAAAAAGAGAGGCCAGCGAAACATAGCATCATAAAACCAAAAACAGAGGCCAGCAACAGGCAAGAAGAAAAAAGCAAAAACACAAAAGTTGTATGGACCACTTTTACAAAGACATTACAATCCTGAAAAAAGTTGCAGCAAAGTGACATTTCACCATATCAAACAATTGCATCACCCACTAAAAGAAGTGGCCCCAAGTGAAGAACACAATAAAATCCTTGTAAACTTACACATATTCTCTATCAAGTCAACATCAAAATCAAACTAAAAATACAATTTGGTTGAAAAGTTAAAGTTTTATGAAAGGCCAACAAAACCACAAGACCAAGAACCCAAACAACACATGCATCAGACACTAGACCTGATGCTGTCTGGAAAGAAAACAACACAACCTACAAAGTAGCTAAGAAACGCGAGAAGATCCAACAAAACACAAACATGCAACAAAAAATCAAATCAATTTAAAATCGAAATCAAAATCAAATTCGAAATCAAAATCAATTCCATCTCAAATGCACAAATGCAACCAAAAATACTAATGAAAAGAAACCCTAAAATCAAATGTAAAGAGAAAGTGAAAACCTTTTCGTTTCTTCCACGCCGCCATATTTCACGCCAATGATTCAAATCAAAGCCGGTCACCGGTCGCCGGTCGCCTCTCGTCTCTTTCCGGTGGTCACAGTTGTTCGTCTCTCGCTCGTCTTTACGCTGGGGTCATCTCTCCGTCATCTCTCAGGTTGGGGTCGAGTCTTGCTCGTCTCTCCGTCATCACCGTCGTCATCGTCGAATCTTGGTTGTTAGGTCTCTCTTTGTTGTTTCATACACTAAAACACTTTGCTTTGTGTATTACTTTCGCTTTTCAATTTTCGTTTTCTTTTGTTTTTTTTTTATTTGATTTGTTTATTAATTCATATTGATTATCTTTTTTTTTTTTAATTCATTTTGACTGAAGGGCAATTTTGTCCTAATAGTGGATATTTTGGAGAAACAATAAAAATACGAGAGCTTCTTTTGACAATCCAATTTTCTCCTTTTACACTTCTTTTCTAAAAACACTCCATTTTCAAAATTTAAATTTTAAAAAATTCTAAAGACACTTCATTTTGTTACAAGATTATCTTTTTTTATCTTTTTTGAATTAAATTATTAAAAAAAGAAATTATCTCTCCTAAATCATTAGATTAATTATTACATATTAAATACTTTCTCATAAATATTTAATTACCATATTAAACTCTCTTTCCTCCAATAAATATCTCTAATTTTCTATCTACGGTTTAAAAAAAAATAAAAACTTACTAATAAGCATGATTTTTTAAAACCATATGTATGTTAAAAAAAAACAAGGTAAAAAAAAAAAGTACCTTGTTTTTTTTTATTTATAAAAAAAAAAAATCAAAATATGAAAAAAAAAAAAAAAAAAATTGTTACTCTTGTAGGTATGTGATTACCTAAAGAATTTTAATTATTTCTTTAGTCTTAGAAATTCTGAGTCTAATCGAATATAGTTGAAACAATTCAAGTTTTCATATATATATATATATATATATATTTAAATATGACTTTTTAATATATATATATATATATTATTGTTAGTAAAAAATAAAAACATTGCTAAGTTTTTTTTTTTTTTTTTTTTTTTTTTTTTAACTATTAATTAGATATTGATAGAGAAAGTATGGAAATATGATATATATATATATATATAAAATTAAAAAATGGAGAGAGATTAATCATGATAGAGTATTTAATATGGAAATAACAAATTTAAGGAAGAGAGTTTAATACGTAATATTTAATCTAATGATTTAGGAGATATATTTTTTTTTTAACAAATTAATTAGTTTGGAGTGTCTCTATATTTTTTTGTCTTGTTTAGTAATTTTAGTTTAGGTTAAAATTGTCATTAATAAAAAAAAATCAATTTGGAGTGTGAATAGATAATTTGTGGATTGTAAGGAGAAGCTCTCTAAAAATACTAATGTTGGGCAAAGTTAGTAAACCCACTAATTATATGGTTACTTTTAAATTTCACCATATATATATATATATATAAATGTTCAAGTCAGTGTGCACTGATGTAAATATATGAGGATATTGAATGTGAGCCACTAGTTTTACATGCTTTGACTCAAGTGTGTATGCAATAACTAGTGACTTACATTTAATATCATCATGAAATTATATCTTTGCGCACTGACCAGATCAAGACTATATATATATATATATATATCACTCATTGTATTCAAAATTGGATGGATTTTATTCATTGTTTTATTTTATTTAGTTTTTAAACATTTGTAAATTTCATTTTTTATTCATTTTGAACTATCTAAATCTAATATATGTACTAATATTCCAATAGAAATATTCACTACAAAAAAAATGGTCTTTTCCGACGGCCAAATGCAGTCGGAAAAGACCATTTCCCGTCGGAAATACCCTTTTCCGACGGGGAAAAGCCGTCAGAGGCCGTCACAAATACCTTTGTCAGAAATAACTATTTACTGACGGGCCGTCACAAATACTACTATTTCCGACGGCCATGGCCGTCGGAAAAGATAAAAGTGCCGTCGGTAATAATGATTCAAGGTGGTCAAAATTACTTGTATTTCCGACGGCTTTACCGCTATTTCCGACGGCTTATTGCCGTCGGAAATAGTCGAATTATAAAAAAAAAAAGAAAAAAAAGCATGACTGGACTTGATAGTCGCCACGTCACTCGTCACTCGTCACGTGTCACGCGCCATGTCACCCAGCATGTGGCACTTTAAATCCATGAAATTCATGTGGCTTGAACCCTTGACCTGGATGCCAATAAGGGTTTTCCTTACCATTTTGCTATAACCATATATCTGATGTGTTTTGCATATTATTTATATATAAGCTATTGATATGTTTGTATACTATTTAATTAAATATATATTTTTGTATACTATTTAAATATAACTATTGAGATATTTTTTTTATAAATAATATTTTATTAAAATTATTAAAGTTTTTGTTGACAGTGAATTTTGGATACATTAAACACATATAATGATACATTTAAAATATTGACCTACAAGTCACATTTTTTGTGTAGTGTTATAAATTACATACATTCCATTATAATTTATTAATTAATATTATAATAATAAATTATTTATTTATTCCATGAAACCGGGATCAACAAAACAAAGACTATTTCCGACGGCCTCAATGCCGTCGGAAATAATGTATTCCATTTTTTTCTTTTCAAATGGAACAAGACTATTTCCGACGGCATTTAGGCCGTCGGAAATAGTATATTCCTTTTTCTTTTTTCAAATGGAACAAGACTATTTCCGACGGCATTTAGGCCGTCGGAAATAGTGTATTCCTTTTTATGTTTTCAAATGGAACAAGACTATTTCCGACGGCATTTAGGCCGTCGGAAATAGTGTATTCCATTTTTTTTTCAAATAGAACAAGATTATTTCCGACGGCATTTAGGCCGTCGGAAATAGTGTATTCCTTTTCATTATTTTCAACGGGACAAATACTATTTCCGACGGTACTTTTTGTGCCGTCGGAATTGAGAGCAAAATTGACGGCGTTTTGCCTATTTCCGACGGCAAAATGCCGTCGGAAATGTGATATCATATTTTTACTCATTTCCGACAGCACTGAAATAGCCGTCAGAAAAGGTACCATTTCCGACGGCAATTAGTGCCGTCGGAAATAGTTCGTCACTGATAGGCTTTTTTTTGTAGTGATTAGTCCTCTCCCGGCCTCTTTATTAATGATTTTAATTTTTGAATCAATATATGTAGGCGAATTAAGGGTTATTGGAATTTTCAAAAGGTTGTGATTAGGAATTGACCATTTGGTATCATTTTTATTTTTTTAAGTTGAAACTAAAGATAATCAGATGTATTGAAAATTTGTATTCAAATAAAAACATTGCATAAAGCAAAAAATAAAATAAAATAATAAATAAATAAAAAAAATAAAAAAAAATCCAACATGATCGATGAACAAATACAAATATTTGTGATATTATATAAGATACTTTGTTACACCAATTTGGTGCGTGACATCTCTATACCTAGCAAAGTGGCTATATGATGAGCACAAAATAATGTGCAAATGAGTAGTACTGTTGTGTATTAGAAACAAGAGCGTGTGTGAGCAGCAAAACAGTGGCCAAATCATTTTCTAGCTCTTCTGTGATATGCATGCTGCATGCAGTATAGCAAAATGATGAATTTAGAGGGTTAGAGGAGGAAGGACCCATTTAGAGCCTTGAATGTAACCAAGGGAAATGAAGGGTTGGACTTCTGCTTCTGAGAGTTGCTTTGCGTATTTAACACGCCCAGATGGTTTTGCTCCAGGGCCAGAACACTTGTATTCTGCAAAGTAAACAGTCCTGCAGTGCAATATTATGAGTTAGTTGCAAACTTGCAATGATATAATAATAATAATAGAGGAAATAACATATATAGCATATATATATATATATATGTATGTATATTTGACTAACTTCTCGCGTTCAGGCTTGAAGTTATTGTTCCATCCAGCGGGATTGACGACTGAGCTCATGGTGGTGTATGCAAAAATGACTCTAGGACTGGCCATCCAAGCCCTGCCCAAGTAGGCCCCAGTTCCGACTCCGGTAATCTGGCCATGCACAAACGAGTAACCGCAGTCCTCTGTGCCAGTATCCCTGGCTTGTGCAGTTATCACCCTCATGCCAGTATCCCCAAGCACATGTAGCTGCGTGTTAACATACAAGGACTTTGCCCTTCCGAAAATGAAATCAACCGTGCCTTCAATGTAGCAATCCTTGTAGAAATGGTACCCCTTGTCATCGCACAACGTGTCCTGGAACCCAATCATTCTCACTTTGTAAAAAGCTGCTTTCGTTCCAGAGATCCTCAATGCCACAGCCTGAGCTCCCTTCTTTATGCCGTCTGGCCTTGGAGCACTATTCTTAATAATAATATTAATAGCCATGAAATAGTCAGAATCCACAATGAGGCTGGCGCTGTCCACGGTTCCGTACTCATTCGCCGTGCCCGAATAACTTATAGTGGGCATGGCATTGGGCGACCCATAAAACGTAATAAAGGGCTTAGCGCTTTCGATTTTGATCTTCTCAACATATTCACCAGCACCAATCCATATAATGACTCGCTTCGTGTTCCCTGAGGGAATGCTGTTGATGGCATCACATATTTTACTAAAATCACCACTTCCATCTTTCCTCACCTTTATCACTTGAGGACTATCGTTCTCCGCTGCAGCCAGTGCAGGGTCCAGGCTCCCCTTCCTATCTGCCGCCGGCTTCACGTTCGCGCTAAACCAACCGTTCACCCCTCCAGCATCCGCTGGGATGGGCGTTGTGTCATCGCAGAACACCACATGCCCGCTCAAGAATATTATTGCCAACAACAGCAAACTAGCCAAATGAATAATATTGGCCCTGCTGCTGGGTGATCGTCTGATCCCATTATTTGAACAGAACATGTTTTATTCTATATATTTTTTATTATTGTAATGTGAATTATTTGGTTTATTTTATTTGGTAATGAGTTTTTTTTTTAATGTGAAAAGCTCACAATCTATAGGGCGGGAGGCCGAATTGGTATTAACAGTATGTGGTACATCAATTATCAATAACCGTCGGAGACGGGACTAACCAGTAACACCCACCTTCATATTTTCTTACGACCCTCATTTCACGGATTCCCTAGCAATTATCAATTTCTTTTCTTCTAACAACAAACATTATTGAACTTTTCTTTCGTATTATTTTACTAAAATTTAAAATATAAATTATTCGTCACTTTCCATATCCATAAGGGCAATGCTAGACGTCACAAATTTTTTATCCAAATTCTATCTCAAATGATGTGGCACGTGAGGTGTCAGCATCACATCAATTATCACATAATCTCATAATCAAGTATCACATAAGATACTGACACCTCACATGCTATATCATTTGGGATGAGATTTGGGAAAAAAAAATGGGACGTCTAACATTACTCTATCCATAACTATAATGACTAATAAGAAGGAGAATATTTGCTTATGATAATTCAAACTTTGAACGTTGTTAGGCCAAATGAATTAGTTGTCTTTAACACAAAACCACATTAGGCAAAGATTGTATTTTAAGAGTTTAGGGGATTTCTTTCTCACAATTTCATATATAATTTTATTCAGATAAACTTTTCCACAATATATACGTCCCAACACAAGAAATTAGGCTATACCTAGTTAAAACTACAAATGAGATTCACAAACAAGAAATTAGGTTAAACACCTAGTTAAAGACAAATGAGATTCACAAACCACAACCTAGCAACCACCTATTTCACTCTTTTGTAAATAAATTGTTTTTTGGTATTTTATATATCAAATGTTTATAATTATTTTTATAGGTGATAATGGGGTTCAACTACTACTATATAATTGTTGGATTAGTTTATAGTCATTGGATTTCAATTCAACGGTGGTCTTTCCACTGTTTTTCTTGCTTGTGTTTGTTTTTGTTTTAGTTGTTGCCCTATTTGTTTAGGTTTTTGCCTAGGGGTTGTTGTAATGTTCTTTGACTTATCTGTTTTTGTAGTCTCTGGGTAGCTTTTTTGGTGTTTGGCTTTGATGTTTTTGCCTACTATGGCCTTTTGCTTTTAATAATATGCAGTTTTAAAAAAAAATAATCAAAAATTTGAAAATTAAAATAAAAAATAAAAAATCTAACTCTCTCATATAACTACCAACAACTATATAGTTTCTGTATAGTAGCGATAATGAGCCTGAATAGCATTTATATAACTTGCTCAACTTGGTCTCTCAACTTTTTACTCCATTTCTGTCTCAATTTCAACGGGTCACATAATTTTATGTTTTTACTAGGAAACTGCTAATTAATAAGCTCCAAAGATTCAAAAGTGTGGTTTCTTACTTCCAAATTGTTTTGTAACCTATGAAAATGAGAGGCACTGTATTTTTAGGAGGAGGAGGAGGAAAAAAAAAAAAACTAGACACATTATTGTTTAAGAGATTTTCTCCTTTCAATCCAATTTTTTCTTTGAGAGCTTCTTTTAAGAATCCAATTTTTTCTTTTTACACTTCTTTTCTAAAAACACTTCATTCTCAAAATTTAAATTTAAAAAAATTCTAAAGACACTTCATTTTGTTACAAGATTATCCTTTTATCTTTTTTTGATTTAAATTATTAAAAAAAGAAATTATCTCTCATAAATCATTAGATTAATTATTACATATTAAATACTCCCTCCTAAATTTTTAATTACCAAACTCTCTCTCCTCCAATATATCTCTCTAATTTTAGAGAAAAAAAAAAAAAACTTACTAATAAGCTTGATTTATGTATATATTTAAAATAAAAATAAAAAAACTCAAAAAATAAGTACCTTATTTTTCTTTTTTCTTAATTTAAATCGAAATATGAAAATGTTTTTTGTTACTCTTGTAGGTATGTGATTGCCTAGAGAACTTTAATTCTTTCATTAGTGTTAGAAATTCTAAGTTTAATCGAATCTAGTTGTAACAATTCAAGTTTTCATGTCTTTTTTTTTAAAAAAAAAATTAAGTTTTTTTTTTCGTTAACTATTAATCAGAGATTGATTGAGAAAATATGGAAATATGATTATTTTAAAAAAAAAATGGAGAGAGATTAATTATGAGAGAGTGTTTAATATGGTAATAACAGATTTAGGAGAGAGAGTTTAATACATAATATTTAATCTAATGATTTAGGAGAGAGAATTTCTTTTTTTAATAATTTAATTAGTTTGAAGTGTCTTTAATTTTTTTTTTGTCTTATTTAGTAATTTTAATTTAGGTTAAAATTGTCATTAATAAAAAAAATTGAAATTGGAGTGTGAATAGACAATTTGTGGATTGTAAGGAGAAGCTCTCTTTTCTTTTCACACAATTTTTTTTTTTATTTTTTTTTTTTAAAGAAACTTCATCCTATAAACTTAAATTTTAAAAAATATATCTAAAGACAATTCATTTTGTTCCAAAATGAGCCTTTTTATGTTTTGACACTCCTTAGTGTTTATTTCTTGTTGTTAACCAACACTTTAGAACAAAAATTGTTTATTTTTTGTAACAAATCATTCTCATTAATTTGGAATCAAATAAAACTTTAATAATGTTGAAAAATATGTTTTAGGGTTTGTGAAATTTAAAAAGATAAAAATAAAAATTAGTCAGTAGTGTGTTTAGGATTATTTATCCTTATTGGTAATTTTTTAATTGAGTACTGTAAAAAGATATTTAGTGGATTGTCAACAACAATATCATTCATTGATTAAAATATGTGAATTTGAAAATTTCCTAATTTTATGTTAGTATCCTCTGTTTGTAAGCTTAATAAATAAATGTTCAGTTCAACAATTTAAATTAAAATGGAAATGATTTTTTTTTTCTTTTTCTTCTTTTCTGTTTCTTCTATGCTGCATATATATTTGCAGTAGATCTTTATTATTCAACACAACAATTTTATACATTCTGTATTAATTATAATTTTATTAAGGGTGGCTCCATTGTCATCCAAAAAATATCTTCCTACACCCATATTAAAAGGGTGCGAATATTGCCACCAATAAAACTAATTAGTACACTCATTCTTATAAGTATACATATGTCTAAAATTTAAAAAATAAACATTACTATAAACACTCATTCTAATGCCAATAGTACCATTAAGCCCCGTTTAGCGTGTGTGATAGAATATGATTATTTTTATGGGATTGGATTGGATTGAATTAATTTTAATGTTGTCCAGTGTTCGGTGGAACAAATATAGGATTAATAATAAAGCAATTGTATGTTTGGTATGTGCTTTGCTTGCTTTGGCTTCCGGGCAATGGCCTAATAAAATCTTTGTTGTTCAAAAAACAATTCTATGTATGTTATGGGATTGGATGCAATATCATCAAACACCTGTAAAACTTTCATCAAACACCCACCCTCTCTCTCTCTCTTTCTCTTCTCTTCAACCTTTCATCAAACACCTATAAAACTTCACTCTCTCAACTACACATGTACCAAAATCATCATGAACAAAAAAAAAAAAGGTAAAAGCTCAAATGTTGTAGATCCATGAAAAAGCAATCAAGCACATTAACAAGGTGAGATGTAACGGTTGGAGAAGGAGTTTTATTGGATCTTGAAAACTATCGGCCTTTGTCCCTTTGATCTTTGAAATCAATAAACAAAGCAATCAAGCACATTAACAAAGTGAGATGTAAAACAGAGTAAGGTGTTTAGTAGAGACACCTAGGTGTTCGATAAAAGTCTTGAGTAAAAATCGAAGGCTAAAGCTGAGCTAAGAAAAGCTCCATTAATGGAGATTATTAAGAAGAGTATTTCTCTGTATTTTGTTGATTTACAATGATACAAGAAGCCTAGTATATATACTAGTTACAAGCACACAATGGTACAAGAACTCTGAGATTATTAATGGTTTTGTCGCAATAGCCTTCGAGACAGAGCTTAACGAAGTTCCTCGCAGCTTTTGGGGCTTCTTGGGCAAGAACTCTAGCTCAGCGTCGATGAAAGAAGAAAGAAGATGGAATTAATTTGAATCCCATCTATTTGGTCAGGATAGTTTTATCTCGTTGAGATGGGATAAAAAAATTGATGGAATTATATATCATATATTCATATCCCATCACCAAGCCAAACATGGGAAATTGACTAAAAATAATCTCAATCCCATCCTATCCTAGTTGCCAAACATAGCCTTATTGAAATGAATGTACTCATTTTAATACATTTTATTTTAAAAAACCTCTTATATTATAAACACACCTGGTTTATATATATATATATATATATACACAATCATATTATTTTTGAAATCAAATCATCTTCTAATGATATTCAATTTACTTTTGGAAATATCTCGAATGTAGGAGCCTTATGAAAGGGAAGATCTAGAACTGAATTGTATATAGGGTTAAAAGATTTTCAATATGAAATTCTTTTATATATATGGCTATCATAAAAAAATATAAAAATAAAAAATTGTTTATTGATAGAGTTCAGAACTAGACATAAAACAAAGGAAAAAAACATACCTCTATATGATCTGAGTTCCCTAAAAATTATTTTTCCATTACTTTGTTATATAATAATCATGTGATGATAAGAAATTTTGATACTTGAAATAAAATTAGAGTTTAATTAGGATTTATCATAAAAATTAGGGTTTATCATAAGTTTTTTATAAAAATAAATAAATAAATAAATAAAGTTGAAGATATGATTGTAATTAATGAGGGTACATAATACTGTATTTAGTTTATTTTTAATTAAAGTAATCTGTCCTTATTGGTAAATTCTATTGAGATATTTTTGTAATTAAATTTTTTAATAAAATATGAGTGTACTAATTATTAATTAGTTTTTATGGGTGGAAATATCAGCACCCATATTAAAAATTTAAAATCATTATTTTTACTCATTACACCCTTTAAAACACCTAAACTATACTTTAAGTAATATTGATAAATTTGAATATATATTTTTTCTCATTGCACCCATTTTCTCTTTACATCCTTTTAGAACAATAGTGTGTCAGTAGCACCAAATATTTAATAGTCATGGTAAATTATGCAATGCATCCAGTTATACGAACCACAACACCAAATGGTTCAATGATGTCTTTGTGCCAATAGAATAATAGATCAACATGTTTCTTCAGAAACTATAAACAGACTAAAAACACAACTATTATAATTAGATAAGGCACGATCTGCTTTAATGATATTGGTCAAAACCAACGGATGCATGCAACTTGTCATCGCTTTTATCAGCGGGCCTCGTACAATCATACTCAATTCGACGGGTACGCCTCTTGTAGAGGAATAGGATATGATCACCGTACTCTCGGCACTGTATCACATCGCCAGGCTTCAGCGTGTTCTCCATCCCACAATCTCCACAGATATATATTGCTAACTGGTTCGGATTGAGGATCCATTACAAGTCCACTCTGTCCAAGACGTTTTTGGACTTTTCAGAGGCAAAAAAGAAACAACGACTCTGCAGCCGCAACTATATATCGTTACACCCATTTTTCTTGTTAAGAGAAACAATGAAGCTAAAAAAAAAATAAAAAAAATAAAAAAAAAGTCCATGAGTTCGTTGTATGCTCTAAGTTCAGAGTGCCCTCCACGGTTTGTGGGTAGAATAGAAATCAACAACTTTAAACTTAAAAAATTCCTAAACAATCAAATTTCCGGATATGATTACTTGTCATTGTTTTTCACTTTCTCCTTATAATGTTGCTTAAAATTGAAGTTTGCGAAAATTAAATTTTTATTTTTTTATTTTATTTTTTTACAAAATGAAATTAAAAGTATTCGTGGAAGCACCCTATCAACTTTTTTTTTTTTTTAAACAACCTTTACACTGCTCTTTTTTTTTCTTTTCTTTTTTGTTTAAAAGAAAAAAAAAAAAAACTACTTTTATTCGATCAATCCACAGAACAATGATAAAAATTAATGTAAACATACATGTATGCATTCAGAATCCATCAAATCAATTATTTGTTCATCCTATTCTTGATTATATGTGAAAATTATATTCCTTTTTGATATTGGTTTGATTTTGTATCTATTATTAGGGTTTATAATAAATTGGGTGTTCAACTTATGGGTGTAATAAGTAAATTTAAATTTCCAATTATACAGCTATGTATTTTAAGTAATTAAATACAAGGTTATTTTAGAAATAAAAGGTTTCATTAAAACAACATTGGTGTAGCAAAATATTTTTTAGGTGGCAATAGAGCTACCCTTTTGTTAATTTGATGTGAGGGTATTTTATAGGAACACAACTTAAGTTTAAGTTTTACAGGACGAGATGAGGTTGATTCGGTGGTAAACCCCTCACACCTGCACCATCAGGTTGCGGGTTCGAGTCCTCTCTGTTCCCAAAAAACCCCGAATTAATGTAATGGTGTAATACTTCAAAAAAAAATTGTAAGTTTTATTGTGAAAGGACAATTTTACCCTTAAATCTGTTAAGGTTGATGGTGTGTTTACTAATCAAGAATCACATCCATAGAAAGGGAATTAAGTTCCTAATTTAGAATTCCAGTATTTACTAATGTTTTGGGGAATTAAGTTTCATGGACCCCATATACAAATCGGGAATCAAGTCCCTGAAAGAAAGGGAATTTGATTCTCCCCACTCACCTTAGAAATCAAGTTCCCTTTTCTAATTACAAGGGAATTCATATATTTTTACTAAAATATCCCCATATAAAATTAATAAAAAAAAATTATGTATATATTTTTTCATTAATGTCTCATATGAAATGAAATTATGTTGTAAATAAATAAATAAACAAATATATAAAATAAAAATGAAGTGCGATGAAGTTATGTTATTTTTTTATTTTTTTATTCATAATACTCATATATATATATATATATCTTTATTTTGTAACATAAGGGTATTTTTATAATTAACTTTGTAAAGATTCGATTCCATTTCTAATTCTTTAGAATTAGTAAACACTGGAATGAAATTTAGTAATTTAATTCTGATTCCCCTCCATTCCCTTTCCAATGAAACTTGAATCCGATTCCTTTCATTCCCGATTAGGAAACACGCCCTGAGTATTATGGAAAACACGATGACTTTTTTGGTCAAAAATAAAAATGCCACAAATTATTTGGAATCAACAACAAAAAAAAAAAAAAAAAAAAAATCTATCACATAATTTGGTAATTGTCCTAATTATCATTATTATTATTGAAATATTATAATAAATTCAAGAATTTTGGAGAAAGACATTATTCAAACTCTTAACCTCATGATCAGTGGCGAAGTCATATAATGGCCCCAAGCCCCCAAAAAAAAAAAAAAAAAAAAAAAAAAAAAATCTATTCACATTTTACCCTATTATTTTTTACTATTTACATTTTCTGTTATAATTTATCAAAGTTTTAAACCAATCCCCATAAACCGTTCAAATTTGATAAAATCAGCTTCACCCTTGCTCCTGATATAGGTGTGAATAGCATACTCGTGGACTAAATTCATCTTGTCATAACATTATCCTATTTCTAAACGCACATGTGAGAGATTACTCTTCCTAAAATTATATACTAGTATAAATTATATACCTAAATTTTTAGCCAGATGTCATGTCCAATTTACATGTTACAATATTATAACTTTTTTCTAAAATACTTTACAATATTATAACTTGAACATCATTTCATAATTTATTATATAGATACAACTTACATTACATATAAGTTGGATATTTTTTTATAAAAAATATTATAATAATTCAAAAAAATTTAGAGAGGGGGAGAGACTCAAACCCACAACCTCATGGTGTATGTGTGAGAAGCATATCGCCAGATCAACTTCATATTGTCCTATAAGTTGGATATTAATTTAGTGCAAAGTTATATTACTCAAAATTTCATAATTTTTTTTAAAAAAAAATATATCAATTTAATATGAGACTGCACATCACCTCTTAGGCTTTTAGTATACGTGGTAGTGCACCTCCCCACCTCCCCTTCCACGTTACTATGTTAGTGGTGGGAGGTTCAAATCCTATTATGTGATGAGTTTTCTCTCCTTTATTATCAGAGTATATATCCGAATCATACATCTAATGTTTCGATTTAAACCTAAAAAATTGACCGGCAGAATGAACAATCTTTACTATTAAACAATATTGGGTTGGGTGGTGGTAATATTATATTGATTTCGATATTTGCAATGAATGATTGACGATCATTAACAAAAGAAATCAAATAAAGTTAGGGTTACTATGATACATTGAATTCGATACTATTATCTTAAGTCTCAACTACCATTGAATGCCACATCCTACCATAATCAACGCCCAAAGCTAAATTACTGCTATCTCTCTCTCATTTCATAATTAACTTTTTTGACAATCATTATTGTACTGTTATTCTTCTTGAGTACTATGAGCTTTTGTTTTTTATTTTTATTTTTTTAGACAATATCTATTAATTCAGGATTATGTATTTTTTTTAAACCTAACAGTCATTTGTCCAAGCTCCAAACTCATCTATCTACCAGTTAAGCTACCCTCTATTGGCCTATAGGCTTCGTTATTACTAATTACCATTTTCAATATAAGGGCCAGTTTGGTATTGCTGTAACTTTTATAATAATCACTGTTAGTTGTGCTGAATAAATAATCAGCTGTGAAGTTAATCAGCTGATGTTTGGTTAATTATATTTTTAAAACTACTGTATAGCTCAAAAGCAGTATACATATGTTTGGTAATTTTATTTCAAAAGGGCTGAGATTAGTTACAATGATTAAAATAAACATGATTTTAGAACCTTATTTTTTTTTCATTAATTAAATATATTAAATCAATATTTAAGTAGAATATTTAAATTTTTTAAAAAAATCCATAAGAATAATAAAAATATTTTTAAAAGATTTTATAAATCAAATCAATATTTAATTAAAATCTTTAATTTTAAGATGAAATAAGGAATATAAATGATTTTAATTTAATTTCATAAGGATAATAATGATATTGTAAAAAATTCATTAAATGCTAAAATAGATTATTCCATAATCACTTTCAAAAAGTAACCCTCCACCTACTTCTCAAAATCACTGTCAAAACTTGCTAAATTATCTATTAATCACTTTTGGAAGTTTTACCAAACATCATTTTATGTTAAAATTATGAAATAAGCTGATTTTAACTTCTCAAAAGCAATACCAAACTAGCCCTAAGACAAATGTTTCAAAATACACTTAACATACTTGCAGTGATGGTGTGCACCTTGCATTCCATGTTTTTGTTTGGATAAAACATTTTTCTGTTTATAATCACCCTAATATATTGTTAGTATATGATTGATATTAAAAGTACATTTAAAGATTATTTTACTGTTAAAAGTTTGAATAATGTGTATTTTGAAAATTTATTTAAAAGCGCTTTCAATTGATTTTCAAAATTCATTCAACTATTTTTATAATTCAAATAAGTGCTTTTAAAAGTGTTCTACTGAATGATATTTTTTTATTAAAAAAAATAGATCAAGCGCTTTTTATCAATTAAATACATGTTTTGTGGGAGGAGATTAACAAGTCTCTTGCAGTGGTAAACTTGTAATGAAGGAATTGGTTCCGTAGATAGTGGAGAACCTACCAGAACACCATTATCCTCCCTCCGCCTAAATCCCATTTTAACTCTTATAACTTTTTATTATGGGCCCAATGTCCCCAACCTAATAATATCACATGCACAAATCTCATCCTCATGTGTGCAGGTAGACCTGACAAGGTTCCTATTCCAACCGTCAGAACCATTCGAAACTGGTGTTTCGGTTTCGGTTCAAGAACCATAATCGAAACCGAGAGAGGCCAGTTCCAGTTTCGATTCCAATTGTTACGGAACCGTACGATTCGAACTGGACTAGAATCGACGGTTTCGAATCGGACGGTTCCGATTCAAACCGACGATCCCTTTGTTTTTTTTTTAGATGGGTTGAAGTGTTGAACGGTTGAACCCTTGAAGCTTGAATGTTCCAGTCTTCCAGTTGCAGATCCTAGAATTATTATTTTTATTTATTTTTAAATCAAAAAACTAAAACTGAGATCTATGGAGTGTGGATCTCCGATTCTCCGGTACTCCACCACCATCCAACCAATCAACCATCACCTAAACTCAAAATCCACCACCACACCACCACCACAAAGGCACAAACCAGTCAACACACACACACACACATCCAGGGTCCCCCACACCAGTCAAACACACATACCACCACAAAGCCAAACCCAAGAAGCTGAGGAAGACGAGATCGAGAGAGAGGGAGTTTGGTTGACTGGTTCAGATGAAGGTGAGGGAGAAAGGTGAAGTCTGGTTTTTTTTTTTTTTTTTTTTTTTTTTTTTTTTTTTTTTTTTTTTTTTTTGAAGATGGAGAGATGAAGAAGACATGAAGTGATGATGTGAATCTGTGATAAGCTGATGAAAATAATGAAATCTGATATGATCTTAAGACTTAAGGTTTAGGTGATTTGAATTGGGTGGGGTTGGTGTTGGGTGAGTTTTTTTTTTTTTTTTTTTTTTTGATAGAAACAGATAACAAGAAACAAAAGGAAACAACACAAACACAAGTAAGGTAGAGCAACAAATGGATTCTAAACAGGCAAATCCATTTGAACAGCTCTCCGTACGCAATGAGGGAAATCCTCCATCCAATAACAATCCTCATCAGCCGTTAAAGCAAACTTTGCAAGGTCGTGAGCGACTTTGTTAGCCAAACGTGGAATATGATTGACAGAAATAATTTGAAGGCTGCAAATAAGAGAAGAAATCTCTTCAAGGATGCTCCCACCAATAGAGTCTCGATGACTGCCATCCTTGATCCACTTAACAACCACAGCTGCATCAGATTCTAAAACACACGGAAATAACCCACAATCTCTGCTGAAAATCAAGCTCCTATAGATTGCCATAATTTCAGCCACCGTAGCATCATAACACGCAACGATAGGAAGAGAACTAGAAGCCATAACAGCACCAGAACTGTTATGGGTGGGGTTGGTGTTGGGTGAGTTAGTGGTGTAGATGTGGCCGTGTAGCGTGCGTGAGTTAGTGGTTGGGTTGGGTAAGTTAGTTTATGTGTAAGTTTGTGATTGGTGGGATTAAAAAAAAAAAATCAATTCAGAACTGTCGGTTTCAAAGGAACCGGAACCCTATCACCTCTAGTGTGTAGGGATGTCAATGAGGCTGGGTTAGGAATTCCGAACCTTGGCCCCAAACCCGACCTCGACAGCGTACAAAGTTTGATTATATATATATAGGGCGTTTAATGGATCGGTTCACTTTTCGAATGAACCGATAAAAAACCGATAATATCCGGTTTTTGAAAAAGTGAACCGATCCGATAAAATTTAAAAATGTGAACCGATCAAAAACCGATTGAACCGGTTCGGTTCGGTTTTTTCGGTTCTCGATTGAGTTAGTTTGTAATGTTTTTGGCTTTCAACTTTAACGGTGAACAACCGTTCCATTGATGAAAACATGACTAAATATATAGTCCTATGAGTTTTTAGGGTTGAAACTAATAAGAATTAAAGGGCATGCATTAGTAACTAATTTGAAGGCTAGTTTACAAAATCAAATGGTAGATCAATGATTCGATGATAGCTTAGGTTACATATATTAAAAAAATGTGTATTAAAAAAATATTGATAATGAACTAATAATGTTAATACATATTTTTTATGAAATATGAATGTGCAACAATATTTATGAAATATGAATTACTCTTTTTGTTTTTAACATTATTAGTTTTAGACAAAATAGAAAAAATTTAGGATTTTTGATTATATACACCGGTTTTCGGTTCAGTTCACCGGTTCGAATCCTAGAACCGGAAACCGAACCAAAAATACCGATTTTTTAAAAAACAAACCGAACCGAACCGGTTAAAAGTTAAAAACCGGAAAAAAACCGATTGGACCGGTTCGATTCGGTTTAATGGTTTTTTACCCACCCCTATATATATATAAAAGAATATGAATATTACACCATTTTTATTTATATAATAATTATATTTTATAAAATAAATTCTTATATTTGACTAAACTCAACTCCAAGTCTCGAACACACAAAATATGTTGTTGTTGACTTCTTGTCGGTTATTCTATATCCTTTATCATGGATAGTGAAAATCATATCATTTTTTTTAAAGAGATTTTCTCCTTACAGTATAATTTTAATGTTTTAATTTCACATTCATTTTCTAAAGACACTTCATACTTAAAACTTAAATATCAAAAAAATTTAAACATACTTCATTTGTTCCATACACTTGTATTTAAAAGATACTCCCTTTTTAAAAATTAATTAAACTTTTCAACAAATTTATTTTATTTTAATATTACCCTTTATTACTTTTGATGAATACTAAGAGCATATCCAATGCAAATATGCATTTTTTGAGTTTTTAAATAGTGTCACATTAGCATGTCTATTCATTAAGGACCCATTTTGAAGAAAAATTAGAGAAATGCATAGAGTGACGATATTGACACCCCTTAAAAACCGTATGTACACCCTTTTCGTAAGTATATTCAAGTAAAAATTTAAAATAATGCTAGTTCGTAAATAAACCCAACTTAATGGCAAAGATACCCTTTCTTTAAGTTGAATTCTGTTGTATTTTTGTAACTACACCCCACCTACATCTATAAAAAAAAATAAAGAAAAATAAAAATTCATATGATTAAATTATTTGATAGATGGAGAGTAACAAAACACAACACAACAACTAGGCTTAATTAAAGCCAAGAGATTTAAGCAAAATATGTTGCACAAAATTTTAGGTTAATTATGATAAAAAAAAAAAGAAGAAGAAGAAATGTAAACAGACATTCAAAAGAAAAAATTAAAATAGAGAAGACAATAAACAATGAATTTATACTTCTAATCAAAATAATAAAAATCAATTTAAAATTTATATTTTTCACAAACCAAATTCTTCTAATGATTTTGATTAATTCTCTATACTTTGTAATCAATTTGTACTCCTTAAAAGAAAATGAAATTTATTTGAAATTATTATTTAGAAGAGAAGTTAGGGTTTGAAAAATAGAAAGATTTTTATGATATATATAATGAAAATCAAACCACTAGTAGGAAACTGATTATTCTTTTGAGGGTGTACTTACAAACTATCTAGTAAGTCATTTTAGTAATTTTACTCAAGAATAATATTGGATTTTCAAGAATGTACTACTTTGGGGGTGTACATACAGTTTGTGAGGGGTGTAAATATCGTTACTCAAATACATATTCACATCTCCAATGCAATTATCTAAAATCAAATATGCATCCATTTTATCACCAATCATAATAAAACAATTATTTCACACTCTCTCCTCTTTTATTTTACAATCTTTTATTTTACAATTAAATGAGCTTTAATATTATTGATGGAGAGAGTTAGAAATCCTAGTTAGTATTTCTAGGAGAGTTTCAAGAATTAGAAATTCAACTCCATATTCTCTAACTTTTTTTTTGCTACATAATCTCCATATTGAAGTTAGATAATTGTATTAGAGAAAGTTTTTCAAAGTTCTTAACTATCTATCCTACGTGGCAGTCAATTTTCTCAAAATGCATATTTACATTGGAGATGCTTTTAATACATCACAATCTCATGCAACGAAATTGATGTTGTAGTGAAACACAACCCTATAATTATTTATCCTTATTTTATTAGTAAATCATGAAGATTATTTTATTTTATTTTTTTGAAAGGGAATTAACATTCGACAAAACATCAATCTCTCTATTTTATTTTTTTTCGTTTTTTCTATAAAAAAAAAAATCTCCATTTTAAATTCTTTTATTATAATAAAAATCCTAAATTGAAAACCTTGATCAAAGAATAGGTATTAAAAAAAATAATTTGAGCTAAGCAAAGTTTCTTCATCCATTAATATCAGACCATATTTTGATAAACATAAACTTCTTGTTACTTGAGAAACCAAGAAATAAAAACAGACAAATTGAGAAGAGTTTTTTTTTCTCAAAATAAATGGAAAAGAGTTTTAAAATTGTTCTATTGCAATTTTCCCTTAAATAACTTGGTTGCATTGAATAAAAGATTAAGACATACCCGAAATATTCCAACGTACAATTCAAGGCTAGGTCAGATATGGAGATCCTTACATGTTCTTCTCCAACGTTAAATCCTAGCCGAAAAGCTTGGCAAACAAGCATGCTTTGGTAAGAAACATCGTATACAAAAAAAAAACCATGAAACCAATGAGTTAGAGTTAATAAAAATGGTTATTCCTCACCCAAACTTTCAAACCAACATTTACAAAATTAATGGAAATAGAACATTTAAAAGAAAACGGTACTTCACCACTAGATAAATAAATTTTAGGGAACTCTAGAAGTTTATATCTTTATAATTGTATTAATTAAATACATTACCTCTCGGCTGGGTTGGGTTGGGAAGTGAGGCCTTGAAGTTGGCGGCCAGTTGTCCGGTAAGGTAGTGAAAGGTGAGAGGTGAGAGGTTATATAGGCTTACTTGTTGTATAGTTGGGTAGTGAGACGTGATAGGTGAGAGGTTATATAGGCTTACAAGTTGTCTGGTTGGGTAGTGAGAGGAGTGAGGTGAGAGGCTATATAGGCTTACTGGTTGTTGATGAGCCGTCGTTTGTACACACAAAATGATGTTTTAATTTGATCTTTTGAAAACCATTTTTTTAGCCACTTAATATAAATCTTTAGCAAGTGGTAAGCAAAGTTCGTTCCATAGAGAGATGGAATAATATGTTAGATAAATTGACTAATCTTAAACGCAATAAATTAAATCAATGAATGTGGATAGTTGTGTGGTTTCATAAACCACCAAATTTGCTACTAAAATAAACATACAAAAATGATAGGAAAAAGAGAAGACTCAACGATCTTGATAAGGGAAATGGTGAAAACAATTAATAAAGATACTAGGTTATAGATGGAGTTACTAGTGACTGTGATTAATGCCTTCAAAGCCTTATTAATGGACAAATCTCATATATGATAACCATTTGATTTCTAGGTTGTGTTTAGGTCATTAATATGAACACTAAACAACTTCCCACCAAAATGTCTAACCGATTAAGGAGAGGGGGTCAAGGTGGGATTGGTTGGTTTCAAATAGAGGTTTAGACTAGTGTGGTTGATATACCCTCCACTAGTTTATCCTAATCACTAAGTTCTTTAACCAATCAAGGGTGTCAATCCAAGATTAGTTTCACAACTAATTATCCCACATAAGAGTATGACCTGCTAGTGATATACAGTGCAAATCATATAATTTGTAAAATCTAAATATATAGTGAATAGAAAACATATAAAGATTCAATTACAGAAAGCTTAAGCAAAATACCCACAATCACAAGTTCCTCACATCTATCCCCTAGATTAGGGGTTTAGTTACACATAGTTGCAATCTATAAAAAGAAGTGATAGGTAAGGAAATCACCTTTAGGTCTCATTCTTTAGTGCTTGCTCCTTCTTTTCATTAGATTGCTCCTTGTGCAAAGAGTGGTAGAAATGGGATGTGTCTTGATAGATGGTGTCTAATGGTGAGTGACAAAGGTATTGAAATGTAGAGAATGGAAAGGGAGGAGTAATTTGGTGAAGTAATCAAGATATTATGTTGAGGTTTTGGATAGAAAAGGTAGTTTAAGATGAGAAAATGGATGAAGTTGAAAGATGAACTATGGAAGAGAAAAAACTAGATCTAAACTATGTATTTTCATGCTCAATATTATGCTTGGATTCCTCTTTAAGTTGGAGAGCAAAAGTATATATAGTGGCTCTTGGACTTGTACTGATAACTGCTTGAAAAGATAATGTGGCACGAATATCACTATTTTGTCGCCATGGCGACCTTGTGGCGTAAAACGGTTACGCATTCTGAGATTCACTTGTCGCCACCAATCTCATATTTTTAGCCCTGGTGCAAATGGCGACACTGAGGAAATCTGAGTGATGTTGCCATTTGCCATTGAATGTCGCCATTGCAACATGCAAATGGCAACAACACCTAACGCATTCTTCTTGAAATATTGCTTTTGTTGCCATAGTGACCATCTGGTGACATGGGGGTGACATTTGGTCTTTTGAAACGCACCTCCCTATCGCCATGGCGACCTAGCTTCAGCAAATGACGAAAATGTCCTGTTTTATGTCTTTATGCTCCTTTTTGCACCAAGTTCCTCTTCTTCTTCACAAATGCCCTTGAAGCCTAATAAAACCTGAAACACTTGAATTGACAACATTAAATACGGGGAAATGCCTGAGAATCAAGCATAAAGAGACGGGAATGAGGGCCAAAATCATACCAATTTTCGTTTGATCAAATACTCACAAACCTATCTTTTGCTAGTCCTCGAGCAAAACAATCACAAATCAAACCCCAAAAACATGCATCAAGGCATTTCAAAGATTTTTACTTATCATGATTGATATGCGAAACCAAAATGAAGAGATTAAAACAATTATGCATCAATGAGGACTTTTACATTTAAGAGAATGTTAAGTAAAGATTAAGAGCATGCCACTCTAGATATGATTGTACGTAATGCGATCTTACATTCAAAATGTCAAAGCTTCAAAGCAAAGGTGATATTTGGTTTAGAATGTCATTCGCTTTGATAACTAATCCTCACTGTATTCTCTCTTCTCTTCTCTAAGATTCTTAGGTTTCACCCAAAAATACATGTGCAATATGAATTCATGTCATAGATATCTAATTGATTGCACATGATGATCTTTAAAAACACACTTTTTTGAAAAGTAAGTCTCATGAATGGAATTGCAAGCCATGAATTAGAAAGAATATGTTTCAACCAAATTTTACAAAATGGACAATCCAAAAGATCATGAAGGTCTTTCTTTTGGTTGTAACTAGGGATGGCAACATGGCGGGTCGAGGTCGGGGAATGCCTTTCCATCCCCATCCCCACCCCCCAAAACCATCTCCATCCCCATCCTCGCATTAAAAGAAGCGGGGTCGGGGGCGAGGATTCCCCGTTGGAGGGGCCTTCCCTATACCCGCCCAATTCCCTGTCTAATATTACTACATATTTAAAAATTACAATTTAAAATAAAGAAAAAAATAGAAATTTATATTTAGTACAAAATCAAAAATTTTATAAAACAAATGAACTTCTAAAGTTTAGTTAAAAAAAATTATTTATGTTAAAAAATTAATGTTAAATGATTTTTTTTTTTTAAATAGCCAATTTTATTCAACAACCAATAGGCGACAACAACAAGAGCAACAGCAGCCTGAAACAGACTAGGAATAAAACAAGCAAGAAAGTAAAAACAGAAAGAGACAAATGTTAAATGATTTTAAAATTTTAAATATTATATATTATATTATAAATATATATGTATAATATATATATATATCGGGGCGGGGAGTGCTTCCCCTGTCCTTGTCCCTGTCCCGCTTCACCTTCGGGGACAAGATTTTGTCCCCATCCCCGAATATTATCCCCTATCCACGCCCCATTTGGGATGGCACCCCACGGAGCCCCGGCCCCGCGGGGAATATTGCCATCTCTAGTTGTAACGGGGCCTTAGGTGATGGTGAAACAAAGAATGAGACAATGGATAACAAGGAACCCGATGAATATAATAAGGCATACATTCTAACTATGAGTTGCACATGCTTCACACATATTGTTCACACTTAAGGCGTCCAGGCTTTCCATTTACATGTGCATTCTACTCTAATTTTTCATTTTGAGTAGTTCACTTTACTTTTCATTTTCCTTCTAGGCCAATTGTGCCTAATTCTTGGTTCTCTTTTTCTCCTTTTTCTTTTCTTTGCTTTGCTAATCTTTCTTTTTACTTTTCTTTTTCTTTGCTTTTCATTTTCTTTTCAAGCTTTCTTGCTTTGCAAGACTCTTTGCATATATTTACATGCCTAGGTAGACACTTTTACATTTTTAAGTACAAGATCTTACATTGATTTCCTAAGCCTTAATAAATCATTTGGTCAAGGTAAGTCAATATTTGAAGGCTTATAAGGTTCATGTAGATGTGGTTCATGAATGAAAAACTTAAAACGTGTTTGGCTTCAAAAGAGGCTTGGGATCACACATATTTAGATGGGTTGGAAGTATTTTAGGCCAGTTAGTGGTTTTTCACATGCATTGCCTAAAATCATTTCTAAAGGCTTGTCCACTAAAAAAAATAAAGCATCCACAAGCAGTCCATAATATTCTATGGCAAACAACATTTTAAGGCAATTGAGACCAATAAATGCTTGAATGAGAGTTTGAGAATGAGTGTTTCAAGAGTGAAATTTTTGACAACTCGAAATATGCTTTTTAAGGCCGTGTTTGTGATCCTCATGGGAATCTCCACTATTAATTCTTAGTCTTTAAGCAAATTTGATAATTCACTCAACATTAAGAAAAAAAGATTAACGCACTTTGTTCAATGACACCCTAAATGGCTTGATGCTAATCTAAACCAAACAATGGCAAAGATGCACAATTCCTCACTACTTCATGTAAAGAACAATGTCAACAAGCAAAGAATGCTCAAATATGGCATTATCGCAAGAATTTGAAAAATTCAACTCAAATTTTAAAACCAAGCAAAGTGGTGTTGTGCAAATGTACCCCCAAACCTAAATTGGACATTGTCCTCAATGTTCATGGGAGGTAAAAATTGTCAAAAACGCAACCCAACAAGTCCCAAGCAAGAATTCATATATCATCGGCAATATTCAATGAATGTCAACAAATCGGTATATTGCTTTCTCATCCTAATATGCACTATCATCCAATCAATCAAAATTTAGCAATAAAGCACGTACATCCTAAATCCTCTACCAGAATCCAAAACACACCCTTATTCTAAACAAACGAAACAAGAGCAAAATGAAATAAAAATAACGAAAGATATGGAATAATAGTGTAAGGACCTCTATTTTGTGATTGGCTTATTTCATGATATACCACATTGGGGATGATTGTGTAATGGGTAGCTTAGGTCATCTTGATGATTATCAAGGCAAGCTTCTAAGCATCCCGGTGACTTCAAGATCAAGAGCTTCAAAAGGTATATCACTTGACCTTGATTCTTGAAGAGATTAGGTGCACACACACACACTTGCATGCATTTTTATCTATCTTGCATTTGTTACCATGCATGTGTGTTTCATTGATTTGTGCATATATGTCTCTTAGCACACACTCACTTTCATTGCATTTATATGATTGCATTTGTGTTTCTCTTAATTGTGTGCTTATATTCATTATCATCACACTTATGCATTTTCATATATTGCATATCGTTTGTGTGTCACATGCTTGGTGATTATTCATGATGTTATTCTCTTCATGCATATTTATATGATTGCATCTTGTTCACTGAAATGCCATGACATGTTAGGCATTAGGATGCATTCACTTCTCACACTTGCACTTCATGTTAGTCTTAAGTGTGGTGTAATTCGTTTCCGTTTGTGTGATTGGAAACGTCCGCGCTTGCATGTTGCTGTGCTTGTCTTAGCGCGATGTTTGACCACTAGAGAGGTCCATTTTCCTCTCTTGGATTGGTCTTGGGTCACATGGTCTTATACCATGAGTTTTGGCAATTTTGTTATTGTTCAAAAATGACCTTTGGTCACTCTTATGACCATAACTCTTTCTACAGATATCAAAACCCCCATTTTGTAAAAAGGAGTAGAAAGTAGACATCCATACCTTTCCAACGATATATGATTAGAAAGGTTTCGATGTCGTTTGGTCATGTTTCGGGAAGCTCGAATCTAGAGCTGTTGCACTATTGCACTTTGTTTACCCGAGACATATGCAACCTTAGAAGTGACTTCTATCAAAGTCTCTTTTAAAGTCACTTTTTGACCCCCTGTACCGAGACAGATGTGACCTTAGAAGTGACTTCAATCCAAGTCACTTCTAAAGTCGCTTTATTGACGGGAAAACTAAGTTTTCTTTCCAAAACTACGTAGTTTCATTTAGGGTTCATATATATTTCCAAAACTACGTAGTTTCATTTAGGGTTCCTATATATATGATGTCTTCTTGATTGTATGAAAGTAAGAGCCACAAAATTAAACCCTAGAGAGAGAGGCTCCATATTCTTGAGAGAGAATGCACCAAGATTGCTTCTTTAACTCTCCAAACCCAAAACCCATGTGCATATAACATGTTTCATGCATCAATCTTCCATGAGTCTTCTTCATTTATGACTTGGTAAGTAGAACAAACACAACATCTTCATTTATTGTTCTATCTTAGTCAAGACATGTCTTTTATTGCTTAGTTTAGCAAATCTTCACTCTTATTGCATATTTAGTGAAGTTATGACATGATTGGGTTTTGTTTGTGATAGCTTACATGATTAGGATGATTTTCCCTAAATAGCTATCCTTAGAACATTCTTGTAAAATTGGTTGATGATTAGGTTGATAGATTAATGTTTATTTATCTAGTCAAGCTTAATTGAATGTTCTTGTGGATTTAATTGACAATTATGTTGTTAGAAATTCTTTACAACTAATTGAGTTCACATGTTTGGACATGTTGACATTGTTTGATAGCTAGGATTGTTTTGTGATTGATAACATCTAGCTAAGTCTTTATGTTTTGCATTTAGACATTGTTGATTAGGACTCCTTGATTGCATTTGTTAATTGCATGTTTTTAGTCCTTGCCATGATTATTGACAACTTGTGTTGACTTGGCTTTGTTTGTTGACAATTAGGTTGTTAGACATCTCTACAACTAATTGAGACCTCATGTATGTGCATGTAGGTTTTGTTGATAACTAGGATGCTGATTTGCATTATAACATCTAGTTAATCATATAGTGTTTAGTCTAGCACTCATTGCATTTGTGCATCATTGCCATACTCACATAGACTTTTAATTCTCTTCATGAGTCAAAGTCTTGTGGCTTCTAGGTGTAGTTGCACAAGCAAGGAAGTCTTGTGGCTACCGGTGTGTAGTGCTCAAGCAATTGGTCGAGTGCCACTGTAAAAGGCCCGCTGGGTAGATTAGGAGTTGTTCACGCCAAGAGTAGTGTATCAGGGGATATCACTAGGGATTGAACCAAGAGTGGCGAGTGGTAGTGTCCATAGCCTGAGGTTATCTAGGGAGAGAGTCCGAGAATCACTTGAGGGTGTAAATTCCTTTTCATATAGTGGATTTCGTTGATCATGTGTGGCGCATATAACAGCCCGTGGTTTTTTTCCCGTGTGGGTTTCCACGTAAAAATAAAGTGTTCTTTAAATTCCGCAACTTATACTTGATTTTATTGTTTGTTGAATTGAGTTTATTTTTTAATATTGACTAATCCGAAAAATTGGTAACTAACCGGATTAACAACCCATTCACCACCCCCCCCCCCCCCTCCTAGGTTGTTTAGACACACACGAGTATATATTTTCAAATAGTAATAAACGTAAAGCAATGAAATATCCAACAAAACAAACTGAAAATAAACAAAAGTGATAAACAATATCCAAGTAAGCAAATGATGCCCATGATGATGGTCAAAAATAATGTCTAAAAGATGGTAGGATGGCAACTACTCATAATCATTCTCGATTAGCTCATACTCCTTCTCGATTAGCTCATACTCCACTTTACCCTTCTTTTTCGGGTATTTTTGTCTTTTCTCTCTAGCTACAGCTGCTCTCCAGGCCTGCTCCTCTCTCTATCTCCTATGTGTAGCTGCCTCATCCATTGGAGGACCTCTTGTAGAACGATCTCCCTGATCGGTGATTGAACGGGCTAAAACTTTCTCTAACTAGGCTGCATCCTCATTGGTAGACCGTGCAGTCTGTAGGACAAAGTCTGGTGCAATCACACTGGGTCTTGCTACTATGGCTGGAACAGATGGAGTCTCTGTGACTGGCTTTGTGATCCTCATAGGTCTCCTGACATATGGAGTAAGTCTCAAATCCTGACGGAGCTCTGTAAATCTCATGATCACGGTCTCGCTCAAATCCTGAATTACACTCTCTAGGGCTTTCTGCCTTGCTTCCAAAACTAGTCAATCAACATGTAGAATATCAAAGTCAGCAGTCTGAGTGCCCATAATGCGATCTACACCATCTAAAATCCGAAGACCTATAGGCTGACTAGGATCATCAACAACAGCATGAGTCCCATCATCCTCATCATCATCGTCAAAGCGCTCCTCATCCAAAATAACTCTATCAAACTCTACCTCGGCACTCATGCCGGTCTCTGATATGTGTACTCTTTTTCGCTTCCCAGCGGTTGGTATCTGCCCACGCTTGCTTAACAAGCAACGCCATGTAGACAAATCCATATCAGATGTAGAGGGTTTAAGCACATCCCTAAATAAATTCACACCTATCAATCTGCATGCCTCTGTAATCAGGCATGGAAAAGGAAGAATATCTGACTCTAACTCATTTCGCCCAATCCTCTGAATCTCCATTTTCACTATAATTCCCATATCAATAGGTTGCCTTTCCATAATACAATGCAAAATCCGGGCTGCCTCAAATAGAACTGTAGACCTATGGGAAACCGGCCACAGTGATGAGTTGAGGAAGATGTGCCAAAATACGGGCTCAATCCTCAAGTTGGACTGTTTGAGAGCGTGTCCCCTAGCCATCCAGATTGTTAAAGTGTTTATGAAGTTTATCAAATTTTTCACATACAAAGGGTTTGTGGTAATCCCCTCTACCATGCGTTCTCGCAACTCCTTGAAATCCAACAATGTGGTCCCAAAATAAATGTTAATGTCCACAGCATTCAAATAAACGGGAACCCCTCTAACCAAAACAGGACTACCTCTCATGAACTCACCGGGGTTTATCCCGGCATAAAACTCTTTCACGAGTCTCACACTATAATCAGGAGGAGTGGCTGCTAATCCTCCCCATCCCATGTCATTCACTGTCGCTTGGATAAGGGTGTTTACCAATTCTTCCAAATTGATTCCCTATTCAGGCCAAATCTTTATCTTGCTAAATGTTTCCATTCGGTCCTGAAAATCTCTATTCAAAATGCATTCTGGGACCGTTTTTTTCTTAGGAGTGGGGGCCTTACTACCCTTGCCTCCCTTGTTTGGCAATGTCATCCTAGGCGACATTTTGTCACAACTCGAATACCAAGTGTCAAACTAAAATCCGACAACACAACGACGCTTCAATGACAATACCACTCTCCAATCTCCACAATCAATCGCAAATACTTCCTCAATGTCTCAATACTCCAATATGTACAATACCACCACAAAAATCCAATCATAGGCACTATTCACTTCAAATCAAACTCAAAACCACCCTAATGTATCTAGATGCAACGTAGGACGATTGTGAATTGAAAAATTGAAGAACTAGAGTGATTGCTTACCAATTTCGACATTTTGTGCGTGCCACGGCTGGAGAAGTTGAGAGAAGTTGAGAGAAGGAGTTTTTGTTGTGTGCGACATTCTGATTTGTAGCGACAACATATATGATGTTTGCCTTATGTCACCATTTGTCCCTTTCTGTCGCCATGGTGACATCGATCAGGTCTTTTATGTGCCGTCATTTGTGCCTCTCTGTCACCATGGCGACATCTTACAGCGACAATCACTTATTGACATTTTTGGACCTGTTCCTGTAAACTTTACCAAACATAACATAAGTTCACAATACACAATACACAAACAAGGATATTGGAACACTTATTTTAAAAGCAAAACAAGCAAAAAGAAACACAACAAAAGTTAAGATAAAACACGCAAATCTTATTCAAAACATAAAATGTAAAAGTGCAAGTCCACACTATTGCATCCTAACATGCAAATTAGGACCATGATGTTCATCACAAGGGTTAACCAAGCATTCATTTATCTTTTTCTTAACTACCCAAATTGGTCCCCTAAATTCAACCCAAACTTAGTTAACCAAATCCTTCTTAACCCAAACTTTTTTTAACATGGTTAGGTCTAATCCTAGGTCTAGTTCTTTCATGATTAGCATGCTTCAAAAATTCAAAACACCTAGATTTAATATGACCCTTCCTATGATAAAAATAACAAGATAGAGGAAAAGAATTTTCCTCACTACCGCATGGTGCAAGTCCGCACTACCGCATCCTAACATGCAAATTAGGACCATGATGCTTATCATAAGCGTTAACCAAGCATTCATTTATCTTTCTCTTGACTACCCAAATTGGTCCCCTAGATTCAACCCGAACTTGGTTCACCAAATCTTTCCTAACTCAAATTTTCTTAACATGGTTAGGTATAATCCTATGTCTAGTTCTTTTATGATTAGCATGCTTCAAAAATTCAAAACACTTAGATTTAATATGACCCTTCCTATGACAAAAATAACAAGATAAAGGAAAAGAAGGAATTCTCCCTTTTTGCATTGGAGCTTGAGGTTTTGAGTGACCATCCTTGGTGAGTGTCTTGATGGCTTGTTCCATCCGATTTATATCCACCAAATAATCACACTCCTTCACTTTTGCAATCTTTAATGCCACCTCTTTCTTGCTTATTTCCTCTTTTACTTCCTCAAGTGCCTTGTTCTTGGCTTCTATGCTCATAAGGGTCTTTCTCATTTTCCTTAAGGATTCCTCCTTAAATTTTTCAGTAAGCTTGGCTAAGTCCTCAAGCTCTTGCACCATTAACTCATTCTCCTTGGTAAGAGACACATTGATCTTCTTAAGTTTGTAATTCCTCTTAGTTAGGTCTTCAACCTTTATCTCAAGAGCATATTTTTCTGCCTTGAGTACCTCCAATTCAAGCATAAGCTCTTGATTGGCATTTTTGAGCCCTTCAATCTCAGAATCACCCATTGTTGTCAAAGGCGCAGTCAGGCGCACTTCTAGGCGCTGGGTGGTAACAGGCACAACTACAGCATCTATAGTTGGTTTGGGCGTGCTAGCTTTCGTTGGGCACACGCCTTCCGGGTAAAGGTGAGGGGGCGCACAGGTGCGCCTGATGAGCCTTGTATGTTTTATGTGTTTTTTTGGTTTTTTTTTTTGGTATTGGGGTCGAAATATTAAGACACAAGTGAAATGGGGTCTTTTTTAAAATAAAAGAAATTTGATAAAGGTCCAAAGAAAAAAAAGAAAAAAAGAAGAAAACCCTAAACAAGGTCAAGTGGTCAACGACACATCTGATATCAGATATCTCATTGACATCTCCTCCCTCAAGTCTCACGGCTGCTACTTTGAATCCAATAGCCATCTCAAATCTCAAAGACTCCAATGGCTATCTCCCAAGTCCCAACTCTCTCAAGTAAGTTTCTTTGTCTGTAATCTTCTCTTTCTTTTTCTCTAATCTTCTCTTTTTCTTCGAATCCTCTGTTTCTGTCTCTCCATTTTTGATTTTTCTAGTAATCTTCTCTTTCTTTGTTTCTCTGACTTTGACTCTCTAGAGTCTCCATTTTCGATTTTTTTAAAAATTGTTTTTTGTTCTCTTTTTTGTTCCAAGTGAGCTGTCTCGCACTCTCTCCATTTTATTTTACAACTATGCACTGTATTGAGTCAATAAAATGAGTTGTGTATAACTTCACTTGTTTATAAATTTAAATTATTAGCTTATTTTAAAAATGTTAGTGACACTTGGAACTTGGAACTCAATGTGGTTGTCTCATTTTTTTTAAATATTGTTTATCATTTATCATTTATCAATTAGCTTGAATGTGGAGTTGTGGACATGTGGTTGTCTTGGATGTTTATGAAAGTGACACTTGGCTTGGCTTAATTCCAATATTGTGGACAAGTTTATGAAAGTGGATTAGTGGAGATGTGGTTGCCTTTTTTTTTTTTAAAGAATATTGTTTATCAAGTTTATTGTGGATTGTTATACTACATCGAATCCAAATGTAAACTTGTCTTTTTTTTTTTTTTTTTTTTTTTTAAAGAACAATGTTTATCAGTTTGTAATTTTTGTTACTTACTACTTTGTGCCGTTTGTGGTAATGTTCTTAATTTCTTATAGGTCTCTAAATGTCAATAGAAGGGGAAGTATTGAAACGAAACTTGAACATTACATGGCAATATTTTGATTGCTCGGATCCTAAAGACAAAAACACTACAAAATGCAAATTTTGTGATAAAGTATCAAAAGGAGGGATATATTGGGGGAAACAACATTTAGTGGGTGGATTCAAGAATGTAACGGCTTGCAAAAAGTGTCTGGACGTGTTAAGTAGTCAGAAATGACAAATGGCAAGTGGAAACTCAAGCTCCACTGGTGTAACTGTTTATCCTTTTAAAAAGCCAAAACAAAAGGGTCCACTTGACGTGTACTACTCCCAGTCCCCGCACCAGTAGGAAACTGTTGTGTGTAGTAAGTAGGGGTGGGCAAAAAATCATTAAATCGAACCAAACATGGCAATATTTTGATTGCTCGGATCCTAAAGACAAAAACACTACAAAATGCAAATTTTGTGATAAAGTATCAAAATGAGGGATATATCGGGGGAAACAACATTTAGTGGGTGGATTCAAGAATGTAACGGCTTGCAAAAAGTGCCCGGACATGTTAAGAGAGGAAATTAGAGATTACATGATTAAGAAGAAGGAAGAAAAATATGGTCATATTTTGGCTACAGACCCAGATGATTATGTTAGTGGTTTTGGAGATGAGTATGATGATGATATGTTCGGGTCTTCAGGAAGTTTTAGTTAGAAATGACAAATGGCAAGTGGAAACTCAAGCTCCACCGGTGTAACTATTTATCCTTTTAAAAAGCCAAAACAAAAGGGTCCACTTGATGTGTACTACTCCTAGTCCCCGCACCAGTCGGAAACTGTTGTGCGTAGTAAGTAGGGGTGGGCAAAAAACCATTAAACCAAACCAAACCGGTGAACCGAACCGGTCCAATAAGTTTTTTTTTTTTCGATTTTTCATTGTTAACCGGTTATGTTATGTTCTGTTCATTTTTTAAAAAACCGATATTTCCGATTCAGTTTTCAGTTCTAGGGTTCAAACCGGTGAACTGAACCGAGAACCAGTGTGTATAATCAAAAATCCATAAATTTTTATAAGTTTTTCATAGTGTTGTATATTTACAACAACATCACTTGTTTGTTGAACTAATCTAGTTTGATTTTTGGTCTTTTAGTTCATTTTGAGCTTCATAGTTCTATCTCTGTAATTTTTACTCTAGATCATTTTTTATGTAATACTGACATTTGAAGTCTTTTCACTTTTATTTTTTTAGAACGTGAATATGAAAAATATTTGGTCAAGTGATTGGAGTGTTAAAGCAATTAAGCTAAATAAATAAGCTTATGCTGCTGATTTGTTAATAAAGACAGTAAGGTATGTCCCGAAAACAGAACTAGCATAAGCTAAAATTTGTCACTCAAATTTCAAGTAATAAATAGAACTAGCATAAGCTAAGAAAAATTTCTAGATTAATTTTGAAAGCATCTTAAACATTTAGATATCATTGATGTGTAGGACTCATTGATTGCATTTGTTTATTGCATTTAGTGTCTTTGCCATGTTATTTGACAACTTGTGTTGATTGACCTTTTGATTGACAATTTCTTGATTGCATTAGTTAATTGCATGTTTTTAGGCATTGCCATGATTATTGACAACGTGTAGAATTGACTTTGTTTGTTGACAATTAGGTTGTAAGAAATCTCTACTAGTAATTGACACCTCATGCATGTACATGTAGGCTTTGTTGATAACTAGGATGTTTATTTGCATCTTAACATCTAGTTAAGCATCTTGTATTTAGTCTAGCACTTATTGCATTTGTGCATCATTATTGCCATACTCACATAGACTTTTAATTATCTTCATGAGTCAAAGTCTTGTGGCTTCTAGGTGAAGTTACATAAGCAAGGAAAGTCTTGTGGCTACTGGTGGGTAATGCTCAAGCAATTGGTCGAGTGCCACTGTAAAAGGCCCGTCGGGTAGATTAGGAGTTGCTCACGCCAAGAGTAGTGTATCAGGGGATATCACTAGGGATTGAACCAAGAGTGGCGAGTGGTAGTGTCCATAACCTGAGGTTATCTAGGGTGAAAGCTCAAGAATCACTTAAGGGTGTAAATTCCTTTTCATATAGTGGATTTCATTGACCGTGTGTAGCGCACATATCAGCCCAGGTTTTTCCTAGTTTGAGAGTTTCCACGTAAAAATCAAGTGTTCTTTTATTTCCGCATTTTATACTTGATTTTATTGTTTGTAATATTGACTAATCCGAAAATTTAGTAATAACGGATTAACAACCCTTTCACGCCCCCCCAGGTTGTTTAGACACACATGAGTATCTATTTTCAAGTCCCATCAACCACTTCATTACTAAGTCCTTTAGGCAATATTGGAAACACCTCATGTGAAGTTGCTCCCTAGTTAGGCGCTTGATTGGGAATGTTTCAATGATAGCACTGAATTCCTTCATGAATTACAAACAATCCTCATTCAACTTCCTATAGAAGGAAGGTAAGAGGTTTACGTTCATAGTCCTTAGCTTATATTCCCTTGCAACCAAATCTAAGATAATTGGTGAAGGTTGATTCCCAATTGCGGGCAATGAGTACTCCCCATGGTCATCCTTTGGCTTTGGTTAGTAAGAGTCTTTTGAGTCACTTCTTCCCTAAGAGGTGCTTCGTCCTCCCTCATTGGTTCTTGTCCTTCCATATTTGGAGCTTGCCTTGGGACTTCTTCAAATTCCCTAACAATTCTCCCAACACGGCTAGATTCTTCCAGTGGTGGGTGTAATCCTTTTCCTAAGGATCTTCTACCATGCATGCACCTAAACTCCTGAAAATGGAATAGATAAAGAAAACACAAGAAAGAGGTAAAAAGAACTATGAAAATCTATAAGCAAATAAAACTACAAATAATATAAAAGTAAAAGTTAGTGAGCTAACTAGCAACGTTTATAAACTACAAAGAAAAGTTAATCAATTTAACAATCACTACCATTCCTCGGCTGCGGCGCCAATTTTGATGAGTTGTCATTTGTACTCACAAAATGATGTTTTAATTTGATCTTTTGAAAACCATTTTTTTAGCCACTTAAAATCCTTTAAGATATAAATCTTTAGCAAGTGGTAAGCAAAGCTCGTTACAAAGGGAGATGGAGTAATATGTTAGATAAATTGACTAATCTTAAACACAATAAAATAAATTAATGAATGTAAATAGTTGTGTGGTTTCATAAACCACCAAATTTGCTACTAAAATAAACATACAAAAATGATGGGAAAAAGAGAAGACTTAAAGATCTTGATAAGGGAAATGGTGAAAATAGTTAATAAAGATGCTAGGTGATAGATGAAGTTACTAGTGAGTGTAAGTAATGCCTTCAAAACGTCATTAATGGACAAATCTCATATATGATAACCATTTGATTTTTAGGTTGTGTTTAGGTCATTACTATGAACACTAAACAACTTCACACCAAGATGCCTAACTGATTAAGGAGAGGAGGTCAAGGTGGGATTGGTTGGTTTCAAATAGAGGTTTAGACTAGTATGGTTGATATACCATCTACTAGTCTATCCTAATCACTAAGTTCTTTAACAAATCAAGGGTGTCAATCCAAGATTAGTTTCACAACTAATTATCCCACATAAGAGTATGATCTACGAGTGATATACAGTGCAAATCATATAATATATATAATCTAAATATATAGTGAATAGAAAACATATAAAGATTCAATTACAAAAAGCTTACGCAAAATACCCACAATCACAAGTTCCTCACATCTATTCCCTAGATTAGAAGTTTAGTTACACATAGTTACAATATAATAAAAAGAAGTGTTAGGTAAGGAAATCACCCTTAGGTGTCCTTCTTTAATGCTTGCTCTTTCTTTTCCTTAGATTGCTCATTGTGCAAATAGTGGTGGAAAAGGGATGTGTTTTGATAGATGGTATCTAATGGTGAGTGACAAAATTATTGAAATGTAGAGAATGGAAAGAGATGAGTGATTTGTTAAAGTAATCAAGATATTGTGTTGAGGTTTTGGATGGAAAAGGTAGTTCAAGATGAGAAAATTGAGGAAGTTGAAAGATGAACTATGGAAGAGAAAAAACTAGATCTAAACTCTGTATTTCCATGCTCAATATTATGCTTGGATTCCTCTTCAAGTTGAAGAGCAAAAGTATATATAGTGGCTCTTGAACTTGTATTGATGACTGATTGAAAAGATGATGTGGCGCGAATATCGCTACTTTGTTGCCATAGAGACCTTGTGGCGTAAAATGGTTACGTATTCTGAGATTCACTTGTCGCCACCAATCTCATCTTTTTTGCCCTGGTGCAAATGGTGACGCTGAGAAAATCTGAGTGATGTCACCATTTTCCCTTGAATGTCGTCCTGGCGACAACACCTGATGCATTCTTCTTTAAATATTTCTTTTGTCGCCATGGCGACCATATGGCTACATGGGGGCGACAGTTGGTCTATTGAAATGCACCTTCCTGTCGCCATGGCGACCTAGCTTCAGCAAATGGCAAAAATGCCCTGTTTCATGTCTTTATGCTCCTTTTTGCACCAAGTTCTTTATCTTCTTCACAAATGCCCTTGAGGCCTAATAAAATCTAAAACACTTGATTTGACAACATTAAATACGGGGAAACACCCGAGAATCAAGCATAAAGAGACGGGAATGAGGGCCAAAATCATACCAATTTTGACTTGATCAATTGTTTGGTCGGGTAGTGGGTGGCTAGTTGTTTGGCTGGGTAGTGAGAGGTTATATAGGCTTTCATCAAATGTTGGGTACTTTATTGCAATTTTCCCTTAAATAACTTAGTTGCATTGAATAAAAGGTTAAGACATACCCGAAATCCAATGCACAATTCAATGCCAGGTCAAATATGGAGATCTCTACATGTTTTTCTCCAACGTCCAATCCTAACTGAAGAGTTTGGCAAACAAGCATGTTTTGGTAAGAAACCTCATCTACTGTAAAAAAACAAAAACCATGAAATCAGTGAGTTAGAGTTAATAAAAATGGTCATTCCTCACCCATACATTTAAACCAACATTTACAAAATCAATGGAAATAGAACAGTTACAAGACAATAGTACTTCATGATGCATTGCAGAATTAATTTATCTGGGCTTGAATAGTTAAAGAAGTCATACTTAGAAAATGCTGTCACTAATTAATCAGTCAAAGAAATCAATCTTGTTATTGGTGTGGTCAATAATAATGGAGTCTAGGAATATGAAAAGAGCTAATAAATGTCATGGAAACCATAATAGTAATTTATGTAGTGTTGCCTTATAAAAGGATAAGGTTCTAGTCTATGTAATCAGTTTTCTGAACAATATTTTTGAAGTTTTTCCTGTGAGTTTTTCTGAGTCTAGTTTGGCTCAAGGTGTTTTCCCTAAGTTTCTCCTTTAACAAAATCTAGGCTCCAACGGTGTTAAGAGTTATTTTATTTTATTTTATTTATTTTTTTATTTTTTTATTATTTTTAAATTTACATCAAATGGGCTTTATGAATTTACTGTGATGCATTTTGATTTATCAAATGCACCCGGCATGTTTATGCGTTTAATAAACCAAGTCCTAAAGCCATTCATTTGGAACTTTGTGGTAGTTTATTTTGACGATATACTTATTTACAGTCCATCCAAGGAGTCTTATTTGAAGCACTTAAAAGAAGTATTGAGTGTTCTCAAAAGAGAAAAACTTTATGCCAACATGAAGAAGTGCAAATTTTTTACCAATTCTCTGTTGTTTTTGGGATATATAATTACTGCGGAAGGAATAAAAGTCGATGACAGAAAGGTTGAAGCAATCAGAGGCTGGCCAACCTAAAAAACAGTGGGAGAAGTTCACAGTTTTCATGTTTTAGCCTCATTTTATAGACGATTTATCAAGGATTTCAGCACTATAATTGCTCCTATAACCGATTGCATAAAGAAGGGAAAGTTCCAGTGGTCATAACAAACTCAAGACAGCTTTCAAAAGGTGAAAGGGTTGCTCAGTTCATCACTTAGTTTAGTGCTGCCAGATTTATATAAAGCCTTTGAAGTGGAATGTGATGCTTCAGAAATTGGGATTGGAGCTGTTATAAGTCAAGAAGGAAGACCAATCTCATTCTACAACGAAACATTGAATGACACAAGAAGAAGATACATCACTTATGACCAAGAGTTTTATATTGTTGTTCAATCCCTAAAACATTGGGAGTATTATTTGATACATCAAGAATTTATTTTGTATTCAGATCATGAAGCTCTGAAGCATCTCAACAACCAGCAGAAGTTGAGCAAAAGGCATGCTCGTTGGGTTGCCTATATTCAACAATTCACATTTGTGATAAAACACAAATCTGGAGCAAGTAATAAAGTGGCGGATTCACTTAGTAGAAGAACTTTACTGCGAACCAGTATGTCTATTACCATTGAGGGATTTGATTCTTTTTAGGATATTTATCCTACTGATCCTTTCTTTGGATCCATTTGGAGTGACTGTATCAATGACCAACCAAGGAAGTATTTGATGCACAATGGTTTCCTATTCAAAGGAAATTAGCCTTGTGTTCCAGACTATTCTTTAAGGGAAAAGATCATCCGAGACATGTATGATGGAGGTTTGGGTGGACATTTTGGGTAAGATAAGACTTACACAATGATTGAGTAGAAGTTCTTTTAGCCAAAAATGAGGACAGATGTATGGAGATTTGTGAAAAGGTGTCAAATTTGTCAAAAATCTAAAGGAAGAGTGCAGAATACTGGTTTGTACACTATGTTGCCAGTTTCTATAGCTCATTGGGAGGATATAAGCATGGACTTTATTGTGGGGCTGCCAAGAAGTGAACGAGGAATGGATTCCATTTTTGTGGTGGTCGACAGGTTTTCAAAGATGGCCCATTTCATTTGTTGCAAGAAACAATGGATGCATCAAATATAGCAAATCTTTATTTTCAGGAGATTATACGCTTGCATAGAGTTCCAAAGTCAATCACATCAGATAAAAGCTCCAAATTTCTGTCACATTTTTGGAGAACTTTATGGAAAAAGCTTGGAACAAAGTTGCAGTATAGTACCTCCTATTATCCTCAAACGGATGGACAAATCAAGGTTGTCAATAGAAGCTTGGGAAACCTTTTGAGATGCTTGGTTGGAGAGAATCCTAAGCAATGGGAAGCTATTGTTGCACAAACAGAATTTGCCTACAATTATTCCAAAAATCGAACTACAGGAAGAATCCCTTTTGAAATTGTCTATGAGAGGCAGCCAATGCACTTCTATGATTTAGCACAAGAGTTATGAAGGAACTCCATGAAGAAATTAGATTGAAAATTGAAAAGTCTAATGCAAAGTTCAAGAGTTATGCAGACCAGAAAAGGCATGTCAAAAGTTTCAAAGAAGGAGAGATGGTGATGGGGTACCTACGCAAGGAAAGATTTCAGGTAGGCTCATATTCCAAGCTAAGCAAAAAGAAGATTGGGCCTTACAAAATCATTAAGAAAATTAGAGAGAATGCTTACGTAATTGATTTGTCAAAACATATGGGGATTGATTCAACATTCAACATCTCAGACTTGTATCCTTACAATGATGAGAAAGTAAAAAAAAAGGTTCCAACAGCAGCAAACTCAAGGACAAGTTTCTTCAAGGGGGAGAGAATGATGCATTGCAGAATTAATTTAGTGTTATCTGGGCTTGAATAGTCAAATAAGCCATTTATTTTATCTTGGAAAATGCTGTCACTAATTAATCAGTCAAAGAATTCAGTCTTGTTGTTGGTGTGGTCAATAATAATGGAGTCAATGAATATGAAAAGACCAAATAAATGTCATGGAAACCACAAGAGTCATTTATGTAGTGTTGCCTTATAAAAGGAGAGGGTTCTAGTCTATGTAATTAGTTTTCTGAATAATATTTTCGAAGTTTTTCCTGTGAATTTTTCTTAGTCTAGTTTGGCTCAAAGTGTTTTCCCTAAGTTTCTCCTTTAAAGAAATCTAGGCTCCGACAATGTTTGGAGTGTTTTTATTTTTTTTATTATTTTTTTTTAATTTACATCACTTCACCACTAGATAAATAAATTTTGGGGAACTTTGGAATTTTATATCTTTATAATTGTATTAATTAAATACATTACCTTTCGGTTGGGTTGGGTTGGGTAATGAGGCCCTGAAGTCAGCGGCTGGTTGTTTGGTTGGGTAGTGAGGCCCTGAAGTCGACGGCCGATTGTCCGGTTGGGTAGTGAGAGGTGGAAGGTGAGAGGTTATATAGGCTTACTGGTTGTTTGGTTGGGTAGTGAAAGGTTATATAGGCTTTCATCAAATATTGGGGTACTTTATTGCAATTTCCCCTTAAATAACTTAGCTGCATTGAATAAAAGGTTAAGACATACCCAAAATCCAATGCACAATTCAAGGCTGGGTCAGATATGGATATCCTTATGTTCTTCTCCAATGTCAAATCTTAACTGAAGAGCTTGGTAAACGAGCATGCTTTGGTAAGAAATCTCATCTAAAGAAAAAACCATGAAACCAGTGAGTTAGAGTTAATAAAAATGGTCATTCATCACCCATACATTCAAACCAACATTTACAAAATCAATAGAAATAGAACACTTAGAGGACAATAGTACTTCACCACTAGATAAATAAATTTCAGGAAACTCTAGAAGTTTATATCTTTATAATTGTATTAATTAAATACATTATCTTTCAGCTAGATTGGGTTGGGTAGTGAGGCCCTAAAGTCGACGGCCAATTGTTCATTGGGTAGTGAGGCCCCGTAGTCAACGACCGGTTGTCCGGTTGGGTAGTAAGAGGTGAGAGGTTATATAGGCTTACTGGTTGTCTGGTTGGGTAGTGAGAGGTGAAAGGTGAGAGGTTATATAGGCTTACTGGTCGTCTGACTGGGTAGTGAGAGATGAGAGGTGGAAGGTTATATAGGCTTATTGATTGTCTAGTTAGTGAGAGGGGAAAGGTGAGAAGTCGCTTAAAGTTTATAAAAACTAAGGGATATTCCTATTTAGTCTATCTAGCTTGATTTAATTCGGATTTTAATCCAATAGTTTGTATTATTGATTTTTAAGTCCAAATCTTCACTGAAAATCTCGTTTATAGTCAAAACATATTTATTCAACATAGTCTTCGACAACAAATTCAACAAAATCAACAATAAAGCAAAAACAAAATAAATATATAATGTGAAACAATGAGCTATTAAAACCTTTGAAATCTACAAAGTCTCTCCCTGTATTTCTTATTTAAGTCGAATTCGACTCGCGAGTAAGGATGGCAACGGGGCCGGATCGGCCTGCCCCAAACCCAAAACCAAAACCCGTTTTTTTACAGGTTGCCCCAAACTCGAACGGGTTTTCGATTTCCACCCCAAACCTGATTTGATTGGGTCAGGGGTGCCCCAAACCCAACCCGAATAACCCGATTCGTTTTATCCTTAAAAAAAAAATCTCAAACCACTAAATATATAAACAGGGACGGAACATAGCAGAGGCCAGTAGGGGCCAGGGCCCCCCCAAGATTTTTTTAAAAAAATTTCAAGTTATTATTTTATTATGATTAATAACTTAATAATCACTCTGCTCTCTAGTCACTCTAGGTCTCTACTCTCTAGTCACTCTATACATTGCTTTTTTAATAAATAAAAAAATTATAATATCTCTGACTCTCTTCCACCAATTCTTTTTCTCCAGAGTCCATTGACTTTTTTAATAACAAAATTATAATCCCTCTCCGGCTCTCCCCCAATTCTTTGTCTTTAGTCTTTACATTGACTTTTTTAATAAAAAAAATTATAATCCCTCTCCCCCAATTCCTTTCTCGTCTGAAAGACTGAAACCCACCCCAATTTTCAACCTTAAGAAAACTTTCAAGCCTAAGCTCTCTGTCATTCGTCTCCTCTGCTTGTTGCACCTTTTCTTGTTGTTTTTAGCTTAACAACTCAATTAATCAAGACTAAACACTCAACTAAAGGAATAAAGGATGTAAGGTTAGATTTTATTTCAATTTTTCATCAAAATTTATTATTTCTCCTTTTCAATCACAAATTAATTGTTGTTTATTTGTTTTGACAGAGATAAAAAGAATGTTATAGTCTTGTAGAAACATCAATTAGTTATAAGGTCTTGGAAGCTCTTGCTAACTTGCTTAACAACTCAATTTACTCAAGTACTCAACTCAACTACTCAAGGACCAAGGTTAGATTTTATTTCACTTTTCCATCAAAATTTCTTATTTTTCTTTTTTGAAACATCAATTAGTTATTGTTTATTTGATTTGATAGAGAAAATGTCGTGGAAACATGAATTAGTTATTGAGCCTTGGAATTGTGATGTTGATTAAGTTTATGCTTTTTTCTATTTGTGGATTGTGGAAACATTATTTAGTTGATTTCAATGACAGTATATTAGTATTTATGTATAATTGTATATGATTTTAGTTTCTAAAATTTACATTTAATCTTACAATTAGTCCAAAATCCAAATGAAGTAATATTGCTTAGTTGCTTTCAATGACATATATCTGGAATCTGGATGTGATTTGGGTATCTAAAATTTACATTTAATCTTGCTTAGTTGATTTCCATGCCAATAATCTTGATTTTGGTATCTAAATCGTGTGTATATTTTTGACGATTATTGTATTTTGGTATTGTTTTTACAAAGTTTTATGAGGTGTTAATTGTATTTTGCATTGTCATTTTCTCTAGTTGAAAATTTATATAAGCATGTTAAATGGTTTTCAGGTTTATGCTTCATAATAGTCTTGATTCTTAACAATCATAGCTAGCACCATGGTTAAGAAACTTAAAACTATTGATTTGTTCTTTAAACGACAAAGTTTGTCTGATAGTGACAAACCTCCAGAATCATCAGCGGATGAGTTACGCCCTTTTAAAGTTTCTAGAGTTAAATCAAAAGAAGTTGACAACAGTGAAGGGGGCATGCCACTAGTATCTTTAGTGGACGATCAACGTCCATCTGAAACTCCTAGAGTTGAATCAAAAGGGCTTGATGGCAATGGAAATTATTTAGAACGTGATCCTGGATTACGTCGTCAAATTTGGGAATATCCAAGCAATGAGCGTGATGAAATTCGACGAGCCTACATCAAAGTTGGACCATATCAATTTCTTCTTTCTGAATATCCATTTTCCGGGCCAGAATATCATCCTCGTAGATTTCAGTCTTCTTGGTTCAAACAATTTTCTTGGTTAGAATATTCCCCTTCCAAGGATGCGGCATTTTGCTTCCATTGTTTTCTTTTTGCAAAGCAACATGCCAAACGATATGGATCAAATGCATTTACTAGGGATGGGTTTAAAAATTGGAATAAAGTTAATGATGGGAAAAGGTATCCATTAAGAAATCATGTGGGTGAAGATTTTACACCACACAAGGATTGTGTGCAAGCTTGTGAAGATTTAATTAATCAAGCTTGCCATATTGACAAGGTTATTAATCGTCAAACTTCTAAACAAGTTGTAAATAATCGCTTATGGCTCAAGGCTTCTATTGATTCCATTAGATGGCTTACATTTCAAGGATGTTCTTTTAGAGGCAATGATGAATCTTTGGAATCAAAAAATTGAGGCAATTTCATTGAGTTGCTAAATGTTTTGGCAAGTTACAATGATGATGTTGCAAAAGTTGTATTAGAGAATGCTCCTAAAAATGCAAAATATACCTCACCAAAAATTCAAAAAGAACTTTTGCAAATTCTCTCTAACAAAGTGAGAATGCACATCCGTGAGGAAATTGAAGATGCTAAATTTTGCATCCTAGTTGATGAGGCTAGAGATGTAGCTAAGAAGGAACATATGGCTCTTGTATTGAGATTTGTTGATAAAGAGGGTTTTATACGAGAGCGCTTTCTTGACATTGTGTATGTCAGAGATACCATGGCAACAACTCTTAAAAAAGAGCTATCTCTAGTTCTCTCTCATCATGCTCTAGATATTCAGAATATTAGAGACCAAGGATACGACGGAGCTAGTAACATGCGTGGTGAGTGGAAGGGGTTGCAAGCATTATTTCTCAATGAGTGTCCATATGCTTATTATATTCATTGTATGGCTCACCGACTATAATTAGCATTAGTTGATGCATCTAGAGAAGTAATTCCCTTGCATCAATTCTTTTCAAAGCTAACTTTTGTTGTGAATATAATTGGTGCCTCTTGCAAAAGAAATAGTGAACTACATTGTGCTCAAGCAGATGCAATTGCACATATGATATCTATTGATGAACTTGAAACCGGTAAGGGAGCAAATCAACTTGGAGCTTTGCAAAGAGCGGGAGATACTCGTTAGGGTTCTCATTTTCATTCTGTTTGTAGTTTATTGAGGCTTTTTGGGCCAACATGTGTTTTTCTTCAAAATATCATAAATGAGAGATCCAATTATTCTCAACGTGGAGATGCAGATGCTGCTTATGATGCTATTACATCATTTGAATTTGTATTTATCTTACATTTGATGAAGGAAGTCATGGGGCTCACAGATATTCTTTGTCAATCTTTGCAACAAAAGTTTCAAGATATTTCAAATGCTATGTATCTTGTTTCAACAACAAAGTCACTTATCCAAAATATAAGAGAAGATGGTTGGGATGCTTTACTTGAAGATGTGCTATCATTTTGTGCAAGGTATGAAATTAATATTCCTGATATGAGTGCTTGTTACTTAATGGGCCGTGGTCGTTCTTGTCAACAAAGAGATCACATTACAATTGAGCATCACTATCGAGTTGATGTATTCACAGCTGCAATTGATTCTCAATTACAGGAATTAAATATTAGGTTCAATGAGCAAGCAATGGAACTACTTACTCTTAGCTCGGCTCTAGATCCTAGAGATGGTTTTAAGTCATTCAGTGTTGATAACATTTGCAAGTTGGCAAACAAATTTTATCCTCAAGATTTTACACAACATGAGAGAGATCTTTTGGCATTTGAGTTGAAACATTTTAAGTTATATATGTCTCGCCATCAAAAGTTTCAGAAAATGACTACGATATCTGAATTATGTTGAGGATTAGTGGAAACAAGAAACTCATATCAATTTTCTCTAATTGATAGATTGATTCGTCTTGTATTGACTCTTCCGATTTCCACAGCAACTACAGAGAGAGCATTTTCAGCTATGAAACTAATTAAAACAAGTCTTCGCAACAAGATGAATGATAAGTTTCTTGCAGATTACTTGACTGTCGACATTGAAAAGGAAATTGCAGAAAAGTTTAGTTCGGATTCGATAATAGATGACTTCAATCTATTAAGAGAACATCGAATGCAACTTTGAGAGATGTTCGCATTTTATTGTGTGTTATCTTCATTTTGTATATATCTTAGTCACACTTGACTAGATATTTGGAGGAGATCTTTTTGTAAAGAACATAGTTCTTTTATGTTTTCTTCTTTTTGTTTGTATCTTAGTCAAACTTGACTAGATATTTGGAGATGTCTCTTTTGTGTGAAAAAATGGAATTGTTAGATATATAATGGAAAACTATGTCTTTTATAGTTCTTAATTATCATCTTTTTGAGTTAAAAAAATTATTATCCAATGTTTTAATTTGACTTGTAAATTTGTTACCTTTGTAATTTTGACATCTTATATTATATACAAGTTTTTACTTGTTACCTTTGTAATTTTGACATTTTATATTATATACAGGTTTTTACACACATTTGAAAGCATTAGAGTATCTTCTCCAACAATGTAAGGAAGTGGAAGACGAATCACTTTCATGACATTTTTCTAAATGGGTACGTTTTTACTCTTTTAGTTTAACATACGGAGGATAAATTGCTAATTTAATTGTTTATATCATCGTCATGCATACTGTAGAAAAATCTGTTAGATACACTTTGGCCCCCCTAAAATCAAACTTCTAGTTCCGTCCCTGTATATAAATAATTTTACCATATGATTGAATTTTAGGATATTGACTTAAATTTTAACATTAAATTAATATATATATTCAATTTCTTTTTCTTTTTTTATTGGAAATTTAAATATACACTTGAATACAAACATACACCATAGAAAAATATTTTAATATACACTTAAAATTTATACATAAACTTAAATTTCATAAAACACAACATCTAAGTTTAATAAACTTAAAATTCAAACATAAATATGATTAGGTAAATAGACAAAGAGATTAGAGATTTGTTTTTCCCTTATATTTTTATATTTTAAAAAATAATTATATAAATACCAGGTCAAACGGGACGGGTTGGGGAATAAGGAGTTGACCCATACCCGACTTGATAAAAAATCGGGTTAAAAAGTTTGACCCAAACCCGACCCGAGCCCAGTTTTAAGTGCTCCAAACCCATCCCAAACGGATCAGAACTCTACCGGTTTGGGACGGTCGGGGATTTTTGTCGTCCCTACTCACGAGTCTCGCCATCAAGGTCCGATGGTTGTATGTAAACTATTGAAACTCAATCGTTAGTCTCGTAGTAGTTTTCGTTTTCATTGTCATTTTCTTAAGGTTGGACAAAGAAAAATTGGTTAAATAATACATGATTGAGATGGGATTTAATGGGAGGGTTGTGATTGTTCAAAGTGTCATTAAAGCTTTCATATGAAATTGAAAGATTAAGTATTATGTAATTGTAGCTATGAGAATATTAATAAATTTTGAATATGAAGAGAGAAAAGTGCTTTATGGGTTGAAAATTGTAAAAACTGAAGAATGAAAAGAGACCATAGTGTCGCCGGAGAATGAAAGTGAGATCTATGAACTTGCTTGGTTATTAAGACCTTAACTTTCAAAGGAAAGACAAGAGTTTGAAGGTTGGCAAACAAATAAAATAACAAATTTTTAGAAATTTATTGCGTTGTGGGTTCGAGTCTTCCCCCTTCTAATTCTAAGTATTAATTGCAATAAGATTTCCTAACATTGTTTTTTTTTTTTTTTTATATATAATACAACTATACTGTTCTTTTGCGTTTAATACAAAAAAAAATACCTTGTTTAAAGGTATTTAGTTTTCCTATTTAAAGGCATTGTACCTTAACAAGGATTGGAGGTTTTGATGATTAATAAAATTGCAGAGATTTTTCTCTAATTTATCCAAATATCGGTATTATTGCGAGAATCAATTATTATTATTATTATTTTTATGCTTGTTGTTCTGGTATTCATGTGCGAATCAACAGATTAATAAAAAGTTTCGCTTCTAGTATTCAAGAATCAATGGATTCGAATCATTTATCCCCTACTTCTCGATTGTTGTGTGTGTGATTTTTCCTCTGCATCACAAGTGAATAGGTGTAGCAAGAATTTTTTTTGGGTGACAGTAGAACCACCCATACTTAAAAGGGCTAATTACATAAACATCCCCTGATGTTTGACATTATTATACCCATATGGCAGTTTTGGGCATATTGTCACAAACATCACCTAACATTTATTTGATATCTTTTGTAACGATCATCAATCATTCATTACAAATATTGAAATCAATATTAATGGTAAAGAGTGTTTATTCAGCCAGTCAATTTTCTAGGTTCAAGTTGTTACACCCGCATGTGGTACATTAGGAAAAAACAATATAATATTAACATATTTGATAAATATTAATCTTATATTTAATTTCTTTTTTAAGCATTATGCTAAATTTTGACACCAAACATGTCATGGATTTCCTTCTTGATCAATAACAACTGCAGCATTGTCATCATATCATATTATTATACCGTTATCGCGTTTGAGTTCTTTACAAGTATGTACAATTACAGCTCTGATCACTTCTAATCTTTCTAGAGGCATATTTGGTATTGCTTCTTTTATCACAGCAACAATAACATCACCAATATGAGCATATCGGCGATTACTAGCTCCTATTATTCGAATACACATCAATTTTCATGCCCCACTATTGTCTACTACATTCAAATGGGTTTTTGAGACATGCCAAGATCAAAACGCTTGACGTGTGGCTCAGATATCTACTCTAACAATACCAATGAGAAAATTCTTCACACAATAGAACTCGAACCTCCCACCACTAACATGGAAGTGGAGGTGCACTACCACGTATGCTAAGAGTCTTAAAGACGATGTACAATCTCATATTTAAAAAATCAATAAAAAAAGTTGTAATTTTGAGTAACATGGCTTCGCACTAAAATAATATCTAGCTTATAAGATAATATGAGGTTGGCCTAATGGTATGCCCCCACACCTATGACCTACACCATGAGGTTATAGATTCGAGTCTCTCCCACTCTCCAAAAAACCCCGAATTATTGTAATATTTGAAAAAAAAAATCCAACTTATATGTAACGTAAGTTGTATCTATGTAATAAATTATGAAATGATGTTCAAGTTATAATATTGTAAAGTATTTTTAAAAAGGTTATAATATTGTAACATGTAAATTGGACATGAAATCTAGCTAAAAATTTAGGTATAGAATATTATACTAGTATGACGGGATGAGGTTGGTTCGGTGGTAAACCTCTTATACCTGTACCACGAGATTACAGGTTCAAGTCCCTTCTTCCTATAAAAAGAAAACCCCGAATTAATGTAATACTTCAAAAAAATAATTATACTAGTATATCATTTTAAGAAGAGTAATCTCTCACAAGTGCATTTAGAAATAGGATAATATTATGACAAGATGAGTTTGATCTATTGGTATGCTATTCACACCTATATCACAGCACGAGCGAAGTCGTCTTTCTCAAATTAAAACGGTTTAAGGTGGGGGGGATTTTAAATTTTGATAAAATTATAATAGAAAAATGTAAATAATAAAAAATAATAAGATAAAATGTTAATATATTTATAAACAAAAAAAAAAAAAAATGGGCTTCGGGGCCACTAAATGTCTTTATCAGTTATCACTAATCATGAGGTTATGAGTTCGAATCGTGTTACCCTACAAAATTCTTGAATTTATAGTAATAGTTGAATAATAATAATGATAATTAGGGCAATTACCAAGTAAGTGATAGATTTTTTTTTTATGCCAAATAATTTGCTACTTTTTCGTTTTTGACCAAATAAGTTATCGTGCTTTCCACAAGTACTAAAATTAGTCCCTCTGACTAATATATGTTAGTCAACCTTAACATTTTTAAGGGTAAAACTGTCTTTTCACTATAAAACTTAAACTTAATCATTTGACGTGTACATAAATTTATTTTTAAGAAACCATTACGTACAAACTTCCCATAATATTTGAAAATTGTTACACAAACATCCCCTACCATTAGATGGATACGTTAGTCAATGGTCAAACGTGTAAAAAGTTCAAAATACCCTATAATTTTATTTTTAAAAGAATTACAAATTCAAAAATAAGATAAAAAATATTAAAAAATCTTTTAGAAAATATGATTGTATCATAAATCAGAAAGCTGGAAAAAAAAATTCATCTTCCAAAAAAAAAAAAAAAAACAAATAGTTTGTGCAATTCCCCCTTGATTTTAAATAAATTTAAAATTTAAAATTTATTTATTATTAAATTGTTGAAAAACCTTTTTTTTTTATTTATAAAGATGATTTTTTTTTTCCAGGCTTCAAATTTAAGATACATTCAAGTTATCTAAAATATATTTTTATATTTTTTTTATCTTATTTTTAAAATTTTTAATTTATTTAAAATAAAAATAAAGGTATTTTAGACTTTTTACTCTGTTAACCATTGACTAACGAATCCATCTAACGGTAGGGGATGTTTATGTAACAATTTTCAAATGTTGAGAGAAGTTTGTGTGTATATGGTCAAAATTGTTATATCTGTGCAATTTCATCAAACCTCGAGGGATGTTTGTGAAATTCCCCCATTATATAAAAACTTAAAAAAAAAAAAAAAAATGGTGGCGCAATCAAGAACAGTCCACTCACTCTCAAATTTAGCTTTTCTTACCAAATTTAATTTGTATCGATGCAACTCCCTCGTATGAATTATGTACAACTCAAGATCAACAAACTTTATATCGCACAAACAACCCTTCCAAAACTTCCAAGTGTATGAGAAAAAACACGGCACACACACGCAAATCTAAACCGCATATAATAATGAAAGCAATAACGAAAGAAGACATGAGAAATTTTATGTGATTCAGCGTAAACCTACATCCATGAAGTGCATCTACAATCAATTCATTATTAAAGTTTGATTACAATCTCTTTGTCACTCTCTTTCAATCTTTCTCACTTTTGCTCTCTCTAACCCTTGCTGTTTCTTATATCACTTACCCAATAACATAGGGTTACATTAATATTTATATTAGAGCATTATGGTAGGCCAAAACCCATAAGTTTACCTGATCGTGTGCGACTTGCGGCTTCATTGTGGTCTGCAGCCCGCGTGACACCTTTAGAAAATCATCGATGTTTACAAATAGTAGTATGCCTTTTTTTCCTTTGTCACGTTATACGCTACGTGAATCCTTTGGAAAGTGCTGCGGTTGAGATCGTGGTTGGTGAACTGCGCTCTAAGCCGCGACTTGTTCCTTTTGGCCGATTTCAAGCTTCACAAACCTACCACCAAGTTATATGTTCCTTCTGTAAGTCACGTGACGGAAAAAAGATTGAAATTAATCAAGATAAATAAAAACAATAGGTTTCAAAAAAAATTCTATCTTCTTCTTAGGACCTTTTGTATATACACAAATATGAGGAAGAGATTTGTTTTCATACCTTTGAAGAACACTCCCTCGTTTTCTTTTTTATCCTTCTTTTAGATCCAATACCACTAAGTTTTCTTAGCTATGTCTCGCGATATAGCAATTTTGTGTGTGGGCACGTCACAGATTATGGGAGTAGTTGAATGGAGGCTTGAGAGAACCGGAAGACAACACCTTGCTTCCTTCTTGAATTCGGCCAACCCTAGTAAGAGAAAAAAAAAATCTTTTTCTTTTTCCTATCTTGTGGCCGCACCTCTTGATTCTCCATAGGGTTCCGAATAGTTTCTTTTTCCTCGCAAGTATATCTTATATACTAGGAACCTAAGGTTTAGTAATCCAAGTTAAAGTAGGATTCCAATTCCTTTTTTAATTATTACTTCTACTGTTTGAACATTTGACATATTTAGAGTAAATAATAATAGTCACTTATTATTTTATTGCTTTGTCAATGTTAGAAACTAAAACTTCCATTTGACAATTTAATAATTATTAATTATTAATATGTCAATTAAATAATCATATTATTTAATAATATTTAATTTAAAAATTAAATAATATATTAATTAAATAACCACATCATTTAATTAATTTCCTTAAATATATTTAAGTTACTTTTGTAACACAATTAATTGAACCATCTAATTCTCCGTGAGTCTTTGTTATTATCAATCATAAAGGGCTAGTAAGGGGACCTAATAGACCCACAGTTTTGAGCTCCAATAATACTTAGAAAAAATTAATTAAACTTTTTAATTAATATTTCACAATTATTAACCTTGGAGTTATTCTACTAAAAACCCAAGGTTGTACTATCGTAACTGTAGATGTTTTGCTCAACCAATTTTATTAGTGTCTATTGATATAGCTATTACATATAACATGATTCTCCATAAGTAGTTCATAATTAGAGCTAAGTCTTAAAGTCCGTTATACCTCTCTAATTATATCTTTTCCTTTAAGTACCATTGATTCTCTTGAATGATTCTATCCTTCATTATTTTACGGAAGAAGGAGAGTACTCTTAATCGTTCAAGCCCTGAATCAACCTTTAAAGGAACTACATATATACTTCTATCAAGAAGAAGTGGATTCCTCTATTGTGTGCATACCTTTCCAGCCACAAGCCAAACCATGATTTCAAGATATGGAGATATTGACCTAGAATGCTATTCCAATCTCATCCATAGTAAATCAAAAACCATGATCTAACCTGAAGGAGTTAGTAAGACACTCAGGATTTAGATCACCCATATATGGCCATCATTAGTCGATATATATTAATCTTTTTAACTAGCGGATCTTAGTGACATAATCATATAGATTGTGGCCCAGTCTTATATGATCACATCATATAAGGTGTCTCCATTCTCATAACACCATATGAGTAGTCTAGGATAAGACCACCGTACAATACGGAATTGACCGCATCTATAGATTAACCAAAAATAAAGTACCCAACTTTATTTGTTTTCTACGGACTATTTAAATTGCATGTCTCAAACTGAATTCCTCTATATATGACATTCATATACTCAGTTTGAGATTACATCTAGCAATCTTGGATGTTTGCATATATAATATAAGCGTATGAATTAATATATTTGAATGAAATAATTACTTCTTTTATTATTTAATCTATAACATTTACATATTACAAGCTTTACGGCATAAATCTCAACACCTTCAACAAACCTTTAAATTCCAATAACAAATACAACTTAAAACCTATACCTTTACAAACCAAGTTAATGACTTACCGTTCTTTGGGTTCCAGATGGTGGATGCGCGCATTCACCCTTTGGGTTTCCTAATAGTAGAAGAGTGCCTCCACGATCTACATTTCTAGATTGTGCATGCAGTGCCTCCATAATCCAGTCTAAATTGAACCAGATCGTGGAGGCGTTACTTCCACGATCAAGGTTCACATGGTAGAGGCGTTAATCCATTGGTGCCATTTGTGGCCTTTGATTATCATTTTTTTTTTATTAAAAAAAAAAGACAACTAAAATTACCGATCATCTTTGGAGAAATTTGAACAACAAAGAATTATAATTTTATGGTAAGAGTAATGCTAAATATCCCACCTACAATGAGATTACTTTTGCTCACCTCTCTTGAAGGGGGGTGAGCATTACCCCCCTCCCCAACACTTGACATGTGTCAATGGAGGGGTATTTTTGTCCAAAAATTGTTATGTGTTTAGATAAAAATACCCTCTCCCTAGACACATGCCATGTATGGGGGGATAGGGGGGTTATGCTTACCTTACCCTCCTTGAAGGAGGGGTAAGCAAAAATGGACTCACCTACAATCTCATAATTTATATCCCAACATATGTGGCAGCTGATGTGTCACTTGATGAGTGGATTCACATTAATTACAATTAATGTGAATCCACTCATCAAGTGACACATCAGCTGCCACATATGTTGGGATATAAATTATGAGATTGTAGGTGGGATGTGTAACATTACTCTTATGGTAAAGACCCACAAATAAAGTAAAAGTTGGGAGGTTTAAAATAACAAAATTAGTAACGAAAAAAAAAGAAATAAATGAATAAAGGGTAAGGATGGCAAAAATCCCAACCCATGGGTATCCGCACCGTTTGGAGCAATTGAAACGTACACCAATCGGGTAACCAAGTCAGATGGATCAAACAATCATACTCTGATCGATCTTGTTTAATCCGATATTTATATAATTATTTTTAAAATATTAAAAATATAAAAGGATAAACAATACCCTAACATATCTATTATTTTGTTTAATCGTATTTTATATTTGAATTACGGTTTATTAAACTTAGATATTGTGTTATATTACATTTAAGTTTATATATGAATTTTATTTGTATGTAAAACTTTAGGTTTAAATCTTCATATGTAGTTTATATTTAAACTTTAAGTGTATGTTTGAATTTTAATATTTTTTGACTTTAAGTCTATCTCCTCACTGTTTTTTTTTTTCCCTTACAAAAACCAAAAATGTTGACACCAAAATTTCGGATCGTGTATGCATAAGGCTTCTACCCACGAGGTATTGTTTGATTTAGGCTATTAGATCTCACAGTTTTATCTTAAAAAAGGTCTTCACGGGTTAAGGCCAACCTTTACTTATTTATATCATAAATTAGTCTTGATTTCAACTAATGTGTGAGAAAATCCTCTAACAACAACCCCAATCAATGACAACTCAAAAAATAATAATAATAATAAAAAAAAAACAAAAAACAAAAAACAAAAAAACAAAAGAAAAACCCAATCAAGAATACTTTGTATTTTTTTTTTCGTACTTTGTACGCTTAAGGTCATCTTGCCGTTTTGTCTTTATAAAGGCCCTTGTAAGGTTAATTTTATTTTTAATTAGTTTGTTTATTTAATTTTAAAATTTTAAAATATTATAATAATTCGAGATTTTGAAATGAGATAAACTCGAAACCACTACCGTATGGATTAGGCTTGAGGGGCTTATCTAATTAATTTTACTCAAATAAGAAAAATTATACTTCCACAAATTCTATTCATGAATTTATTTAATACTTGTGAAAAATGCATGGTTCGGTTTGATCAAAAATAGAAAATCATGATGAGATAAGATTAATCTCTCATATTTACACTATGAGATCGTAGATTCGAGTCCTCACATTCCTAAGAAAAACCTTAAATTTATGTAATATTTCTAGCAAAAAAAAAATCACGGCTATTTTTAATCAAAAAAGCAGAGACTTATTTGGTATTATTTGCTTATAATTATTAAATCGAGTTTAATGAAGCCGAGTTAGAAAAAAAATGAACTCGCTCCGAGCGAACTCAATAGATTATTAAACAAGAAGAAAGAATCTCTCTCTCTCTCTCTCTGTGCTGCCACTTTTTCTCCGCCAATTCAAAATTTCGTCGATTTTCGCTTAAATTTATTGGAGGGCAACCCAATAATGCAATAATCAATAAAGCTTCGTCGTCATCTAGAAGCTTTTCTCTTTTCACGAAAACAAAAACAAAAACAAAAACACACACTCTCTCTCTCTCTCTGTACTTTTCCTACTTTTTCCTCACTCTCTCACTCACTTGCCTCATCTTCTTCAACACCACCACCACCAACTCTCTCTCTTTCTCGCTTTCACTTTGCTTTTTGATGCCACGCCACAAAAATCCTCTCGCTTTTGTTGCCAGAAAAGCAAAATCCCTAGACGAAATCTTCAAATTTTCAGTTTCAGTTGTTTTCTTCACTAGATCTAACTAGAACACTCTTCATTTTCAGGTATTCATGTTTACTTTCTTGAAATTTGGTTCCACATTATGTTTTTTTTTTTTTTTTTTTTTTTGTTTTTTTTGTTTTTGTTTTTGTTTTGTTTGTAAGCCTTTTAAGCTACTCTCTCGCGTAGATCGAAGAGAATGCTTTTTCTTCATTAAACAACCTGCATTTTGTGTGTTTAGAAGTCCAAAAATGGGCGTTCAAGTGTTGAGGGCTTCGGTTTCTTGGTGAAAAACTTGAACTTGTAAGTAGTTTTATTTATTTATTTATTTTATTTTGTTTGGTGGCTTTGTTTGGTTTTGGACTTTGGTTGCACTTCTGCTTGTTTGGTGGTTGAGACTTGAGAAAAGAAGGATAAACCAACATTTAGATATCTATTTATTATCTTATAATTTGGGTTGTTAAAGAGTGAAAATGACACTTGAACTCAAACAAAAGCTTGTAATGCAAATTATGCAAATGCTAATCATATATCTATTTTTTTCTCTCATATTGTCGGCAACAAAATGGGAAAGAAGAAAATTTACATCTCCTTTTTATTGGGTATGCTTAGTTATCAGACATTTTGTTCAAGTTAGTGAAATGGAGCCTTTTGTTTCTTGAGGTCCTGTGTTTGATTTATGGCACCTTTTATTGAAAGACTGACAATGTACCAAAGATTCACTTCAATTTGTTGATTTTCGTTTTCTTATGGTTTTGGATAAGGGTTTGTGCTGTTGATATACTACAACAAGTCCTAAAATGGAGTACCCAGTTGTGGAATTGAATGGAGTTTCCGTGAAAAAGTCCCAAAATCCAGAGAAAAGGTCATCAGCAAGTTCAGTTGAGAATGTGAAAAAGGTTACGAAATCCGGGAAGCCTAGTGCTGCTGCAACGTCAAGGGTCTCAGCACCAACTAGTTCTAGTATCAGAAAGAAAATAGACCCTAAAAGTGGATCTGAATCAAGTTCAAGTCTGACTAGATCAACTGTTAGTGCTTCTTTGAAAACTTCAAATTCAGTTCCAGTGATTAGAAGAAACAGCACTGGTGGATTGCCTGAGAAGTCATCATCGACCTCTACAGTGAAGCGAATGCCCACTGTAAGTTCAACTGTGGGGAAAAAGGCCACTCCTTCGCCTTCAGAACCACTTAGGCGGTCACTCCCTGAACTTAGAAGAAGTTCATTGCCTTCAGTTGTTACTAAACCCACAAGCACAAGAGCAAGTGTTTCAGAGACTAGGAAGTCAGTTCCAGTGTCACCATTGAGCAGGAGTCTGAACAAATCAACTGGGTCTGATGTCTCTAAGCAAGATACTGTCAAGAAAGCTTCAATTAAGCCGGCATTGTCAGTTTCCTCTTCTTCAAGAAGGGTTTCTTCTACATCATTGGACAGTAGCACTAGCAGTGTGAATAAGAAGACAATTTCCAAGGTTTCTTCTCCATTGGCTCGGTCACCTATTTCTAGTGGGTTGAGAACTGGGTCCTTATCATCTCTGGATAGGAGTTCAAATTTATCTGGACGGAGGAGAACAGGGACACCGGAAAGTAGGGATTCTCGGTTCATTGTTCTTCCACAGGTGGAGATCAAAGCTGGAGATGATTTGGTAAGCACTAAGTTTGCAACGTTTTGAAATTTATATGATGGTATATTGGTATACAATAACTTCAATTGGAACTTATCTCTTTGGAAATCAGTATTCTACTTTCCAGTGAAATATTTGTAAAACAATTTTTTCATTTTAAACAAAAACAAGAAATCTTCATTGGATAAAAAAGCATGTACAAAGAAGACGATGATAGCCAGCCATAGCTTACGAAAATTGCCTAGGTCAACAGCAAAAGAATACACAAAACCAAAAGACGAGCCTTTCCAAAAAGTCCTCACAAAATGAAGAAAGAAACTCTCAACAGTTGCCTCCCAATTATTGCTTATAAAGAAGAGATGTTTGTAAAACATACTTATATAACTGAATCTTACATTGTTTTTGGCAATAATTCAGTTGACATCATATCTGTAAAGTGTAATCCTTTTATCATGTGGTTTTAGTGTATTTTTTCACTTTGCATGTAGAATAAAACATTTGCCTTAAGCATGGTTTGACAGGTTTGTACATGGTTGCATAGTATTTGAGCCTCTTAATATTCTGAGGCCATTAACATATAACGAGCTATAGCTGGGCTATATCTTCCTAGGTTATGACTTTGACTCTTAAGTTCCGTTTATGACTTTGTTACTACTCTTTAGTTTCTTATATTTTCTTGAAACAGCTTTAGTGGATGGAAAGCGGAATTGCTTTACATGAGTGATGTAGTTTACCGTTGTTTATGGTTTTATTTACGACACTGTGGTGGGTTTGGGCGTTGATTAACCAAACTTATAGTCTTTTTTAGTCTTAAGTGAATATTATATAATCTTACTTGTTTATATGTAAATTCATAGTAATGGAGATTTAGATTCAGTTTGTAGAAAGACAGTCTGGACTCTGGACTAGTTAGTATCTTCATGAGATTAGATTTTTTTTTTGTCCTCATTTTTCTGCCTTTAATACAATGACATCACCTTAAAAGTCCTGGAAGGATATTTTGTGATTTTGTTTTTCTTTTCCAGAAACCAGATAGTCATTAGGGTGTATTGTGATGTCACTATAATACTTAAAGTGGTTTATGGATGACCAAGCGGAAACACCCCAGCACACCTGTGTAGCATGCACGCCCGCGTGTGTCTAAGTAAGGTGTCTTAGAGATGTCAAGGAAAACAAAATGGAGAATAACTGTAATTTCAAGAAGTCCTTTGTTTAAATGTTGGTTTAAATCTAATTTGTGGACATGCCAACTGGTATATCATGTTCCACAGTATCTGCTATACTGTTAATGCCATAATTCTTTCAGTTGAGTGTGAACTTGACTCCCTTTATCTTTTGTTCCTTTTTGTTTGCATGTGTTGGGGAAAAAGCCACTTGAGATCCCCTGGTATTTATGGATTACACTGTTTCTCCATGCCCATCATTTCCTTGTGTCTCTCAGTCTTGTCCATGCTGAAGATATATGATAATTTTTGATACTGTATTTTATTTTTGTTTATTGTTTTAAATATTCAATTATGTTAAATACGTGGTTTGTGTTTACTATACTTTCTTTTTATTCTTATGAGTGCTTCTTATCATCCTAGAGGTTGGATCTCAGAGGTCACAGAGTTCGCAGTCTCAATGCCAGTGGATTGAACTTGCAACCAAATCTGGAGGTAAATGAGCTTATTTTGGATTAGTTAGTGCCTAATTGCCTATATGTAAATACTGTTCAAATAAGACCCTTTTCCATTTTTTTGGGAAACACAATATATTTTAAATTTATGTTTTTGTTATTTTTGGGCCATCTTGTTCACGTATATGTATTTTTTTTCCTCCATTGGCATAATTTCTTTTTCGTTTCTTAATAAAAAAGAAACAGATATATTAATATTGTAAATAATAAGATTATAAGTGTAGTAAACCGGCAGTCTAGTTGTTTCATATATTGTTAGATGCCTTTTATTGTCCTCGTTGACTATTCCCTGTGTAACAACTATATTCTTTAAGGTTCGACCGGTTAACTAAATTTCATTGGTGTAGGCATCATGTTAAGATACTTTTGATAATGATGTCTATAGGCATTGCTGCTATGTCAGGGGAATTCATTATGCAAGCACCACCTCATGTTGACGACATGGCTTCATAACATTTGAAAACCATGTTTACAACATAAATGAGGGACTGTCAAGCACCTCATGTTGACAACATGAGGTGCTTGACAGTTCCTAATTTCAACATGGCTCCATAACATTTGAAAACCCTGTTTATGACATAAATTAGGGATGCATCAAGCACCTCATGTTGACTACATGGCTTCATAACACTTGAAAGCCTTGTTTACACATTAATTAGGGATGGAAACAAGGGAGGGTCTGGGATCTTAAACCCCATCATCGTCTCTATTTAAGGTACGGATCCCCATCTCATAACCATACCCATCCTCAAATAGGGTGGGGCGGGTACACGGATCCCTACTTTCATTGAAGAGTTTTTTTTTTTAATACCTAAAGCTTTGGAATTAATGAAATAAATAAATCAAGATAGTTTGATTATTATGATAAATTATCTAGTTGATGACTAATTTTTAGATTAAATGTATGGGCTGCAAGTTTGTGTTTGACAATCTGTTACAATATGGAAACATGTGCTGTGTGCATTTCCAGATCATACGTTATGCATCTTAGAATCTTAGAGTAGGAAGGCTGGAATCATTTGAGGTTGGAATGACTAGGTGGTACTGGCAGTCTGGCATGTATTACTTTAGTAGACATGTTGTAGACAACAAGCCATTCAGCATGTCCAGTTGATGTCTCATGTTTTCATGTTTAGCCTTGTTTTTTTAACTTTATAGAAGTTATTATCATTCCTTGGCCTAATAATCCTCTTTTACAGTTTGTTTATCTCAGAGACAATCTCTTATCTACATTGGAAGGAATTGAGATACTGAAGCGGGTGAAGGTTTGTTGTTCCACAACTTACACATTTGCATCCTTCATCATCTCTTAGGCTTCTTTTGCATATTCTTTCTCTCTGTTTCATAAATTAAAAAATCTTTGAACTCCATTTGAAGCCCTACAGTTGGTGTGTTTTTTGCCATAATTTGCCAATATGAATGGTAACTGGTTGCTAGCACTGTTTTATTTTCAGGTACTTGATTTGAGTTTCAATGAATTTAAAGGGCCGGGATTTGAGCCTCTTGAGAATTGCAAAGCCCTACAGGTTTGCTTTTTGTTTACCATCAGTGAGAGAATTGTGTTATTCATAATGTAAGTTCCTGAATTTTGTTATTACCCGCAGCAACTGTATCTTGCGGGAAATCAAATCACATCACTTCAAAGCCTTCCACAGCTTCCTAACTTGGAGGTAGGCCTTGAAACATTTTTCAGCTTACTGATCATATATCACTATTCACATATTATTTTCACCTTAGCTTTTTTGTGTCTAACACAATTATTATTCATTAATTATCTATTTTTTTCTCTCCTCTCTCTTTAGTTTCTCTCTGTTGCTCAGAATAAGTTAAAGTCACTTTCAATGGCAAGTCAGCCTCGACTGCAGGTTTGTTAGGTGTTTTAATTCTATGCCACTTAATGTTTCTTCTTGAGGTCATAATTACATCAACTTAATTAATTGCTTGCTGTCTTCTTTTTTCCTCTTCCCCCTTTTCAGGTATTAGCTGCTAGCAAAAACAAAATATCAACCCTCAAGGGTTTTCCCCACTTACCAGTCCTTGAGGTTAGTGTTCTAATTTTTATTAATATGTGTCGGATGCGTATTTTATTAAAGGATTAAGTAATTGCTCAACAAAGAAAAACTGGTTTACCAGATAGTTGTACATCTCAAATACTCTCATTTAGTAGTTGATGGTGTAGTACATATAAAGCAGTTTCAGTTGCATGAGTAACTTTGATTCATGTATGCATGTATCTAAATATGTATGCTTCAATGGTTTAAATCTTCTAAATATTGCAGTTTATGGAAGATGAAAAAAATGGAATAATGTAGTTATCTGGCGTCATTCAAAATTTTCAGGTGCTGGTATTTGAGGTTAAGCCAATTACCTGTTTTAAAATCTAATTGATTGCTTTCAGTGCTTACTAAAAGCAAGGATTGTAATAAAGTATGAACACAGGACATTTTGAAATCTGGTACAGAGATGTTGTACCGTGTACTTGAAACTAAAACCAAATATAACCTCTTGAAAAATTAATCTCTTTTTATCAAATAAATTTTGTTGGTCCCAACTTGGGATAAGAAGATAAATTAATAATTTCGATTAAATTATAAGATAATACATTTATGAAATTCCCTTGTTAGAATTTGTGGTCCCACTCATTCCATAAATTAATAATTTGTTAGAAAATACATATAGGATGATGTTTTCTTGAAATATGAAATTATTGTTTGTTTTTCTTGAAGTCCAAGTTTAGTTGGATTTCATTTCTAATTTTTCCTAATACACTTTAAAGTTCCGTGGATGTATTCATATATCACAATAAAAAAAATATTTAGTGTCAAATGTCAATGACATTATGCTTTGAGTGCTTCATTGCATGTAAAATGTTCCAAATTTAATAAGAATCTTTAAATCTCAATTGATTAAATGTGTAAAATGCATGTTTGCAATTAAAGAAAATAATACACATTCAATATCTTCATAAATTAATAAGTATTAGTTTATCATTCAATTAATATCTTGCTTAATTAATTGATTTTATATGGTCCCAATGTTATTATATTGCAAATGTTTTCTTGTAAATAAGTTATCTATCCACTTACTTCAAGGGCACAATTTTATAGTTCTGTTTTTAATGCTGTGCTTCAGCATTTGCGAGTGGAGGAGAATCCTATACTTAAGATGTCTCATTTAGAAGCTGCTTCCATTTTGCTTGTTGGTCCTACTTTGAAGAAGTTCAATGATAGAGGTATTTATAACATATGTATATCTCAGTTGGAAACCTAAATATTTTTTTGGTTCTTCTGTAAACCCTATAAAAATTATACTACTTAGCTGTGAACTTCTTTTCAGTTGCTCTTTAAACCATCCTCTTCCCCATCTCACTTGTTTGCTATTTGGGAAATTCTGGTAGATCTTTCTCGAGATGAATTAGCAATAGCGAAGCGCTATCCAGCACACACGGTTTTGTGCCTTAGAGATGGTTGGGAGTTTTGTCGTCCAGAGCAAGCAGCAGGTACATATTTGGAAAATTACTTTATTTTATCATCTACTTTAGTACTTTTCCAAATTGCCAATGGTTCACTTTTGTACTTATTTCATAGTCTTTGAATAAAGTTTTCTCTTTCCTATCAAAGAAAATAATAACAATAATAAGAATATCACAAATGGCATCTATAGGTTATGTTTGGTTTTCGGTACAAGTTACTATTGCACTTATCTGGTTTTCTAATAAAGTAGGAATTAAATTAACAGATAATTGAGGAGTGCATGCCTGATTTAAATCTGTGCTTGCATTTCGTTATGGATATCAAATGGAAAAAAAAAATGTGCTTGCATTTAATTATTTATTTTCTTTATATGTGAGTGTCTTGAAAAATTACCTTTTTGAGTTGCTGGTTTCTTTCTTTTTTATTATTTTTATTTATTTATTTTTTTTATTTTTTAACTTTTCATATATGTGAGTTGTCATGGTTATAATAGGATCAACATTCACAATCTTTAACTGATCTACATTTGTCTCATTCCTGTACCTTTGCATGAATACGATAAGCCACTAGTATCCTCACTTGTTTGCAAGTTGATTTTTGGATTGCCTTATGGAGATTGCAAACCTATTGCTTCATTTATAATTGGCTTCATGTTGACAAAAATAACATTTTTCGAGTAACTGTATACTAACTCGAAACTTTAAGCTGTTAGGAATATGTCCAACAACAATAGTATATGGAAGACCAGCGAGCTCGATATGTCGCTCAAGCCCAAACAAACATAAACACCACATTAACACAATTCGAATAAAACTTGCACCAGTTCAAATACACTAACAAATGCACTACTTGCAGTAACATCATAGATCAATACTATCTATCAAAAAACAATAGGCAGCACCACAAAATCACCTTCTCTATACTGACATTAACATCAAATTCATCAAACACTCCTCTAAAAGACTAGAAAGTCATCACCAAGTAAAGAGACAGATTTTATTGGATGTGATGATCACAAGACGTCAAGACCCATGAACTACAACTTAAAAAAATTGAGTGAGAGTGGTCCGATTGAGTTGACTTAAGTGGCAAAGAGGGACTTTGAGTTTAACACAATCTAGAAAGAAATTATGAAAGATGATGCTAATGAAGCTATTTCAGCAACTTTGCCTTGATTTGAGGATTTTCAGTGAGTTCCGAACTTACAATGAGTTGCCACCAAGGTCTGAAGTTTTCTGGTGGGTCGCCAGCATGGTCTAAAGCTTTCCGGTTGGTAGCCGGTGTTGGATGTGGCGGCGACTGAAGAAAGTGAGAGACTAGGGTAGTGGGTAAGCAGCTGTTGAAACTCTAGGATTTTATTTTCCTCTGTTATGCAAAGACAGGTGGGGGTGTATTGGGAATCTGGTATAGGGTGTGCTGCGCAACATTGGATTGGTTTTTGGAAGCAAAATTGAGAAGAGGTCTATGGATCTTTACACACTGCACACTGTCACGCATTTTTTTTTAATAATTAATTTTTTAAAAAGTATAATTTTAATAATTGGTTTTTATTCTTTTGAATCATTGGTAGCTGGGTAATCCCATTCAATTTATTATCGTTATTTTTTCTTTTATAATAAAAAATATTTTATGTTCAAAAATACTTTTTATTTTTAAAATTTTAAATTAATTAGGTATTGTGTAGTGAATAAAACTTATTCAAAATTAATTGATCAAATTCATAACATATCTTAATAAAGTAATGAAACATTAGTTTTAAATTTATCTTCATAAATTATATCATGTAGTGGAATGCAATCGATTTTTTTTTTTTTTTTTTTTTTTTTTTTTTTTTTTTTTAATTGGCACCTTAATATTTAAGAGAAATTTTTTAAAAGATTAATTTTTTTTTTAATAAGTCTGACGCTGGTGCGAATCTTGTCCAAAATACTATCCGAATCCAATCCAAAAAATTATCTGAATCAGTCCGAAAAATTATATAAATCCAGTGCGATTATAATTAGATCCGAATCCAAAATCATTATACGAAATTCCAAATTTGAAAATATTGGATTCAGTTTATCCGAATTCAAATAGACTGACATCTCTCCTGCAAAGCTTGCAGCTTACAATAATGAAACACAGTTGGCAACTGAATGAATATGTATTAGAATGTGTTTTTTGTTTGTGAGTTCAGTTGATGCAAGAATGTGTTTTTGAAAAAATACATAAAGAAAACACAGTTGTTGTTTTTCAAATTATTTTTTACCCTTTGAATGTAAATGTATTAGAATGTGTTTTTAGTTTGTGAGTTCAGTGCAACTTGATGCAAGAATAATTATGCATTGCAATCATAAATCTTTCATCTATGGAAAGTTTTGTTACTTAAATGCTTGGTTTTATGAACAGACTCAACTTTTCGCTTTCTTTTTGAGCAATGGAAGGATCATTTGCCTTCTTGCCATCTTCTTAAGGAAGCCTATATTGATCAACCATTTGAAGAAGATGCTTGTCGCTGCCACTTTGTCTTTATCCAAGACAGCACCCTGAGCATTGACCCACAACTAGTATTGAAATATCAATGGTTTTTGGGAGAGAGAAAACTTTCAAACTTTGTTGCTATTCCTGATGCCATAGGCGAGGTAACTGATTCTTGCTATACCATCATAACTTTTTGATGAAAGTAAATTTATTCCCATTTTTATGCTAATGGCTCCATTTGATAACTAGGTTTACTGGCCAAAGCATGAAGACATCAATAAAATTCTAAAAGTGGAATGTACGCCTGTACTGGGAGAAACTGAGTATCCTCCTATTTTTGCCATATCTTCTCCAGTTTCACGAGGTATGTCTTTCATTTTTTATAAATAAATTGCTAATATTTGTTATGTGAGGGTGCAACAGAAAAGGTTTTGGGGAACTCATGCCAAGCTCAGGGAACAAGTTCTGAGAGAGAAACCCTGAATCCCTCTGGATCTAAAATTGGGTTTAGATTAGATATGCGACTTTGGAAGAGTGGTTTTCCCTCGTAGGTGTTAAACTTGAGCAGTATTGACAAAAATATTTGTCATATTTATAGAAAGAAAAGATGTCCTTAGATTTAAATTTCACTCTCCTTAAATAGAGTTCATTGTGAATTAATATTACTGAAATTTGCGCAAATAGCTGAAACCTGTGCCCGCCCAATTGATTTGTTAGCCTCTTCCTCAGTTTCTTGTACATTTTAGTCACACTGTTTTTCTATTTTATTTCAAGCTTCTTTCTGGTTATTTCAGACTGGAACTCATATAAGGGTGCAGCATAGCATAAGTCATAGCTGCTGTCCTCTTTTTATTTTTTATTTTTCTGAGAGAAATCAAAGATAAAATTTCATTAAAGAAAAAAGATATAAGCAAACAAGCTGTCCATTGACCAGGGATTTCCGGGCAAACTAAGTTCGAAGCTGCTGCTTCATATCTATCTTTAGTTTCTGATAGTATGTAATAAACCATTTGTACTGAGTACATTGCTCATGGTGACTGCTTATTGATAGTCTTATTTTATATGTGAGTTGCATCATGGCTCTTTTCTGACCTTTCTTTTCTGGCATGTATAGGAAGTGGAATACCAAAGGTTTTTAACCTTGAAGTACGTGGGGAACTAGTAGAAGGAAATATTATCAAGGGCTTTGCTGAGGTTGCATGGTGTGGTGGAACTCCTGGAAAAGGTGTTGCTAGGTATGATTACTTGTTTAATAATTATATTACATGCATATAAAATGTTAAAAAGAGAAAATAGATAACAGTACTTGCAACTCTGTTTACATTTTTAGCTGGTTGCGGAGAAAGTGGAATAGCAGTCCTGTGGTGATTGCTGGAGCAGAAGATGAAGAATATCAGTTGACCATAGATGACATTGATTCAAGTTTGGTTTTTATGTACACACCAGTCACAGATGAAGGTGCCAAAGGGGAACCCCAATATAAGTATACAGATTTTGTAAAAGCAGGTCTGTGGGAATAAAGCTTCCATGCTTATTTGTCCTTCATAGTTTTTGCATTTTATTATTTTGTTAAACTTTATCTAGTTTATTTTTACACTGCTATGCACATACTAACATCTTTATAGTTTACAACATGAGATTTATTCTTCTAATGTCGTCGTTTTTGGATTTAATAGTTAGGCGACTTATCAAAAGAAAAATTAAAGTTAAGACTACTTCCTTTATTTGAATCAATGATTACATAGAAATTTGAGTGGAAAGTATATTTATGCTTTTTAGATAATAATCTATAGAGAGTCTCGTTGGAGTCATCTGATAAAATTGAAATGAACAGACAAGATTTTCATGTCCCCCATGCAAGAGTGAAACATAAATTGAGATAATAGTCTATGGAGAGATTTTGGCATAAAGCTCACTAGTATAGGGAGTACACTGAAAGTATGCTACCTGATAGCAGTTAATAATGAAACTAATCTATGGATTTATAATGATTATGATATGTAAAGGCTGCAAGGATAATGATTTGAAGTCTATTATTTTGTTGAGAGTTCACTACTATTTTGGGGTTTTATGCTCTTTCTTTCTATTTAAAACCTGTTGGTGTTGCAGTGTATATAAAATGACTTATGTTTCCTGGTAGCAGCTCCTCCATCTGTCAGTAATGTCCATATTACTGGAGATGCTGTTGAAGGAACTACTATCAAAGGAGTTGGGGAATACTTTGGAGGAAGAGAGGGTCCCAGCAAGTTTGAATGGTTGCGTGAAAATAAGGACACCGGGTCAGTATTCTTTTCCATGATCATGCACATAACGAAATGTGAATGAATTTCTTCTGCTGTGGATTTCCTTGAAATTTTTGGGGTCTTGCATAATTTTTTTTTTGTCAGAGATCATTTTGTATATGGGATTTTTGTTCTTTATCCTATATCTTCCTATCTGCTTTTCAGTTGTCATTCTGTTGAGTGGGTTATACTTAGCATATAATAAGAAACTTGTAGGTTGTGGAATATTTCCATAAAAATATGCCTTGAACTTGTTCTTTCAATGATAATTTTCAATTTTTTACATGTTGCCTGTGTTATATTTTCTTTAATAAATTATCTCCATTTTAATGGCTTTTCCTTTTCCTCTTTTGTTGGCAGAGAATTTGTATTGGTATCAACTGGTACATCTGAGTATACATTGACCAAAGAAGATGTTGGGCATCAATTGGCTTTTGTATATATACCTATTAATTTTGAGGGTTCGTTCATTGCCATTTCGTTTTGGAAATTGTTTAAAAACCTGCTTATATAGCTCATGCATAGATTATCAAGTAACACATGGATTGACTTATTTTCAGGACAGGAAGGGGAATCTGTATCAACAGCATCTACTATGGTGAAGCAAGGTAAATATATTAATGCTTGCATTTAACTGTTGTATTTTATCCTTTGAAGGATGAAAAAAATGACTTCTGATTTTACTTTAGTTGGCAATTTTCTGACGGTTTCTTGAAGTAAAATTCTTGTTTTGACATTTATGGTTTTTCTAGGCTTGACATTTATGGTTATCGGTACTATGTGCCAATGTCCATTCTTAATTTGAAGGCCCTTCACATTCTTTTTCCTCTATTATTCAGATAATCAGTAAATTGAAGTGCCAAATGTTTATCTTCCTATCTTCCTTGTAGCTGTCCTGGTATACGGCCTTTGCTAGGCTCTGTTCAGCTTATTCACCTTTGCTTATTCTTTTTCTGCTTCAATACAATTTTAGGGTCTGTTTGGTAATGTTTTTTATGTTTAAATTTTTTGTTTTATTGATTTCCATTTGAAAACAAGAATTGATTTTCATATTTTTAGGATCCGAAAACAGTCTGATAACAATAATTGAAACGAATATTTTGGAAAAAAAAATAATAATAATATTGCAATATACTAATTTGTATTCAGTGCAATTGTTTTCAAAATATATTTTTAACATATTGCAAGAGCAAAATATTGTGTGTAGTGAAATTAATTTAAATTGATTTTATTAATTAAAAAATATAAGGGAATATATATATTTTATTATATTTTTATTTAATATAATCAATTTAAAATTTATTGGTGCTGTTTCATATATATATATATATATTTTTAAATTATGGTCAAAAATATTTTCTGTTAATCTTAAGAAAAGTAATAAAAAAGAATAAATATAAATTATTTAATACATATATATATATCCACATATATATACAGTCCTGATCTGGTTAGGTCAAGACGGTCCTGATATAACTTTATCAGGATATTGAATGCGAGCTACTCATTATGGAGAAGCTTTGACAAGTGCACACACACTTGAGTCAAAGCATGTAAAACTAGTGACTTACATTCAATATCCTCATGAAGTTATATCAGGATGCACTAACTTGAAATTTCTACATATATATGACTTAAAAGGTTACATATTCATTTTATAGGTTCCATATGCCAGTTTCCCAAATGGTAAACAAAAAAAAAAACAAAAGTACAAAACAGGAAAACGTCAAAATGATGTTTCCAGCTTCTGTTCAATGTAAATGAAAAATGCGTTTTTTTTTCTTTTTGGTTTTCTTTTAAAAACATGGTTGACGAATCCATTTCAGTGTTTTTAGTTTTCATAAAACGGAAAACACATTTGTAAAACATTAATGAAAAAGCCCTTAGTTTCTTATTGGCAAGAAAAGCAAATTTTTTTACTAATGCTATCATTTTGGTATGCTGCATTGCATTACTATTGTCCTTACTGTCTCACTTTTGATACTTATATATTTACCAAAATTCCAGCTCCCCCAAAAGTTACAAATGTCAAGATAATTGGTGATTTAAGGGAGAACAGTAAGGTCACAGTAACCGGTATAGTTACTGGAGGAACTGAAGGTTCAAGTAGAGTGCAGTGGTTTAAGACAAGATCATCAACATTGGATGGTGAGATTGGTCTTGAAGCAGTGAGCACATCCAAGATTGCCAAGGTAAGTGATCTTTTATTTTCTGGTATTCATTTTTTTAACTTTAGTACTTTACAGCAATTATCTTTTCGCTTGAATGTTTACCCCAAAATCTTAATTGAGCTTTCACCTTTCTTTAGGCATTCCGCATACCTTTAGGAGCCGTTGGCTTCTATATTGTGGCAAAATATACTCCTATGACTGCAGATGGTGAATCTGGTGAACCAGCATATGTTATATCAGAAAGAGCAGTTGATAGTAAGTAATTTTGTTTTGTCAAAAAAAAAAAACTGAATTTGAATTAAAGAATGTATGAAAGGTACTGTGAGAAAATTAGATTTAGTTGATAATTTTGTCAGTATGGGAGACATCGTTGAAAGGAGACTTCTCTTCTCCTTTTCATTTCATTGAAGGGATCTGTTTGTTTAATATTTGATTTAGCAACTCTGGGCCCTGAGCTATGAATGAGAGACTATTTCTTTTTGTTTTTTGTTTCTCTCCAAACCCCCCTGCCAATAACACTAGAAAAGCCTCCTGTTCTTCATTATTTAACAAGAAGGTGGTTGAAAATATAATTGCTTAGATTGACAGTCGGTCATACGTATGACAATTTTCCAGTGACTACTGATGAAATGTCTTCCCTTATTTTGTTTATTGTTATATCATTTTATCACATATGTAGCTTATTTGTTACAATGGACCCTTAATCTGGCAAATTTACCCATGTCAATAAATTGATTTACATCCTCTCTTTCATGGTTTCACAGCCTTAGTGAGTGAGCTGCGGATTACCTGGAATATATTTTTCAAAATTTGGGTGTTTCTTCTCTATTAGGTTTTGAGTTGCTAGAGGGATATTATGGACATTTATCGTACAAACGAATTTGTATACCTACATGTTAAGACCACAATCTTTGATTTTTTATTTGTACAAATGAACATTTTTAGTTCCAAAAGATATCATTAAGTAATATCAATTTCAACAAACATGAGTATGCTGCTTAATAAAAGTAAAAAGGACAAAGAAGACTGGTAGTCCATCTCATGTTTAAAAGACTAGGAAAAAAAGGAAACTATAACACATCAAGCAAAGAAGAATACATATTCTAAATCGATTTTCTAATCCCTTTAAGGAGAAATCCTAGAACATCCCTAAAAACAGTTGAAGTCGAAGCCCATAATGTAACATCTGTTAAAAAAGTACCCTTTTTTGAAACATAGTTTTTTCCTTTTGTCTCTGGTTTTATCTTTATATATTACTGATCTTTTTTCAATTTGAGTTAGTGATTCTTGACACTCTTTCTTTTGGACGTATATAGTTTGGTCAAATAATCTACCTTTATGTGGTTTAAATCTAAATTGGAGCACTTTCCTGTCTCACATGTTTACTCATGTGGTGGGAACCCAAGAACTCTTGGTAAAACTTGGTTGTGATACCATGTTGATGACCGCTAGATCCAAATTTAGTTTCTTCTCTTCTTTTTTTTTTTCAATATATAGTGGCGGTTTTTAAGACAATTCACTTCAATAATTCATATAACTTTATTGTTGCAGCTCTTCCCCCAAGCCTAAATTTCTTATCAATTACGGGTGATTGTACTGAAGGTGGAATATTGACCGCATCATATGGCTACATAGGTGGTCATGAAGGGAAAAGTATTTACAACTGGTATCTTCATGAGGTATAATGCTTGTCTATGCACTGCAAATCATGATGATATGCCACATTGTTTAAGTTAAATTTTCACCACAAGTTGATTGTCCTAAACAGTTCTATATGCCCAGAAAATGTTGTATATGAATATGTATCTCACCTGCTTGAACCTGAATCCTTCAGTTGGCTTCAAAATGGGGCAAAATGAATGTTAACATGTTCCCATCTGTAGATCCTAGTTGTGATGGTTGTTAGATGGGGTACTAATTTTTGTTCGGCTGACTTGTTTTATTTGTCTGAACTTGTTGGCTGTTGCAAATCTTTTGTTTTACGATGCTAGTTTGCTAGAAGCACATTGATCTGCCCAGGAAATGTTGTATATGAATATGTATCTCACCTGCTTGAACCAGAAACCTTCAGTTGGCTTCAAAATGAGGCTAAATAAATGTTAACACGTTCCCTTTTGTAGATCTTAGTTGTGATGGTTGTTAGATGGGGTACTAATTTTCATTCGATTGACTTGTTTTCTTTGTCTGAACTTGTTTGCTGTTGCAAATCTTTTGTTTTACAAATTACAATACTAGTTTGCTAGAAGCACATTGTGGAAAATTACTGTAAGAAACGGAAAAAAAGCAATATATAGCATAAAATTGCTATAAGAAAACCATGCATCTAAACTACTCCCATATTAGATGACTTTATTGATATAGTACAAAAAATACATCTGAATAAAGCCCTACAAAAGTCCTAATAAAACGCTTATGAGATTTTTTGGTGGTTTTGTTTAGGATTTTTGTCATTTGGGAGCTGTTTCCTTCCTTTCTGTTATGGACAGCTTTCTCTCTCCTTTTGTAAACCTCTTGTTCAGTACTATCATTTTTATTCATTATTTATTTATTTATTTTAAATAAGATAATTCATCTTGTAGGGGCTTTATTACATAATTCTACCTGCTGCTGTCTCGACAATCAAGTGGCACTACTTTCAGTACTGTCTCCATACCATTTATTTTCAAAATTAAAAGGAAAATCACGAGTCTTGTGCTTTATTCCTTGATGCAAGCACCTTGCTTGTACGATCTGGTTCAAATTGCCTCACCTTTCAAAATGAATATCAACACAAGTTGTTAAATTTCCATGCTTAGTTATATCTTTTGTGTTTAGGAGAAGTGGTTTATATATTTATGAGAAATTATGTGAGAAATTGTAATACTTTCTCATACCTTTATTTCTGATGCTCACACTAATAAATACACAATCTCAGACTAAAGATAACTCCTAAACTTTAGAGATAACAACTACCTTTCTAGTAAAGATAGGTACTGCACTATCTCAGGAAACATGATGAGAGTTTGATAACAAACCTATCAAACCTCTTATTGATAAACACTAGAAAACAAGAAACTGACTAAGTAAAAGATAAAATATTTGTGGGCCAGATATAACTAATTTCAACACCCCCCTTCAAGCTGGGTTGTAGATATTGATGAGACCCAGCTTGGAACTCAGATTGTCGAACACAGTTCTAGGGAGTGCTTTGGTCAGGATATCTGCTGTTTGAGACACTGTTGGTGTGTAGATCAAATCAACACTCCCTTCTACTAACTTTTCTTTGATGAAGTGGCGATCTATCTCCACATGTTTTGTTCTGTCATGATGAACTGGGTTCTTGGCTATACTTATAGCTGCTTGATTGTCACAGAATAATTTCATTGCCCCATCAACAGAAATTTTTAGCTCAAGTAGCAGTCTTCTTAGCCAAATACCTTCACATATTCCATGAGCCATTGCTCGAAATTCTGCCTCTGCACTACTCCGAGAGACCACAGACTGTTTTTTGCTTCGCCAAGTGACGAGATTCCCCCACACAAAGGTGCAATAACCTGAAGTTGACCTTCGGTCTGTGGCTGAACCAGCCCAATCTGCATCTGTGAACATTTCCACATCTCTTCTAGACCCCTTCTTGAAATACAAGCCCTTTCCTGGTGTCATCTTCAAGTACCTCAAGATTCGGTACACAGCCTTCATATGCTCTTCAGTTGGGGAGTTCATAAATTGACTTACAGAGCTGACCACAAAACTGATATCTGGTCTAGTGTGTGATAGGTAAATTAGTTTTCCCACCAGCCTTTGATATCGACCCTTGTCTACTGGAGCACACCCCTCAATAGTTCCCAATTTGATGGTATTATCCATCGGTGTCTCTGCTGGTTTGCAGCCTAGCATACCAGTCTCTCTCAGCAAATCAAGAGTATATTTGCGTTGAGACACTGAGAGACCCTTCCTTGATCGTGCAATTTCCATTCCCAAAAAATATTTAAGACCTCCGAGGTCTTTGATCTCGAATTCTCTTGCTAGAAATCCCTTCAGCTTCTGCACTTCTTCATCATCATTCCCTGTAAGAATAATGTCATCTACATATACTATAAGCACTGTGATTTTACTAGATGAGTGCTTAACAAAAAGTGTATGATCTGTCTGGCATTGTGAGTACCCACATTTCTTTACTGCTTTTGTGAATCTATCGAACCATGCTCGTGGCGATTGCTTGAGGCCATATAGGGATTTTCTCAGCCTACAGACTTTGTTGATGTTTTCATGTGTCTCAAGCCCTGGGGGAATATCCATATACACCTCCTCTTCTAGGTCGCCATTGAGGAATGCGTTTTTCACATCTAACTGGTGCAGAGACCAGTCCAAATTTGTTGCCAATGACAATAGAACCCGGATTGTATTGAGCTTGGCCACAGGAGCGAAAGTTTCCTGGTAATCTATGCCATAAGATTGGGTAAACCCTTTGGCTACAAGTCGGGCTTTGTATCTCTCAACACTGCCATCTGCTCTGTGCTTCACCGTGAATATCCACTTGCACCCTACTGAATTCTTCCCTTCCGGCAGCTTTGAGACTTCCCATGTTTTGTTTTTCTCCAGGGCTTTGACTTCCTCCACTACTGCAGCCTTCCATTCAGGTATCTTGATTGCTTCTTGTATGCTGTTAGGTGTCTGTATTTTGGAGATGTTAGCAATGAAGGAATAAAAAACAGGAGATAGGCCTTCATACGATATGAACTTGCATATGGGATAGATGGGATGATTTCGACATTCCCTCATTCCCTTCCTTAATGCAATTGGTTGATCATCATCAGGAAAATTGATCTCATTCTGGGTTGATTCTGAACTGTCATTACCTGAGGAGTTCTCATTCACCGTCTCAATTTCACTTCCCGTATTAGCCTTTTGGACTAACAGGTTCGGATTGGATTCTTGAATGTGCTTGAGGGGTGTTTGGGGCTCTGCTTCTATCTGCGACTTCTTTCTCCTAGTATAGACAATAAGGTCGTTGTTTCCAGCATTTTGTGTTGGATTAGGAGTGTGTGTTTTGGCGTTTGTGGGACTGTGTGAGTCAGAAATCTGATTTGAATCAGAGTGGTTTGTGGACTCTAGAGGTTGTTTAGGATTCAAACATTCTGGATAAGATTTTAGAGTTTCAAACAAACTGCATGAGTCATACACTGTTTGAGTTGGACTAGGATTGTGTGACTCAAGTGTTTCCCAACAGACTCTTTGAGGTGGACTAGGACTGTGTGACTCAAGTGTATCCCAACAGACTCTTTGAGTTGGACTAGGACTGTGTGACTCAAGTGTATCCCAACAGACTCTTTGAGTTGGACTAGGACTCTGTGACTCAAGTGTTTCCCAACAGACAAATTCTTGATTTTTATCTCCCCCCTGAATTTGTGTTTTTGGGATAATATGGCTGAATTTCATGAAAAGTAACATCTATAGAGGTATAAAACCGTTTAGTTGCAGGGGAATAACATTTGTATCCCTTCTGCGTCGGTGAATACCCTATAAACATACATTTCACAGAGTTGGGAACAAGTTTGCTCCTATTTTGTTTGTGAACATGAACAAACGCAGTGCACCCGAATATCTTAGTAGGAAGATGAGAAATGAGTCGGGTATTTGGATAGAATTTGAAAATGGTTTGACATGGAGTTTGGAACTTAAGGACTCTAGATGGCAACCTGTTAATGAGATAGGCTGCAGTCAAGACAGCTTCACCCCAGAAATTTTTAGGGACATTAGCTGTGAACATTAGAGACCTAGCTACCTCTAGGAGATGTCTATTTTTTCGTTCTGATACTCCATTTTGCTGAGGAGTATCCACGCAAGAACTTTGATGAATGATCCCTTCATCCAACAGATAATTACCTAATATAGAATTAAAGTACTCTTTCCCATTGTCTGTTCTTAACACTTGAATCCTAGCTTGAAATTGGGTTTTGATCATACTGTGAAAATTTTTAAAAATTTTCCCAACTTCAGACTTTTCTTTCATAAGAAACACCCAAGTAATCCGAGTATGGTCATCTATAAAAGACACAAACCACTTTGTTCCAGTGATGTTATTGACCCTAGAGGGACCCCAAACATCACTGTGAATTATAGAAAACGGATGCGATGATTTGTACAAGTGATTTGGGAATGGTTGACGAGTGTGTTTTGCTAATTGACAGATTTCACACAAAAAAGAATTTGGATTTTTATTCTGAAATAATGAAGGGAAAATCTTTTCAAGGTACATGAAATTTGGGTGACCTAGACGATAGTGCCACATCATGATTGAACTATCTTTATTATCATTTGAACAAAGACTAAACTGACTCTTAAGAGACACATGTTCGGCTGATTGGAATTGTCTATCTGGGCAATTGTTAGCTTCAAGAATGTAGAGCCCCGAACACACCTTAGCACTGCCAATCGTCCTCCCCGAAACCGAGTCCTGAAATTCACAATAACCGGGAAAGAATTTAGCAATAGTTTTTAGGTCCTGTGTAAGTTTGCTGATAGACAATAAGTTACAATCTAAATTTGGTACTAGTAGAACTGTATGAAGAGTTATTTCTTTTGAAATCACCACAGATCCGGTACCCGCCACCTTAGATAGCGACCCATCAGCAATTCGTACATTAGTGTTACCATAGCATGGATTGTATGTCTTGAAAAGTTTGATATCTCCTGTCATATGGTCAGATGCACCAGAATCTACAATCCACGAATTAGAATTCTCCTTTTTTACATTTAGGGCATTACAAGAGTTACCTTTCTGTGCTAATGACCCAGTCCCAATAGTTGATGCTACGAGACTCTGAGTTGGCTGGTTGAAAAACCTCTGTAGAACTTCCATCTGCTCCTTGCTAAAAGGACTTGATTCTATAGTTGTTTGATTTTCAATTCCTGACACCATGTTCCCACGGCCTTCTCTGTCGTTGTAGCGGGTTGGCTTCCAATCTGGTGGTTTTCCATGAATTTTCCAGCATGTCTCCTTGGTGTGTCCAGGTCTTCGACAATGGTCACACCATGGTCTTCCCTTTCTTGGCCGATTATCACTGGAGTAAGTGTGAGTTCCTCGAGCAGCAAGTGCAGAACTCTCATTGGTTAAGACGTCACTTTCTGGTTTAACCTGAGATCCCATCATTACTTTCTTCCGACTTTCCTCTCTTCGAACTTCGGAAAACACTTCACGGATCTTAGGTAATGGCTTGTTTCCGAGAACTCTTCCTCGAACTTGATCAAGGTTCTGATTCAGGCCAAGCAAGAATTTGAAGATCCTCTTTTGCTCAACAATTTCCTTGTATAAAACCTCATCCTTGGTACATGTCCATTTGTACTTTGCGAACATGTCCAGCTGCTGCCAGTGTCGTGTAAGAGTATTATAGTATTGGGTAACTGACAAATCTCCTTGACGAAGATCATATAATGTACTCTCGATTCCAAACAGTTCTGACATGTTGTCACTGCTGGAATAAGTTTCCTTGGCAGCCTCCCAAATCTCTGTTGCAGTTTCATACAGTAGGAAATTTTCGCCGATATTGTTATTCATGGAATTAATAAGCCAGGACATCACCATGTTGTTTTCTGTCTTCCATTGCTTATAAGTTGGCTCCTCCTTTGCAGGTGACTCTGCAACTCCAGTGAGGTAGTCGTCTTTACCTTTGCCACAGATGAACATCATCACTGATTGTGACCATTGCAAGTAGTTATGCCCATTTAGTTTATGACTAGTGATGGGCAGATGTGGTATATGTGAATTATCCGAACCTCCACCTCCATTATTGTTGGAGGTAGACGATTCTGAGTTGATATTAGAAGAAGAACTGGGAGTGGCCATCCCATATTTTGTCATTTCTGTATTTTATGATTCAGAGAGTGCTCTGATACCATGAGAAATTATGTGAGAAATTGTAATACTTTCTCATACCTTTATTTCTGATGCTCACACTAATAAATACACAATCTCAGACTAAAGATAACTCCTAAACTTTAGAGATAACAACTACCTTTCTAGTAAAGATAGGTACTGCACTATCTCAGGAAACAAGATGAGAGTTTGATAACAAACCTATCAAACCTCTTATTGATAAACACTAGAAAACAAGAAACTGACTAAGTAAAAGATAAAATATTTGTGGGCCAGATATAACTAATTTCAACAATTTATATTGGTGGACAGCCTTGTAATCCATAAGACTAGCCTATCAGGTGCAGCCTCCATTGATATATATACCTTTATCTTGCATATTGTGTTTACAAAGTTGGATCATTCCCATCGTCTCTAGCTTCACATGTGGGTTCTCTACATAAATATTATGAAGATATCTAAATTACTTCAAATCATACATAAGCATTAGAAACAAAAAACTTATTCTCATATTAACCTGTAACCTTTTGGGAATCTGCAGGTTGAAACTGACTCTGGTACACTGATACCTGAGGTCTCAGGACTTCTTCAGTATCGTATTAACAAAGATGCAATTGGTAAATTCATCTCCTTCCAGTGCATCCCGGTGCGTGATGATGGAATTGTAGGGGAGCCAAGAACTTGCATGGGGCAGGAGCGTGTTCGTCCCGGTAATTTTATAATTTTATGTCTTGAATCTATTTGCAGATATTAAATAAATTCGAACATATTTCTTTTTCCTCAAAATTATGATGCATGCAAGAATTTGGTGGAATGAATTTTTCAAGATGTGGAAAGTAATTAGTTAAATTTCCACAATGCACTGTATGAAACCAAAGGACAATGATATTTCTTAGTGCAGACATCAATCTTGAAAGAAACAGTTGATAGAAGTTTGTGCCTTAGCATTGAAGTGTGATTATATCCCAATTCAGTCAAAATACTCGAAGTATTTCCAGCAGTTCTGGCATTTTAAGAGCATATTACTTCAGCTGTGATGGGTATTTTTAGTTTTAAGAATTTGATCCAATGGAGCTGGATAATTGCTTAATGCTGATGCCTAAGTTATATTTATATTTACCTTATATTTAAAGGGAGTATGTGATGTAAACTGGTTAGATGCTTATCTGGAAATATCTATGATAATTGAAAAATCAGACTAGGTCTTTACGAACTTTGCTTTTTTCCTTAAAATGTCTGTGCATGTCCTTGTCTGTGGGTTATTATGTATTTTTCTTGTTTTGTTATATATATCTTTTGCTGAGTGCTGGCTGGTGATTAGGGAGCCCAAGATTGCTCTCTTTGCAAATAGTTGGAACATCAGTTGAAGGGACTATTCTAAGTATTGACAAGAAGTATTGGGGTGGTGAAGAGGGAGATTCAATTTTTCGTTGGTTCCGGGTACTTCACTTTAACTTTTCCTTGTAGCTTTTCTTGTGGAGCCATGATTAAATTGACTGCAGTTCGTAATTTACAGTGTCACTAAAGGATTGCAGCTTCAATTGCTGTCATAGTTGGCATTTCAAATATAAGGAAATGACAAATGTTTAGAATCTGTTCGTTAAAAAAATTAATTCACTTCTTGTTTTTTGAAGTGTTGGCTACTACTATGTTTTAATTAATCGAAGAATTACATATGCAGACAAGTTCAGATGGAACACAAAGTGAAATTAGAGGTGCCACTGCCGCATCATATCTGCTCTCGTTGGAGGACATTGGCTTCTTTCTTTCAGTGTCATGTGAGCCTGTAAGAAGTGATTGGGCTCGAGGCTCTATAGTTCTTTCTGAACAAATCGGACCTATCCTACCTGGTAAAGGTTTTTATTTTATTTTATTTATTTATTTATTTTTTGTTTAATTTATCATATAATTGAGGTTTTGTTTTTCTCTTATTTTGGTGCTTTAGGAACTATGTTCTTAATCTTTTTTTTTTTTTCCCTTTTTTATTCTTTTTTTGGGGTGGGTGTTCTTCATTGGTACAATGTCTTGGTTTGAGAAATGATAATTCCAGAAAGAAACCAGGAGCGTGCTTTATGTAAAATAGATGTTGCATTTGACTTGAAGTTTGTTTCATGATGCAGGTCCTCCAACTTGCCAGTCCTTAGAGTTTCTTGGATCGATGATTGAAGGACAACGTTTAAGCTTTGTTGCTACATACAGTGGAGGGTGAGAGTTTTCATGAATTTCTATAATGTTTGATTAGGATTTACGTTTCTGGCCTTCTTCTCGCAACTGTTATCATGACATTAAAGTATCCTTTGTGTTTTAGGGAAAGAGGAAATTGCTCCTATGAATGGTTTAGAGTGAAAAGTAATGGCATCAAGGAGAGACTCAGTACTGAGGGTGAGTTTCATTCTGTTATATTTGATTTATAATTCATATCCATTTGCAATTAGATGATGACTTGTTTAAAACCTTAACTTATCAGAGTTCTTGGATTTGAATTTTGAGGATGTGGGGAGACAAATTGAACTCATTTATTCTCCTGTGCGCAAAGATGGAATGAAAGGGAGTCCTAAAACCATTGTTTCCGATATGATTGCTCCTGGTGAGTTGTACATTAATAATAAATTTAAACATACACACTTGATTCTGTTGGAACACTTACTTAGACAGAGCGGGATTTATTGGGATGAAATTTTGAAGGTGTAAATGGGACTGTTAAGTAATTGTAGTTGCTTTAAGGGTCGTGTCAATAATAGTCTTTTTATTTCTTATGGCAATAGTGCACCATGAGATGGAAACTTTTGAGGCGTTTTTGCAAAAGAAAAGCATCTTGTTAGAGTGCTTAAAATAAATACTACTGTTGGACCCTTTTCTATGAACTTACACTTTTGGGTCGGTTGGTTACTCACATGGTTTCAAAACCTTGTTATACCGGGGAGTCTTGAGTTCGAGTCCTCCCACGTGATTAAATTTCGTTTGTTTTGGAATTTGAATGTGTATGGGCTTGAGCCATATGGCAAACCTGTTGGTCATGCATGTGAGGGTGTGTTACAATCCTTAAATACTATTGTTGGGCCCTTTCCTATCAGTTTAAACTTTTGGGTCCGTTGGTTACTAACACATCTAATTTTATAAATTCTATATTTTACAAATTCAAGAGTTGAGGTTGCTGAAACCGTTGGACAATCTGGTTTTATTTCTTTCGAAGGTTATCATTGCTTGTATTAGTAACCAACAAACCCAAAAGCTTAAATTGTTAGGAAATGACCTAACAATAGGATTTAAGCACATTAAAAGCTTGGATGGTAGTTTTGGTTGCACATTTTTGGCATACAGGGTGTTGTCGTTTTGATGGATAAAACTTTGTTAAAATAATGTTTGTGCACAGTGAAATGTTACTATTTTCTCTGAAAAGGTTCTCCATCTGATGAGCAGTTTCTCAAATGATGAATGTAGCAACCATCTAAAGCTATGTAAATTCTAAACTAGATGCTTGCGGCAGCTCATGCATGTTTGGTAACTAAAATAAATATTGTACATTGATTAGATTTTTGTCTGATAAGTATCCTTTTGGAATCCCATCTTCCTTGATGACTTCTGGAGTAATTGGGGAACACTGAATCAAATGTTAAATCTTATTACCCTTCTGAGTTGCTTTTTAATCGGATAATCATTGGCTTTGCCTTGCATTATTATTATTATTATTATTGTTATTATTTTCCAATAATTAATGGCGTCATTCATATTTAACTGTTTTTACATTTGGTTTAATATGTTAATATCTTGTTCTATGACACTTAAGTTATGTGCCTTTAAGCAATTCTATCTCTGTGTATGTTTCAACAGCGGACCCGGTTGGTTTGGACCTTGTAATTCCTGCTTGCTGTGAGGATGAGGAAGTTATCCCACAGAAGAAGTATTTTGGTGGACAGGAAGGTGATGGAGAGTTTATTTGGTACAGAACAAAGAATAAGCTACAAGAATCTGCATTGATGGATATATGTAATGCCGGTGAAGATGTTCTTATTTGTGGTAAAACATTGTAAGTTCTGATATATTTTGCTGATTCCAGGATCTCTGAATTTGTCTTGATCTATAAAATATGAATCTATGAATATTGTCTCTGGCAGAACATATACTTCGTCACTTGAAGATGTGGGGGGTTATTTGGCCTTGTATTGGCTGCCTACTCGTGCAGACGGAAGATGTGGAAGGCCATTAGTTGCAATTTCTGACTCTCCAGTTACCCCAGGTACAGATGGTTTTTTTTTTTTTTTTTGTTTGACAGATGTATAGATATGGTTGTTAGTCTTTCTTAATAGTTGAAAATTTGTCTTTGTTCAATATTGGACGACCTATGGACCTATCTTTCTAACTCTTTTAAATACATATTATGTCTGTATAACGATAGTCAAGCAATGTAAACCTTGTTTTGTAGTTTCCATCTGGGCATGTGTAAATTTGATGTTTAGAGGCTATAATGGCAGCGTGTGTGCTTCTTTAATTTAATTTGAGCAATGCCACTGTGAGGTGGTAGCATGTGTTATACTTTAGTTTTGTTCACCTTTTTAGTTCTTTTGAATCTTGTTCGTTAACAATGGATAAAAAATGTAACAGCTCTTCCAGTAGTTTCTCATGTTCACGTGAAGGAACTTTCATCGGGTATATATACTGGAGAAGGTGAATATTTTGGTGGATACGAGGGAACAAGCCTCTTTAGCTGGTACAGAGAAACCAATGATGGAAATATTTCTCTTATTAACGGTGCTAACTCAAGAACTTACGAAGTTACAGATGAAGATTACAATTGCCGTTTATTGTTCGGGTAATATTTCGGTCTTTATCTCTTTTACTTTTACAATATAATGTTTTTCAAAAGTATGCTCTCAAGAACCTTCAATATTTTGTGTTATTTTATTTTTGAGAGAGCTTTTCATTGTTAAGACTAGAATTCTTTTGTTCTTAAGCATACACTCTCTCATATAAAGTGACAGTGCACCTCGATATGCTTATTTCGCTTATGAAAAATTGGATTGCAAGCAATGTATATTGTAGTTTGGTTATCACAATACATGGTCAGCTTTTAACTTCCACATTTAACTCTTTTAGCAAATGTTTTAACCATTACAATTTACAAGCAGTATGGGCCATTGCATGGTACTCTGCCTCGGTACTAGATCTTGCTACCACATTTTGCACTGTGCTTCTCCAAGTCACTAGATTACCTGTAGATTGCTTGAAAGGTCAATAGCCATCTATGGATCTCGTCTGCTTTAGAATCAACCAAGTCAGCATCAGAGTAGCTCACAATGTTCAAGTTGACACCTTTGTTATAGAGAACTCCCATTTCATATGTTTTCTTAAGATATGTGAGGATCCTGCACACAGCTTCCCTATGGATATTCCTTGAATTTTGCGTGTGCTAACTATCTGCACTCACTGCAAAAGTGATACCCGGTCTTGTTATTGTTTGGTAAATTAGTTTACCCACAGTTGCTTAAAATTATTGATGACAAGACCTACTCATCTTTTGAAGCAAACAGCTTGAAATTTCCTCCTGCTTCCAATGACTTATTTTTCATGTTCCTTATGGACTTGTTAATTTTTTTTTTCCAACTTCATTTTAAGCATGAGAAATTTTAGTGCTAAATCTCTATTGGTGTATCCATTCTAATGAACTTGCTCATATGTCTTAGGTACACACCTGTCCGTTCAGATTCGGTTGTAGGAGAACTCAGATTGTCTGAGCCTACTAACATTATTCTCCCTGGTAAGTTATCCAATTGAAAGAAGTAGAGCTTTAACTCTGAGCTACATTGTTTGATAATTTTATTGAGCTACATTGTCTGAGCCTCCTACGCACTGGATTTGTATCCTCAAGACTTTTCTATTTATCAGTATTACTTCATCTAGCTGGTCTGGGTTATTGCTTGCATATCTTCTGCCAACTGAAAATGCTCAGAACTTTGATTTCATAGTGATGTTTTTTATGGAATGCAAAAGGAATAGAGTTTTTAGTAAAGGGAGGATGACATCAGTGCACAATTAGCTTGATTGATTTATGTCATAAATACACCTGTGACCTGCCTCCCCCGTCTCTCCCAACTAATTAGAAATTGGATGATAAGAAAAGACCATTTGTAATCATTTTTAAAGATTGCGTAGTTAGTACTAGTTGTTAAATTAGTAAAAAAGTTTGTACCGATATTTGTGACGTTTTGTGTCATTAAAATCACGGTAGAACCCCTTTTTTTCTCTTGAATTATTCAAACTTTACCTTTAGATTGCTGATGTCATTTTTTTTGCAGTAAAATAATGTTGATACAGGTTTGAAATTTATATGTTGAGTCTTGCTTATACCTTTGTCAATAACAGCCTGCCAAACTTGTTAAAAAGTCATTATTTATTTGTTGAACCTCGATAAATTTTTTGTGTTTGCTTACTTAGAAGACTGACAAATGAATGGCTGCAATGCTTGCTTGGAGCTCTCTTAGTCAATTACGTATTTTGAAACTTTTTCTAGCATTTTTCCTTGATTATTTTGATTTTCTGGTGCTTATTACCCATTACCCTCACCTATTGTGTCCTCTGCTTACATGTTTGTATTTTGGAACCTGCAGTTAAAGCTTGAACTGGAAAGAGTCACCCTACTAGAACTTGTATCTAGTTTATTGGATTCATTTAATCATTTAACAACATACAGTATTTATATTTTGTCTTGTATATAGAAGCGTGATGAAGTTTTATTTTATCTGAACTGGATGTTGCACTGTTCTACAGAGCTTCCGAAAGTGGAGATGCTTGCTCTCACCGGAAAGGCAATGGAAGGAGATGTGCTCACTGCTGTTGAAGTTATCCCAAAGAGTGAAATTCAACAATGTGTTTGGAGCAAATACAAGAAAGATGTGCGATACCAGTGGTATAGTGCTGCCTTTCATTTTACAGCATGGTCTCAGTCGGTGTTGCAAACACCTGTTAGTCTCATCTCCATACATTGCAGTAATGTTTCAAAAATTTGAAGTTTATGTTTGCAAGGAGAGTTAATTTTCAGACATTGCTAACCTGTAAAGGTTGCAATTGGTGTAAGAAGATAATTATTTTGGATTTTAAAATTCTTTGCTGTGGAAACCTGTCTAGTTAATGCTGCTTCTATTAGGAATTTATTAAAATAATACAATACTGTTTTCCTAGTGATACATACAATTATTATGAAGATAATTTGAATGCTAGTTTCTATTATTGGGCCCATTTCTCATTATTATTATTATTATTATAATTATTGTCTTTTTCTAGAATAAAACTGATACAATTGTTTAATGCTTTGAAAATATCCTCGTAATTTTATAAAGTCATGGGGTATCCTGAATCTTGCATTGTAACTGTGACATGTTCTTTCAGTAATTGCTTCTCTTGGATCCTAATATGTGATACAAGGGATGCTGCAGGTTCTGCTTATCTGAAGGGGGTGATGGGAAGTCTTTTGAAGTTTTACCTGCACAGCGCTCCTGCTCATACAAAGTGCGGTTCGAGGATATTGGTCGTTGCCTTAGATGTGAATGTATTGTGAATGATGTTTTTGGAAGGTCCAGCGAACCGGCATATGCTGAGACTTCTCCTGTATTGCCAGGTTATTTGCATTTCAATTGCAATCACTTGAACTAAGAACTCTCTTGCTTAATTTTCCGACATGGTTTACCTCTCCTTCCCATTGGACTAATTTCCAAAATCAAATGGTCTTGATTATGTTACAGTAAATTGGTTTTATTTAGTGTTGAATGAGTGTTTCTGCTTGTGGTGAACACAGTTAATTATACGGATGCACAAATGTTCTTTTTTTGGTCATTCCTGATGCAGCTCAAGCAATTTGGCCTAGTAGATCATGTTCCTATCCAATCATTTTCTAATATGTTCCTGTTTTGCTAATTGTCGGAATAATCTGACTTGTAAAGTTTTTCAGTTCTTGTATTAGAAACTTGATTTTACTTATCTTACTGTGATCATGACCTGTTTTGATTAATATTCTTAGTGACTTTCATGAGGCCTCAGGCACTACTTTTGGTTGATGTAGATTTAAACTTCTTTTCTTTATTTTCATATTATATGGGTTGATGCTAGAATCTTCCGACTATGTTGTTTCTCAATGAACAAATGTTGAATGACATTGATATTTCATTAATCTCCAGGGATTCCTAGAATTGATAAGCTGGAGATTGAAGGGAGGGGATTTCACACCAACCTATATGCTGTCCGTGGAATTTATAGTGGGGGAAAGGAAGGAAAAAGTAGAATTCAATGGCTTAGATCAATGGTTGGAAGTCCTGATCTTATCTCCATACAAGGTAGTTCAAATGCTCAAAATCCTTCCTTTTCAACTAAGTTTATAATCTTTAGTCCATCTTGATCTGTAAGTGTTTTCTTTAATCTCTTTACTACAGCTCTGTATTAATTAGATCATCTTTGTGAAATTAACAAGGGATTGTAAATTGTTGTGCGTACTGTATAAATAAAATAAGCCTATAATGAACTTGTCAACTATTGGGCCTAAGATTCTCCTTTCCTCTCTGCTCCCCCCACCCTTTTTTATGCTATCATCTATAATTTTTAAGTTTATTCCTTAATTAAATAGGATTATATTAATGTGTACAGTGTACCCAGAACTTGTTAAGGTGTTTCTTGCACATAAAAAACTTATTACAACTGTATTTGTGCTTTTAACAAGAGCTGATATCCTCCTTTTCAATTATATGTTTTTATATCTAATTGAGCCTGTAAATGTATGTATCATGTTAATTGGTTGCAACTTGAAGGACATCATGAGAATGCTTGTATATTTCACGCCAGAATCATTCATGCATACTTCTAAATATTCTTTCATGATCCTTGTTGGACTATGGGATCTGTTGGTTCATCTATAATCACAAAGAAAAGGAAAACTGCAATTCTTCCCATAGCTTTGGACTATGACATAAACAGAAACTTTGTTAATTTGCACTTACTAATTTCTAAATACTGGATTTGTTCTGGAAAGAGAGCATTTGTTTTCAGTCTAAGTCATGACAGTAAGGGTGCCTCAACCATAATTTAAAAGATTTGCTGTTGATGTGCAGACAGTTGTTTTTCCTAATACTCTCTCTCTCTCTCTCTCTCTCTCTCTCTCTCTCTCTCTCTTCCCATTAGAGATATCTTCTTTAGCAAATATGAATACCAAAATGGCAAAATCCTTTTTCTTCTATGATGTGAAAGGTTTTCTTACTGAATATAATGTTGCTGTTGAAACGGTTCACATTTTTTAAGGTTGCCAGATTTATTATATATTAGATTCCAACAGGTTAATTTTCATGTTGCAGGAGAGACAGGGAGGATGTATGAAGCTTATGTTGATGATGTGGGATACCGGCTGGTGGCTATTTATACTCCCATAAGAGAGGATGGTGTTGAGGGACAACCCGTTTCAGCATCCACAGATCCAATAGCAGTCGGTAATTTGGAATACTATCTCCTTACAATTCTATTGTTTTCCATTCTAATCTATTATTGATTACTTGGGAGAATTATTATCCATTCTAATCTCTATAATATTCCTCGATGAGCATACGGATAGTTTCTTTTTAGCAATTTACTTAGCTACATTTATTCTTCAAATGTTAATTATCTCTCTACTGTTATTAAATGAGCATAATAGTTTAGTTTTCAGTAATCGTGTAAAAAAGGAATTATCAATTTCTGATCAAATAAGTAATCATGTAAATTTTATTTTTTTCTGACAGTGCATAAAATGTCGAGTCGTTGTAATTGTGCTTTTTCATTTTTCTTCACAAAGATTTGTTATTATATTTCCAGTAAAATATATCATAGTGAAAAGGCATCATTAAAAAAGTAAAGGTAGTAAAATGTCTAGGAATTGTGAGGATTTGGTTAAATGTGTATTTTGGAATCTTAGATTTGACTTTATGGCAACAATTGTTTTTGGTGTTCCATTAAATTTAGGACAACGTCAAAAACTTTCCCATTGTGCACCTTGTACTAATACATCTGAAACTATTTTCATACTTCAATCTGGTGGATAATCAGCACTGTGTAAAGCAAATCCCATATATATATATATATATATATATTTATATGTTATCCAATAATAGGATTTTATACAGTACAAGAAAGTAATCACTATTTTTCTTTCAACCATTAGAATTAAATATTCATTCTAAGTTAAATAAAATCCTATAATGATGCTAAGGCTGTGCCTCACATTTATCTGTCACTGAAATATGGGAAGTTAAGGAACAATTCACACCTGTAAAGTAATTACTAAGTTGATGACATTAACTAGCTGATGCGGGTAATGTGTTTAGAAATGAGATTGAGGTGGAATCAACTTGTGACTGGACCTGAGAGTCGGATTGAATTGTTTTATCCTGTAACAAAGATGAATTACTAAGATGTAATTGTACTCATCTTCTGTCAGATCACCTTTTTTGTTTATTTTTGGATATTCTTCAACTTGCAGAGCCTGATGTTCTGAAGGAAGTAAAGCAGAAGCTTGATCTTGGAGCTGTGAAATTTGAGGTCTGGTTATATCCCAAGTTATATGTTGATTTTTATAGCTTAATTTTCCGAGTTACCTTAAAAGCAGAAATAATCTCCATCTTCCCTTAACAATTGTATGCAAAAACACACTTTGCAAAAGATGCCTCAGGTATTTAAAACATTGATTCATACTTGTAGCAGGGACAGTCAATGGGGTTTCTATAATTAGGATTTTTCAAGGCTTAGTAGAAACGCTGTCGGTCCTCTGGTATTTTTCATGTGTAAACAAATATTTTTTTGTTTTAAAGAAAATTTTTAAGTGTTAGAGATCACACCCACATGTGAAGCGTGAGAAAAAAGATGGGGATGAATTCCACATTGAAAAATATAAGAGGAAGGTGTATATATCAATGAATGCCACAACCAATAGGCTAGTCTTTTGGGTTGTAAGGCTGATCATAACCCAAAGGATGTTAATGTTAAATTAGGTATATAGAACATAGACATTTATTCATATATTACTTAAAGATTGTTCTCCAGAGATTCACTACTTTGTTAATTTGATATAGGTATTGTGTGACAAGGACCGGTCTCCAAAAAAGGTCTGTATTGCTTATTCTCTCTTGTTGTAACTATAAACTTAGTGTTGAAATGACCACAAAAATTATATTTTCACACTTATTAATCTCAACACTAGCTAATTTTGCAGGTTCCTGGCGAGGGCAGTCTTGAGAGAAGAATTCTGGAAATTAATAGAAAAAGAGTAAAGGTTATAAAGCCAGGTTCCAAGACTTCTTTTCCAACTACAGAAGTTCGCGGAAGTTTTGCACCTCCTTTTCATGTAGGTTCCTTTCAAACATCCTAGATTTTTTGTTATATTTAAAAAGTCTCTTCCGTTAGTTATTTAGTAAAATTTGGTTGCCCCTTACCAACAACCGATACACATAAGCAAAGTGAAAAGAAAAAAGAAAAGGAACAAAGAGATATCAAAACTAAACATAATTAAGTGTTACCTTCAGGCTTTAGTCATATTTGGTGAATAATGCTATGATTTGTGAGATCAGATATAGGCCAAGTCGTGTTTCTTTGAAGGAATGATATTTCCTTAATTATATAAAAGTCTAACCAAAATGGGAATCAAGCTAAAAAGCATCACTTCAGTCGCAGCACCAGCTGTGGTTCAGTGTGTCTAGAATGATTTGGCCATAGATAATATGAAAAATAACAGTTGAGATAAGCATAATACGCAGAGGGAATCTTTGGGGATATTGACATCTTTGAACACTCTTTTAAAATTTTATATTAGTGTTCGCAAACTCATGAAGTTCCGTGGCCATGATTGTGATTCATTTAACAGGTGGAGCTATTTCGAAATGACCAACGTCGGTTCAGGATTGTAGTGGACAGTGAGAATGAAGTAGACTTGATGGTCCACTCCCGGCATCAGCGTGATGTTATAGTCCTTGTGATTCGAGGCCTTGCTCAGCGATTCAATAGTACATCCCTAAATTCTCTCCTCAAAATAGAAACATAACTTAGGTTAAGAAAAGTAAAGGTTTAGTTTTGATGGATGGCATCCTCTCTCGTCCCAATTTTCGTTCTGCTATATTTATTTTTATCTTGCCAGTTTGGGTGTTATTGCCATTTTGATTTATAATATTATTTTTTTTGATAGAAATATTGTGGTGTGCAGTGTTATGTACAAAAGGGTTGGTTTTGCACAATTATTATTGTACATCATAACATCAATGATAATGTTATACTTATTCGTGTAATTCCCCTTTTATTGTATTTGCTTGTGAGGGTGTGGATTCATTTGTTGTATTTAGATGGAGCTTTAACCTCGTGAACATCGGCAGTAAATTATGAAGGGTTTTTATATTCTCTAGAATGAAAATTTCCCTTTGATATAGTGCAGAATTTCTTGTCTAATCCACAAAAAGGTAATAAGATTTGTCATCACTATTATAATTATCCAGGGAGAAAATGTCTGAATGATCTCCAGGTTTCAATCTCCAGATTTCTTGTCTACAGGACGTTTAACTTTAATTAAAAACTTTTTAAATTAATTGCATTATTGAGCAACGACTGCCTCAACATTCGAAGCACAGGTTGCATTTGCTGTTCTTTCGGTCTCTCTAGCTGCATCATACGAAGTATACAAGCAGCAGAAGTGTCCACAATAAATCTGACAAACGGTGGTTGGTCGATCGAACCCATGATGAAACCATTAGCAGCAATGCAAGCTGATGGTAACCATGGAAGTAATAGAACTCCCCACATTTTAGGCTTCCTTGCTTGCTTCACACTAAGTTGTAGCCCTAGTGTAGCCAAGACCCGAATCGAAACTGTCACTACATATCTGACCCACCCGTTTCCCTCTCCAACCGCCCAGTAAACTGCCGTTACTTTGGAGGATCTGATGATCACTGCCAAAAAAACAAAGAGCTTGTTTCGGTCAGAATTGGAAGTCTTGCCGGTGACATAGTATCTCCTTACTAGCAGTGCAAGAGCAAGTGAAAAGACAAACAAGGTTAATATTGAAAGGAGATTTGAGTGCACATCTAGGCTGGTAAAATCACAAATAAGTAATTAAGTTAATTTTCTCCTTACAACAGTAACTTAGGGCCAGCTTAGTATTGATTTTGAGAAGTTAAAATTAACTTATTTTATAATTTTGACATAAAATAATGTTTGGTAAAACTTCCAAAAATGATTAATTCATAATCTGACAAGTTTTGAGAAGTAGGTGAGGGGTTACTTTTTTAAAGTGATTATGGAATAATCTATTTCAGCATTTAATGAATATTTTAAAATATCATTATTATCTTTGTGAAATCAAATTAAAATCATTTATATGTCTTATTTCATCTTAAAATTAAAGATTCTAATTAAATATTGATTTGATTTATAAAACCTTTTAAAAAAAAAATTTCATTATTCTTATGGATTTTTTTTTCTTCTAATTTAAATATTTTACTTAAATATTGATTTAATATATATAATTAATGAAAAAAAATAAAATAAGATTATAAAATCATGTATATTTTAGTCATTGTAACTAATTTCAACACTTTTGAAATAAAATTACCAAATATACGTATACTGCTTTTGAACTATACAGCAGTTTTAAAAGTATAATTAACCAAACATCTACTGATTAACTTTACAGCTGATTATTCCTTCAGCACAGTTAACAGTGATTATTATAAAAGTTACAGCAATACCAAACTGACTCTTAATTCTTGATTTGCATGTGGGACACATAATCTGATTCTCAAGTCCCAAATGATTTTTGTAAGAGTGGTGCTATTGGCACACCCTATACTGATCTATTTATGCCCCATTTATTTATATTTTGATTTAATTAAATAACGTTAAATGTTTTTATTAATTTATTTTATTTATTTCCAAAGCTACCCTTTTACTATTTTTCAAACTTAATAAACCCCATCTCTAATATCTCTATCTATCTCAAACTTAATGAACGAATTTTATTTTTTCTTCTTTTTTTTTTTTTTTGAAACAAGAAGTGAATAGCAGTATTTGTTTTGGTTATCATCATTTAGAAATTGACAATGCTGGTGAGGAGAGTGAGAAAAATTAAAATTGAGAGATCTTATCCGGAAAACATAGAGAGTAACGTTCATGGCAAATACAGACAGGTGTGATTCGATTTCTATATAAAGAAGAAGCACCAACACAACACAAATACACAATCCACTGCTTTCACGCTCTCTCTCGCTCAGACCTTGGTCTCTCTCCGTCACTGGTTTTGAATTTGCATACCCACTAACAGCAACAACAATGCAAATTTAAAATAAAAGAAGACAAAATTATATAGAAGAAATTAAACCCATTGCGGTCTCTGCTGCTGCTTCTTCAAAATCTAAAACCTAACTTTTGACTCAAAATCTTTAAAAGAGTAATGAGATTAAATAATAATCAATATCTCATCTGTCTAACGCACCCCAAGTATTTGATTTATTGTTTAAATAGGATCCAGTACAAGTATTTTTAGGGTTTAAGAGTTATGAAAAAAAAAATTCAAGAAAAGGATTATAAGAATGTAAGGGTTTTTTTTTTTTTTTTTTTTTTTTTTGGAAAAGAAATGTGGGGTTTTATTAGATTTACTTTATAGAATATTTTTTTTTCTTAAATTGTATATCTCTTTTAGTAATTTTGATAAAGGAAAAAAATAATACTAAATAATTTAAAAAATGGGGCATAAATAGATCAGTAGGGGGTGTGCCAATAGCACCACTCTTTTTGTAAATAAAGGAATCACAAATCAGTAATTAAGTTTATTTTCCATCGTTAGGATTCCTAATTAATAAAAACGCTCTTATAATAGAAATAATTTATTTCCTTTAAATAAATAAATAAATTCTTTCCTTGAAAGAAATAAATTTTGAACTTAAAAATAATAATAATAATAAAAAATTCTTTTATTGTGAGTAGTCACACACGACCCGACACAGTATAGTACAATTTCGTACAAACATTAAACGATGTGATCCGAGAATTGTTGGACCGTGTCAAAGCAGGACCTACTTCATGTAGTATGCTGGGCTGAATTGTGTGGCTCTTCAGAATGGCACTGCACGCAAAAATCAGTAGCTTAGAATATGGACTTGCATGGTTACTAACGTGTGTTCCTCTGAATATCTTATAATATATAAGTTAATGAAAATATCTCAAATTGTCCGCTTCAATGTCAATCCATGCAATATCACAGCAACTCAACCTAATAAGCAAAGATATTTGTCAAATGTTTGCGAACATGATCGAATCAGCCTCGTCCCGGAACAACCGTCTCTGCAATAAAATTAATTAAATAAATAAAACAGAAATAAAATATTACACCTTTTTGCTCAATTCCACGAACGTCCCCATCGTGGACTTCTTGTGCTTTTGGAGCTGTTTTATGTGTGCCTCGTAGCAAATGCTGTTGCTCATTCGCTTTCTAAGTATAGTATACTTTTTGATTTGAAAGCTACCTACACATAGAAAAACTTGTGCGGGTTGTTTGTTTATTTGTTTCTTTTCATATATTTTTCATAAAAAATATATATATAAACACTGTTCACTTGCCTTATTTATGGTCTTATTCATTGTTTTTAAGATATCTTTGCAATATAAATAAATAAATAAAACAAAAATTTAAAATCGCTTACAATAAATTTGCTTTTACATTAGCAGCTGTATCAACTCTCGAATAAACTTTCTGCCATTCAATTTTGTTTTAAAAACCCAATAGAGAATAATAAGCAAGTAACAAATTAAATTGAAATATCATAACTACACATCAGTTTTTTATTTATTTATTATTTTTTTTATGGCACTCTTTCCAAAACCATTAGTAGAAAAGTCGCATAGTTAATAAGTTTTATAGAAATAGCACAAATTAATGAAATCTACCAAAATTATCCCTAATATCACCAATTCTTTTACTTTTTAAATCTCTCTCTCTCTCTCTCTCTCTCTCTCTCCCCTCTTTGTTTTTCTTTTTCAAAGACCTCCATTGATCAATCAATGGAGGTCTAACAAACCTCAAATGAAGGTCAAAATGACTTCCAATGGAGGTCGTCAAAACAGTTGACTCCATTAAAGGTCGTCGAAACAACCCTCGTTAAAAAAAATAATTCTGGAAATAAGTCTCGAGTAGCTGGAAATAAGTCTCGGGCGACTGTAAGTCTCGAGTAGTAACAAGTCTCGTGTATCTGGCAATAAGTCTTGGGTAACTTACCCGAGACTTATTGTTGAGACTTATTTCCATATTTTTTTTTTATCTTCTTCTTCATAGACCACCAATGGAGGTCTTTAAAAAAAATAGAGGAGAGAGGAAGAGAGAGAGAGAGAGAGAGAGATTTAAAAAGTAAAAAAGAAAAGTAAGAGAATAAGTGAGGGTATTTTAGTCTCATCACATACTTTGGTGCTAAAAAACATTGAATTAATAACTTGGTGATATTCTCACAAAACTAAACCCATTTGGTGCTACACCCACCTATTCCTTAATAAGCATACCACAAATTAAATTAAGAAAAAAAAAATCTTACATTTATTGATTTGTACTCATTGATAGGGGTGGGCATGGTTCGGCTCGGTTCGGTTCGATTTTTGCTAAAACCCTATTGAAGAACCGAACCGAACCGACATATATTCGGTTTTTGAAAATGTGAATTGGTTTGAACCGTTTGAACCTAAAAGCCGAATTAAACTGAACACCTTTATCTCGGTACGGTTCGGTTCAATTCGGTTCAATTCAGTTTTGGGCCTCTTAGACTTTGAAGGTTTTTTTATATGTTTTTTAATTTTTTAGGCCTTTAAGTTGCATATGTTACATTTAGGCTTAAACTTTTTTCAAAAAATATGATAGGTAAAAAATAATTTAAACAAATACAACCCAATTTTCAATCCAAATCTAAAATTTCAATCATATTTAGTCTACATACTCAATCAAAATATCAAATCTTCATGACTTGTATAAAGTCAAAAAATGTAGTACATAATGTAGTCCAAAAGAAAACATCATCAACAAACAGTCCATAATAAAATTAAACCTTACAAAATAATTAATTAAGACAATTCGGTTTATTCGGTTCAGTTCAGTTTTGGACATGTATGTCCAAAACCAAAACCAAACCGAATTCAATTCGGTTTTCAAATTTTAAACTGGTTTGAACCGAATAAAAGCTATGAACCGAACCAAACACCCTTTTTTGGTTCGGTTCGGTTCGGTTTAATTTGGTTTCGGTTTTTGTGTCCACCCCTACTTATTGATGAATGTGAAATCTAAATGCACTAATTCTGACATCAACTCACTAACATATTTTAGCACTTCATTCACTTAATATAAAAACTTAAATATTAAATTGTTAAACAAAAAGTTAAATATTAAGCAGTAAAACTTATAACGGACTATCTAAATAATAAATATAACCACAACTCAACTTCCAATCCAACTTTCAAGTTGTTATCTTTTGACCTCCAAAATCCATATATTAATGACCACGAAATAAGGATATAAATAGAAATCAAGTTAAAGTGCTAATCACTTTTTTATTTTCCTATTACGGTGTTTGGCATTACCTATGTCATATCCTAAATAGCTTGATTAAAGTTAAGACTATAAGCCAACCTTCACATCACAAGAGTATGACCGCTAGGGTTTGTGAAACCTGAAAAAAAAAAAAAATGCTAAATTTTTTTTACATTTTTAAGATAATGCCTTTTAGTAGTAGAATCGCGAGGCAAAATATATATGTTATTAGTTGTGTTAGACATACATTATTAACTTTTAGCATACAACAACCACAAAGTTCAGAGAATTAAAATACTTGGTCAGCTTACAAATTTCAACTAAACATTCAATTTCATGGGAAAGAAGGTCACTTCATTCATTATGTGCAAAGACAGTTATTTTTTGTTATAAGTTCTGTGTTGACTGCACTATAATAGGTTTGTTATGAATCTTACTTTAGTTTTATGTACTCCTTGTAGCACTAGTTCAATGGTTTTCTCCAAACACTAGTGAGGGTATCCTATTACGAATCTAGTAATTTTTTCAAAACATTCTTGCAAAAACAAAAAATAGTATACAATATAAAAATATATATTTTATATAATATAATGAAATTGTATTAAATTAATAAAATACCGACTCTTTCAACAAGCTAACCAAAGAACTTATGCCTTTTGATCTAATGAAGTGACTGCAATGGCAAAATAAGGAATTTATAAATAAAGTAGATGAATAAAAAGATATGAAATTTTTAAATAAAGGGAAAATTGCAATAAAGTACCTTGATATTTGTTGAAAGTGTAATCAGATCGTATTTTTACCAAAATTACATAAAAATACCCTTGACTAACCCTTTGACCATTAGAGTTAACAACTGACCAATCATATTTTATGAAATGTCTAAATTACCCATGAGAGTTAATAAAATATATTCACATTATCCAATGAAAAAATGCCACGTCACTTAACTAAATAATTAAAAAAACAAAACATTTTTTTTTATAAAAAAAAAAAAAAAAAAAACTAGATACCTAATGGAGGAGATCCAAAGATATCATGTAAAAAAATCTCCCTCAAGGAGGCCAAACTCGATCTCTCCATGGAGGAGATTGGAGCTCGCCATGGGGGAGAACAGTGGCAGCGGCATGCGGACGTAGCGGGAGATGGGGAGAAGGTGGTATTGTCGGAGGAGGCACATGGAGGGAGGGGCGGTGATGGTGTGGTGTTCGACAAGTGGAGATATCCAATAATGGAGATTTGAGATTTTTTTTTTTTTGTTGTTTTAATTTGGTGGGTGGAGATTTCCAATGGAGATTTTTAGAGTTTGTGTTTGAATGAAGAAGAAGAAGAAGATGTTTGTTTGTTTGTTTATTTTTTTTTCTTAGAAGATGGTGTTGTAGATGATAATTTTGAGAGAAACAAATGTTCATCATGAATGAAGAAAACAAAATCGGAGATTTGGCTTCTAGAAAAAATCTTGAATATTTTTTCTTCAATAGATTTTGATGTTGAAAGATCCCAGATCTCACAATAAAAGATTTCCTTTTTCATATATATATTTTTTCCTTTAAAAATAAGTTCTTTCATTTTTTTTTTCATCGAGAGGATCAGGGATAAGTGCCACCTTATGACGGGGGGTCACTGCCCCCCGAAGTTTTGCAATTTTATAAAATTTCCCCATAAGCAATTTTTATATTTTTACCCTTATTTCATATTTTAATTTTCTAATTCTTTTATAAATTACATTATTAATAATCTTCTCTTAATCATGTAGAGAATATATTTGATTCTAAATATACTGTTAGAATAGTTTTTGAAACATATATAATGTGCGTCTAATACAACCTATAGAGGGGGTGAATGAGTTGTTAATTTGGTAAATCCAATTATTATCAATTTTACCAAATTAACGCAATTCAACAATCAATAAAATCAAGTATAAAATGCGGAAATTAAAAAACACTTGATTTTTACGTGAAAACCTTCAACAAGGAAAAACCACGAGTTATTCAGCTAGCCAGACTCGATTCGAATCCACTACTTGTAATGATGTTTACAATCTAGGTTACCATCGTCTAACCGTACACGGTTACTAACCCACCATTACTTCCCTGTGGGCCTTTAATAGCAAACCTAGACCACTTGCTTGCGTACTAAGCCACCTTAGTTACAAGACTTACTTCTCAATGAAGAGATCAATTACCTATGTGAATATTATGATATTAAATTATGCAATTAATGCTAGGTTTACACTAAATGTTTATCTTAGATTAAAGATGTCAATAATAACAATCATAGATATCAATAATGCTATATGTCATGGCATACAACATAGTTATCATAGATAAAGCAATCCTAGGTTATAGCTATCACAATACAACTCACAATCAATCAACACAATAATCTCAATCTTGTAAATATAATATAATCTAAATGAATATAAGTTAAAAATGAGATTTCTTACTAAGTAAGAACACAAAAATGAATAGATGGTGTTCAACTTACCAAGTCATGTGTGTTGACGAAAACCCATGCATATATACATCCTAGATGATGTTTAGATGATGTTTGATGCATATGGAAATGAGTTTAGAGAATTAAAGGAGCAATCTTTGTGCCTTTTCTCTCAAGTCTCTCTATATTTCTCTTTAGGGTTCTTAATATGCAAGAGCTGAGTTCAGAGAATGAGATAATGGTGTATTTATAGAGAGCAAGAAAAGACTAGGTGAAAAGACAAGTTTGCCCTTGAAATGCATTGATTAGAGGTTTCAAAACCGCTGATCCAACCGTCGAATTGAACCCAAGAGCATCAGGTATTATCGGCGGTTTCATAACCGCCGATCACAACCGCACATTTGAACTCGAGAGATCAAAATCAATCAGGTTAAAACGACAGTTTCATTTGGCGGCCAGGCCGCCTATCATAACCAGTGTTTTAAAAAGCGGTTTGAGGTGGCTGCCCCGACACGACCTCGCCCGCCTCTGGATGAAACTGCACCTATGCGGCCGCACCTGATGCTTTTGTTCAAACTCCCGCCTCTGCCGCACGAGGCGGCCGTATATCCGCCGAACAGCCGTCACTCGCCCGCCTCTCCTTTCACTCGGCCATATTTTTTTTATTTTTTATTTTTATGGAGATCTACTTTTTGAACGTAGATCTATGTTGATAAAGACAGATCTGGAGGTCGGTGATGAAGGGAGAGTTTCTGGTTAGCAGCGTCAGATTCTGATGGTTCCATCGGTGGCGACCACGCACAGTTTCCGATGGCGGCGCATGGGCGGCAACGGTGGCGGCTGTTTCCGATTGCTTTTCTGTTTTCCCATATTTTTTTTTAATGGTTTTGCTTCTGTTTTAAAAGAACAGTTTTAACTTAAAATTTTTAAAAATAAACAAGTTTTGTTATACAGCACGTGTCTTCCACCATTCTCTAGAAGTAAACATGTTTGTCATGTGTAGAATGTCAGACATGTGTACTTCTGGAGAATGGTGGCATCATGTATGGATAATTACAAAAATTTCCCTTGCATCAAAATTACATTAAATACCCCTGTGATATATATATATATATATTATGGAAGTTAGATTAGTAAACAAGCACAACAAAACCTAGTATATATTTGTATTATTGAGTATTACCCCCGAATGCGTCAACATAGCTTAACTAAACTAATCCAATATATATTTGTATTATTGAGTATGACTTATTTCTTAAATTTTATGGAATATTCCTAATTTACTAATTTTTTAAAATTTTAATTTTTTTTTTTTTTTACCATTTTTCAGTTGAGGCGCCCGCCTCGATCGCCTCGAGGCACCCACCTCGCCTCACGGAGGCCTTCCCGCTCCGCACCGCCTTCCGAGTTTTAAAACTTTGATCATAACCACATAATTTCATCTAGAACCTATTGGAATCAAACGGCGCGCGGTTCCATTCGGCGGTCGGGGCTGCCGATAATAACTGTCGTTTCACCAATTGTGGTGAAACCAAAGGAGAAGCCAAGTGCTATCTCTAGTGGCGATCCTCGTGCTAAACCAAGCACACCAACGTGTATGCACGGACGTTTCCGAACAATCTTCAGGAAATGAATTACACGACACACTAACTACACAACACAAACTATCAAAGATGTGCAAGTGTGAAGTGTGAAGTGAATGCATCCTAATGCATAAAATGACAAGGCAATTATCAAACAAGATGCAAGCATATATATTATGCATGAAGAGAGTATAAGAACATGAAAACACATAAGAACATAAGAAGCATAGAAATGCATGAGTTGTGTTTGTGTGCAACTAATTCTCTTCTAAGGAAATAAGCACTAGTGATGTACCTTTGAAGTGCTTATCCTCTTTAGGTCTTGAGGGCCTTTGTTGGACATGATCACCAACAATAAAATGCCTAAGCTACCCTTACATTGTTTTTTTTTTTTTTTTGGATGAGATTATGATAGTAAGGAAGATGAAGGGTGGAGAAGAAAGAAGTAGAATTATTTTGGTTGCAATTAGCTTTGTATTGGGTTACGATTTGGTTTCTCAAAATTGAAGGAGAGGATGAAGCATATTTTTTTTTATTAATATTATATTTAATTAATAAATTGTTAGGACTGATGTGGCAATATGTTATTTGACTTTTTTTTTTTTTTTTTTTTTTTTAAGTAAACCAGTAGTTAACAAGTCAAGGGTAAATTAGTGTTATTATAATTTTTTTTTAACCAGTTTTAGTGTAATTATACATATAATTAGGGTAAATTTAAGTAATTTGTCGATAAAAAATGGGTATACAAATAATATCTTTGGGTGGCAATATCTGCACCCTATGAGATGTGGTAGCCCAAATCTTGCCTTATTTTTCCCCTTTTTAATTTTTTTTATTTATGAGAAATTGACATTGTTAGCTCTTCGACAGTTAGTGCATTTTGCCAAAACATGGGTCGACAGTTGCGGTTACCGCTATGAAAGCCACAACGGTATCCACAGCGGTGGACTAAAATCAGGCAATCAGGTTAAAACGATGTGTCGACTGCTGTGGCTTCCACAACGGTTATGACAACGGTATGCACTGGATGCAAACCGTTATGCCTACTGTTGTGGAAACCCACAGTGGTCAAGAGAGCGACTGAGATTGTTACCTCACCATTGTGGCTACCGCTGTGGAAGCCGACAACGGTTGCCTAGGCCAAAGCAAGCAAAATGAAAAAACATGCATTATAAAGCTACTTATGGTTTGGCAATGATCAAATGCATGAAGAGAGTTAAGAACATGAATGCACATACATGAAAAACACAACATACAAGAAGTATGGAAAAACATGATTTTTGTGTGTGTACAATTAAGTCTCTTCAATGCAAATAGGCACAAGTGATTTACCTTTGAAGTGCTTATCATTTTGAGGTCTTGAAAGAGCATTTGTTGAGCTTGATCACCAACAATTAAGCGCCTAAGTTACCCTTATATATCAAACCCCAATTGTAATTTGTCACTGAAATAAGGCAATCAAAAATGAGGAACTTATAGACATTATTTGTAATGCCATTATATATGTATATATATATTGTAAACATCAACATCATGGACCCCACCATTTAATATGTATTTAGTTTTTGTTAGTATGAGGCCATGTTTCAACTCTATCTCTATTTCTCGCTCCATCATTTGCTTTCTCGATATTGCTTTTTCAGGAGCATCAATCTTGTATGAAATGGATAAAATATCTTTTCCAATTTCATTTACGTGATATTGGGATCTTAAATCCCTTTTATGATACTTACAATGCCCTACTGGGATGTGTATATCTTTTTTCTCAAATGAATGACATAAAAATATATCACTTCATAAATATGAGATAAAATAAAATCATAAATTATATTGATTTTTCAAACTTTCGGTTCAACCATGAACTACAAGTTCTATATAAATTTAGAAAACTTCAGATCCTGAATGGATTTGAAACTCTAGATTCCAAATAATAAAATATGGCATTCATGTATATAACACTGAATTTAGAACTCCAGGTTCTGATCAGTTTGTAAAACTGCGCCAACTTAAATATCACAATAATAAATTCAGAAACTTCAAGTTCTAGTTAATTGGTCAAGCCAATCTCATATATTGCGTATAAATAAATACGAATATTTAAAGAGCATAATAAATAAATCCAGAACTATATATAAGTTCTATCGAGACAGCTGTAGCCAGTCTCTATCGACACAGCCGTAACCAGTCTTATATATTGAGTATAAATAAATAAATACGAATATTTAAAGAGCAAAATAAATAAATCCAGAACTATATATATGTTTTGTCGACACAGCTGTAGTCAGTCTCTATCGATACAGTCGTAGTCAATCTTATATATTGCGTATAAATAAATACGAATATATAAAGAGCATAATAAATAAATCCAAAACTATACATATGTTATGTCGACATAGCCGTAGCCACTCTCTATCGACATAGTTGTAGCCAGTCTTATATATTGTGTAAAAATAAATACGAATATTTAAAAGCATAGTAAATAAATTCAGATCTATAGGTTCCGGTGACATAGTATAAACCAGTCTCATATATTGCGTATAAATATATAAATACATAAATACGAATAATGAAATGTAAGTAAATCACTCACTTAGAGATCCCTTTTACTTACATACAAGAATATCAAGCTGTAAGTAAATCACTCATCTAGAGATACTTTTTATTTATATATGATCTACATCACTCATCTGGAGATATTTTTTATTTATATACGATCGTGCTGATAACGTATTATAAATAAAATGAAATGAAAAATAAATAAAAGAGATGAGAGAGATATCGATAATAATTAACAAATGAAGTGGGAGAGAGAGAGAGAGAGAGAGAGAGAGAGAGAGAGAGAGAGAGAGAGAGAGTGAGTGAGTGGATAATAACGGATGAAGATCTGTATTGATTTCAAGACTATTCACCAATTACAATGAAAATGACTTATTTACAGATAAGTAAACATAGGGGTGTTAATTATAATTTCCCTATGAATGCATTGCTGCTCCAAGCTCAACCATTTACCGCCTCACTTTACAAGTTACCATTGTCTAACTTACAGGTGACAAGTGTCCCTCAAAGTGTATGGTAGAACTTGGAAGCCACAGTAACATGAATTTCTCGTGGGGCCAAAATGTCATTCTATTAAAACTTTAGATGTGAAACCGAAAATAAAGTGAAAAGTAAGGCATTTTTAAAAGTAAAGCATTTTTGACTTTTTGTTGCGTGGATGCATCGCCATCGCTCTATATCAAAGAACATTCAAAGTAACAGAACCAAAACAACTTTTTTTTTTTTATTTTTTATTTTTTAACAGAAACAAAATAAGACAGTGGACGTGTAGAGAAGAGAAAGTGAGGGGAGAGAGAGAGAGAGAGAGAGAGAGAGAGAGAGAGAGGTATCACATTCAATGGCGGACTTTGAAAATAACGAGAAACCACTTAGGAAAATCGCAGATGCGTTCAAGGAACTCGAGGCAACCGTGAATTCGCAGACGCCGGGTGCCGACGTGGAGGTGGCGCCGTTCTCTCGTGCTTGTTCTCTCGTCTCGCCTCTGTTTGGTTGCCTAGGTATCGCCTTCAAGTTCGCCGAGCTGGATTATGTTGCCAAGGTAAATCTAACACTAGGACTTCAATTTCTTCTTCTTTTATTATTATTTTTTACTTTTGTTATTGATTTGTGACAATTGTAAAAGGTTTATGTCAAGTTTTGTTTAATTTTATTCTCGTATTCCAGTGAATAATTGCTCTTATTGCTTGTCATTTCTTGTGATGTGAATGCGTTTGTGTCATTAAAAAAAATCATGATTTGATGCAATTTTGTTTTTATTTTTTTTGTTTGTTTGTTTTTTCTTCCTGTTTTTAGTGTTTTGATTGACCAATCGATCAATGATAACAGGTTCATGATATTGCAGAGGCATCGAAATCGATTGGGACTTTACAAATTATGCTTGATCGGGATATTGAAGAGAACCGTGTGAAGAAACCTGGTAGTCACACTAGAAACCTTCTGAGAGTGAAGCGTGGACTGGAAATGGTTAAGGTTCTCTTTGAACAAATCCTAGCTGCAGAGTATGTATATGAAAATCTAAATCCTTTTCTTGATTCCTCTTTGTTAATTTAGGGGACTTCAATTTCATCACTTTATAATTTCATTCATCAGGTGATTTTAGTTTTTAATTTGAGTGGCCTCGGGTGATTTTCAGAGGCAGAGGCAGTAATTGACTAATTGACTTGACTTGACTTGTTATCCAATTGTCCTCTAAGCTATATATTGCTAGGTTATTTAATGGATTGTGATAGTTTTTTGCTCGTTGCTAGCTGTCAAAACCAGGGTTAGTTTTTTTCTTCGGTTCATCATCTTTTTCTTTTCATATGATTTTCCAGAAATTTGAAATAAGTGTGTCGAATTGATTCACATTAAGTCTTTCAAATTCACAAATTTCTCTTCTTGGCTAAATTAACTGAAACATGAGTGGGGCTTGGATTGACAAAATTACAGGTTCCATTAAATATATTTATTTGATTTTAGGTCAACTGTATCGAATGATGCTAATATCCAATTCAGGATTGCATCCACTATTTGAGAAAAGGGAAAAAAAGAAGGCAGTCAAAAGAAACAAATTGATCATAGACTTAAAAGATCAAATATGTTGTTTCTAAGAGTCTAAGACAGTATAATGGAAGAGATGATTCATTCTGAAAAGGGAGAGATCAATTTAGAGATAGTAGGTTTTGAGATTATTGATTTTTGGGTATCAAAAAAGGTTCTGGGATTATTTGAAAGCCACTGATACCAAACTTTCTGTAGTACTTGCTTAAACTTTTCAAGGAAGCGGTAATTGGATTATAAATTCTTAGATGGAAAAATTGATTTTATGAAGCTTGCCAGTGCCTGTCACATAAGTAATAATTATTATAAAACATTGTTAAAATTTTGGTGAGGAGATATTGTTGAAAATTATGTTAGTCCAAGTAGGCCTCTCTTGTATGTCTTGTTTTGCTTTTTCTATTGTAATTTAGTATGTTTATAGAAACTAGAAAGAGAAAATGGGCCTAACTAGTACAAGTTGGACCTTGTTTTTGGTCCTTGTCAATAACTTGAGTTTTTTAGCACAAAATAAGTGAATTGATAAAAATGCCCCTCCAGTTCACCTTCCCTATCTTCTTGCTTATTTCTCTCTCTCTCACCATTATTGTTCACCTTTTCTCATGTTCCCTTCTCTACAAAACTCAGTTTTCTTTAAATTTCAACAAAACACTTCATCCACTTCTTGGATAGTTGAAAAATCTTATTGTTGATGAATTGGAGAAGCTTTCATATTGAGAGCTTGGGGAAACACACTCATTATTGAAAACCTTAAATGTAGTTCCTATGTGTTTTGGTAGCCATTTTAGGGGTTCAAAATTATACATATATATATATATATACAATTTTTCTATTATCAGTTCGAACTGACAAAAGATATATCAGTTCCTTGCATGTGGGCCATTGGATTTAAATATTTTGACTTGGCTATATGCACTTGTCAAAGCATCTTTTAAATCCAATGGCCCACATGCAAGAAACTGATATATTTTCGGTTCGAACCGATAATAGAAAGACTGAATATATATATATATATATAACACATCAAAAATAGCAACAACAATAAAAAAACATAACAAACTCATTAAATATTAAGTCTTGGCCTTTCCAAGACGTATTGGCAAGGCCAAGACTTAAGTCTTGTCCTTTGGCCCATACTGATTTTTTTCCCCTCCTTTTAGTTATGTTTTAAATGCTTTTTCTTTTTTGTTTTCATATCGGTGTAATCTCTCCTGATTTCCAAATCTATTTTATTTTTGTTTCTGTTTTAAGATCAAATTTCTTACTCTTCTCTTCTTTTTTTTGTTATTGTTTTCTCTCTCCAACTGCTTATTTCCTGTTCTTTTTGTGTCTAAGGGTATTTTTGTCACAAACACATTTTATGTGATATTTAATCTCAAGTTATTAACTAGGTGCCTCTTACAGAAAACAAGCACCAATAGGTGCTATAAATTTAAAGAGCTTTAATAGAAGGTTATGATGGATCATAGATATATGATATTATGAAGGTTTCCAAATCTGGGGTAGAGGCGTTCTAGTTATAAGAAAGGGAATTTGTAAATGCTGTGTTTGAGTTGCTTTATAGGATCAAGAATGTGTTACTTGTATATAATGGGCTGTTGGTTTTCAAGGAGCTAGAAGTTCGAGATAAGTCCTCTATTTTTATAGTGTCGAGGTATGACAAATTGACAAGGATGAAAATCCTTCCTTCAATAGTAGCTCTGTTTTGGGGTTACTGAAGTGTATCTCTTTGCCTATTGGTGTCCCTCCAAATATTATTTATTCTGTCATTTTTCAATGCGACTTTGGTTAAGAGGGAAAGTACATTTGAAGTTGGGGATTGGTATCCAAAAATGTATTAGTTATGATAAATTATGGAATATATGTGTTCCGAATAAATAGCACATATCTATAGTTAAAATTTAGTGCATCATTAACTGGTCAAAATTAATCTGATTGTACAATGGTTGGTAGGTTCTGGAAGCAAATATCTTGTCTTTGATTTATGTTTTGTTCTATTTGAAGTCACAATGGGTACAGTAACCCGGCTTGGACTATTTGATATTGGCCAGATCTGCACAGGGTGGCTGCTCTTTGTTACTTTCAGTCTTCATGTTGCTCATTGATATTGACTGGGGAAATGGTTTTTAGAGGTTGAGTTTAGAGCATAGCATAATATGAGATCTTGTTCAATGACTGAGGTTCAATGGACACAAGAAGCGATTTAATCACAAGAAGCGATTTAATAGCTGAGTTGATTTTAATAAGTTTTGAAAATGGTAATGAACAACCATTTCACTTTTGATCTGAACTAATTTGTGCTACATAAGAAACTAGAAGTAGATTATAATTGCATTTCCTGTAGTTGTAGAAAATGAAGGGACCTTATGTTTTATACTTAAGGAATCTCATCTGTCATTTATAATCATATTTGATGTATTCTATGAGGGATAGAGGATCTGAATAGCTGATTCACCTACTAATCCCAGTCTGCAAGATTCCATAACCTTTTGTTTATTATGTTGATCTATGATCTATCTGATGACCAGATAATATCATCAAACTACTAGTGTGTAATTACTTCATATCCCTTTTGAAGCTACAAATTAAGCAAGTACTAGTTACGAATTTTCGTTTGTTGCCAAATTAGTAGTTGGTACTACGTGGTTAAAATAATGTAGACTGATTTACTTTTTCTCTCTTTATTGCAGGGGTAATTCCTTAAAGGATCCAGCCTCCAAAGCTTATGCACAAGTATTTGCTCCCCATCATGGGTGGGCTATTAGAAAAGCTGTTGCGGCAGGGATGTATGCCCTTCCAACGTGGGCACAATTGTTAAGTAAGCTGAATGAAGATGGTGAGTGCTTCTCTATGTATCCACTTGTTTCTGCTATCATTTTTTTTAACAAGTTTCTGCTATCTAATATAGTGGCATTTTACTCTTTCTTTCTTTCTTTCTTTCTTTCTGTTTTATAATTTTTTGTCGTTTTAGGTTTTCTTTTACTGTTGGATAATTATATCTTTCATTTCAAAGATATTTATTAACCTTTAAAAAAAAAAAAAAAATCGAGTGAGAGTTAGAGACTTTCAAAGGTGTTAAATCTCCCATGTCCTATATCTAGAATATGCATCCCGCAAAACCATTTTAAAATTAGAATTTTAAGGAATAAAATCTTAGAGAAATCTCTATTTTTTTTTTCTTTTGTTCCCCCAATTATTTTAATTTCTTTGTATATGGGTAATTTGTTACTTTAATTTCTTTTGAGTTATTATGACTATTAAATATATTAATCTTCTAAATAATTCCTTCAATGAAGAGTTGTTATTCAAATTACATATATATAAAAAAGAACTTCTACTTTGTCCTCATGGTATATTAAATTCAATTCAGTCAGTAGCTGAATATCGAGTCATATCCAGTTGAAATTTTATATTTTTAGGGTCCTGAATAAGAAAAACAGCAATAATGAAAAACCTAGAGGAGAATGCCTAACTATTTGAATTTGATTGGGTTGGTTTGAGTAGGTCCTTTTAAGTGTAATGTCTTAAACTGTTGATAGTATCTTTGGTGTTGAACCAGTTTTGTGCTAAACTTGTCACATTGAAGGTTGGATTGGGGTGTTTTTGGTCATGATGGTGTGAGTGAAAACTTAACGCAGATTAATTCAAAGCTAACCAAGTTTACTCGCTTTACTTGATACTCCTTCAAAGAAAGAAAATGAAAAAAAGGAAATGAAAGGGCTTGTATTTGTGCATGTGTTATTGTTTACAGTTGTGTTGGTTTCTTTCAGAGACATCGGCAAGGATCCAAATGCAGAGCTACATTACTACCTCTGCTCCGGTCATTTTGTACGTAGAAAAACTCTATCTTTCACGAGAACTGGGAATAGATTGGTAAACATAGATCGCACTTTATTCGCGTAAATCTATTTTGTTAACCAAATTTCAATAAGGATAAAGTAGATATTATCAGCTTATGAGAACTGGGAATAGATTGCTCAACATAGATCGCACTTTATTCGCTTATATCTATTGTGTTAACCAAATTTCTATAAGGATAAACTAGATATTATCAGCTTGTGAAAAAAACGATACAAATCCTTTCGAAGTGTTGTATACTAGATTGGACATCATTGCTAATGTGTTGCAAGTGGGATTATGATGATATTATATGTTCGATTATGTTGCCCAACAGTGTTGCATGTAGTAGTTTGTATATTTTATTCATCATTCTATGTTAGAAATCAAATTTAAGGGTTCAGTTGTTTAGAAGGAAATAGGCAAAAAAATAAAAATATTGGGGTAATTTTCTTTGCATAAAGAGCGGTACATTAGCATATCACCTTTTAGCACATGTGGTAATACCTCCCCTTCCATGTTAGTGGTTGGTGGGTTCGAGTTCCACCATGCGAGTGGTGGTGGGTTTGAGTCCCACTATGTGCGTTTTACAAGCTTTTGTGAGAAGTTTTTTCCCTGATGTTGTGGGAGTAGATTCCTCTTGTTATAAGAGTACATATCCGAGTAGAATTTCTTGTAATGCTTCAAAAATTAACAACAAAAAAATGAATTTTGATATCTTCAAGATCTAAGGGAGTGTTTGGTGTCATTTTAGGATAGCAAATTTCTTAACAATGGAAGTTGTGAAATTACATCCGGTGTCAGCATTTAACTATGGAAAAACGTTGTAAATAGGCTTTGAATAGAAAAAATTATGAAATATTGTCCCACTTTAGGGGAAAATATATATGTAGCCATTTCCGTTAAAAATAATAACTATAAATAGTAATAATTTTAAAACGATCATTTGTGAATAAAAGCCTAATCTTACCAAAATACCCTTAAATAAAAACTTCTCTTACATAAAAGAGTGGTGCTATTGGCACCCTTCTATTGACCTATTTATGCTCCATTTTTAAAATTATTTAGTATTCTTTTTTTTTTCCTAACCCCACATTCACCGGTAATTTGTTTTCTTGAAATCTTTTTTTTCTTAACTTTTAAATCCTAAAATTTGTATCTTACACACATAAAAGAGAATGGTATCAAGTATCTAGAAGAATTGTCTGAGAATGATATTAAGCATCTAGAACAATTAAACGAAATGGCACCACACACACCAACAATAACCAAAACAAAGAAATCGTATTAAGAAAACCTAATATTTGATAAAACAATACCACACTTCCAATCTACCACTAACAATTCAATCGATTATGGAAACAAAAATAAATCGCATCCAAGAAGGATGGTTTCACTATGAAATAAGAAGAAAAATAAGTCATGTGATAGAGGTGGGAAACTGTATAGAGAATTCAGAGATGTGGTGTATTTTTATTTTTATTTTTTTGAAAAAGAGATAGGATGTATTAAGTTTAAAAAATAATTAAACGGATAGTTTTGAAAATAAATCAAAAAATTTAATAAAACTATTTAATTTTATATAATTAAATCGAAAATTTAAAAAGTGAAACATAAATAGGTTAGTAGAGGGGTGCTTTTTTTTTTTTTGAAGGAAATAAACTGTTACACACAAGAGAGACACTCATCAGAAACTAAAGTACCAACACACGGAGGAAAATCCTCCAACCAAAACATGTCCTCAACGCAGGAGAGACCGTTTTTAGCTAATTCATGGGCTATACGATTAGCCGATCTAGAGGGGTGCTTCAACTCATGTTAGGGTCTTTGACAATAAAAAAGGTTGCAAAACTTATTTTTTTTTTTTTTCATGCAAAACACATTCCTTACATGCAAGATTGCTATAGAAAGGGTGTTGACGGGACCCACTTGTTTTGGAACTCGGTGACAGTGGTATGGGACATGTCATGTTTATTTTGGGGCACGATTTTAGGGTATGGAACATGAGGACAATATCATTTGAAATATGTGTTCGTTCACCTGAGTTGGCTAACCAAGTTGATATTGTTCGTTTTAGGTTTCATGCACACGTCCTTCACTCTTATCGATTTGTTTTAGATCTTGAGATTCACGCAAATGTCCTTCACTCATCGCCCAAAACACATCTACTTAGTTAGGAGAGACAAAAGTTGATATATAAGTCATGGACCTAACTCGCTAGTAATGTGGAATGACTAAATGAAATGTTAATTTTTTGAGTAGTTTACTTCTCCCAAATCATGAATTTCCTTTTCAAATTAAAAGAAAGAAGTACCTTGAAATTCATAAGGGATTTCCTTGTCTATGTATCATTCCTTGCGATCTTTTAGGTTCTGCTTTACCTCGATGGTTATGTCACGATGTCCTTAAAGCCTATATGTGATGTATAGACTCTCGTAACCATGACCTATTTGCTTATTTGAAGATAATTTCATTTCTTTCTAAAGAAAGGGAATTATTAATTCCGCAAAAGAAAGAAGTCTTTTTTTTTTTTTTTTTTTTCACGAGGTATAACTATCAATTTTTATTTCTTTTTTACTGAATCGACCATAGACCAATTCCCCTTTTGATTTGGGAGTATTGAATACACCCCTTATTCCGAGCTTCATGTTATTCCTACATGTCAGATTCTGGGCATCCCAATTCGATTGATTGGATGACAGTTTCATATTTCTAATCTGTAAAATTAAAATTTCGATCAAATCACACATCGCAATATACTAGACCTTCTAATTTTTTGAATAGTCTACTTCCCCCGAATCATGAATCTCCTATTCAAATTAAAAGAAAGAAGTACCTTGAAATTCATAAGGTATTTCCTTGTCTTTGTATCATTCCTTGCGATCTTTTAGGTCCTGCTTCACCTCGATGGTTATGCCACAATGTCCTTAAAGCCTATATGCGATGTACAAACTCCTGTAACCATGACCTATTTGCTTATTTGAAGATAATTTCATTTCTTTCTAAAGAAAGGGAATTATTAATTCCGCAAAAGAAAGTAGTCTTTTTTTTTTTCTTTTTCATGAGGTACAACTATCAATTTTTATTTCTTTTTTACTGAATCGGCCATAGAACAATTCCCCTTATTCCGAGCTTCATGTTACTCCTACATGTTAGATTCTGAGCATCCCAATTCGATTGATTGGTATGACAATTTCATATTTCTAATCTGTAAAATCAAAATTTCGATCAAATCACACATCGCAATATACTAGACCTTCTAATTCTTTAAGAGGTTTTATTTAACAATCAGAAAACATAGAAATCTAAACTAATACTTAAAATGATTAAACTCCCACAAAAATAATTAATTTCAATAAATCAAGCATAAAACTCTAGAAATGCTATATGGACCAAAATTTAATAATAATCTTGTCAAAAGTAAAATTCCAATCCTTACAATAAGACTCAAATAAATAGAACTAGATTGTCTCCTTGAAAACAATAAAATAGGAATAAAACTCTAACAATCAACTCCTTCACTGAAGCAACTCTAAAATATTAACGACTCATCTCCTATAAATTCATTTTATTATGCATAATAACAATGACGAAGGATGAGTTGTCAACTCGGTAAATAAATATCACACACAACAAATAGTAACTATGTAACAATAATGAGGTAAGATTCTTCTCTCAAGTTTAAAACATATTTTTGTAAAAGTGGAAGCATAAACATTTATTCATATGGCATATAATGATTGATAAAATTCTTACAATAAGAATAAGAATAATAGGGTATTAGCTCTTGTCACATGGTATCACCTGTATTTCTGGTGATCTTGCCATTAATAACATTTCATTATGACACATGTATTCCTAATAATATCTAGCCATTAATAAAATATCATTATGACACATGTATTCTTGGTAACCTGGTTATTGATAATATTTTATTATGACACTTATATTCTCGGTGACTCGGCCTTTGATATCATTAGCGCAGCGCAACAACAATTATTTCAACTACACCGTTTAGAACAATTCAATAAACTATGAACAGAGGAGCCAAAACATTTTAATTATCAATACAACTTTATCATATGAAAATCATGTGTTCCAACATTTTGTTCATAAAAGACGTGTGTAAGTTCCTCAAAGTTTGATTGACTTATTTCGGTGACAAACCACAATTGGGGTTTGAAATGTAAGGGTAGCTTAGGTGATTGGTGATTGATCAAGCCAAAATTGGTATGATTTTGGCCCTCATTTCCGATTCTTTTTGCTTGATTCTCAGGCATTTTCCCCACGTTTTAATGTTGTTAATTAAGTATTTTCAGGTATTTACAAAGTTCAAGGGCATTGAAGGAATTTGGTGAAACTAGGGGCAAAAGTGTAAAATATGAGTAAGGTTTGGATTTATCGCAAATATGTAAGAGTATAGGGGAGCATTGTGTAATTTGCCATTCAACTCAGCAAACAGCGGCATGTCATCTACTTAAACGGTGCGTTTTAGCGCTAGTTGGGCCTCTGACCATATTCCAGACCATTTCAAAATGGACCCCAATTATGGCAAACCAAACAATCAAAACGCACCCCAGCCCATCTCTTTCAGCAGCCCAATTTGTTAGGCTAATTGAAACGGTGCGTTTCAATAGGCAGCCCTCTCTTAATGCAATTGGGCCTACTATACACACATATGCACAAGCCCAATCCTTTGTCAAAAGCAAGTCAATCCTTGCTAAGCACATCCCCTGTCCTTGCTAATTGAGCCCCTAAAAAGTTCAAAAAAATCAAGACTGTTTGCACCCCAAGTTGTTGTTGATTGCACCCCATTTACTATTCAATCTTCTTCTTCCTCACGCATGAGACAGCTATGGACGTGACCAAACCCTAGCTTGCTAACGTCACCGGAAAGCCACTTCCCGTCACTGTCACCGTCACTGGCCGATTTTCGGTCCAAATCAAAGGCAACATCAACAGCATCCCTATCGGTCCATTTTCAGCGTCCCAAATCGCCGGAATCTTCAAGCTCTTCCACCATCCACTCTTGTCATGCCACGTCACCATTTTGGTCGTCATTTGTCGTTCGAGGTTGCCATGGCGACAGGGGATGGTTTCCCACACCTTATTTAGTCGCCATTTAGTTGCCCTAGGGTTGCCATTTGTGCCAAACCGCGACTCTCTTTGTGATCATCTCTGATTGGTGAGATTTGGGAGGAAAATTACAAGAAGGCCCCCTAGAGGGGCCAAAATGGCAATTTGACAAGTATAGGGAGTGTTTTGGTAATTTTACCATCCGTGACCTAATTCAAAAATACTATAAATTCATCCCTCTTTTCAATTTGAAATCCCAATCCTATTCTCTCCTCCCTATCTCTTTTTCCTCCATTAATCATCTCCAAAATTCCTCCATTTTCTACACTTGAACTAATCTTTTCCATCCAAAAATTCACACCAAATCTTGATTACTCCCCTAGACCATTCCTTCCCTACCATTTTCTACATCACAAATCCTTTGTCACTTACCATAAGCCATCCACCTATCTAGACACATCCTCTCCCTACATTCTTTGCACTAGGAGCATTTAAGGAGAGCAAGGAGCAAGCACTAAAGAAGGAGGCCCAATGGTGATTTCCTTATCATTTACTTGTTTTCTATTTTTGCTACTATGTGTAATTAAAATGCTAATCTAGGGGATTGATTTGATAAACATTTGGTTGTGGGTATTTGCTTAAGCTTTGTAATGAATCTCTATATGTGTTATATTTATTAATTAATTAGATTCTATTCATTATGTGATTGACTCGTATATCCACTTGTTAATTACAATCTTGTTTAGAATAACATGTTATATAATCATTCTTGGATTGACACTGTTGAGTGATTAAGAACCCAATAAATATGATAGATTAGTGGAGGGTATATCAACCACATTAATCTAAACCTAAATTGGTTTAGATATAGAGATTGGTCCTTAAAGTGGCTTAAAAAGCACTACCCATACCCACTTGCTAATCAATTAATTCTCTAGCATCTATATTAATTGTTTTCATCCACTTTTCTTATCAAGATTGCGAGTCTTCTATTTTTCATATCACCATATTTTTAGTTAGGTTTATTTTGTATGTATGTTTGATGGTTTGACAAACCATACACTCATTCATCATTTATGATTTATTTTATTGTTTATAGATTAGCTAATTAATTCAACATATTACTCTAATTCCCCGTGGAACGAATTCTAAGCTTACCACTTTACTAATTTTCAAAACCTAAAATATATTGCATAAAAATCCATTTTATAAACATTCTTTTGGTAATTCGCAATTTGGTAACGACACAAAAAGCGAGTCATCAGTGATCAAGCTCAAAGGCCCTCTCAAGACCTCAAGAAGATAAACACTCCAAATGTATATCTCTTGTGTTTAGTTTTCATTGAAGAGATTTAGTAGCGCACACACACTTGCTATGCTTGCATATATGCTCATTGATCTTGTGTGCATTCTCTTCACATGTCACATTTCACACTTGCACTTTATTGTTGTATGTTGAGTGTTAGTGTGTCTAGCAATTCATTTCTCGATCATTGTTTGGAAATGTCCACGCATGCACGTTGGTGTGCTTAGTTAGCGCGAGGATTGCCTTCGGAGAATGCCATTGGCTTCTCCTTTGGTTTTACCACTTTTGGTGAAACAGTGGTTGTGATCGGTGGCCAGGCCGCCGAATGGAACTGCCGTTTGATTCCAGAATCCTCTAGAGTGATTCTGTAGTTATGCTCGGCGGCCTTGACCGTCGTTCGAAACCGCTGTTCATACCTGATTGATTTTATCTCTAGGTTTGATTCTACGGTTGTGATCGGCGGTTATGAAACCACCAAATGAAACTACTGTTGATCCCCTATTCCTCTTGGGCTCAATTCGACGATTGGATTGGCAGTTGGTGGCTGCTGAATGAAACAGCCGTTGTTCCCTTGTTCTCTCGGGACTCAATTCTGCGGTTTAATCAGCGGTCGGTGGCCGTCGAATAAAACCACCGATTGGCGCTTTTTAGGGGCAAACTTGACTTTTCACCAAGCTTTTTATTGGCCTTTATAAATACACCATTATGTCATTCTCTGAATGTACACTTTTTACACTCTTTGATCATCATGAACCCTAAACTTGAAAGAGAGATTTGTGAGAGAAAAAGCAGTCAAGATTGCTCATTTGTTCACTAAAAATCATGTCCATTTGCATCTAAGTTTATCTAGCATCATCTAGCATCATCTAGAGTGCATCCATGCACGTGTCTTCTTTAACACACAAGCTATGGTAAGTTGAACATTAATTTCATATAATCTTATTGTTTGTACTTTTATCTCATTGATAACTTGTATGTTCTTAGATTTTTTTCTAATTACAAGATTAAGATTATGTGTTGAATGTTTGAATGTTGTATTTTGATAGCTATACCTAGGATTGATTTATCTCATATAGCTATGTTTTATGCCATGACATATATCAATTAATATCTAGGATTGATTTAATTATCGTCTAATAATCCTAGATAAGCATTTAATGTAACCTAGCATTAAATTGCATTTTGGATATCATGCATATTCACTTAGGTTGATTTATCTCTTCATTGAGAAGTATGTCTTGTGGCTAAGGTTGTTTAAGCCATAAGCAAATTGATCTAGGGTTGCTATTAAAGGCCCGCGGGTAGTAAAGGTGGGTTAGTAATCGTGTAGGGTTTGACGTGGTCAACCTAGGTTGTGGACAACTTTGCAAATAGTGATTTCGAGGATCGTGTATGACACACATAACAGCCTGTTGTTTTTCCTTGTTAAAGGTTTCCACGTAAAAATCAAGTGTTATTTAATATTCTGCACCTTTACACTTGATTTATTGTTTTAACTAGATTGTGGTATTTTCGTAATATTGACTAATCGCGAAAATTGGTAATAACCGTCTAAAATCTATTCACCCCCTTTAGATAGTTTTATACACACCGTGTTATATTTGTTTCAACGTGAAAGTAACATCAAGTCTAGTATCATCAATGAGACAAAGTAACATAACTTTTTAGCTGTAAATCATTTAGGCACCGTTTGTTTCGCCGTATTATATTTTATTAGACAATTAAAATGTGCTAAAATAATACAATAGAGTGTTTGAAGCAAACATTGTATTGTATTATTTCAGCACATTTTAATTGCTTAATACAACAAATACCGTGTTAGCTACTACATTATATTTGGTGGTATTAGGTTGTATTGTATTAGAAAAAACAATTTTTTTTTCAACAAATATAAAATATCGTTGAAATATGTGTTATGTTGTTAATATTTTTTTATAATTTCAAAATTATATAGGAAATATTTATTATATATATTATTTATTAAAAAAAATCAATTAAACTAAATATTTATTGATTTTTTATATAAAAATATTTATTGATTTATTCATAGTAAGGATATTTAAAATTAATTATTAACTATTTAAAAAATATATTATATTTTTTAATATAAAAAAATTTCAATAAAGTCATAGGAATAATTTAATACGATATAATATAATGTATCACCAAACACAGGTTTGTATTAATGATAATACAATGCAATATAATACAATACAATTTAATACAGTCCAATACAATCCAATACGATGTGCCAAACAAGTCCTTAATGCTTATTTGGTTGAATTTTCTACTACCTCAAAAGCTCTACACACCTCTATTTGAGTTTTTTAAAGTTGTTTGGTTGGGCTTTTGATATTATTTATTTTCAATTCAGTAGAGGCTAGTAGAGTTTAATTGGCAAAAGCTTATGAGGGGGAGCTTATTCAAATAAACTTTTTTTTTTTTTTCAAAAGCTCTATTTCTACAAGATCTATTACAAGTAGAACTCTAACAAATAGAGGTTTTTAAAAGCCCAATCAAACAAACTCTAAGTATGAGTAAACAAAGTATATTAGTATGTTTTTAAAGACAACAATGGATAAGGTAGCTCAAAATTCATGGACGAATAATTTTAGGAAATAAAACCTTTTAGAACATACATAATATGTATGCGTTGTGTATAGAATTTACCTACCTCGAATCCATAAAAAATAACTTACTTCTAAAATCAAAAAGTCACACACCCTATATCAAATACAATTAAAATTAGATCATAATGTAATCTTCAAAACAGTTTAATTGCATTAAAAGACTTCCATTATTCCTTTGGTCTAGATTTTCAGAACTGGTCATTCTTTATTCCAAGATTTTTAATTAATACTATACATTTCCATGTTCTATAAAATTTAACACAACTAACATAGACATATGGAATAATCTACAGTAAATGTTTCAAATCATTACAAGATTGTTAGCATATTCTTAATATCGTTCTTTTCGAATTTCCCAAATCTGTCCATCATAAATTAAATACCGACCTCTGTCCACTCCAAAAATTAGAAAAATTTATAGATCCATTTAAAAAATCAAAAAAGTTTTCAAAATGACAATAGATATATAAAACTACCTACATATAAATTTGCATAATTTTCCAGAAAGAAAGAACCCACTCAAACTAATTTATGAAATCTAACTGTTTGCCAGAATATAGGTGTTCTAGCAAGTCTCTAGTCTGATTTGAAAATACATAAAATTTCCACACCCCTATCAATTGGATATGCTATTAATGATTCTTATGGGTCTCTACTTCCAACAACTAAGCATAACATGAATAATAGCCTAACATATCCTAGAAATTCAATTATAAAAGAGATATACAAGAGAAACTAGAAGCAACATACCTCTTCAAAAATCAAAACCATGGTTTACTCCTTTTTGTTCTACTTACAAATATTTGGTTGTCTAATGGAAGGGATAGGAAATTAATATTATTCGTAGGCTGCATATTCTTATGTACACGGTGCATATATATTTAATGAGAATATTCAAAAACCTAGTTCATTAAGGAATCAATCTAGAATGGAAACTCCAATTATAATTAAGATTTCATTAGTCTTCCTTTTTCTATTATTCCATTCAGAAACTTTTGGGTTGATTAAACTAATATGGAATGAATTTATCTCTTTCTTATTTTATTTCCGTTTGAAAAATGCACCCGTTACAATTTTACCACCTTATAAAAATTTCATTCTTGAAATTTTATTAACATGCATCAAACTTCAAACAACTGAGGCAATTTCTCCATGGAGAAATAATCAAGCTTTAGAAATAACATTGGATATTACAATTCTCCTCCCTACAAAAATTTTGTCTTCGAAATTTACGTATACCTCAAGCTTCAAAATACTAAGGGTATTATCTTTATCATCTCTACACATCCTAACATAGTTGTAAGATAAAAATAATCATAGCTTAATAACCTGGATCAATCTTTCCTTCTACCAAAGTTGATCAAACAAGGTTTTAAGGCATGACATACCAGCATACCATCACTCATAGGACTACCAATAGACAAATGTGAATCCAACAGTTCAACAGGTCTATTTGCATGAACAACAATGTCGTAAGACAGAAGAGAATGTGTGGTACTAGAACCAAATAACACTCTATCTTCTCTAAAGAATAATGGTAGTATAATATTACCATGTTGTCATATGCCACAACATCATGTTCAATGATAGCAACTACACGTCCATATTAGGGATGAATATTTCCCCAATGGGGACCCACCTCCACAAGGACCCTCTTCACCCCCACCCGATTTAGAAGATGAAGATTCTTTGATCAACAAAGATTTATCCTCCGATGAAGAGTGGATAGCTAACCCAAATGATGAAGAAAGCACATAAATTTATGATGAAGAACTTAATTTTGATGTTGATGAAATAAGAGGTTAGTATGCATTGCCATTTTTTCTCTTTAGTCTTTACTAAGTATAAATAATTATATTGATATTGATATATTATATTTTTAATTTCTTTATGTATGGAGTTTACAATTGATAGATGAATATGAAAATGACTTTGGAGTAGTAGACAATGAGATTGGATTCGATGATATTGATGAAGATGGACTTAATAATTTTGAATATGATCATCTTCCAAATGAGTTGATGTGGTCAAAAGAGCCATGCAAGATTGTAAACGTGACACGCTTATGCAAATTGGTGAGGATGACTTGGTTAAGAGCCGTTAATTGTTAGTGTTGTTAGTGTTGCTAATAAAAGGAGATTTCATGAGTATTTTATGGCCATGTTTTGTAAGTGGTGCTCCCACGATTACAGGATGTGGAACATGTCCTTATTATTTCCTATGGTTTTGCTAGTTGATTAACTGTTGTTTATTATTGTTTGTTACTCATTCGAACATCAACCTATATATAGCTGATTGTAATTTGATAAAGGTCATGTTAAATTATATAAAAATAAACCTTTCCTTCGAATCTCCCTTTTCTCTCTTCTAAATTCTGCTCTTGTGTATTTGATACACATTAATTTGGTATCAAAGCCATGCTCAGTTCCATGGATACAAGAGGCAAATCAAACGCTGAGTTTTGTAATGAGGTTTACGAAATCCTTGGCTGTCACAAATCAAAATTCGATCAAATGAACGCATCAAATGAGAAGATCTTCACTGAGCTGTAGGCCCTTCATACTCTACACGTTCAAAATCCTATTGAATGACACATAAACCCATTCGCTCAAGCCAAAACATCGTACACTTGAAACACATCACAACCTGATCACTCGCAATCCACCCTTTATGTCGACCAAACCCACACACAACTTAAGCTATCATTCCCAAAATTTAATGGCGAAGATCCAAACGGCTGGATTTACAAATCCAAGCAATATTTCAACTTCAAGAGTATAACCTACCACCAACGCGCTTCCTTTCACTTGGAGGGGATCGCGCTATAATGGCACTATAGGCTTAACAAGTTCAAAGGGCCACTGACTTGGGAAGAATTCACTGTCGCAGTCCCCAAATGATTTGGTCCAACGAACTATGATGACCCCTCGGAGGCCCTAACCTAGCGTAAACAAGTCACAACCGTACAAGCCTATTAAGAGGAGTTTGAGCAGCTATCTTAGCGCATTGACAACTTACCCAAAAATTACTTGGTGGGTTATTTTACTGCTAGCCTTAAGGATGAGATCCGTCTCGACGTAAAAGCGAAGCAACTGAAGTCCCTATCAGATGCCATTGGTGTAGCCCGTTTGATTGAAGAGCATAATTCTTTATAAAAAAATAAAAATAAAAATAAAAACCATTACCTCATATCGATCCCAACCTGCCACACCATCCAACTACACTAATCCAAATCCATCGACTGGTATTCTCGGACCTCCACCAACTCAACGATCACCCTCTTCAATAATTTCCATTCATCACCTATCAGGGCAAGAAGCCAAAGAATAGAGAGAAAAAGGATTATGCTATTATTGCAACGAGAAATTCATTCCCAGTCACCATTGCCAACGGTCTCAATTATTTATGATTAAAGATTTTCCAACCTCAGGACAACCACCTACAGACTTCATCCTTGAGGACAATGATGATTTATGGGGGAAGGAATGAGGCGGTGAAAAAAGTCATGCATGGGTGCAAATATGACACGCTCATGCAAATTGGTGAGGATGACTTGGTTAAGAGCTGTTAGTTGTTAGCGTTTTTTTCTCAAGTCATTTAATTTCTAAAAACATTAATGTGGCTTCCAAAATGCTACATTTCACTTAGTTTGAAAAAGAAGGGGAATATAGGTTCAATGACTTTAAAATTGGACTTAAGTAAGAGGAACCGTGTTCCTTGTCATCAAATCCTTGTCGTATAAATGAGTAATATCTTTTTCATTTGACCTAGAGAATTTTCCATCGACCTTCAACCCTTTATGCTCCTCACACCTCATTATTCCTTTAACAGGTTGATCGTTACGGATATTCCAATCACTTAATTGTGTAATGCCTTGAGTTTAATTGGTTTTAATCTCTGTTTTGGAAGGTTGTGTTAATGCTTTGTCATGTTTCAGGTAGGAGAAATTCTGAGAATTTGAAGAATAACAAGTCGAAGATAAGAACAGCTGAAGGAAGGATGAGAGAGGTTGGGAGAAATAGAATTAGTTAGGAAATATAATTTGTATTGATGAAAATGTAATCATGGTTGTGGAAAACTTTACATATCAATTTGAATAACAGAATGCAAAGAAATTGACAGCTAACAGAATCAAGTCCAAAGGAAAAGATTTCATACACTAAGACACAAACCAACTATTATGGACTCTCAAAGAGCTGACCTAAGCTAATTAGAATAGACACCATGCTACCTAAACGGTGCCGTTTTAGAGAAGACTCAGAAACCCCTAAATTATAACTCCAAAACGCTTATGTTTTGAGTTTGTTGACCTACTATATAAAGCTTGTGTTTTTCAGATCAAACACTTTGTAGCTTCAATTTTCAACCCTTCTTCTCTCTTTTCTTCAACTTTTCTCTTTGGCTACTCGCTAACACAACTTCTCTCAGATCAATTTCTTCCTAAAATCATCTATAAACATGATCCTAACACTCCCCTCTTCCTTAAGAAGATCCTTGTCCTCGAGGATTAAAGCTGGGAAAATGCTTGGAGATCACAAATGCATCCTCCCATGTCACGTCTTTTAGAGTAGAGGTAGACCATTGAATCAGGTACTGAACCATTACTATATTTTGTCTTTTAATCAGCTTTCTAACGAGAACAGCTACTAGGAAGACTTGAAACTGACCATCTTATCTAATTTTTGGTAGATCAAGGCTAGAGATCACTAGATCTCTGACCTTCTTCTTCAGTTGGGAGATGTGGAAAACCGGATGTACTTATGAACCAGCTAGCAGCTGTAGGCGGTAATCTACCATCCCTATCCTTGTTATTACTTGGTAAGGCCCAAAGAACCTTGGAGACAATTTTAAATTCCTACATATGACTGCTGTCGATTGTATATATGGTTGTAACTTGTTGGAAAGGAAAACTGAATTATGACCGAATTAGTTGTGATCTCTATTGATTCGGTCAATGACGCTTTATTAGGAAATAAATCATGTTTTTATTTTGTATATATTATGCTTTATTGTACTTTCCTAAATTAGAGATTATGTAGCTTAATTAGTCCTACTCCTACAAGTTAGCTATTGTAATATATAAAGAAACCTAGTGTTATATTATTTTAATATGAATTACACAGAATTTCGCTCTTTCTCAAATCTTCATGGTATCAGAGCCCAGTTCCAACTTTGAGAACTAGGTTATCCTATACGTTCAGAAATCTTGAACTTATTTCTCGATTTCTTTCTTTCCGTACATTATGTCTGAAGATTCTTCTACTTCCAACCCCATGCCAGTGTCCACAAACAATCAACCACCCTTACAACCCCCATCCGATCAACATTCAGTATGAATTACTAAAATAAAGCTGAATGTCGTCAACTTTATCTGCTAGTCACTTTATGTTAAGATGTATATACGTGGGCGTGGCAAAATAGGGTACTTAACAGGCGAGAAGGCTGAACCAAATGCAAAGGACAGCGCACATACAACTTGGGATGTGAAAAATTCCATGGTTATGGCCTGGCTTGCCAACGCTATGGAGGAGGATATCAATGTGAATTATCTTGGTTATTCAAATTCCAAGGGCATGTGGGACAATTTAAATTAGATGTACTATATTCTAGATAACCAGTCTCAAGTCTATGAATTACAACTCAAACTCGGAGAGATTAAACAAGGTACATACACTGTTACCAAATACTTTGCCACTTTGAAACGATTATGGTAGGATCTTGACATGTTTAATGAGTACAAATGGAAAGATCCAGAGGGTGGTGCTCACTATCAAAAGTTACTTGACAATAACTAAGTTTTCTGGTTTCTTGCAGGGTTGAATGTCAAGTCTGATGAAGTTAGGGGGACAATAATTGGTCGGCAGCCTCTTCCCTCCATTAATTAATTGTTTGCAGAGGTACGAAGGGAAGAAAGTAGACGGATGGTGATGTTGGGAAAAAGGCAGTCGAGTCTCCTATAGAAACATAAACTTTGACTACACATGATGCCTCAGCCAATAAAGTTTATTTCCCCAAATATGAGAACAAACCGAAACTCTAGTGTGACCATTGTAACTAAACTTACCACACTCAAGAAACCTGCTAGAGAATTCATGGCAAGCCGGCTAATTGGAAGCCCAAAGACAAGAGGCAAACAACACCCCCTACTGCCAATGTAGCTGAGCATAATTATTTCAGCAAGGAGCAGTTGGATCAACTTATGAAACTCATCAAATATGGTCCAGGAACTAGCAGCTTTACACCCAGTGGATCTGTTGCTCAATCAGGTATATTTTCTATTGGTTTATCAAGCAAATTTGTCCCTGCACCATGGATCATTGATCCTGGTGCATCAGATCATATGACAAGCAACTCTTCTTTGTTCAAAACCTATTCTCCATGTCCTAGTAATGAGAAAGTAAGAATATTAGGTGGTAGTTTGTCCCCAATTGCTGGAAAAGGTTCCATTCAAATTTCATCAAATATTGTTTTGAAATCTGTTTTACATGTTCCTCACTTGTCTTGTAATCTCTTATCAGTCAGCAACCTATCTCAAGACTCTAATTGTTATGTAATTTTTTCTCCTGCAATCTGTGAATTTCAGGACAGGACTTTGGGAATGATGATTGGCAGTGCTAAAATGAAGGATGGACTTTACTACTTAGAAGACTCTTCTTCGATCAATACACCTGCTTTTGGGTTAAAATGTAATGTTAGTTCTCTTTCTATCAAAGAACAGATTATAATTTGACATTATCGATTAGGACCCCCTAGCTTTGCTTATTTAAAACATTTATTTCCTAATCTATTTAATAAATTATCTCATGAGAATTTCCAATGTGATGTGTGTTGTTTTTCAAAGAGTCATCATAGTTCATATCATTCAAAAACTTACCGGTCCTCAAAACCCTTCTATTTGATTCATAGTGATGTTTGAGGACCTTGTAAAGTGTCTACTCTAACTAATAAAAGATGGTTTGTGACATTTATAGATGATCACACTAGATTATGTTGGATTTACATAATGAATAAAAAATTTGATGTTAAAAAATTATTCAAGGATTTCTATACTTTGATTGAAAATCAATTTCAAACCAAAATCAATATTCTACGTACTAATAATGATAAAGGATTTTTTAACCAATATCTTGGAAATTTTTTGATTGAAAAAGGAATCCAACATCAATCCACGTGTCCTCATACACTGTAACAAAACGGTGTTTCTGAAGGGAAAAATTACCATATTTTAGAAGTTAGTAGAGCTCTTATGCTTTCTATGAATGTGCCTAAGTATTTATGGGGAGAGGCAATTTTAACGGCATCATATTTGATAAATAGAGTTCCATCTCGTGTTTTAAATCATCAAACACTTTTGAATTTTTTTAAAAATTGGTTTCCTAAGAATCAACTTACTTCAAATTTACCTCTAAAAGTGTTTAGTTGTACCGCGTTTGTTCTTTTTAGGTTTTTGGTTTGTCTTGACATATATTCCATATCAAAACGATGTTTTTCTTGTATTTGATTAGTGGTCTTAGGTTGATGATTTGAAGCTTCAAAGAAAGACGTGGCCACCATATTATGCAACAAGGTGTCTTCAAAGAGGAATGTGCTACATTGCATATCAAAGTTAATTTGACCTCATTCTTCTTTAAGGCATAGGCACACACACACAAATCATTCATATGTGTCCCTGTATCGTTGTGCAACATTTATATAACACATTCACATGTTTTTATATGCTTTTGCATTGAACTCAAATTCTCATACATTGTAGAATTGCATGTTCTAAGACTATGTCTAGGAAATGGCATACATATATGACATTGTGTTTATTTGTTTACGCTTTATTGTTTTTGGACTTGAACATGATCTCTTATGATGCCTTATTGAGTCCCAGTTATTTTGGTTACTCATTCATTAGGTTTCGAGTCCAAACGATGTAGCTACACTACTTTTCATTCTCATTCGTTGAGTTATGTTCGTCGTTGTTTTCCGAGATAAATTCTCAACCTTTTGTTAAAGTTTCATAGTCATCGTTGTGCGTAAGGGAGTCATGATTCATAATCCGTAGACAGATTCGAAATCGGAGTTCGGAGGCCTGGATACAGTCAAAGAATGCGAGTTGAGTGCTAGAGGAGCAAGACGTGTGCCATATGGCCAGGGCACCTCTCTGCCCACATGTGCCACACGCACCCCACACGGGCAGCTGATGTGGCACATGCCCATTAGCCTTCTTTTTCCCCCTCTCTCTTCCTTTTAAATTTCCTTCATTCCCTCTCATTCATTCTAAGAAGAAAAAAAAATAGAAATCCTTAGACCATAAATTTTCTCTTAACTTTTCTCACCTTCCAAACACCGTAACTTTCTCATACGAAGTCGGATTTGGTTGATTCAAGTTGGAGATTGTTCGTATTCGAGTTCTCTAATGTTTGATCAATTTTTCTAGTGGTTCTACATAGAAAACTGAACAGCTTGTGATTGCAAGGTAGTGTTTATATCTTTGTGATTTCTTCTTTTATAACCTTCAATTTGCTTGGGGTTTCTTCTTTTATATGTATGTATATGTATGGTGAATGCTATTGAGAAAGATAACTCCATAATCAATCATAATCAAAAGTTTAACTAGAGACATATGTGAACTACCATAGCTATAGAGTTTTGCTCATAGCTTTCCAAGACTTCTTGTATCCAAGCTGGTTTTGAGACAGTGATAGTTAAAAGTGCCTCATTTTCAGTTTGTATAACTTTAGAGAGGCCATCGGCCACCACATTATCCTTTTCCTTTTTATAGGCTATTTCATAGTCAAACCCAAGTAGTTTTAACAGCCACTTTTGCTGTAGGAAGGTAGTCATTTTCTGCTCCAGTAGGTATTTAAGGCTTTGGTGATCAGTTTTGATAACAAACTTGTTACCATATAGGTAGGTCCTCCACTTTTGGACTGCGTATACAATAGCAAGCAGTTCCTTCTCATAGGTGGACATGCCGAGCTTCCTAGGAGGTAAAGCTTTGCTGATGTAGGCTATAGGTCTCCCATGTTGCATTAGAACAACACCAATCCCTACGTTACAAGCATTCATTTCCATAATAAATTATAAGGAAAAGTCAGGTAAGGCTAATACTAGGGTAGATGCCATAGCTTCCTTGAGAATTTCAAAGGCAATTTCAGCTGAAGTATTCCATTTGAAACCATTCTTCTTGAGTAAGGTTGCTAGGGGTTTACTAATCACCCCATACCCTTTGACAAATTTTCTGTAATACCCAATAAGGCAAAGAAACCCTCGTAAGGCCTTAACAGTAGTCGGCCTAGGCCATTCCAGCATGCCCTTAACCTTTTTAACATCAGCTGCTACCCATTTTTATGAGATTATATGACCTAGGTATTCTAGCTCGGACTTTAGATGCTTCAAATGCTCCAACATTATACCTGACACGGTTTCGATTTCGGCCAAATCGGTAGTTTTGAACTTTTTTTTTTATTAAAACTCAGTTAAGAGAGTAAGAGACCAAGAGTCGATCAAAGAACCCCCCCCTAAGGAATCAACGGTTTTGAACCTTTTTTTTATAAATAAAACTTAGTCAAAAGAGTAAGAGACCAAGAGTCGGTCCAAGACCTCGACCCCCCACCCAGAACCGACGATTTTGGTTCTGACTAAACCGACGGTTTTAAACCTTTTTTTTTTAAGAGAGTAAGAGACCAAGAGTCGGTCCAAGACCGCGCCCCACCTTCTGCGGAACCGATGGTTTCGATTCCAAGTTTTGGTGTAACCGGAACCGAAATTAGCATAGGCTGGTTTCGGTTCTGGCCAAACCAGCGGTTTTGAACATTTTTTTTTTTTAATAAAACTCAGTTAAGAGAGTAAGAGACCAAAAGTCGGTCCAAGACCCACCCCCTAACCTAGATCAGTCCAACTGTCCAAGAAGAAGAAGAAAAAAAAATCAAAACCAGATGGTGGTGATGATGGTGGATCGAAGGGATTTGGGGTGGATCAAAGAAGAAGAAGAATCTGACGGCTGAGTAAGTAAGTAGAAGAAGGATTTAGGTATAGGTTTAGTATTTATATTAAAAAAATAAAAATAAATAAATAAATAAATAAATAATATAAAAAAATAAAAATAAATAAATAAATAAATAAATCAATCAATCAATGAAGGAACCGTCAGTTCGAACCGGAACCAGAACTGAAACTGGCTGTTCCAGTCCGGTTAGAACCGCTTAGTTCCGTGAACCTTGAAACCAGAATCGGAATCGAAATCGAAACCGGAACTGACCTCCCCCGGTTATGATTTCAATTTTTCTAGTTTCACTCTGGTTCCACGGTTCGAACCGGAACCTTGTCAGGTCTATCCAACATGTTTTTACTATACACCAAGATGTCATCAAAGAAAACTAGGATCATCTTCCTTAAGTATGGTCTGAATATGTCATTTATTAGGATCTAAAAGGTTGCGGGTGCGTTGGTGAGTCCAAAGGGCATTACTCTAAACTTGTAGTGCCCATGATATGTCTTGAAGGCTGTTTTATGAACATCTTCTTGGGCTACACGAATCTGATGGTAACCTGCCCGTAAGTCTAGCTTAGTGAAAATCTCGGCCACTTTTAACTCGTCTAATAGCTTATCAATAATCGGAATAGGAAATTTGTCCTTAATTGTCACCTTGATTCCCTATAATCCAAACAAAACTGTTAGGATCCATCTTTTTTCTTCACTAATAAAATAGGAGAGGTGACAGAGCTGGTACCTGGTTAGATAATACCACTTTCTAGCATTTCCTTTACAACCCTCTCTATCTCATTTTTCTGTATATGTGGCTGTCTATAATTCCTCACATTGATTGGTTTGCTTTTAGGGATTAGGGCTATATGGTGGTAATGAATCCTAGGTGGTGGTAACGAGGTTGGTTCAGCAAATACATCCCTGTAGGAGTTTAGGAGGGGTTGTAGCTCAACAGGTACTGTACCTTTGTTTTCTTCCATCTATAAAGAGTAGAACTGAACCACTATCTCAGCTCTGTCTTGGGTTCATAGTAGCTGCACTGCTACATTTTTTCCTTCTAAAGAATTGAGTCTACTTTTTTCCTTGATCCCGTGAAGAGTCACCTATTTTCCATCCCTTTTAAATCTTATACTGGGCTGTTTTGCATCTAGCATGATGTGACCAATCTCTCTAAACCACTACATGCCTAGTACTGCATCATATCCCCATAGAGTCAACAACCTCATCTCTGTAGAGAATTCTACCCCTTGCATTGTCCAAGAGAAGGCCTTACATTTAGCTTGGCTATTGATCTTACCTCCACCACCTACTGTTACCTATAAAACATCTGTTTCTTCCATCTAAACCCCAGTAAACTTAGCTGTCTCTAGATCTAAAAAATGTGTAGAGTCGTTATCCACCAGTATAGTAATATCTTTATTTTTAACCCTTCCTCTAAGCTTAATAGTTTGGATACCCATACTTCCAGTTAGAGCATGGTAGGAAATGGTGATCTCCTCTTCTTTTCCTTTTATCACTTCTCAAAAGGTTCCACAACCTCTTTTTCTCATTCCCCCCTCATAGCATGAATAATTGTTTCTTAATACATTGGTGGCCAAAGGTGTAAGTCTCATCACAGTTATAGCAAAGGCCCTTGTCTCTTCTTGCTTTCATCTCTATAGGTGTGAGTCTCTTGATGGTTAAGGCTTTTGTGGTCTTTCGGTTTGGGTAGGTTAGTAGAGGTATATTGTTTTTGGTGTTATTTCTAGTTGATGGTAGGTTTTGTTTGGATTCTGGTTGGTACTAGAAAATGTTTTAACTAGCCATGGTTTCACCCTCTTGGCATCAATAAAAGCCTTATGTAACCTAGCCAGATGAATGGTTGTCTTCAAGTCTGCGGGCTTAAACATCTTGACCAGATGTTTGATTTCACTAATTTGTCCACTTAGGAAGCTTTATAGGAAAACCCCCTCACTCAATCCCAAGCTCTTAGCTATCAGCCTAGGTTAAATCTCCTCAAACATGTCCTGATAATCAACAACTGTTGTTGTCTACTTCAAACGTTGAAATTCACCCACATCATCTTCTTGTCCTATATCTAGGAATCTGACTGACATTGCCTCAATAAATTCTTCCCATCTCACACTCTCTTTATTGTCATAAAATGACTGAAACCATGTTTCAACTTTTTTCTCAAACTGAATTGAGGCTATGATCACCTTTTGATTTGGTGGTACAAGATGTATAATAAAAAACCGATTACATTTTCGAATCCATGTTTTTGGATCTTTGCCATCAAACTTAGGAAATGACAACATAGGAAGCCTTAAATGGGATTCAGTGATTACCTTATCATTAGAGCTGGTCTGACCTTGGAATTTTTGATCTCCTGTTGAGCTTCTCATGATTTTTTACTGTGGGTTGTGATGCCTTAGAAAATAAAAGAGTAATGAATTTGGGTGGGATGTATTTGAATGTGATGAATCAATTTTTTCTTCCCCTCAAAGTTTTACCTTGATGAGATGAATAAAATCAATCCAAGAACTCAAAGCACATACAGACTTTGTTTTTATTTATTTATTTTCTTAATATTTCATTATTTATTATTTTTTATTTCAATTTTTTTAGTTTTTTTTAATGTTACACTGAAATAGGTTATTGTTACTTTTTTAAGTTTTAAATTTTATTTTGATGATTTTTTTTTTAATTATTAAAGAAAAATATTAGAATAATTGACAAAAAAGGAGGGCAATCTGGTTATTTTACAATGCAATATGATCAATAACGGATTAACGGGCAACCATCATTTTTAACGGCAGTCAAATCGGTCAAAGGTTTGTTCCTACAATAAATTCAAAAAGTAGAATATCCGTGTGTTATTATAAAACGTCAGGGTTATTATTGCAATTAACCCAAACAACTTTTGGTAACTTGGAAAATTGTTTTGAGAATTTATCTATATACAGTATAGAGATAGAATAGTGTTTTTTTATTCTTTTTTCAACTCTCGAGTGTCAGAAAACGAAAAACCCCAGTAATCCCTGGAAACCCCTGATCTCAATTATTTGATATATAAATCCCAGACTCTCAGTTTATGGTTTTGAATAAACCCTAATTTCGTATCAAACATTAATTCTCAATGGAGGACTCGGAAGGAGTTCTCAATTTCGATTTCGAGGGCGGCCTCGACACCGGCTCTGCACTCCCCACTGCCTCCAATCCCGTCATCCAACCCGATTCTTCTGTCGCGCCCAACGCCAACTCTGCCGTCCCTTCCGCGATGGGTGTTGCGGCGCCCGACCCCACTCTCCCTCCAGGAAACCATTCTGGTCGGCGGAGCTTCCGGCAGACGGTGTGCCGGCACTGGCTGCGGAGCCTCTGCATGAAAGGCGACGCCTGCGGGTTCCTTCACCAGTACGATAAGTCTCGAATGCCAGTTTGTCGGTTCTTTAGGATGTTTGGCGAGTGCCGTGAACAGGATTGCGTCTATAAGCATACCAATGAAGATATCAAGGAGTGTAACATGTATGATTTCCATTCCATTTTTTTTTTATTATTATCTTTATTGATTTCATTTTCTGATTTTAGTATTTTACCTTTGTGTGATGTGTTTGTAAGGTTAGCTGTTTAAAATTATAATATTTATTTATTATGAGTTGGGGTGCGATTATTACTTTGAATTTCACCAACTTAATTGATTTTTTACTTGTCTATTTGTTTATTGGATTAATTTTCTTTAAGGTTGTTGCGGATTGATGGAATTAGATTTGTTATTGGATTATTCTCTGTGGGTTTATATGGGAAGGAGTGATTATTGGAAATAGCGGGTTAATGTAATGCTGTGGCATCTTAACTGAATTTAGTTAATATCAAGCACTGACAATGAGACTGATTACATAGCTCGCCTTTTGGTTTCTCTTGTACTAGCACTCATCTATTTAAGAGTGCTTCTTCCTAGGGCATACTCTCTGTGAAGTTGAAGTTTTTTGAGATACGACTTTTTTACTCTGAAGTCAGTGTAACGAAAAGCGTAACAAAAACAAGAGCCTTGAATGTGTGCATGTATGTGTGTGTGTGTGTATATATATATATATTTTATTTGTTTCTAACTGAGAGAATTCAATGTTTGTAGGTACAAGCTGGGTTTCTGTCCAAATGGTCCTGACTGCCGCTATAGGCATGTAAAGCTGCCTGGGCCTCCACCTTCTGTGGAAGAAGTCCTTCAGAAAATTCAGCAATTAAGTTCATATAATCATGGCACCTCTAACAAATTTTTTCAACAAAGGGGTGCTTTTCCCCAGCAATCAGAAAAATCTCAGTTTTCACAAGGTCCCAATGCTGTCAATCAAGGTGCAGTCGGGAAACCTTCAACAATGGAGTCAGCTAATGTGCAGCAGCAGCAGCAGCAGCAAATTCATCAATCCCAACAACAGGGCACCCAGACCCAGATGCAAAACCTTCCCAATGGACTACCTAATCAGGCAAACAGAAATGCTACATCCTTGCCCCCAGGAATATCTAGGTGTGTTCAGAGTCCTGCGGTCTATAACTGGATTATGTAAATCAATTTTTGTATTTTATTTGGACATTGTTATGAGAAGTCCATAATTCTACTGATAAAGTGATAATCACCCAAATGAGTTATATTTTTATCTATAAGCTGTAATTAGTTTCTTACGGGCTGACAAATAACAATAGACTTTTATCTCTTTTTTAAATTACATTTTTTTTTTCCTTTATGGCCAAAAGGAATAAGATTTGATAGTTAATGAAACTCTCTTATTCATTTTATTCTCTGCCACTCATAGTTTCTCCAGTTGATGCATAACTTTGAGCCCTAATGGGCACGGTGTTGTTTTAATTCATTTAGGCATGGGGCATCTAGAAAGAAAGTTGTGCCATTTTCTTGTTTGGCTCTCAATCTAAGTAATTCTATGAAAGATTGAGTGGGAGTAACATCTTTTTCTTTTGCTTTCCCCTTCCCCCATTAAATAAGTTGTTGCAACTCTTCACTGTATTTTCAGTATATTTTTCTCTTTTGAGTAAGAATTTTTCCCCTTTTTATATAAAGAAAAAAGATTTAGGAACATTAAATTTTGTTGAAGCTATGTATACAATAAACAGTATTGTTGGAGGAAGATATTTGAAATTAGCTTTGTGTGACCTATTACTTTATTAAGATGGTATCAAAGTTCAATTTTTTATTGGAGTAAAACTATTTTTTCTGCATATGATTGACAAAACTTTTCAAATATATATGTTCTTTTTGTTTTAAAGTTTACAGTTATTATTGTATTACTGCCTTGTGTCCTCCCTCCCTGCTTATTGCTTCTGTTTGTGATTTGTACAGTCTTTTTTCTTCTAATATCGAATTTTACACGTTGCTTATTTCAATTAAGTTCATTTATTTGTTTATGCATTATATCATGGCTTGATTGTTGTGGCTAATTTGGTCCGGTAATGTGTTTCCTTTTGTTTAAAAGATTATCTAACGACCGCAAATACCCCAATTTTGTGAAGCAGGGAGCGGTTCTTTTTTATTTAATAAATAGTGATTTTAAGTGGGTCTTAGTTATTTAAACATGGTTGGAAATTGGTTATGCACCTTCTGTTTAGTAGGGACCTGAAGTGGAAAAGCTAATGGGATATGTGTGAGAAGGTTGGTTGCCTCAATTTAGGAATGAGTGATATTTGGAGGGAGGAAATGGAAGGAAATCTATTGCAGCCTTTTTACAATGGAGAAGGTGAAAATAATGTCAAATTTATAGTGTAAGAATTTATTCAACTAGGGGATATCTAGTAAAGTTAGATGTATGAGAGGTGCTTTGGTGAGCAAGAATGATAAAAGTACTGACTTTTATGTTGGACAACTTCTATAAATAGGTTTAATATTTTGAATCTAGTAATTTTTGCTGTTGGGACATAAGAAGCAAGGTAGAACGGATGTTAATAATTTGGGTTCACTACCTTAACTTACTGTTAAGAAGCTATATACTTTTTGACTTGCTTAATTTTGTTATCTTTGATGTTAAATGTAATTGGGTAAAGGGATTCTTGATAAGACATGGACTTATTTGCTTTATTAGAGGGTTAGGTGATGAGAAAGCTATGGGTTTAATTAGTTTTAATTCGGCATTACCACATTGTTCTTGTATTGTAGTTGTGATAGCCTTTGATTTATTTCAAAGGTTTACTTTTGCTTTTTTGGAGCCTGTCCAGTTGATGAAATCCAATGTTTATTATGTTAATTATGACATAGTTCATCGTTACATCAAAAGCAAATAACAGTCCACGTGTTGATAATGAAACAATTTTGATTTGAAGGTGAGTAGTCATAGTTGTTTCTTAGGGATATTGGATTTTCTTGTTGATTGTATTTTGGTTCATGTGTTGCCTTAAAGTTTTAACTTTATGAGTGGATATTAGCTCCTTGGTTGAAATTTTCAAATATCGTGGTTTCACCTTTAAATCCTGGAAATTTTTGGTGCCTAGTTGCTTATTGATATTGATGTGTATAGTTTGCTTAAAGAAAATTATTAATATTTTAGTCTATTGAAGGTATGAATACATAACTTTGTTTCTTCTTGTCTTTTTCTTTCTCTTTTACTCTCATTAATTCTTTGTGGGGGGTTTTATATGTTCCAATGTAGTATGCATAACCTCATTAGCCTTTGGTATGACTGAATGGTCAACAACCACACCATATTTGAGGGGATTGCTCTATAAAATATTAAAATTTTATATCACCAAATCTATAAAATCTTACTAACATCTGTCTTTAAACTCTGATTTCATGATTTTTTAATTGTGGAAGAGCTTATGCCAAGTAGGAATGTAGGATAATGACATGCTGGGGTAAAGGACTTGAGTAAGATACTGCTGTGGACAGAATAAGGATGATTGTGGATAACTGGATATTTCTTGAGTGGGAAGATCTTTTATGAGAGATTCTAGTCTAGAGTACCAGTTTCCTCATAATGTCACAATCCCTCTCCCAAAGTTGTAACTAGTCTTAGTAACTGCTAATACTTCCTTTTGGTTTATCTTGACTGCAATATTTCTCTTAATGTCATGATCCCACAAACATCGAATAAGCTTCCTATCACATTTAAACATCTATTTGCCTCATTATTATGCTCTTTTTTGAAAATGGAATAATTTGGCATTATTTTAACATGCAAATCTGAATTTGCATTACATGGAGCCGAGTTGAGTTGTTCACTTGTAACTTGTTTCATTTCATATCTCGAACTAGGGATCATAGTATTAAGATAGATGGAGTTGGATGTTTGGGTGGGTGGCAAAGAGGAGATTGCCGATTAAATTCCAATTGAATGAGGAAACTGTTTCTTGTGTGACAAGTCACGTCATCTTTTGGATTGCTTTATTTTTGCAAGCAAGATGCTATTAGCTATTGGGATAAAAAAAAAAGTACAATGTGAAGGGGTAGAGAAAGTGTCCTTGCAGGACTGTAATGTCATAAGTGTTTTGGGCAAGAAGCTGAGATTAAGTTATTGATGTATGCAGACATGATTTTGAGTGAGAAGGTACCAGTTCATGCAACCATAGTACTTGGATCCAGCTGAAGGTCAAACCCATGAAAAGGCCAGATTTTCAAGTCATTGTGATAAGCACCATAATATGTGATCATTGTTAAATCTACTTAAGCCATTCCATGTGTTTTCTCTTTTAAATTAATTGCAATTTTTATTATTTATATATGATTTTTAGCGTGCTTATTGATTTATTTAAGTTCTATAACCTAAATTGAAGAAGTTATAAGTCAAAGTTATAAAGTTGAATTAGCACTACTGTGGTCATGCTACCCATATTGTGAATCAATTCGATAGGAAAGCAAAAACCATTGTCTGCTTTGTGTATCCAGTATGCTAGCCTAGGTCCAAGTTATTATTTCTTTTTCCATGTTGTATTAAGTTTATTTATTTTTCTTAATAAATGATTTGCAACTCCTATTAAAGTGTCTATAGTGTTTAGTATTTGTATTTGAGGCCAAATTGTATGTAAAAAGTTGGTTTAACAACTGAATGCCAAGTCAAGTTTGCTAAAGGTATTGTTATAAATGGTCATATCATATGTATCCCATCTTGTAATTAGTTTGATCAATGTTTATATATAGGTCTATCATTCTTCCTACCTAAAAACTGCGTACTGTTTTTGTATACTATATATTTTGCTTCCAATTTTAATCTATTAGGTTGGATTTTTTGATGAATTTGGATTTGCACACTTATTTTATCTCAAAACATGGTATATAGGTATTTTATTGTCAAAAGCTGCAACCGTGAAAATCTGGAATTGTCTGTACAACAAGGGGTATGGGCAACTCAAAGGAGCAATGAAGCAAAACTAAATGAAGCTTTTGACATTGCCGAAAATGTAATTTTAATCTTCTCAGTCAACCGGACTCGACATTTCCAGGTAGTTTTGGAGCTCAATATCCTGTTTAAGTTGCTTCACTTGTGGACCTTTTGGCTTCTCCCAAGATGTTAAACCTGGAACAATTGTTGGTTGCTAGGGTTGTGCCAAGATGATTACAAAAATCGGTGGATCGATGGGTGGAGGGAACTGGAAATATGCACATGGAACTGCACATTATGGACGGAATTTTTCAGTCAAATGGTTAAAGGTACATTTTTTTTAGTGAACATGTATATTTGTTTTAAATTTTCTTTCGATCATTTTATGCAATTTCATTTTATTTAGTATTTTTCTTGATTAAAATCGTCCTTCCTGCTGCAAATGATTGCCACTGCTACCGTGATCCTTGAAGATGTTTTCCCACTCTCCTAATAATTACTAGCTGTCTAATCACAGTTTTAGAAGCAAAAAGGAAGTAGAAAAAGAACCTAGTTATAGTATTACTTTTATTCTGATAACAGAAATCTGATGAATTCATAATAAGTTGGTCCTAATAACTGATAAGAAGACCGAGTTATATTAATATATCAGGTGGAAAACGATATAATTACTAGTCACTTTGGGCTTTGGTTCAATGGTTTCAAAGGAGTTCAAAGATACTCTATTATTATTATTACTATTATTCTTGGGTTAACATTATATACTTTTGGAGCTATGATTTTTGTCTTTTTATTTATTTTAGTTTTTTTATTTTTCTTTCTAGAAAGGAGGGAGGGAGGTGGAGGTGGTACTGTGTTCTGCAAGATATGTTTCACAGGATTTTTATGCAATTCTCTTATATATTATCTTTTTTACCTCTTTAATAACGTGTTCCATTCTCTATCAAAAAAGTTTCTAATCCTCATTCACAGGTCAACATAGATTTCTAAACTCTAAGGCTTTGTAGTTTCTAATCCTCATTCACAGGTCAACATAGATTTCTAAACTCTAAGGCTTTGTTGTAGGGATGATCATCAATTAAAAGGTTTAGCTTAATAGCATCTACTAATGCATAAGTCCCATCTTTTTGAGTTGGGGCATGAGAAGAGATAAAGTTATGAAGATGGAATAAAACTAATTAAAGAAAGTATTAATATCTTTTTATCTAAACCTTTTACAATGATAACTCATACTTCCATTTTTTGTAGTCATGATGGAAATTTGCATGTTGTACTACATGGAATGCCAGTTGGCTCTCAGCGAATTATATGCACAAACTGACAGGCTCTGTATTTAAAACATATACTTTATTATGTGTTTAGATTGTAAAGAGATATGAGAGATATGTTGTGATGACAAATTGTAGTTTCTTGTGTGCAGTTATGCGAATTATCCTTCCACAAAACTCGCCATTTGAGGAACCCTTACAATGAGAACTTACCTGTGAAGGTATTATCCAAGCCCCGAGTTCTCGTCTGAATTTTATATTTAGATGTAGAATTCCTGGAGTTTTGCTGTTATGATAGTTTATTTTATCCTCTTCTCCCTCCCCCTATTTTCTCATAATCTTTATTGATCTATGAGGTGAAATTTATAGATTTTTCCACATATTTAAGCTTGTGAAAAACATTGCTTGAACGCGGACTATTTGATCTATTGCCTAGTCTGTGAAATACATATTTATGCTTTGCTGCAGTGGTCTGGTTTGATTAAACACCTTGCAAAAAGTTGATTTAATTAATTCCTATCTGTAAAGCTAGAGAAAAAGAATTGATAGTATAATGAAAAGTCATGCAGGAATTTTATTTATTTATTTATTTATTTGAGAACGGAATTAAATTGTTGAAAAATGAATTTTGAAGGTTTAAATACTTTTAATGCTTTTTGATTGCAAACTTTCTTTATGAAATATTTCCCTTAGCTTATTGAGAGGCATGTATTCCACCTTATGTTGTTGGTTATGGTTTGGGTTGATCTGAACCTACTTGAAATGAATTACTTAAATTTTGGCCCTAAGACGGGTCTACGTTTGGCCTGAAGCAGGCTCATAACCGGTGATTTGTAGAATATGTTTGGTGGCCTGTGGCATGGCCATTGAACACAGTATTAGTCAAAGCGATAAAAAGATTCGAGTTTTGTTTTTCCTTTTATATTTTTAATATTTTAAAAAATAATTATATAAATATCGAGTCAACCGGGGGGGTTCGGTTTATTATGGTTTGACCCATACCCGACCCAGTTACAAACCGGGTCAACAATGTTTGACCCTAACCAGACTTTAGACCTGCTTTAAGTGCTTCTATCCTGCCCCAAACGGATCGGATCCTTGCCGGTTTGGGGCGGGTTAGGGATTTTTGCCATCACTAGGGCTGCCATGTTCAGGTGCCAAGCATGTGTGAGGCGCGCCTTTCAATTTTAGACACCTTTGGAGGTCGCCAGAAATATCTGACGTCGGTAGGCAGGTCACCAATGAGTTCTAAAACTGGACGGTATGACGTCAGAGTGAGGGATGCAACAGCTGGAGGAAATTAGGAGGTTAGGGCTTGTGGCGGCTGGAAAAGAAATTAGTGTTAGGTTCGGTGGCTGCTGGAAAAGAAATCAGGGTTAGGGTCGGTGGCGGCCAGAAAAGAAATTAGGGTTAGGGTTGATGGCAATCGGAAAAGAAATTAGGGTTATGGTTGTTTGGGGTTGGGTGTATGGTAGATATGGTGTCCTGCGAAGCACTAGATTTTTTTTTAAATAGAGTGCGCCTTCCTTCGATCAGGCGCCCGCCTCTCCTTGAACCTTTCACTTAGGCTCCTAGAATACCTCGGTGCCTCGGTGCGCCTTTAACAATTATCTCAAATAACCTTATTATATTTTTCAAATTTTGTTTATTATTACAAGTGGAAATAGCTACTTTTGGCCTTAAAATTATGGGAGATTCTAAATTGATGTACTTCCAATAATTTTATTGTTCTTGTCAACTTTGTCATGGTGTGACCAAAATACCCCTCTTATGTTCTTACTTTTTTTCCCTCACTAGGTTTCTCTCACTTTTCTCTTTCCATTAGGTTTCTCTCCCCTCTCTTTTCCAAATCTCTTTCTGCATTTTTCACCATTTTCACACCCAAGCTTCATTTCAATTTCCAGAAATTTTCAGCATTTAAAATTGCATGATTTCAGTGTATAAAATTCCATTTTGTAAATTTTATTGTGTAAAATTTCATATTGTACATTTCAGCATGTGAAATTCTATTATTTCAACTTGTAAAATTCCATTTTGTAAATTCACCATGTAAAATTCAGCTTGTAAAGTTGTTGGAAAATGAAATCGAGTTTCGTTTCACTAATTACTTTCTCTCTTCCAATTCTCTCTCTAACTTTCAACTTTCTCTCTAATTTCTCTTTCCTTCTCTCTCTACCTTTCTCTCTCTATCTCGAGATCTACTTTCTTTCTTTTGTGTCAGTTTTCAAAATTCTATTTAAAACTCAAGGGCATTTTTGTCTACGAAGTAGAAATTTTGACAAGAACAATAAAACAATTGGGAATGGATAAATTTAATCATCTTTATAATTTTATGGTCATTTATGGAAATATGTCTTATTAAAAACTCTGTTTTATTTCTCAAACACCTTTTTGTTATATATTACTACCAAAAGTACTTGTATAGATATATTATCAATTTATCTGTGAACTTAAAAGTACCTTTTTAATTGACAGCCAAACAACACTAAAGGTTTTGTTAAAAGCCTCTACTCTACTTGGAAAACCATACCAAACTCACCTTTATTGGTATCCACAGTCTGCATTAAGTACCGAATAATCATAAACTTGATGCTAACAAGGCACTGTTAGATCGGGCGAGCTTGAGTTGATTGGCTGGACCAAGAATCACAAAAATAGACGACGCTCTGTCTTTGCCTGGAAATCATAAATCATTCTTTGGTGACAAAGTGTGCACATTTCTCATGCATTTTTGCCATCTGGAAATTCAGTAATTCATTTGGAGTAAAACTCATTACGAGCATAAGACCTATTCAAAAAACATATAACATTTTTTTATTCCATTAAGTGCATGACAATATTGGAAAAAAAAGAGCCTTCCCTTGCGTGGAAATGAGCATGGTCCAGGTTTAGTCTTAGGATCAAACGGTTATCCAAACCTAACATTATGTGAAAATTAATCTCTATTACTGCAAAAACATATATATAAAAAATAAAAATAAAAATTAGGTTTCTAAATCTGATTTATATGCACAAGTGAACCTACTGTGAGATCGAATGAGAATTATTATCATAATTTAAAATAATGTAATTCTCTAGGGAAGTCTACATGTTTGCATTATCTAATTTTTCGCTACATTGTTTTAATGTTTTTAGATGTAGTAATTCTTATTCCTCTAGGTATTTCTTTTATGTGATACTATGTTTTTTTCTGCAAATTTTAACATGAACTCCTATTAACTTCTGTTGTTGCTGTTGCACTCTGTCTAATTGCAGATTAGTAGAGATTGTCAGGAGTTAGAACCCTCTATTGGTGAGCAGTTGGCTTCCTTGCTTTATCTTGAACCAGATAGTGAACTTATGGTATGGTTTCTTTTCTTAACCTTGAGAAATAAGAATTGTCAAAAAGCTTTGAGAAATAAGACAGAAATTGTCATAATTTGTTGTTTGGGATCTTGTTATGCCATGGTCAGTTTTGTATAGGGTCAGCTTGTGTGCTCTCTTTTATCAATAAAAATTTGTTCAGATCCTATTACGAAAGATATATTAATATGTTTAGACAAGGTAGAAATTGACATTGTCAAAGTGGTCTTAGGCCTAACTCAACCCCAAAAGCTAGCTAGTAGGGTGAGGGTTGCGCTCACACTTATATATTGCGCTTCCCGTTAATGTCCAAGCGATGTGGGACTATGATTGACACCCTCCCTCACGCGTAGCGTGCTCACTCGGCAGCACCTGCACCTGTGATAGGCCAAGGACACACAGGGTCGATCCATACCATGTCAAAGTGGTCTTGGGCGATAGACACAAGTCAAGTGTATTTGTCTTGTTCTTTTGGATAGCAGTTTGTTCAAAATCATTTGTATCGAATCTTTAAGTTCTTGCTTTTGACTTTTAGAAAATGATATGGATCTTGTTACACTCTTTTTGTGTGTTGCATGCATGTACACAGAGATAGACTCAGGACTATGCACATAAAAGAATCAAGATATCAGTAGTGTAGAAGTACAAGTGTGCTTTGTTAACAATTCTCAAAGTCAAAACATATAATCGAATGATTGTTTGAGAGATAAGAGTAGTGAAAGTGTAAGATTTTCATAAATTAAGTAGTAAGATAAGGTGCTGAAGGGGGATGAGCCAATAATAATTGAACTCTAAAGATCTCCGTATCTGGTTCAGCTCTCTAAATAATTCCACTTTGATTGTATAAAATTGATTGCTTGTCTGGCATAGCAAAGTTACTCGTTCTTTTATTTTCACTAAAAACAACCCTGAACTAGATCTGGCTTTGGTTTCAAGAGAACACCATCCTTAAAATTTTCTCACCACTTTGTGGGGACTGATAGCATTTTTCAGTCATGGGTTGTACACCAAACTCGACACCTTCTGTAATTGAATTGGAAATGAGACCATTGTTATGACAAATTATTAATACATTTCCATGAAGGTAGAACCATAGTTGAAGATTTAGATTGACAGGACAATACTTTTCAATGGGCAATGAGAAGCACATTCCATGTTTTTGTTGATCATCTTGATTTTGAGTAAGGACTAGATCTCAGACCATTTTTAGTTATCCATTTTCATCTATTTAAACTCATTAAAAAAATGAGGCATCTCTACACTACTTGGTTTATAATATTATTTCAGATAATCCTTGTTTATAATTGGTTAAACATTCTTTTTCCGTTCATTTAGTCCTTTTTGTCGGTCTATTGGTACAGTAACCAAGACGAAACCAAATAGACTATGGGTCTTTGCCAAATTTTATTTTGAGTGATGAGACCAGTGTGGTTAAGATAATGACACAGAGGTTGCATGACACTAAACAATTTATTGCATTATAACGTGCCAGCTTGATAATTTATTGGATGTTGCTGGATCTGAATGAATATCTGCATTTTGTGCTTCTTATTTCTGGACTACAGGCAGTATCGATTGCAGCAGAAACAAAACGAGAAGAGGAAAAAGCAAAGGGAGTCAATCCAGATAATGGAGGGGAGAACCCAGACATTGTCCCGTTTGAGGATAATGAAGAAGAGGAAGAGGAAGAAAGTGACGAGGAGGATGAGAGCTTTGGATCTGCAACTCAGGGTAGAGGGAGGGGCAGAGGAATGATGTGGCCTCCTCAGATGCCGCTAGCACGTGGTGCCAGACCTATGCCTGGGATGCGAGGTTTTCCCCCTATGATGATGGGGGGTGATGGATTTTCATATGGACCTGTAACACCTGATGGTTTCCCGATGCCAGATCTTTTTGGTGTGGGTCCACGTGGTTTTGCACCATATGGTCCTAGGTTTTCTGGTGATTTTGCAGGTCCATCTGGCATGATGTTTCCGGGTCGACCTCCTCAACCAGGAACTGTGTTTCCAGCTAATGGGTTTGGGATGATGATGGGTCCAGGTCGGGGCCCTTTTATGGGAGGGATGGGTCCCACAGCTACAAATCCTCGAGCTGGTCGACCAGTTGGCATGCCACAAATGTTTCCACCCCCTGCATTGTCGTCTCAAAACAGTAGTCGTACAGCTAAGAGAGATCAGAGGATACCAACTAATGACCGTAATGACAGATATAGTGCTGGATCAGACCAGGGCAGGGGTCTAGAAATGGCTGGTCCAGTTGGGGGACCAGATGATGAGACACAGTACCAGCAAGAAGGAACTAAGGGTCGCCGGGAAGATCAGTTTGGTTCTGGAAACTTTGCAAATGATGAGAGTGAGAGTGAGGATGAAGCACCAAGGAGGTCAAGGCATGATGAGGGGAAGAAGAAGCGGAGAGGCTCAGGAGATGCTGCTGCTAATTCTGATCACTAGCGACACTCTAACAGAAAGTCAAAGCCAAGTTTCACCCCACTCATCGTTACCTACTTTCCCAGAACATGATTAAACTAATCATTCCCAATAACCAAATTATTTGTTCTGTAATTGAGAAATGAGGATTGGGGTGAAATTGTTCAGATTGTTGTTGAATGTGTGCATATTATTGTATCCATATGAGGAGAGTGGTGATATGAGTCAATTACTCAATGTGGTATAACATTTGGTCAGAAGAGCACCGTGTTTATCTTACTGCAGAAAATTCATACCAAAGAAAAACAAGAGAAAAAGTGACTGCTTTTATTGCAGCTTTTTTTTTGTTTTTTTTGTTTTTTTTGTTTTTTTTGTTTTTTTTGTTTTTGTTTTTGTTTTTGTTTTTTTGTTTTTGTTTTTGTTTTTGTTTTCTTCTTCTTTAGGAATTATTACAAATTTCAGGCATTGAGAGATGGTATGACTTGAACCCGCAATTTTATTGATGTGGGTGTGAGGATACTACCACGGGATCACTTCACTAGTATTTCTTTTTTGTTTTTTTCACTTTTACTTGATAACCTAGAATAGACTGTTGTAATATGTATAATGTAATGTGTACACGAGGCAATGCTATAGCTACTATGCTGTTACGATAAAGGTTATTAATAATTAGTGTATAGTCATGATACTATTTGATTTCAATTGAATTCTTACTAATTTCATGACACTTGGTTATTAATGATTAATGCATAGTTGCGAAACGAGAATGAATTCTTAGTAATTCTATGACACGTGGTTATTAATGATTAATCCATAGTCATAGTCACAGTATCTAGATATCTAGATCAGATTTTTTTTTTTTTTTTTTTTTTTTTAAGCTTTTTGTTATTGGTAGAATTCGAACGTTGATTTGAGAGTCATTTGTCTAAACCCCAAGTTCATCCATCTATCAGTTGAGCTATGCCCTTGAGGTGATATGAGAGTTCAATTGAATTCTTGAATTCTTAGTAATTTTGTGACACATGGTTTTTAATGAATAGTCATGATATGATTTTGCTGCTATAATGATCTTCTATTTATTTGAGTTCAATTGATTTCTTAGTGATTGTGTAACATGTGGTTAATACTACATAATGCATATCTGTATATTATTTTTCATCTTTATTGTCAAGTATCAATTGTTGGGTAGGTTTAATAACAAAAATGACATAGAAGATGCAATATTTATAGTATTTTAAGATTATTAATTATATATTTTATATTCTTTAAACAAAATGAACATAAGGAGAGAAATGGGATAAAGATTAACTATTGCGATTGCATTATGTATAGCAAGGGACTCGTACCAGCATAGCAGCCTCGCTCTGATAATTTTTTATTTTATTTTATTTTACTTTTTAATTTTAAAAAAAATTGGGTTAGTTTTGTAATTTTAATTTCAGTAGATTCGTAATTATAGAGATAATTGGGGTTGTTTTTAGAATTTCTTTTGGTTTATTATTCGTTGAGGAGTGAAAAAACTTTTTTACCATTGGATCGTTAACTTTGGTATAACCGTTGGTCAATAAAGTCAAATAGATGTTTGTGTAATTAATGAATATATTAGTGCAAATTTAACTCTATGAGGAACTAGAGGGAAATAACACCAAATTCCATTGGTTTTGTGGTAATATCACCAAGTTATTAAGTTTTGTGGAAATAGCACCAAAGTATGTGATCTACCAAAATTGCCTCTCACTTATTCCTTATTCCTCTCTCACTCTCTTTTTCTTCTTCTTCTCTCTCTTTCTTCCTCTCTCCTCTTTTTTTTTTTTTTTTCAAAAACCTCCATTGATCCATCAATGGAGATCAAAACGACCTCTGTCGAAACGACCTCCGTCGAAACAGTCGACTCCCTTCGATGAAGATCAAAACGACCTCCGTTATTAAAAATTTTCTGGAAATAAGTCTCGGATATCTGGAAATAAGTCTCAGGTAGGTCACCCGAGACTTATTTCAAGCTATTTCCAGCTACTCGAGACTTATTTCAGATACCCGAGACTTATTGCAAAATAACCGAGACTTATTTCCAGAATTTTTTTTATAACGGAGGTCGTTTCAAAGACCTCTAATGGAGTTGACCGTTTCGACGGAGCTCGTTTCGACGAAGGTCATTTCGACAGAGGTCGTTTTGATCTCCATTGATCCATCAATGGAGGTTTTTGAAAGAAAAAAAGAGAGAGGAAGAAAGAGAGAGAGAAGAAGAGAGAGAGAGAGAGAGAGAGAGAGAGAGAGAGAGAGAGAGAGAGAGAGAGAGAGAGAGATGATGATGAAAGAATAAGTGAGGGGTAATCTTGGCAGATCACATACTTTTGTGCTATTTCTACAAAACTTATTAAGTTGGTGACTTTTCCATAAATGGCTTTGGAAAGAGTGCCATAAAAAAAATGCCCCCACTATTTGCAATTATTTCATATTAATTCTCTATTTTATATAAAATATTGTAGAAGTAAAGATCAATATAGTATTGTATTAAAATCATTTTATTTAATAAATTTGGTATAATATTTCAAAATAAAAAATATAATAAATTTATATGAAAAAATATAGTGTTAATATTAAAGACCTCCCCTCACATTTGAATTATTATTAGATGTCTTGATAAAAATGCTTTTATTTCATAAACATCCCATGTAAACTAGCATTAAATGGTTCAATTGATTGAGTTTTGATGTTAAAAAGTCTAAAATGTCTCTATTTAAGCTTTAATTATAAGAATCGAACATTATACCCTTTGACTTTTACCAAATAAAAGCATTGTTTGTTAGTCCATAATGGGTATTCCTGAAATAAAAACATTTTTATCTAGACATCCAGTAATAGTTCAAATGTAAAGGGATTTTTTAATATTAAACCAAAAAGATTGGTAAAAGGATTAATTGCACAAACACCCTCAAGTTTGGATGATATTGCACCCTACTCAAATTTTCCTTTTATTGCATAAACCTTTAACGGTCAAATGGTGGTCCAAGTTACTTTTGTAAAGTGATTATGAAATAATATGCTATAAGATTTAATGAATCTTTAGAATAACAAAATTATATTTTGTTAATTTAACATAAAGACACCTGAATCCCAACCTTAATTTTATATAAATATATTATCATTATTATTTACTATTATAATTTGAGGTCTTTTAATAATTATTTTTAAATAACCATTTTTATTCCTTGTTTATAATTTTTTATCTACCGTAATAATACTTAGTTGATTTATTTATTTATATTTTTTATTTTTATGTATTCCAATAATATATAAAGTAGAAGTAGATCTCGAACCACAAAGAACACTGCAACTAGTCGAAATCTGGTGTTTTGTATTTACTCGCTAATACTAATACAAATGTTGGTAAGGTGAATTAAAAAATATATTTATTATATAGATAATTTTTTTTGACACTCGAATTAAATGTTGCATAATTATTTTGTCTTTTTCTTCAAATAATTGTTTGGTACTAATTACATATTAAAAAATATCAATTTCCATACATTTCATTTTTTTTTTAAAAAAAATAGTAATATCTTTTTTAGTCATTACATAAATTCTCAGCAATTAACATTATAATTTACTAAATAAATGTATATTGCTTTTAGGGATGAACATTTATCCCCGGATATCCAAATCTCCATTCCCAATTTTTTATTTATTTATTATTTTTTTTTTGGGGGGGGGGGGGGGGGGGGGGGTTGTTAGGTGTGGAGAGGTCCCCCATCGGCCCATCCCCATTTCCCCAAACCTTATATATATATATATATATTTCTTAATATTTTTTAACCCTAACTTATAATATATTTGTATTTGAATTTGTAATGGACTTTTTTTTTTTTTTTTTTTTTTTTGGTTTGTATGTAATATTTAGTAAAACGAGGAAAATTAGGGAATGGAGAAAACAAGAAAAAAAAAAAAAAGGGGAAAATCGAGAAAAACGGGGAAATGGGGATAGGGATACCTCCCCACAAAATTCCCCCTTCCCCATTTTTCCCAATACCCATCCCTAATTGCTTTTGAGTAGAAATTAACCAAATAGTTGTCTAATTAACTCCACATTAGATTATTTCATCAATAAATCTAACAATGATTATTTTAAAACCTACGGCAATACCAAATTGGCCTTAAAACAATAATATAATTTTAAATTGGTGAAATTTTACTAAAGTCCCTACTTTATGATGAAATGTCACTTTTAAACGTCTTTTCATTTGTCATACCAACAACTTTAGTCTTTAGTTTTTCCAAAATGCATATTTATTCCATCTGTCAGTTAAAGGTTAGTTAAACTTAACGAATCTAGAGTTATATTGGTCTTTTGTATAATAGCACCTAGCAACTAAATTAATAATAATAATAATAAAAGAAATCAATGGATCTCCACCATTGGACTTGGATCGATCCAACCGTAAATCCATTGGATCTCCATCATTTCAACAATGGAGATCCACAGGATCTCCATTTACTCGGTGATGGAGGTCCATCAAAGAATCTTCATTGTCGAGACGATGGAGATCCATCATCTACATTCCCATACCCCATCGTTGAAACGATGGAGATCCATTGGATCGATCTAGATCTAACAATGAAGATCTATTTACCTTTTTAAGAAAATAAAATTTAAACATTTTTATTTATTATTATTTTAGCTGCTTTTTAATATTTTCTATGATCCATTAGGTTATTTTTCTTTCTATTTTTTAAATTATTATGTATATATATTTGTTTTCTTTTTTTAAAAAAATTGTTCTTATTTTAATTTATAAACCATTTTAATATTATTTATTTTTAAAACTCAATAAATCATTTTAATGTTAAAATCTTGAACGTATTTGAATATTTATTTGTGAAAAGTAAGGTGTATTAACAAAACTAAAGGTAAATTTGACATTTTCAGCTTGTATTATATATTAACAAGGGCAAAAAGTATATATATATATATATGAGGAAATTGCAAGAAATGAACAAAAAATTTATTGGCTTATTGTTTTTAGAACTTTATTTTTTATTATTCTTGTCATCTTTGGGCTTGAATTGCCAAAATTGCCCTAAATTTTGTTTTACTTGCACCAATTTTCCCCTCCCAAAATTTGCCTCTCTTCACCTGATACAAACAAAAATTCTAGCTTCCAAAGTTTTCAAAATCAGAATCTCTCTCTCTCTCTCTCTCTCTCTCTCTCTCTCTCTCTCTCTCTCTCTCTACTTGATAACAAATTTCAAGTTGAACCCAGAAACCCATTTCGTTTCTCTTCATTTCGTCAACCTCCAACTCGTCTCTTCCACCCTATTTCGTTTCTTCCACCGAAACCGAAACCCATTTCGTTAGTGACAGACTGAAACCCAGCAACATTTTGTGTCTCTCTCGCTCTGTGATGACATAGATTTGAAACCCAGCAACATTTTGTGGTCTCTTCTCTCTCTTGAAGTAGATTCGGAACCGAACGACATTCTAGAAGGTATGTATCCCTTTTCCAGTTGTTTTTTTTTTACAAGAATCATTATGTTTGATATGAAGAATAAGAGATTCGTTTCGATTTAGAGTGAAATCCATGTGCTATAACTTTTTGTTCCCAGGTTACATGCCAATTTATTTTAAATTTACATGCTAGTTCAATTTAACGTTACATGCTAGTTTATTTCTAAGTTACATGTCACTCGGTAATTTTGATTTAGAGTGAAACCAGCTATTGTAATTTTTTATACCCAAGTTACATACCGGTATTTTTTAAAGTTACATGCATGTTATTGTAGACTTTATATGCTAGTTTATTTCGAAGTTACATGTCAACTATTGTAATTTTTTGTACCAAGATTACATGCCGACTTGTTTTAAAGTTACATGCTAGTTTATTTCTAAGTTACATGTTATTATCCTCTTGTTCCATTGTATCTTACTTTCTTACCAAATGTGATTTATTTAATTACTCATAATCTTTAATTTTGTAGGTACGCGAAGAAGTATTTTCCATATTTTTGTCGGAATTACTACAGAACTACTAGTTGGCTTGAAGCATATTCCAGGAACATTTTCCCGGTTGGGCATCCTAGTGAATGGAATATTCCTAAAGATGTGCGATCAAAGTTTGTTCATCCACCTCATTTTCGTGTGCAAGCTAGAAGACCAAAAAAGAAGATATTTAAATCTGTCAGGGAACATGGAAATGGAAAGAGCAGAAATTGTACGATTTGTAAAAAATCTTATCACAACCGACAGAATTGTAAGAACGCTCTACCATGTCAAGCTCCTCAACCATGTCAATCTACAACATTTGCAACATCAAGCTACCACGTAGACCTTACAGGTGTAGGAAACGTGAAGAATATCACAATTCACAAAAATGTCCATTGGCACCGGAAGTTGGTGGTACAACTTAGGTATTAGCAATTTGTTTTAATTCTTATATGTATGGGTGAAATACTATATTTCGTATTGTAGATTTTATTGAATGGATTTGGTATTGTGAAATACCAAATTCCAGTATTGAATGAATTTAGTTCATTGATCAAATTCTAGTATTGTTACATGCCAGTTGGTTTTGAAGTTACATGCCAAGTGGTTCTGAACTTACCTGCCAGTTTAAATTTAACTTACATGACAGTTTAAATTTAAGTTACATGCCAGTTTAATTTAAAGTTACATGCCAGTTTGTATTGAGTTTCACAGTTGAAAGACACTAATTTTAAAAAAATATTCCAGTATTGTTACATGCCAATGTCGGTTATGAAGTTACATACCAGTTCAATTTGAATTCCAGTATTGAATGAATTCATGTTTGCGATGTACACTGCAATATTGAATGACTTTATTTTGAAGATAAAATTCCAATATTGTTACATGAAAATTATTTCTGAAGTTACATGCCAATTATTTCGAAGGTTACATGCCAGTTATTTACGAAGTTACATGCTAGTTATTTCGAATGTTACATGTCAATTCCATATTTCAAAGAATGATTTCAATATAACATTCTAGTGTTATTACATGCCAGTGTTGCTTGACCTCACAAATAGGGTCACAAACAAATCAATAACTTACCATGACCATCAGAGAAAAATAAAGAAAAATATAATACTTTGCTTATACATCCAAATGTGAAACATCATAGTATGAGTTCTACCAAGTATGCCAATTTAATAGGTTTTTTCTAGAATTGAAATGAGAAGATAAAAAAACATACTACTTGTTTCCTTTTGAATCAAGAATTTTAAAGGAAACAAGAATTTGACCGCGTGGGGGGGGGGGGGGGGGGGGGGGGGGGGGGGGGTGGTGGTTTGGGTGGGGCGCAACAAACCAAGCGAATGAGAAGATAAAAAAACATACTACTTGTTTCCTTTTGAATCAAGAATTTTAAAGGAAACAAGAATTTGACCGCGTGGGGTGGGGGGGTGGGGTTTGGGTGGGGCGCAACAAACCAAGCGATAAAGAGAAATGTACAGTTTTCTAAACCTACTAACTCCTAGCAAAAACAACTAAACATATCCACCATCTGAATCTTTGAGTTGTTGCTCATCTTCAAGTTCTCTTATGTTCTTGACTATATCCTGGACTCTATCTTCAAGTTGCTACACATTGACGCTTACTTCGCTGTTTGTCATTGTTGAGCTCTATTGTCAATTCTCGTATTCTCCGATCCATTTCATCCTGTAGTAACATAAAATCAATATAGAAGACATATCAGGTGAAATCAACCAAAATGATCCTGGAGGTGGGTAGGGAATATACAAGAGCAAATGGCAAACTATAGACAAGCCTAGATTACAAGCTGGTTAAACAGCGATACCTAGCTTTGATCTTTGGACTTGGATCATAAAAAGTAAAAACTTAGTACTGGTTCAAGATGTGGATCTTTAACTGGTAAGAAATGCATCACACAAAAAAACAACTCTACGGAGACATGTACTATTTGACTAAACCTTATAAGTTATAATGTTCTCGGCCCCTATTTAAATACCATCTATTCTCATAATAAGGACTGCACAACTGTAGGCATATAGGTAGCACAACTATAAATAACAAAGCACTTAAAATAGAGAGATAACTTTGTATGAATTTGGCCCTTTTGCCCCAACTATAGACAACACATAAATTATATACTTTATTTCCAAGGAACTTGTAGTGCATTCATGTTCAATGAAAGAGATACAAGAAAAATATATGCATGGCAAAATCACAATGATAGATGGGAGGCAGTTGTAGCATGACACAGGGTCTTTGTTCTCATTTTAGAGTTTCTATGTAGGCCTTTTTTCTGTAAGGCCGGTTATGACTAGATCATGAATTTCTCACTTACCTTCTATATAATATCTGCAGGATTGAAGAGTGTATGACTCACAGGAGAAAACACCTCAATCTCAGCTGAAGAAGCATAATTATGTCGAAATGAAACAAACATAACATGCCCATCATATAATATCTATAACAAAACCAATCACTCACTATAACACAAATCAATTTTTCTAAATAACTTCAATTGGGAAACAAAAAATCTTACCTTAACTTTCATGTCTAAAGCCTGATAATATGGATTCGTGTCATACTCAAAGCATATCTTCTTGACATTCCACTGCAACAACCCAGAAAAATAGACCATTAACATAAAATCAAAAGTAAACAGTACAAAATAAATCTTAAAAAATATGAAGAATGTATGGTAATTTTGAACAATTGCAAAAGAAAAAAAACTGACTTGCTTTAAACAACGAATTACAACTTCACTTGGCTCGCCCTAATTTATGCATCCAACTACATAAATTTTATATAATATTTTGAGTTTAATAGTAGAAAAGGAAATCAAAGAAAAGGAAAACAACACATACAGTTGAATTTCAACAAATCAATAAGAACAATCAGACCTGTATAGTGCTTGACGACAGTAGAGGCGATGGCAGCCTTCAGCGGTGGATTTAGCGGCTTCGAGGACAAGAGCAGAGATAGTAGCAGCGACGACACTCTACAACGGCGGATTCAATGACCTAGACCGATGGTTTCAGCGCGAGGTCCGGCGAGGCTGAGAGGTGCGCAAGGTCAGGTGCGGCGGTGATGACAGGTGCGGCGACTGCAATAGATGCGACGACGGCAGGTTCGATGGCATTTTCTCTCTCTTTCTTTCTTTTTTTTTTCTTTTGCCTGATTTCACTTAACCCTACCAAAACAACTCAACTTTTGATTATTATTATTTTTTTAATTTCAAATTTAAGGGTATTGTTGTCCAAAAGTGGTCAAAAGTGACAAAAACAATAAAAAATAAACTTATGGCTAAAAACAATAAACCCATAAATTTTTTGGCTCTTTATGAATTCACCCCTATATATATAGTTATAATTATGGTCAAGCCCCTAGGGGACGAGCTTAAAGTTTGGGTACATGACTCCTAAGTCAGTGGTTTGAATCATACTAATGACAAAAACTTCAAAAAAAATACCTGGTCTAGATAGATGTTAGTTTTTTGGGGTGAATTCAAAAAGAGCCAAAAAAATTATAGATTTATTGTTTTTAGCCACAAGTTTATTTTTTATTGTTTTCATCAGTTTTTACCGCTTTTGGATAGGAATGCCCTTAAATTTGAAATTTGAAAAAAAAAAAAAACTGTCAGGGTGGAACCCACCCATCAGTAAAAGCCCACCCCTAACCCTAAGTAAAAAACGATCAAAAGATAAAAATAAAAAAGAGAGAGAAAGGAAGAGAGAGAGAGATTGTCGTTCGTCACCTCCAACCACTGCCGGTCGCCGTCGCTACCCTCGCCATCGTGTCACACTTCCTCCCCGTCACTGCAGAGAGGGAAAGGAAGAGAAGAGAGCCACCATTTGTGGTTGCGTCGCACCTTCGTCGCTGCTGCTGTCGCCGAAGCCAGTCCTTTCAGGTTTGCTTTGGAGTTTGGATTGACTTTGAATGGTGTTCAATTTTTTACATTCTAGCTGCACTTCGATTGGTTGATTTTTGAAGTGGGTTTAATAATTTTGGATTTACAGTTTTCTCTTCTTAATTCCAATTTTGGATTTTGGATTTTCGAATGGTTAATTTTGGATTGATTGGTACTTTGCATCAGAAATTTCAAAGCATGTGCAACTGTGATGTCATTTAGTACTCTAAATCAAGTTCAAATTAAAAGTTCTTCTCTTTCAAACGTATCTCATTGTTGGTTGATTCTTGGCTTATTGCATCAATACTAATCAGAAGTCTGATAATCGCACATTTTCTTGGATAAATTGCATATTTGCATTGATAATTCTTGATTTTGTTAAGTTCCTGAAATTGATCTCATTGTTGGATTTACTAAATGAAATTTAATTAAAGTTATGTACACCCTACACACAACTCAGAATTAAGTTCCCGAATTTGATTTCTCCTCTCGATTAAGTTCCCTTCCCCAATTCTATTTCTAATGAAAACTGATTATCTTTTATTTTACAACTATAAGGATGTGCTATACCTTTTCAAAATACTGTCCATTCTAAAAGCTTGTCGGCTGTTAGGCTTTCCTTTTCTCTTCCCTCTGTTCTGTTATGCTGCTTGTTACAGTGAAACATTTTAACTTGACAAAATCTCACCGGTCACCAAACTCAATTGTGCATGTGTCATTACATGCATGCAATTTGAAAGTCAACAAATGTGGCTATCGACCACTATTCAAGGCAATTCTCAACAAAAACTTAAATTATCCTTGTTATTATCTCTGCATTTTATTATTGTTTCTTTATACTATGAAAGGGATACCAAAAACTTATCAATCACTGGACTATATTCAATCATTTCTTTGGTCCAAGAAATGATATTCATTTTGTAGGTAAATATTATTATTTCTTTATTCCATGTAAGGGTTCTCTGTTTTGTTGGAAGTTAGACCCACATGTCATCTATGAACCAATATCTTGGCTAAAGCAGATTAGTGGTCTAAGAGAACCAATATTCCAAGAAAAGTATACTGAAGTGGTGAAAGCAAGTATAATATGAAAGAAGTTCAAGTATCATAAGTGCATTTTCTGCTTGAGAACTGGTCTTTATTTAATATCTTGTAGATGTTGTTAAGCTTAAAAAAGGGCCATAAGAATATGTAAGTATGAAATTAATTTAAGATGTATAAACTTGGGTAAAGGTGTCACATTGTCTTCTATGAATTTTATTCCTTTTAATTAGGCTCGTAAAACTGTCACATTGTCTTTTGTTTTCATGTTTAGTCCCCTTGATAATTATAGTATGGCCTTACTTACGTCTGTAGTATCACTTAAATTTAAAGCCACCTACTTGTGTTGGCATGTAACTTGTTTGTATTGACATGTATCTTTTTTGTAATAGCATGTAAGTTGTCTGTTGTATTGGCATGTAACTTACTTTACAGACATGTAACTTTCATAGACACTGGCATGTAACTTACTTAACTTACTTTATTGGCATGTAACTGTCATAGACACTGACATGTAACTTTCATAGACACTGGCATGTAACTTTACTGGCATTTAACTAACGTTATTTTTATGTGTTTTGTAGATGAAAAATATTAATTATGAGGATTTCCTCATAAAACTGAAGGATGAATGGATTAAAAAAGTCACCACGAACATGTACTGTAATTTGAACGCCCTTCAGACATTGTAAAGGTTCTCCGAAAAGTTAGACAATTAAATGAGTTTCGTAGCACCTGTTTTGGGCACCTAGTTGATATTCCTGAAGACTTAACTTTTTCAACCGGCGTACTTCACAATCTTTTTTTGCAGCTAATATATGTACCAGGTGTGACCGGAGAGAATGAGTTGCACTTCTTCGTAGGTGGAAAACTGTTTAAATTCACACAAAGAATTTTGTTTGGTAACGGGGCTACAATTTGGGGTGATGTCAAACATTTTCTTGAAACCGTATGCTCCTATTGAAGACAAGATTCATGCTAGGTATTTTGAAAATGATGAGAATATACACCTTGTAAGTGTATAGGAAAAGTTTCGGACCAGATGGTTTGAGAAACCAAATGATGGTTTGAAGATGACCCTTTTATTGATTGCTAACATGATTTTGTTTGGTCGGGACCCAAGAAAGAAAGTCACATTATGCCTGTTTGAATTGGTGGAGGATCTAGAATCGTTCAACTCTTTTGCATGGGGAAGTTATGTATACATGATGACATGCCACTACCTCCGACAAGCATTTCGGGCCGCAAATGCACCAATGAAGCTAATCGCGCATTATAACTTGTACGACTTTCCTTGGGCATTAGAGATGAGCTTTCATATATTATATTAACACATTTCGTAGAACTTTGATTATTGAACTTAATCTTTTTTCAATTTGTTCAAAATGTAGATATGGACAATGGAAGCTTTGGGATTGTTGATTGATTTGGTGGGAGCAAACTTAGGGAACACACATCCTCGTTTGAGGAATTGGAGAATATTTAAGAGGCCTCACGATTTCTTTTCCGATTATAAGCTTGATGTTGCGGTGTTATGCACCGACTTCTTTGTAAGTACAATGTTATTAATTTATTGTTAGATTCAATTGACATAAATTTGTACATATGTTCCTAATATAAGTATAATTTATAGGCAAAGTTATGTCTGGAATGAAAGAAATTCCAACCATCCGAGGATGCACCGTTGACATGTGAGTTCGATGCACTAACATATCAATGTCCGGACGATTAGATGTTGTATGCTTCTGGTGAAAAGCCTAGGTGGGGAACATGTTGGTCGTCTGTTCGACATGTAAGTACACTAAACGTTACTCATTTTGAAAAAGTAAGTCACTAAACGTTACTAATATTTTCTACTCATTTCTTGAAGTTGTTAGTCCCGTGTGTGGTTGGGAATCCATATAGACATTGGATATTATGTCGCGTGGATTTGCTGAAGCAAAATATTTGCATTTTTGATCCTTGTGCAAGAAAACGAATATGTTCATACATCGGCAGCAAATCGCCCCACTTTTACATTTCATTCTAGCCATTTTACAATGTTCTGGATATTTTCAACAAAAAAGTATACCATCTAATGGGAAAGTGTTCGGTGTTCAGCAATCAATTCTAAAAAGTCTACCAGCACAATCAGACGATCATAGTTATGGTGTCTTCATTTGTTTATACGCAGATATGTTGATGCGTTATGTTTGTTTTTGGGGATGGGGAACCAAAAACGTCCCCAAGCTTAGGGAGGAGATGGCATTAGGCATTTTTGCAAATAGCATACCGGCAGAATGATACACTAGCATTGGTGCTTCATCTTTGTTTTTAATGTTTATAAACCGTCATGTACATGGAATGATTATAACAAACAACTAGAATTTATAATGTTCTGTACTTTTTGAAACTTTGTCTACTGGCATGTAAATTCAGAACTAACTGGCATGTAATTTCAGAATATCCTGGCATGTAACTTATTAACAGGTGCTGGCATGTAACAATAATGGAATTTATGATGTTCTGTACTTTTTGAAGCTTAGTCTACTGGCATGTAACTTCAAAATACACTGGCATGTAACTTGTGAAGATCCTGGCATGTAACAATACTGGAATGTTTAGTTTTCAACTGAGTCCTTCAAATAGATATATCATTAAAAACTTGTTAACAGGTGCTGCCATGTAACAATATTTGAATTTGATTATTTAAGTGGGTGTCTTTCAAGTAGGGAAACAAGAATATCCAAGCATGTAACTTCAAAATACACAGGCATGTAACTTCAAAATATACTGGCATGTAATTTGTGAAGGTCCTGGCATGTAACAATACTGAAATGTTTAGTTTTCAACTGAGTCCTTAAAATAGATACATCATTAAAAATACACTGGCATGTGAGTTGTTAAGGTCCTGGCATGTAAAACTACTGAAATTTGATAAATAAATAAAAAAATACATGAATTCAATACTTTTAACTTCAAAAAAGTTGCATTACGAAATATATTATTTCACCAATACATTTAAGAATTAAAACATTATTGCTAATAACTAAGTTGTACCACTAATTTCTGGTGTCAATGGACATTTTTGTGAATTGTGGCATTCTTCTCCACATTTCCTGCACCTATACGGTCTACGTGGTCGCTTCGATGTTGCAGATGGTACAGGAATTTGACATGGTTGTGCATTCCAATAATTTTGTCGATTGTGATCGGATTTACCACAAATTGTGTAATTTCTTGTCTTTCCATTTTTATGTTCCCCAGCGGATTTATATCTCTTCTTTTTTGGCCTTCTAGCTTGCTCACGAAAATGAGGCAGATAAAAAACCCTTGATCTCACATCTTCAGGAATAGTCCATTCACTAGGATGGCCAACAGGGAAGATGTTCCTGGAATATGCTTCAACCTAACTAGTAGTTTTGTAGCAATCCCCACAAAAATCTCCAAAAGGCTTCTTCCCAAACTTACGAAATTAAAGTGTATGAGTAATTAAATGAATCATATTTTGTAAGAAGATAAGATACAATGGAACAAGAGGATAGTAACCTGATTGCAGCTAATGCGTGGCGATATGGCAGTTTATCAACTTGAAATTTCATACAACTATAAGTCTTTTCAGAAAGGTTCACTAAACCATCTTTATTTCCATCATTCACATTGAAGTTAACCAAATCAATTGGACAAACTGTGTATTTTTTTGAATCATAATTCCTTTCTTTTATTAATGCGGTGGCCCATGGAGTCAATTGTGTTCGAGTTTTTTCAGCCTTCGTACGATGCTTATAAAATCATTTCTGGATCATCTCTCTAATATACTCAATCATGGTTGTTATTGGCATTTGGCGAGCATGTACCAAACATGAGTTCATCGATTCAGCAATGCTAGAGGTCATCAAGCAAACGCGACACGGGAGAGTAAGCACGAGACCACCTTTCGGGCCCAACATTCATTAAATCTTCGAAGGCTACCCTATTAACCTTCATCATCTCCAACATCACTTCCTTGAATTCAGATTTCTGGTATGCCTTCCATACTTGTTTGAAAAGAAGACTCACATCTTTCATTTTGTAATCGTTTTTGATGTTTTGAGCCATGTGAAACATACAATATCCATGCGGTACATCAGGGTACATTTTCTCCATTACAGCCTTGATCCTAAGGTGGCGGTTGGATATGATCATGCAATCCTCAACATTACCAATAGCTTTTTTAAGCTCATTTAAAAACCAAGTTCATGAGAGTTCATCTTCAACATCCCCAAAGCCATATGCCAAAGGAAAAACCTGATTGTTTGCATTTAGACATATAGCTACAAACAAAATACCAAAAAAATTACCCTTCAAATGAGTACCATCAATGGCAATAACCGGTCGAATCACAATACGAAATCCATGAAGTGAAGCGGCATAAGCGATGAACATATATTCAAACTGATTTGCATCATTTGTTTTCATTGCAGTAACAGTCCCTGGATTTACTTCCTTCAATTGGTGATAGTAACTAGGCAATAGTTTGAATGATTCTTTGGGAGCATCGAAAATAGATGCCTCTACATGATCCTTTACCCTCCAAGCCTTGGTACACAACAAATGTAGTCCATGTTCCACTTGCATTTCAACCATGATGTCTTTAGGTTTTAGAGAGTGGCCATGTACTTTCAACTTCGGCGTTAATAGTTCACCGACAGTCCAAGAATTTGCTTGTCGAAAACGTGCGTGGAAACCATCGATATTGCAAGTATGATCCTTCACGAACATTTGAACCACCCAATATTCTCCTTTTTGCATCTTAAATGCACGTAATTTGAATTCACATTCGCCATCCTTACATCCGGCCTCATAACGTGTCTTGCTAGACCTTCTAATCCGGAGTTCAAAATTCTCGTTCAAAGCATTCTTGTGCACCATTCGCTTAAGATATTTCTTGCATCGAAACAGTTTACCCTTGTATAAGCATCTATCATCTGAAATTGCTTCGTCCATGCAATTGGGTTCTAAAGAATACCTTTCGGATATAGGAATACTCCAAGCTCGTGGGGTTAAATGTTCACCCGATCCATCCTCTCCAAAGGAACCTTCACCAGAGGTAGCAAAACCCGATGGACTAGCACTAGCAGAACCAACACCCACACCATCATCCGAGTTATCGGTGTCAATGTCGGGTATCGACACATCATCCGAGTTATCAGTGTTCAACACCTGACTGTTCTCTTGATCATGAATGGTTTCATCAGTACATACAATTGGGTCTGATATTGGAATGGACCCACATGCTGCCAGTTGCTAGAGAAACCCGCTATACCCAGGTTTTGGAGTAGGTTCGTATGATTGTTGAAGAAAATTCGACTGTAGTAGGTTGTCATCTTCATCCAATGTAGTACCATTCTGCACATAATCTATTGGTCCCTTCTGACAAATGGTGACATAAACCGCCGGTATCAACTTATCTTCATCCATCATACATGACACCTCACTGTCATTCTCAATTATCAGTTGAGCAACACCAATATTCATAGAGACCAATGAGCATAATTCTATGGTATACCTAGCAGCATCAACTTTGGCAACAACTTGTACCAACTTAACCAAGGCATCATAAGTCAAACCTCTAGGAACATGGACCCACTTTTTCAAACCACCCTCGTAACAATTGCCCACCCAACTTCCACCGTGATAGATGACCAATCTCTTTGTATCCATATTCCTGCATGTCAAGTATTTCACTATAAATCAAAATTACCAAATTATATGTAAGTTAGAAATAAACTGGCATGTAACTTTAAAACAAACTAAAAAAATCTGAGTTTTACTAAAAATCGAATCCACTCTCTTAATCTTTATATCAAACAACATATAATTGTAAAAAAAAAAAAAAAAAAAAACAATTGGGAAGGGGATACATACATTCTAGAAGGTCGTTCGGCTCCAAATCTACTTCAAGAGAGAGAAGAGACCACAAAATGGAGGTCGAGGTCGCAATCGCTGGGTTCAACCGTCTCTGCCATCGCCGTCGTCGTCGCTGGGTTCAACTCGCCGTCCATCAGGTTGTGTGTGTGTGTGAGAGAGAGAGAGAGAGAGAGAGAGAGAGAGAGAGAGAGAGAGAGAGAGAGAGAGATTTTGAAAGATAAAAGCCAGACATTTTTGGTTTGTATCAGGTGAAGAGAGAGGCAAATTTTGGGAGGGAAATTTTGGTCCAAGTAAAACAAATTTCAGGGCAATTTTGGCAATTCAAGCACAAAGATGACAAGAATAATAAAAAATAAACTTATGGCTAAAAACAATAAGTCCATAATTTTTTTTGGTCAAATAAACTAAAAAAGATGTATTTTGGAAAAATTAGTGACTAAGCGGCCGTCCTATAAGCGTTTTTCGTTAACTGTTTTTCGAAAAGAAAAAATGAAAATAAAAACAGTGTTTTTAGTTTCAGTTTCAAAATCCAAAAATGCGTCTGGCAGTATATGCCGAAATCAGTATTTTGAAAATAAAAACATTAAAAACGCGTCTAGTAGGTTAATCGAAAAATTTCAAAAATTATCAATAATTCATCCCAAAATATTATCAATAATTCTCAAATGAGTCATATTTTTTATTAAATTAACATTTCAAATATTAAACATGTTTTTTTTCTACAAAATGTAATATCTATTGGTAGAGATGAGATTTGATGATTCAGTTGGATCAATTGCATCCCAAAATGTATAATAATCATCTCTGTTCTTACAATGAATCTCAAGAGGAATACACAATCTTCAGCTATAATCAACAAAAATAAGGAGTTGTCATATATCAATTTTTTTTTTTTTTTTAATGAAAATTACAATGATAGTATTGGTCTTCTTCTTTTCACACAGGAAAGGATTTGCTTCAATATCATTATCCAAATATTAAACATTAATAATAATAATAATAAAAAGTAAAACAAGAATTGAATTAGCCGTCAATTTGCTCAGAGGAGGTGAGATCCTCCTCCAGTGATGTCGATCTGGCCAGATCGGCGTCTCCGGAGGAGGATATCACCTCCTTCGGTGTCGATAACGAAGAAGAAGAAGAAGAAGAAGAAGAAGAAGAAGATTGGCGGCACTAAGGCCGAATGAGATGTAAATTGGCGGCACTTTGGCGTGGAGGAGCAGATCGGCGGCACTCCGACGTCAGCTGCGCTCCTCCTAGTTTTCCATCATTGAGAAGATGAAGAGAAGAAGAAAAGAAGATGAGATGAAGATGAGATGATGAGATGAAGAAGATACACTGGTTTTGTTTTTTAAAAACAAAATGAAAAACGGTTAACGAATGCGAAATTAAACCAAAATGAGAATGGGCTGAAAAATAGCTGCATGACAGACCCTAAAGTTGCATTTATTATAAAAAGGTTTAAATCGGTAACATTTCACCGAAAAGTAAGGACGTTAGTAAAATCCCCCCTTTAAAATTTTGAATTAGGTATCGGAAGAAATACTAACAAAAACGCCTAAACTTACATAACAAGGCCGGACCAAATAGGGAAATAAAATGTAAGATCCGAGTCCATCATATCCATACCCAAGACCCGATTTCGTAAAACGGACCCTAATATACACAATTGTAACGTGTTCATCATCTTCAGTCTCCACTTGCCGCTTAAACCCTGTTTCTTGTCGCTTAAAACCCTTAAAAACAACAAACAAATCTCAATCTCTTCTTTCGCTCTGTGTTTTATTTTCGAATCGTAGTCCTAAACCCACCACGCATACGCCGTTCGCCGCCACCCGCCACCCGGCCTCCGCTGTTCATAGCCCCTCGGAAATTCAAAGATTTTCAGCTGCAGTAGCATTAGTAGTGAGCCATGAAGTACAAAAACACGAAGAGTAATGGTTTTTCTCAGAAGGGAAAAAACACGACGAGTAATGGTTTTTCTCAGAAGGGAAAGAACAAATCTTCGATAAATCAGGACCCGTTCTTCGACAACGAATCGAAGAAGAGGAGGAAAATCGACTATGTAGAGGATGATATCGAGTCTGAGGACTCTGAAGGCTATGAAAATGAAGTTGTGGGAGGGGATTCGGATGCGAGTAGTGGAGAGGAGGAGACTGCGGACGAGAAGAGGAAGAGGTTTGCGATGAATAAATTGGAGGAGATAAGAGAGCTTGCGAGGAAGCATAAGGAGGAGGAGGAGGATGACGATGATGAAAGAGAAGATGGAGAGAAAGAAGGCGAAAGGGATTCGCTAGTCGCGAAGATGTTGCAGCAGGAGCAATTGGAGGATAGTGGAAGACTTCGAAGAGTCATTGCTTCAAGGTGAGAATATAGTATCTATTTTTGTTTTTCCATGAGTTGCTATTTTGTATATGGATTGTCTGTAGATTGGTTTTTGGATTTTTTAAACTTGTTTTGGGGTTTTTAATTTGTAGGACTCGGATGCTGGTGCATTTGATATTGGATAGTTGTATAAATTAGATTCTCGTGAAGTTTTCATTTAACTATGGTTTTGCTGATTTTTTGTTCGAATTCCTGATCCATGCAATGTTCATTTTTTAATTTATGCAGTTTTGGTTGTTGCTTGTTGCTTGCTGCATATTGTTTTGTTAGGGCTTATGTAGTTTAATGCACACATTTCAGGGTTCAAAAGCCTGATACTGTTGATGAGTTTCGTCTATTAGTGAAGCATCGACAGCCTGTTACTGCTGTAGCTCTATCTGATGATGACTTGAAAGGCTTTTCAGCGTCCAAAGATGGCTCCATATTACATTGGGATGTTGACAGTGGGAAAGGTGAAAAATATTTGTGGCCTAGCCATGAAGTGCTGAAGTCCCATGGAGCCAAAGATCCACAAGGTCGAGCTACGAAGCATAGTAAACATGTTTTAGCTTTGGCTGTTAGCTCTGATGGTCGGTATTTGGCGAGTGGAGGTTTGGACCGCCATATTCATTTGTGGGACACCCGTACACGAGAGCATGTACAGGTAAATGTTGGTTATTTATTCTTTGTTGAAAGAGTGTATGCAAGGTGATTTGAAGATGCCTGAGGAGTAAATTCAAACAATAATATCTAAACTGGGTTCAGCTGGAGCTACTCATAGACATTGAGTAACTGATATCTGACTGCTGCACTAGCTGTACCCTCTAGCCTCTAAGCTCAATAAATTCAAAACTCAAAAGTCAAGAGGACCTTGGTATTCTGATCTAGCCAGTTAATTTACCTGTACGTTTATATTCTGTTACTGCTGCAGTGTCCTGAAAATATGACTTAGTTCTGAGCAATAAGTAGTTTCTTCTTGTAGTGTATCCCTGCTAATTTTTCTCATATACCATATATTATATAATGCTGTCATAAGCGTCTGCTGTTGATTTTTAAGATTCTTGGTTATCACTTGTCTCATGCTTTTCTCATTTATATAAATCATGTTGTACAGGCCTTTCCTGGTCACAGAGGACCTGTTTCATGTCTAACTTTTAGGCAAGGAACTTCAGAACTTTTTTCTGGTTCATTTGATCGAACCGTCAAGATATGGAATGCAGAAGACAGAGCTTATATAAACACACTATTTGGTCATCAGAGTGAAATACTGACAATTGATTCCCTACGCAAAGAACGGGTGTTGACTGTTGGACGTGATCGGAATATGCAGTTGTGGAAGGTAAACAAAAGTATGCCTTTTTGATTGTTTCAGAATTGCTAAAAGATACTTGATGCCAATCAAAAACTATGGAGCAACAATTATTTTTGTTATTTCCATTGAATTTCTATCTTTTCCCCTGAAAAGATCAATTGATTTTGTAATGATGGGCAGCACCCATCTTGGGGGATTGATAATGCACATGTTTAATTTAAAAAAAGAGCTTGCTTTCTATCACAACAGGAATTTATTTTGCTAAATAGGACTTATTGCCTTCTTTTTCTCCTTTTCTTGAGTATATCCTTTGCGTTTTTCTCTGTCAGAAACTTAAATGACATATATTTGTCATAACATCACCTCATTTATTCTGCTAAATAGGTCCCAGAGGAGTCACGGTTAGTATTTCGTGCTCCTGCATCATCTCTGGAATGCTGTTCTTTTATTAGCAATGATGAATTCTTGACTGGTACGGATGATGGAAGTATTGAGCTTTGGACTGTACTGCGGAAGAAGCCTGTGTACATTGTTAAGAATGCTCATGCTTTGCCAGCTAGCCACAATAACTTTGAACAGAAGGATAATGGAAAAATCTCAAATGGTCATTTAGGTAATTCTCTACTATATCAGAATTTCAAGTTTTGATGATAAAATAATAGTCTTCTTTTTCTTCTTCTTGAAATAGCTGTTTTTTTTGTTACTTCTTTATCTTACTCTTGTTTTTAGCATTTCCTTTTTCTATTGGCATGCATATGCATTATTTATCTTCTCATTATAGAAAAAGTGCAGAAAACAGTCTTCATTTGATAGGACCTTGATTTGTTTGTTTATATCAATTTCTGATTCATTTGAACTCTGCTGACATGATTTTTATCCCTGCAGAGAACAGTGATCATAATCCTGGAAGTTATCACTCTTCGTCAGCATATTCGTGGGTCAGCTCAGTCAGTGTATGTAGAGGTAGTGATCTTGCTGCATCAGGAGCGGGTAATGGGTCTGTCCGTCTATGGGGTATTGAAAGTGAAGCTAAAAACATTCGACCTTTATTTGACATACCATTGGTAAGCTACCACCACACATGATGTACCTCTATTAACTTTCTGATGCAGCAGATATGGAAAATTCAAGCCAAATCCATGGCTATTGGGAACAAACCAGAGAACACAAGTCTGGTAACAATTTTATCAGCCAAATATCAAAATTATCAACCCCCTACAATACCTAAAGAGACCCTATAAATAGTCCCCTAACTAGCCCATTAGAAGGACCCTTGTAGTGGGCTTGTTAGGGGACTATATATAGGGTCTCTTTTGGTATTCTAGGCGGTTGATAACTTCGATATTTGGATGATAAAATTGTTACCAGACTTGTGTTCTCTGGCTTGTTCCCAATAGCCATGGATTTGGCTTGAATTTTTCATATCCGTTGCATCACTTTCCTTATGACAGATGCTCAAAGTTTTTGTTAATGTCCTTAGTAATGTCATACTATTTTATGAACTGCTTAAGATGGCCTTTATGGTGGATTCTGCTTCTGTATACATTTGGCTTCACTAATTATTCCACTTTAACTTAAGCTTTCAAATTTTTAGGTTATGTCGTTTAGCATTGAGAATGGGGAAAAGAAAGGTCCCACTGAGAACAGAATTTGTGAATTATAATCTTAGAAATCAATTCTGTGCTTGATATGATTTTGAAAGCTCTGATTAAAGTATCCTGAATCAAGAGACTTTTGTATCATTTGTGCTTGAGGCATTTTGCTATATAGAGTGAAATGCAGTTTAGCAGTGAATGTCACACAGAGTGAGAATGGTCAATTTGCTCAAGCATTGAAGTGACATGTTACTTAGATTTTCACAAGGTTTCAGCAAAATGATATTGCTCAGATAGACTGCCAAATTAAGTAGAAGGTTTGATTGAAACTTTTTCTATGATTTCCTTCAAAGCAAAAAAAGAAAAAACAAAAAGAGAAGAAGAATAAAACAAATAAGAGAAAGTTTGGTTGATTTCTGTGTAGCTAACTTGGTAATTATCTAAGCACTAAGTGTAGTCTGTTCAAACTCCGCTGCAGGCTTGAATTTGCTGAACTGATGGGTAGATGGAGTTCATTGTTTACTGAATGTCATTGTCTCATTGAAAGAGTCACTTTTAAAACGCTGAAAAGGAAATTCCTAGTTATTGTGATAGCAGCCATCAACATGATGATGGACTTGAAGCAAATTTTCTCCAAGTTTTTTATTCACCATAGGATTTTAGTTTTAATGTTTTAGCATCAAAGGGCTAGGTAGGAATTTATGAGCTGTAATTTTTCCTTGCATGTTCAGTAAGTTGTCAATTGCTTATTTGCTTAAAGTCTTTGCTATATTGGTTTGACTATTTCTTGGCATATATAGAATTGAAGCAAATTTTCTTAAAGTTTTTTAGTCTCCATATGATTTTAGCCTAAAAAATAATAATAAATAAATAAATAAAAGAATTGAGCCCTTAACATGGTTATGTTCAACTGCACTTTTTCCCACTGCATCCTTTATGCCTCATCTGTTGGGTACACATATACATTGTTTCTATTATGCTGTTGCCAAGTAATTTGGTATGTTATTGAACTTCTTAAATCTACTACAAGCCTTGTTTTCTGCTTATGAATTTCTTGCGTGTGACACAGGTTGGGTTCGTGAATTCCTTGGCTTTTGCAAAATCTGGGCAGTTCCTTGTTGCTGGCATAGGGCAGGTAAACAATTTATTCTTCATGATGCTCTTGATGTGACTTACCTATCGAATTAGGATTTGTTTATTGATTGATTGGTTAGTTTATGTGATCAAATTTTAATCCATTATTAATACATGAATTTTATTATGCTCTCTTTGTCACACTATTGTGGAGTTCTTAATAAAATAATCAAAGCTCAGACCAGTTACAGACTAATAGTAGGGAATCATTAAGTCCTTAATTTTGTCTTTTATATTCTTTATTGTACTTTTATTTCATCTATCTTTTTAATTTATATTATTTTTTTCTTTAGCTTGTTGCTCACAAGTGTTTTGCTTAATCTTTATTTGCATATTAACCGTTGTTTGGTCATCTAATGATTCTAAATGTAACTTTGCGACAGGAACCTCGTCTAGGAAGATGGGGACGGCTTCCCGCTGCTCGGAATGGAGTTGCTATTCAGCCCTTGAGTCTCTCATAAGATGAGAGGGTACAAATGGTTTTCTAGTCTCTTAAATTTTGACTACTCTGAGTTGAGAAATCAAGTGAAAGTATTATTTTGCCAAATTTTATTTATAATTTTCAATTTAGCTCTCTCCGGTTCTCTTAGCCTTAGCTCCCACATTTAGGGTTTTTTTTTATTTTTTATTTTTATTTTTTTATAATTATCTTTCTTCACCTCGGACAAGAAGAAAAGGAGCATTATACATTACTGACATGCAGAGAAAACACCTCATAGAAGAGATTGTAAGAGTTTGGCCTGATGATTCTTGAAGCTATCTATTCATATTAATCAGACTAGCAAGAGATTTTGTAGTATTTTATCACTATGGTTCATCTTGTACAACTATGCAATAGAAAATTTCCTTTAGAAACTGCAAATGTGTTTTTTTCCCTCCCAAAGAGATTGTGATTAGTTGATAAAAAGAAATAAACTAAAAGAAATTTCCATATATAGGTGTGAATCACGTCACAAACTCGAAGTAGTCGATTGTAATGTTACTTTAAAAGTGTTGTTTGGTTTCTCGGTTTTGGGCTTGGTTTGGCCCTTTAGGCCTTTGGGCCATGGAAGAAATTTGTAAGAAACAACAATATTGAAGAGTACATATGAATCGTGAATGAAGCCAAACTTCGCAAACTTGAAGAAAATAAAATTACATTTTTCCATTACATGTTCAAGGTTTCCTACCTTAGAGAGCTTAACCGGAAGAAAGTGCATTCTTATTCTAGTAGATGATTTCTCTAAATATATACTTGGGGAGCAGTTATCAGGTCCAGTTTGAACAGCTTACCGAGTTTGAAGCGAAGAGTGAAGAATGGATCTTGCTAGACTATTCATAAAACAATATAGCTTTTAGAGTTTTCAATAAGAGACACGCACAGTATTGTTGTTGAGTCTATCAATGTTGTGATAGATGGCAATGAGGGCCAATTAAGCCTAGGTAGTCGATGGAAGATTTTGATCTTGATGGCAATCCTCAAAATAGAGACACATTTAAAGAGGATGTGGTGATAATCTGAAGAGATCATAGATCTAGAATTTCATGAAGAGGTATATAACTCAAAACGAAAGGGAACTCAATAGTGTGAAATGGGGGTGGTAGGAGGTTCCCCCATCCCCCCATTTAGATCTTGTGATATACTAACAGTTGAGGATTACTAGATACACTGGCCATCGAGTGTAATAATCGCCACTTCTCAAGTGAATATTTATCCCCACTTGAGTGGTATTTTTGAAGTTAAAACAAAAGGAGCAGGTATTCATACCCCATAAATTTTAAGTGCATTACAAAAAGAAATAGAGATGAGACCAACTATAATTGAATTTCAAGAAGAAAAAGAAAAAAAAAAAAAAAAAACAAGAAACAATAGATTCTTACAAATCCTATATGTACTTTTTAGTAAATTATTAATTTATAGAATGAGTTAGACTACGTAATCTTACAAAGGAATTTAATGAATGTATTATCTTATCATTTATATAAATGGCCCAAGTCGGGACTCGGGACCAACAAAATTTATTATACAAAAGTGATTACTAATATATAAGGATTAAAATAGAGAGGTTATATGAATATGCTCATGAATAATAAATAATGTGATAAATTAATTAAATAACTAATTGTTTAAGAGTCATTATGCCTAACATTAAAATGATTATCCACATTAATTTTGGAATAACCAAACAAAATCTAATATGATAATGATTTTTTATGAATTAAATTCATTTATATGTTTCATGTTTTGTTAGAAGATAAAAAAAATAAAGTCAGGGTCAAGGCTCTAACAAAATTTGAGGAGAGAAAAGGGGAAGATTGAAGAAATTTCCACTGCGGAGGTAACGGAGAAAGGACCAAAGGAGAGAAAGAGGTAGGAGGAGAGAGGAGAGAGAAGAGAGAATGGGAAGATTCAAGAGAAAGAGAAGGGAGTAGAGAGAGAGAGAGAGGGGGGGGGGGGGGGGGGGGTGGTTAAAGAGTTTTTATTTTTATTTTATTTTTTTTACTTTTTATTTGACATTTTACTATTAAAGTATTTTTGTCTAATCACATTACATACCAATAAACCATGTCATAAATTCATTAGATATACAAAAAATATGAATATTTGCTAACCTAGTCAATAAATGACATGTCCTGATGAAATAGAACAATAAATGAAGATGAGATGTTTGTTCTACTTACCAAGTGAAGACATTAATAAAGACTCATGCTAGATGATGTAAGATGAAGATGAGTTTTAGGATTTAGAGAGTAAAGGAGTGAAGCTTGGAAGCTTTCATTCTCTAGTCAAACATTTTCTCTTTCTAAAATCTGGAAATTTGAGTTCTAAAAACGAATGGAGGAGAAGACAAGGTTTAAATATAAGCCCTAAATGAAGCTACGTCGTTTTGGGAAAGTTAAAAAATAATTTCTAGGCAAAAACAGGCTCGCCGCTGCTTATTTGCCAATGTCCAGCAACATCACTTGGACCGTAGAAATTACTAATATTCTTGTCACTGTCCAGCCCAATGTCACTTGGATCGCGACGAAACGCCGCAACACAACAGCTTGATTTCAAGCGGCACAAAACATGATCAAACGACATCGAAACCTATCACATAATATACCGTTGGAAAAGTATGGATGCCTACTTCCTACTCCATTTTACAAAATAAGATTTTGATATCTGTAGAAAGGGTTATGGTCATTTAAGTGACCAAAGGCCAGATTCGGACAAAAACAGAGTTGCCTTGTTTTAGTGGTCTCTTTGGAGATTTCAAAACCAATCCAAATGGTCACGAAATAATACGAATAATATACCATTGAAAATGTATAAGTGTCTAGTTTTTCCAAAAGTTTTCAATACTTAATTTGAATATTTGTATAAAACGTTATGGTCACAAGACCATACAAATATCAGTTTTGAAAAACATTTAAATCATTGAAAACCAATCTTTCGAAACTAGACACTTTACTCTAAACAACCACACCATATCAAACACATATCAAACACATGCATATAACAAGATATCACATGATGAGATTCAATGCATGTTCACACAAATCAAATGTGTGAGAGTGTTAGTATGTTAACCAAATCGCAAGAAACGTTGCAAATGAACACAACGCAATCTAATGATGCAAGAAGCCTAAATATCAATCTAGATGCTTAATGCATGAACATATGATCAATATGTGTGTGTTAAGTGTTGCACAACGATGTAGGGATACATATGAATGAATTGTTTGTGTGTGGACCTAATCTCTTCAAGAATCAAGTTAAGTGATATACCTTTCACTCTTGCTCTTGAAGTCACGGAGATGCTTGGAAGCTTGCCCTTGTAAACCTAAGCTATCCGTTACAAAATTATCCATAATGTGGTTTGTCATAAAATAAGCCAATCATAAAATAAAGTTCCTTACAATTGTCTCGTTCGACTTCTAGGTGGAATGATGGTTTTTGAAAGAGGAAAATTGCTAAGGCCTCACGGTGGGCGCCAAACTATAATCAATCGGATCTACAATCAATAAAATTGTTGAGTTGGCCATTGGCAACCTGTAAAATAAGAGAAATAGAGTGGTTACCGATTCACAAGAGGGGTGGTCCCTTTAAGGGACTTTTTGACGCTCAAGTCAGTATATTGTGTGAGGTAAAACAAATAAAACTAAATTAAAGACAAGCAAATCGTGGGTTCAACATCTCTTGTCGAGTGTGGAGTTTGATGCTAAGTATCGAAGAGGTCGGTGACAAGCAAGCACTAGGACTGGTGTTAGCTTTGTTCGTTGGCTCGTCAAGACTAGGCTCGATTTAGCTCGAACGAGAGTGTAGGTCGACATCCCAAGAGTCGAGCTAGATGAATTAAATGAAAGGAGAGATTTGCAGAGCTATGGCTTCGTGTGTATCTATTGTGAAAAAAACAGGACTCCTTCTTCTAAAGAGGGGTATGTTATTTATAGTAAAGGATTAGGGCCTCCAATGTTCAACCTCTTTAAGTGAGGGTGTGGATCTCGGGCCATTAATCACCCATTTTGATTTATATGGATTTGATGATTTAATGCAATTAAGCTCTTTGTTTGACGTTGAGTTTTAGGTAACATTTGATGCGTTCTGGAGGTGTGGTCAAGGCCATTTCATGGGTCGTTTGACTATGTGTTTGAATTAACCAGATGCCTTGGTGGGTTGGGCCTAGTTTTGGGTCTGCTTTGTTTGCGGGCCTGACATACGATGAGTGTTCTAGGCCTCGTTTTCCATTATTGTTAGTGAGCTTAATCGTTGGGCCGTAGGCCAGGTTTTGACCACTACAGTAAGGAGCTTATATGGTTATAAGGGTTGTTAGCAAAGTTGAGATTCGAGCAAGTGATGAATGTGTTGTATATTGATAGTCAAAGTGCAATACACTTGGCCCATAATTTTACGTTCCATTATAGGACCAAGAATATAGGAGTACGGTACCATTTCATTTGGCCGCTAATCGACGATGGAGTGTTGAAGCTTTTGAAGATCGTAGGAAGCAAGAATCTGGTTGACATGTTAACCAAGCCAATCACTATAGAGAAACTGGAGTTGTGCGCAACTTCAGTGGGTCTTCAAGGTTGAAGAGAGAGGAGGATAAGTGCAGCGTACCTATCCACTAGTCATCAAAGAAGGAGGAAGAAGTCTACTTAAGTTTCAATCTTCAAGTGGAAGATTGTTGGGTTGTGAAGCTTGAATCATATATGTTTGGGATTGGTTCTCTGTTCTACTTAGGAGTATTGTTTTATTGTTTTATTTAGGAAAGGATTCCTACTAGCTTTAGACTAGAGTAAATACTCCTGTAACTCTAGAGTTTTGTGTGTGTTGCACATAGAGTGTTGTGTATTGTGTGATGTGATTGATACACAAGAGAGAAAATAATATTAAGAGCCGTAGGGAGTGAGACAGTGCTTCACTATTGTAAACACCAATTTCATAGTAGAAGTTGAGTGCATGTGCGCTCCGTGGATGTAAGCTTACGCTAAACCACATAAATTCTCGTGTCTCTTATTTTTCTTTTGTTTGTGTGATTTGATTGTGTGTATTCCCTAAGCCAATACATCCCCAATAGCCGGCTAGCCCCTCTCATCAAACACAGGGTGGAGGCCTATTGACCACCTTTGGATTAGGGATTTTTTGATGAATAAGGTGTTTATGGTTATAATTCCATTGTGTGAGGTTATTTTAGGAAATTATCACTTAGTGATTAGGGGAAAAGCCAAAACATTTTTTTAATTTATAATTTAAAATGTTTTTAATTTAATTTTAGACTTAAAGGGAGAAAAAACAAACATACCAAAACAACTTAAAGTAGCAAAACACAACTGAGCAACAATGTAATAATGTCATCTTTAAAAACAAAAAAAAATTTTTAAAAAATTATAATAATGCCAGTCTCTTAACAAAGGTGTTTAAGACAGAATTTAAGGTGTTTTGGTGTAAACCGTAAAGACTCTGTAACTAACTTGAATGAGATTATGGAGTTTATGACTTTCCAAAACTCTAAATTTAAAATAGTTCTAAAATTAATTAAAAATTAAATTTTTTTTTAAAAAAAGTGTTTTCATTATTGTTTCTAGGAAGGTCATGCCATCATGGTCTTTACTTGGAATGGCAATGGGGTGGGTTCTGGTGGGTTTGGCAAAATCCAAACCCAAAACCGTGAAATTTTGTGTCTACAAACCCGTCCGTGAACCCGTGAAAATAAACAGGTTCGGGTTCGAGTTATACCCACGGGTTTGGGGGACACCCAAACCTGCCCACGAACCCATGAAACAAGTGGGTCCACGGGTAAAACCCGCAAGCCTATGAACCCGTCAATTTTTGTTTTTTGAAAATTATTTCTATATTATTTAAATATATGAAATATTATAATTTTAAAGAATAAAAACACTTAATAGATTGAAATGTTTACATTTTATTCTCTATATAATTAAAATTTTTTTATTGGAGTTTAAATTTATAATATTTTAAATAATAAAATATTATATAATTTTTATTATTCGCGGGTACGCCCGCGGGTTTGAGTATGAATTTTTTTCTAAATCCATACCCGAACTAGAACCCGAACCCCTGATGGATACAATTTTTAAATCCAAACCCGTACACGGGTACATTTATCCCAACCTAAACCCTTTTTAAGCGGGTTGGATTCGAACGGGTCCCACGGGTTCCGTTTTAATTGCCATCCCTAGTCTTTACATATAACCTTGAGTCCTGACCTTGGTACGAAGACTTATCCAAGTCGTCTCTTTGAGTAGAATGTAGATATCAAGTTGAAAGGCATGTGGGCCATGTGGCCCAAACAACCCTAAGTCTTGAAAACTGACCCTGGTAGGTAGTTGGTAGGAAGACTTATTCAAGTCAAGGTTAATGTCTTTATTTTATTTTATTTTTAAATGTTTATTGTAACATGTACTTGGAAAATTTGGTCCCGTGATCCTCCACTGTGATCGTGACATAAATGGAATTTTATTTTGAAAGTATTTATTTTGAGAATTTTTCATTCTAAAAATTTTAATTTTAAAAACTCTAAAGACATTTCCTTTTTTTTTTTTTTTTTTTTTTTTTTTTTTTTTTTTTTTTTTTTTTTTTTTTTTCAAAATTATCTCTTTTATCTTTTGGTATTCTTATTCTAAAGACACTCCATTTAAAAAAAAATAATTAAATTTATGAAGATAATCCATTTTATTTTAATATTACCCATTTTGAATACATTCCTTTAAAAAAATTTGAAACGAGAAATGGAAAAGAAATGTGAAATAATAAAATGAAAATAGAACAGAGAATAAAATTGAATAAAAATGAGGAGATTGAAACTGTTTGTGAGATCAAATTGTGTAAATAGGAAAACAATATTTGATTTACTTTTTTAGATTTTAAGCTGAGTAAAAAAATAATTTAAAATATATTTTCTGCAAAAAAAAAAAAAAGAATTTATATATATATATATATGAAATTTTTCTCCTGCACTGATAAATATATATTATGGCCTTGTATGTGGACCATTAGATTCAATTGTTTTGACCCAGTCTACATGCATTTGTTAGTGCTTATCCATAATCTATGTTCGACATGCAATGCACTGATTTATTTTATATAAGTGCGCACTGAGATGAAAAGAATTATATATATATATATATATTCTAGTGATGGTGATGATTGAACATGGTTGGTATTTGAGAAAAATAAAATTGATTTCAAATTTGGTTGAACATGATTTTTTCTTTTAAATATAAAAAAACTGGTGATGATAATGGAGGGTTTGATGGTATTTGAAAAAAAAAAAAAAAATTATTTTCAAGAAAAGGAGATATTTTAGGGTTTGTAAAATAGGGAAAAAAAACACAAAAGAAGAAGAAAAAAAAAAAAAAACTTGTTTCCTAAAAAAATAATTTGGAGTTGTCTTGTTTAGTAAATTAAAATGGAGTGTAAATAGATAATTAGTGAATTGTTAACAACATTTCTCATTTATCTTTCCACTAGCTATTTAGACTAGATATCTTTTTTTTTTTTTGAAGCTTTTGTCATTAGTAAGATTCGAGCCATTGATTTCAGAGTCATTTATCCAAGCTCCAACCTCGTCTATCTACAACATGAGTTACGTCCCCTGGGGTGACATAAATGAAATTACATTTTATTGTGTTAACTAAAATGTATATATGATTATCAGTTTTTTGGACATTAATCATATAACAAAAAGTTGGTTCTGCCTCAGTCATTGTTATTTCCTTGCTCCAAAGCCCAATCTAGTACAAACCAGTGCTGACTGAAGGCATGTGCTTTGGGTCTCAAAAAAGGGTTAAAAAAAAAAATAAAATTATGGGCCTCATTTATTTATAAATTTTGAAGATATTGTTAAAAAAGAAATTAAAATTACTAATAAACTATATTGAAGGGCATTTTTATTTTATTTTTATTATTGCTTAGTTATTAATAATATTAATAATTATTAGAAATGATTATCAAGTATCCACTTTTCAAGCATGTTATAATTAAAGAGAGCTTCTTCTTACCATTCACAAATTATCTATTTACACTCTAATTTTTTTTTTTTTTTATTAATGACAATTTTAACCTGAATTAAAATTACTAAACAAAAAAAAATAAAATTCCAAAGACACTCCAAACTAATTAAATTATTAAAAAAAAAAAAGAAACTCTCTCTCCTAAATCATTAGATTAAATATTACATATTAAACTCTCTTTCCTAAATTTATTTTTACCATATTAAACACTCTCTCTCTCTCTCTCTCTCTCTCCATTTTTCTAGAAAAAAAAAAAATCTTAAGCTGAGTAAAAAAATAATTTTAAATATATTTTCTGCAAAAAAAAAAGAATTTATATATATATATATGAAATTTTTCTCCTGCACTGATAAATATATATTAGGGCCTTGTACGTGGACCATTAGATTCAATTGCTTTGACCCAGTCTACATGCATTTGTTAGTGCTTATCCATAATCTATGTTCGACATGCAATACACTGATTTATTTTATATAAGTGTGCACTGAGGTGAAAAGAATTATATATATATATATATATTCTAGTGATGGTGATGATTGAACATGGTTGGTATTTGAGAAAAATAAAATTGATTTCAAATTTGGTTGAACATGATTTTTTCTTTTAAATATAAAAAAACCGGTGATGATAATGGAGGGTTTGATGGTATTTGAAAAAAAAAAAAAAAATTATTTTCAAGAAAAGGAGATATTTTAGGGTTTGTTAAATAGGGGAAAAAAACACAAAAGAAGAAGAAAAAAAAAAAAAAAAACTTGTTTCCTAAAAAAATAATTTGGAGTTGTCTTGTTTAGTAAATTAAAATGGAGTGTAAATAGATAATTAGTGAATTGTTAACAACATTTCTCATTTATCTTTCCACTAGCTATTTAGACTAGATATCTTTTTTTTTTTTTTGAAGCTTTTGTCATTAGTAAGATTCGAGCCATTGATTTCAGAGTCATTTATCCAAGCTCCAACCTCGTCTATCTACAACATGAGCTACGTCCCCTGGGGTGACATAAATGAAATTACATTTTATTGTGTTGACTAAAATGTATATATGATTATCAGTTTTTTTGACATTAATCATATAACAAAAAGTTGGTTCTGCCTCAGTCAATGTTATTTCCTTGCTCCAAAGCCCAATCTAGTACAAACCAGTGCTGACTGAAGGCATGTGCTTTGGGTCTCAAAAAAGGGTTAAAAAAAAAAAAATTATGGGCCTCATTTATTTATAAATTTTGAAGATATTGTTAAAAAAAAAAATTTAAAATTACTAATAAAATATATTGAAGGGCATTTTTATTTTATTTTTATTATTGCTTAGTTATTAATAATATTAATAATTATTAGAAATGATTATCAAGTATCCACTTTTCAAGCATGTTATAATTAAAGAGAGCTTCTTCTTACCATTCACAAATTATCTATTTACACTCTAATTTAATTTTTTTTTTATTAATGACAATTTTAACCTGAATTAAAATTACTAAACAAAAAAAAAAAAAAAAAATTCCAAAGACACTTCAAACTAATTAAATTATTAAAAAAAAAAGAAACTCTCTCTCCTAAATCATTAGATTAAATATTACATATTAAACTCTCTTTCCTAAATTTATTTTTACCATATTAAACACTCTCTTCTAGTTACTCTCTCTCTCTCTCTCTCTCTCTCTCTCTCTCCATTTTTCTAGAAAAAAAAAATCTTATCTCTATACTTTCTCAATCAATCTCTGATTAATAGTTAAATTAATAAAAATAAAAATAAATAAATAAACTTATGAATATTTTACAAATACCTTTTTTTAAAAATAAAAATAAAAAATAGATATATGAAAACTTGATTTGTTATAACTAGATTTGATTAAACTCATAATTTCTAAAACTAATGAAAGAATCAAAGTTCTCTAGGCAATCACATATCTACAAAAGTAACAAAAAACATTTTCATATTTCGATTTTTTTTTTTTTTGAAAAACAAGGTACTTGTTCTTTGAGTTTTTATTTTTTATTTTTTATTTTATTTATTATATATGTATACATATATATAGTTCCTAAAAATCAAGCTTATTCATAAGTGTTTTTTTTCCTTGACCATTAGTCTTGCTTAAGAAAGAATGAAGATAGAAAATTAGAGATATGTATTGGAGGAGGGAGAGTTTAATATGGTAATTAAAAATTTAGGAGAGAGTGTTTAATATGGAATATTTAATCTAATGATTTAGGAGAGATAATTTCTTTTTTTAATAATTTAATTCAAAAAAGATTACTTGTTGAATGAATCCAAAGACTACGATGGTTCGTCCTAACTTTTATTAAAATAAAATGGAGTATCTTTATAAATTTATTTTTTAAAATTGAGTGTCTTTATAATAGGAGTGCCAAAAGATAAAAAGGATAATCTTGGAACAAAATGAATCTGTCTTTAGAAGTTTTTTAAATTTAAATTTTAAGAATTGAGTGTCTTTAGAAAAAAAAAGTGTAAAAAGAGTGTCTTTCCTAGACTTTTTTTCTACCGGAGGGAAGGATGTTCTTTCCAAAGCTATTCTTCAAGCTATCCTTACTTATGGTATGAACCTTTTTCACCTCCCAAAAAGCCTTATTTTAGACCTCCACAGAATGTTTGCATGGTTTTGGTAGGGAGGGACCGATGAGGTGAGGAAAATTCATTGGGGGTCTTGGGAAAAGTTGTGTGAGAGCAAGAGAATGGGTGGGTTGGGCTTTTGAAACTTGGAAACTTTTAACAAAGCAATGTTTGCTAAGCAGGGATGAAGATTGATTTAGAATCCCAATTCTTTGGTGGCCAAAGTTCTCAAGAATCGGTACTATCTAGCGACCTCTTTTATGATGGTGGAGAAATGCTCTTCAGGATTAATGGTGTGGAATAGTATCATGTGGGGTCGTGATATCCTGGTTGCGGGGACTAGGTGGCGAATTGGGAATGGTTCAACGGTGTCCATCAATACGGACCGATGGATACCCCATCCCATTTGGAATTGTTCTAAACTTAAACACGTTCTGTCTAATGTCCCTTTTATGTCTAACCACAAGTGGTGTGATAATGCTTTAGCTCTTGATTTTCTCCTATTCTACTTAAAAATTCTGTGCAAATTCGAGTTGAAGTTGCTGTGTGTTATTTTATGGCATTATTGGTGGAGGAAGAACCAAATGATCTACCATGCATGAGCTAGAAGTGACAAGGGCATTGTTGATTAGGTTGATTTTTTTTTTTAAGGAATTCCATAAGGCTAATGAGCGAAATCCATATGAGAATCCCAAGGTGTGTAAGAAGGTTATGCAGAATATTAGATGGGAAATGCCAATTGAGGGAGTGTTCAAGATTAATATGGATGCAGTATTTCACAGCAACAAGAACCTTATTGGCTTTGGTATAGTCATCCGGAATCTTGATGGAGATGTCATGGGTTGTTCTTCTCAAAACACTTTTTCAAATTTTACTCCACAGGTTGTTGAGGCTTGTGCGATTCTTAGGGGTATCCAATTTGCTGTGGATACTGGTTTATTGCCTGCTGTGGTGGAATCTGATGCTAAAACTGTTGTCGACCTTGTCAATGCAAAAGCTCCTCCCTTGTCAGATATTGGGATTGGGATTGTGATTTCTGACATTACCCACCTTTGTATACACTATAATATTCGGGTGTGCTTTACCCCTAGATGTGCTAATATGGTAGCCCATAACTTAGCAAAGGCTCTGCCTAGTGCGGAGGATCGTTTTTACCTTGAAGACTACCCTCCTTATGTGGAGAATTTTGTCTTGGCTGACAAGCCGTTATAGTTTTCTTTTGGTTTTTCTAATGAGTTTCAGTTTCTTAAAAACAAAACAAAACAAAACAAAACCCTTAAACTTCTCACTAATAATATTTTACTGTTTAAAAATTGTCTATAAAAAAAAATCAAATCATTCTCATTTTGCTCTCTTTTTTATCAACTACTGCTCTCCTTTTGCTCTAATTTATTTATCTCTTAAAGCTTACAAGTTACTCTCTTTTTTATTTATTACTTAAAGTTAATCATGAGTTACATCTCTACGGTTTGGAATATTTTTTAAATCTATTATTTATATTATCTCTAAGTAGAAATTCTAACATTTAAAAGGTATATAAATTCAAATTTAAGAATTTAATTTTGTTTTAATTTTTTCTAATTACACGATAAATTAAGTGGTTAATTTTAATATGATTACTACTTACTAATTGTTGTTATCTATCTTATTACTTAAGATATTTTATTATAAGAAGAAAATTTTCATTTGCAATATTCTAAATTTAGTTAGATATTTCTAAACAGGTTATCGTTAATTTTTTTAATTTTAATTTTATTATGTTTATAAAATTAGAGCCTATTTTTTTTCTCCCTTAGGGCCTCAAAATCTATTAAGCCGCCCTTGGTACAAACCTCCCCTTTAATTTACAGTGTTTCATGATTGTCCTTTTGTAATGTTGCAAATTTACTTAATTTTATTGTAATGTGTAACATTACAAAAAGATGGTTTTTAGAACCATTTGTTAGAAAATTTTGTTAATCCAGATTATATATATGAACAGAATACAAATGCAATATAAATTGTATAAAACAAAATACAAAAATAAAATTATATAAATCGCAAATCAACGTAAATTTTGATTCGACGAGATGAGGTTGGTCAGTTGGTAAAACCTCTCACACCTACACCATGAGGTTGCGGGTTCATGTCATTCCCCTTCCAAAAAAACTTCCCAATTTATGTAATAATGTAATACTTCAAACAAATAAATAAGTTTCGATTCAAAAGAATCTATAACTGACAAATTCGTCTGTCACCGTATGTGTTTGGCGTTTGTCTTTCAGAATACAACGTTTCTCTCGTAGATATGTATGAAACACTTCTACACTAACGAACTAAATATTGGATCTAAACTTACCACTAAGCATGGGTGTGAGTTGGTTCGAGTCGGTTTTTTGGTCGAAGCCGTCCATGACTCACTTATACTTGGTTTTCATTTTTTTTTAATCGGATTGACTCCTCTCACCAGGGTAACTTGACTTGACGCGAACCTATTTTTTTCGGTTAGGTTTCATATGGTTTTGAGCCTTTTAGGCCCAATGACAATTTTACCTATATATTTAACTATACCGGCCTTTTGGATACATTTCATCACATTTTAAAATAGTCCATAATAATAGATTGTCGTCCGTAATAATAAACGAAGAGCTGAGAGCGACGGCGGCTGTAAGGCTGTGAGCGGTGAGCCTGTGATGATTCTAGGGTTTGTGGTGAGGTGAAACTTGAGTGGCGTGGGTGAATGGGAAAGATGTTAGGTGTTAAATTCAAATTGTAAGGTTTGGGTATTATTCTATTTATATTTTAGTTTTTTAATTTGAATGAATTTATATTTTAGTTAAGAGTAATTCTATTTGCAATCCACCGATTATCTTTTTACACTCCATTTATTTTATTTTTGTAATGAAAATTTTAATCTTATTTAAAATTACTAAAAAGGACAAAATAGTTCTAAAGACACAATAAAACAATTTCTTAGAATCCAATATCATTTCTCTTCCTTTTTTGTGTTTCACAAACCCTAACACATCTATTTTTTCCTCACTATTTTACAGTTTTACAAAATCAGGAGCAATTTTTAAAATGATGCATAATTTGTTGGGAATTTGAATCAATGAACGTGGAAGTGAAATGCCTAATATTCACCCATAACTTATAGCAATTAACGTCTATAGCAGAAAAATAAGATGAGAGAGAATAAACAATCACACAATACAAGATATACATGGAAAACCCTAAATCAGGGAAAAAACCACGGGCCATCAAGACGACAGAGAAAGTTTCACTATATGATAAATTGTTATAATCATATATACTTCAGGATTCTCTCTCACACCTCAACCCCAAACCATAGAGCCTTATTAAGTCCCAAAGCTCATAACCGAGCTTTACATCATGACTCTAAGCTCACAAAAGCTCACAAGATCCTCACCAAGAACCCACCAATATCCCCTAGGTCTCTCCTGAATATCACCCATGGATCTCTAACTTGATCCATTGATATTTCCCTGATCCCTCCCCAGATATTCCCTGGGTCTCCCCCGGATCTTACCACTTTCTCTCTGATATTACATTGTATTCTTTTGCTCCACACAAATAACCTAATTACATGGTTCTATTTATACTAATTACATAGAGTTTAAGATAAAAAGAAATTTTACTCCTAAACGTATAAGACTTTCTTGTTTCACAAAAGACTATTACCTTTTATGCACAAGTCTTCTTATTCCATGCAAATTAAGAGTATTCATTTTCCTTTAAGAACAAGAACTTCCAGAAAGAGAACCTTTCCTTTTTCAAGCAACATCCCCCGATCTCAACAAAATACGCCGTCTCCGTGGTCTAGGTTGCAGTGTGCACCCCACTTCCTACACTGCGGAATACTTCTGGAACTAATTGCTCAGTAAACCACGGTCTACATCTCTTGCCTATGCCACGGTCTGTCTCCTGGAATCGACCGTTCCCTGTGCCGCGGTCCTTATGCTTTGTCCGCACCACGGTCCACACGCGTTTCCTTCCGGAATCCGTTTCTTCAGTTCTTCTTCGATCATCAAACCTCCCTCAAACACCATATCCAACTTCCAAATGTTCTCCCACGTCTCTAGGAAGTTTCACATCTGTTGAGTCTCATTTGGTTCATATTGGGTTCACTTAGGAATACAAGTCAAAATCTAACATAATTTACAACAAAAAAAAAAAAAAAAAAACAATAATGAATAAGTTTTAATTAGCTTTAAACCCACTTATTTTTTCTGTTGAATCATCACTAATTGATAATAATGTAGATATGACTTAGTTTTTAATTAGTTGAAAATACTGATTTTGCAGAATTAGTTGAAAAAACAAATGCAGCAATCTTAATGTGAATTTGAATTAATCAAAAAAAAAAAAATGTGAATTTGAAACTTGCCTTTTCTTTATTTTTTTTTTCTTTCTTTCTTTCTCTCTTTCGGGTTAATACGGTTTAGAAACATATGAAACATATGTAGTTTATCTCACTTCTTATTTTATATTCTTAAAAATTTCATATAAATTTTCATCAAATCATGAGTAAATCAAAATTAATAACGGGTAATATTAGAATAAAATAAAGTGTTTTAATAAATTTAATTAATTAAAAAAATAAAATGTTTTTAATTATTTTTTTAATTAGAATCAATAATGATACTTTGCCTAAATTTGGTGTCCAAATCTGGTGTCTAAATCTAGTGTCTAAATGACGTAGCATCATTGTTAAATTGTATTAGATTTACATGATTTAAATAAATGGATCACAGTGTTACCCCATAATTTGGACACCAGATTTGAGCACCAAATTTGGGCAAAGTAACATTATTCTTTTAGAATATGAGTGTGAAAAAAATAAAAAGGACAGTTTTGGAACAATGTTAAGGTCACGTTTGGTTGCATTGTGTAATGGTAATCGTAATGGGAATAGAAATGAGAATGGAAAGGAAATGAAAATTGAGTTTTTTGTTTGGTTGGAACTTTAAAATTAGTCTCTGAATCAGTATTATTTTGTTTGGTAAACAATGGAATAGAATGGAGTAAACTGTATTTTGACCAAAATACCCCTAATTATAAAACATTCATAATAGCATGATATATTATGGATAATAATAATAAAATATAAAAGTATATATAATATAATATATATATAATATTATATATTATTATTGTAATATATAACATATTATAATATATATAATATATATTTTGGATAATAATAATAAAATATAAAAGTATAAATTATTTATATAATTATATATTATTTAATATAATATATATATTATATAATATATATAATAATATAATATATGATATATAAAATAATATAATATATAATACATATATATTATATATAATACATATAATAATATAATATAAATATATAATAATAATAAATAAATAAATAAATATATATATATATATATAACCAACCAAACATTAAGAATGGAATCCATTCAATTGCTTTCTAGCCAACCAAACACAACATAAGTGTCTTTAGAATATTTTTAAATTTAAGTTTTAAGGATGATGTGTATTTAGTAAAGGAGTGTGAAAAGAAAAAATTGGATTGTAAAGAGAAAATCTCTTTAGTTAATATTTAATATATATATATACAATTGTTGACGGTTGATTTTGTCAATTGACCGGTCAACGATTTCTAGTTTGCAAGTATATTTTAGACGTATGATAAAGCAAGAAAAAGCAAAAAATAAACGAATATAGCGTGGTAAAACTCCGGTGATCGGAGAAACGTCCACGGTGCAACCTAGCCAAATTCACTATAATGAACTTTTTGATTACACACTCTGCTCTTTTTCTCTCTAATTCACACCGTCCCTCTGCTTGTTTTTGCAGGGGTATTTATATATGATTCCTCTAGGGTTTTGTCCGTGATATACAAGTTAAGGAGTCCCGAATTTACTTTGTGACTCTTTCCTTTATCATTATGGATTCCAGATCTGTTTTGGACTCTAATGAGCTGTCAAGGAAATCTCTCTATTTCCTTATAGGACTTTGCTTCCCAATAATTGATTCGCAGATTTGTAAATGATTCATGTCAATCGTATTGGTGTACAGGTGGCAAACAGGTTTCACAGGGCAATTCCTTTGTGTCGAGTAAATGTAGTCGGGCATTTCCTGTACCTGGAATACTCGGCACCAATCGCCATTTGTTGCTATATCTCCCGACTTGGCCCGAGGCAAACCTTTCTGATCAGTCTCCTCGCTCATGGATTGTTCTTGTCCTCACTGATCTGCTGACGTGTCATCTGTTGCGAATTTTACCCACAACAATACCCCCTTAAATATTTGAGCCGGACTGATCCGCTTTATCCCTTGAAAGGGATTTTGTTTGTTCGGCGACAGTATTTAATTCTCGATTGGTCTTTCCTCTGATCGGGCATATTCCTTGTCTCTTTCTCTCCATGAATGCCTTTCATTAATGTTTGAGAAATACCTATGATTAGGGTTTCTCGTTAATCTGGCGTATTAATGACGTGTCTTAATTGCACCCACACTCATTCGATTTGTCTCCTACCAGAAAATCCGTTGATAGCGATGTTTAAGGTTTCTGACGGCTTTTGACGGCTTAAGTCTCCTCTGAAATTGCCATCTGTCCATTCAGGGTTGGTTGCGTCAGACCACATTTATGTGATATGACCTTTGCCCATCCCACGCGTCCTTCCGCACGTTTCCCGCCTCCGGCTTTTCCTAGGGTTTACTGTCTTATACATATCCTTTTCATTTTATTCTTCCATATTTTCCCTGGTATTTCCTCTAATCATCATTGCGATTTCTCTTTTTTTCTCCAGTCCTGACATTCCCTTCTCTCTTCACTTACTTCTAAGCTTTTGCCGGTCATCAGAAGAGGAACCATTTTCCTTTGTTTATTCGGTTTTTTGCTGAGGTTAGTCTCTCTCTTTTATTTTATTCTTTTTCATGGATCCCTCACTTCGTCACCGTCTTTTTGTGGCTTCCATGGTTGCCATCGAGCGCCATGATGCTTGTTTGGTCGAAAGCCTTCAAAACCTGTTGAGTAGTAAACCACCCCCAGACCAACCTTATTTCCTAGATGTCAATGTCTCTGGGTTGGTTCGTGAACCCCCCCATTGGGGATGACTCTGTTAGGGTTCCTCAATCTGACCTTTGTTCTTCTTCTTGCAGTGACGTTCGGCCTCCGATGACGAGATCCAAGAATTGCAGTTCATGCACAATACATAAGAGTTTGAGTGGACTTCATACTGTTAAACCCCAGTAAATAAATGAAGATGACGTTGAGTTGGAGCATAGGGCAGCTCGGATTCCGTTTTCGCCCGAGCGAGTTTGTTCCTATGATACCGAACCGAATGTAGTTGGCCAGAAAGAAGCTCGTCAATACATAGGTCGGTTTGATTTGGATGGGGATTCTATTAGGCTTGAACCCGCTGGTGACAGGGCTGCATGGAATCCTCCACCCGGGATGGTGGCAGTTTATGGGGCTATGCTTAGCTGCGGTGTGACCGACCCTCTTCAACCATTCATTACTTGGTTTCTGGCGGAGGCTCAAATTTCCCCTGCCCAGCTTGCTCCGAATATTTACCGTATCCTAATGTGCTTATGGCATATGTGGTACCGTATGAAGCTATCGCCTCCGACTCTCCGTGAGATCATGTATTTCTATACGCTCAGGCAATCGGGTCGGTCAGGGACGTACTTCCTTTTGTCGAGCAAGCCCGACCATTGGATTCCAAAGGGTCTTCGAGGTTGTTGGGAAGGTTGATCCGACCAAAGAAGATAAAGCCAAGGGCTTTGTCTGGGGCTTCCCCTCCTCAAATAAATATTGGAAAAACAGTTGGTTCTTCGTCGGGGGTGACTGGGGCCAATCCATCAATTTTGATGTCGACGGCGTTCAAGTAACGCGGAGGGTCCCTCGCTATTTTTGTTCCCCCGAGTCGTGGAACAATGCTGCCCCGATCCTCTTAGATGGGGAGTTGAAGAACTTGGCGCGAGCAGCCGTTCGTGAGTCGAGAAAAAGGGGAGGACCTTATCTCCTTAATGAGGAGAAGATGATCAAAGCTGGTCTTTTTCCCCGCTTGTCTGCGGCTCGCAAGCGACGTAATTTTTACAGTCCTCATCCACATCTTTTTATGTTATTTATGAGCAATTGATTCTGATGTCTGACTCCTAGTTCTATTCTTTTGTTTTGTACAGTGAACTATTCAGATGTTGTCTGCGAGGCTTAGGCTCGCAAGTGGAAAGCTGTCTTGGAGACTAGCTGAAAGGAGGCTACCCTTCGAGAATTTGAGCTGGAAGCTGCTAGTGGGTCGGGAGAGGAGACCCCAACCGGAAAGGATGCGGAAGAAAATGTTGGGGATGTTCCTAAATACACTCCCCAGGATGTCTCTCCTGTTCCTGAGGCTGGGACGAGTGAACGTGCTGACCAGCTTGATTCAGATGACCACCCCTTTTTTACTAGTGAGTGGGGGCATTCCCCGACTGAGCGCCATCAAGACGTTGCAGATGAGGCAACTGTCAGGGTAGACGAGTTGATCCAGGCCACCGACAGGGTGATAGATGAAAGCGGCCGATCTGCTCATGATGAGGTCGTTTATGTACTCAACAAAATAGTAATAATAATGGTTTTTGGTTGATTCTTGAAAACTCTTTTAAAGCCACTTAATCCTTTTAAAATGTGATTTGATAGCAAAATAGTGAGCAAGTTCGTTCCACAGGGAATGGAGTGTTAATTAGATAAATTGACTAATCTTAGAACAATAAAACAAATCATAGTGTTTGATAAATGTGTGGTTTCTAAAGCCACCAATGCTAAACTACTCAAATGAAAATACACAAAAATGTTATGAAAAATAGAATACTCAACACCTTGATAAGAATAGTGATAAAATCAATTAATGAGAGAACTAGGGAATAGATCGATTAACACTTGGATGTGGGTAAGCTACTAGCATCATTAATGTACCAATCTCATTATGTTAACCACTTAGAGGCTTAGATTAGTGGGGTTGATATACCCACCACTAATCTATCCTATCCAATGGGTTCTTAATCACACAAAGATTGTCAATCCACATGTGAATATATAACAAATTATTCCACTCAAGATAGCAATCAACAAGTGATATACAAGTCAATTATAATGAATGGAATCTAATTAAATTGAATGAATAGAACACATAAGAAATTCATTACAAGCTAGACTAAACCCACAACCAATTGTTCCTCAAATCTATCCCCTAGATTAGGGGTTTAGTTACACATAATTGCAATAAATGAAAAGAAGTAAATGATAAGGAAATAACCCTTGGGTCACCTTCTTTAAGCTTAATCCTTCTTCTCCTCTATGCTCCTAGATGCAAGGAATGGAGGTTGAGGAAATGTCTTGGAATGTGGGTGTTTTGGTGGAAAGTTACTAAGGATTTTGGTGGAGAAATGGTGGAATGAGGAATGATGTAGTGAAATAATCATGGTTTTGTGTTGAGGGTTGGATGGATTAGATGAGTTCAAGGAGAGAAATGGAGGATGATGAATAATGTTCCATGGATGATGATCTAGATCTGAAATGAAAATTCTCTGAATTTTTGCTCTGATTTTCGATACTTGAAAATGAAGAGACGCTCCATATATATACTCACTCATAGACATGTACTGGTAACGACTTGATTCGCTGATGTGGAGCCTTGGTCGCTATTTGGTCGCTATGGCGACCATGGAGCGTAAAACGGTTAGATGAAAAGGTCGCTCTGAAAACCATCTTTCTCACTACTTGTCAAGTGGCGACCATGACCAAAATGTGTAGAGGTCGCCACTTGTATCCTCTAGGTCGCCATGGCGACCATAAGTGGCGACCTTGGAAATGTGAAGAGGTCGCCATTTGTACCATCAAGGTCGCCATGGCGACCCTAAGTGGCGACCATGCCTTGAGTGCACTAGGTCGCCACTTGCAAGGGAGGTCGCCAGAGCGACCCCAAGTGGCGACCCCACCTGATTGTTTTTATGACCTTCTGTCGCCATGGCGCTCAAGTGGCGCCCAAGTGGCAACCTTCTGATGCCTTTGGGAACTCTTCTGTCGCCATGGCGCTCAAGTGGCGCCCTCTTATGTCCAAGTGGCGAAAATGCCCTGTTTCTTCTCATTTGTGAGACATTTTCGCACAAGTCCTCCACCTTCATCTCAATTGCTTCTGAAACCTAATAAAACCTGAAACACTCAATTTAACAACATTAAACACGGGGAAATGCCCGAGAATCAAGCAAAAAGAAACGGAAATGAGGGCCAAAATCATACCAATTTTGGCCTGATCAAATACCCCCAAACCAATCTTTTGCTAGTCCTCGAGCAAACATAATAACAAGCACACCCCCAAAAACATGCATAGAGATATTTCAAAGGTTTTTACTTCAAATGATCAATGTGCGAAGCCAAAATGAAGAGATTAAAACAGTTATGCCATGGTGAGGATTTAAACATGCAAGAGCTTGTATAGTTATGATAAAAAACGTGCCACCTTAGACATAATTGTACGCAATGCGATCTTACATTCAAAATGCCAAAGCTTCAAAGCAAAGGTGCTATTAGTTAGAATGTAATTCGCTTTGATACTAAATCTCACCGGATTCTCTCTTCTTTTCTCCAAGACTCCTAGGTTCACTCCAATTTGTGCATGTGCAATATGAGTTCATGTTATGGCAACAAGTTGATTGCACATGCTAAACATTAAAACGCAATTTCCTGAAAAGTGATCTCATGAATGGAATTGCAAGCCATGAATTAGAAAGAACATGCATCAACCAAATTGTACAAAATGGACAATCCTAAAGATCATGAAGGTCTTTTCTTTGGTTGTAATGGGGCCTAAGGTTATGGTGAAACAAAGAATGGAAGAAATGGATATCAAGGGACCTAATGATTTCATTAAGGCATACATTCTAATTCTTTAAGTTCCACAAGATTCCCACATATGTTCACACTTCAAGGTGTCCAGGCTCACAATTACACATGTGTATGCTACTCCTATTTTCAACTTGAGTAGCTCAATTACTTCTCTTCCTTTTCTAGGCCCTTTGTGCCTAATTTCTTGATTCCTTTTTCTTTGCTTTTCTTTGCTTGCCAATTCTTTTCTCTTCATGCTCTTCATCTCTTTTTATTTTTTTATTTTTTTTTATTTTTTATTTTATATATTTTTTTATTTATTTATTTTTTATTTTCTTTTCTTTTCTCATTCTTTACAAGCTTTTGTTTTCTTTTCCATTTTCAAACATCTCTTGCTTTGCAAGACTCTTACACACATTCACATGCCTTGGTACACACCTTATATTTCTAAATTCAAAATTTTACATCGAGTTCCTAAGCCTTAGCGAATCGTTTGGTCAAGGTAGGTCAAGTATTTTAAGGCTATAAGGTTCATGTAGATGTGGTTCATGAAAGAAATGCTTCAAATGTGTTTGGCTTCAAAAGGGCTTGGGAGCACACATATTCAAGTTGGTTGGAAGTGTTTAGGCCAAAGAGGTTTTCACATGCATCGCCTAAAATCATTTCTAAAGATTCGTCCATTAAGCAAAATAAGGCATCCACAAGCAGACCATAATATTCTATGGCAAACAACATTTAGTGCAAATGAGACCAAAACATGCTTGTATGAGTGTTTAGAGTGAGTGTTTAAAGAGTGAATGTTTACAACTCAACGTATGCTTTTTAAAGGCTGTGTTTGTGATCCTCACGGGAATCTCCACTATTAATTCTTAGCCTTCAAGCAAATTTGATCATTCACTCAACATTAAGAGAAAAAGATTAACGCATTTTGTTCAATGACACCCTAAGTGGCATGGTGTTAATCTAAACCAAACACTCACAAACATGCACAATTCCTCACTACATCATGTAAAGAACAATCTCCACAAGCAAAGCATGCTCAAATATGGCAATATCGCAAAAATTTTAGAAATTTTGACACACAATTCTTTTGAAAACCAAGTATTATGGCGTTGCGCAAAAGCACCCCCAAACCTAAATTTGACATTGTCCTCAATGTTCAAAGGTGGAAAAATAAAAACAACAAGCGCAACCCACTAAGTTTCAAGCAAATTCAACAAGCAAGAGCAAAAACAACATATCCCATCATCCGGCATATTGCCCTCCAAATATTCATACACAAAATCCCAACAACACTTATAACAATTAAGCACAAATGTCCTAAATCCACTACCAAAATCCAATTCACACCCTTATTCTATGCGGAAACAAAATAAAGGAAAAAATGAGAAATAAAGAATAAAAGGAAAAGAAATGCGAATAAACATAAATCAACAAAAATATCCAACAAAATAATCCAAAAGTAAGAACATAAAACTAGCAAAGTCCCAATAAAATGATAGAAAATGCAAATGATGAAAAGATAAAACAAATCCTTGGAATGCTAGTAGGCCAACTACTCTGAATCATCCTCTTCATCCTGCACTACTCTACCCTTCCCTTTCGGGTCCTTCCTTCTCTGCTCCCTAGCTAATGCTGCTCTCCTAGACTGCTCCTCTCTCCATTTCCTCTGTGCGGCTGCCTCATCAATAGGAGGGCCTCCCACATAACGGGGCCTCTGATCAGTCAAGGAACTGGCCATGGCCTCCTCCAACTGTGCTGCCTCCTCAACAGCAGATTGTGCAGTCTGAAATACAAAGTCAGGCTCCTCTGTGCTATGTCCTGAAGGTGCAGTGGGGATAGGTGGAATCACTGTGGCAGGCTTCTTCGGTCTCCTGACATAAGGAGTGAGCTTAAGATCATGGCGGAGGTCTGTAAAGCCTGTGATCACTGTCTCACTCAAATCCTGAATAAGGCTTTCCAACTTCAGCTGCCTGTTCTCCAAGGCCTTCTGCCTTCCCTCAATATCAAGTTTATCAGCATGAAGGATATCAAAATCACCAGTCTGAGTCCTCCTAATGCGCTGTACACCATCTAGAATCCGAACCCCCAACGGCTGCCCGTGATCATCACAAATAGGAATCTCCTCCTCCTCATCATCATCGTCCTCCTCAGGGACTATTCTCTCAAATTCTTCCCTAACACTGGTGCCGGCCTCTGAACTCCGCACTCTCCTACGTTTTCCCCCAGTAGGTATCTCTCCACGCTTAATCATCAAACGTCTCCAGGTGGTCAAGTCCATATCTGACATGAGGGGCTTAAGTATGTCCCCGGAGATATCTACACCCGCCAACTTGCAGGCCTCTGTGATCAAACACGGGAAAGGGAGGATATCTGTCTCTGATTCATTCCTCCCAATCCGCTGAATCTCCATCTTTATGATAATTCCCACATCAATAGGCTGCCTCTCACTAATACTATGTAGAATCCTGGCTGCCTCAAATGGAACAGTAGACCTATGGGAAACCGGTCTAAGGGAAGAATGGAGGAAAATGTGCCAAAAGGCGTGCTCAATCTTCAAGTTTGACTGCTTGAGAGGGAACCGCTTCGCCATCCATATGGTCATAGGAGTGATGGTCATCGTGTTTGCAAATTCCACCAAATTCTTCACGTACAAAGGATTCGTGGTGATCCCTTCCACCATCCTCTCACGTAATCCTTCAATTTCTAACAAAGTCGTCCCAAAATAGATGTTAATGTCCGGTGCGTTCAAGTACACGGGAACCCCTCTCACTAGAATGGGACCACCCCTCATATACTCCCCGGGATTCATTCCCGCATAGAATTCTTTCACCAAACTCTCACTGTAATATGGCGGAGTAGCCGCTAATCCTCCCCATCCCATGTCATTCACTGTTGTTGGGACGGGGGTATCCCTCAAGTTCTCCAAATCAATGCCCCTCTCAGGCCACATTTTCTTCTCAGCAAATGTCTCCAAACGTTCATCAAAATTCCTATTCAGTTTGCATTCGGGAACTACTCTCTTCCTAGGAGTGGGGGTCTTGCTACCCTTGCCCCCCTTGTTCGGCAACTTCATCTTCGGAGCCATTTTTCACCCCCAAATTCGGACTAACTTTCTGACAGAAATCGACAGCACAACGGCACTATAATAACACTCCGGCACTCACCAATGTGCACCACAATCAACCAAACCACTCCAACACTATCACAATCACTTCTATATGAATCAAATCACACAAAAATCCAATCCTAAGCACTAATAACTTCAAATCAAACTCAAAACCACCCTTAGTAATTCTAGATGCAATGTAGGAAGGATTTGATCAAAAGAATTGAAGAACTAGAGTGATTTCTTATCAAGTTTGGAGATTACGTGCGTGCCACGGCTTTGGAATTGAGAGAATTTGAGAAGATGGAACTTTTGTGTGTGCGGCGTTATGTTTGAGCAGCAGTCTTTATAAGTGAACGCCCTATGTCGCCACTTGTGTCACTCGGTCGCTCTGGCGACCAAATGGCGACCAAGAAGAAATTTCATGTTTGCATGTGGTCGCCATTTGCACAAGTAAGGTCGCTCTGGCGACCAAATGGTGACCATACCTGATAACAAAGGTCGCCATTTGCAACATGTGGGTCGCCATGGCGACCATGTAAGTGGCGACCTCTGAATCTTTCATGTAAGTGAGGTCGCCATTTGCGTGCAAAGAGCGACCAAATGGCGACCCTGACTTAAAATCCTCTTCTGAGTGTATTTCATCACCTGCAATGAACAAAATCCACAATAAGCTCATACTTCAAACCTCTATCAAGAATTGATGGACATTTATTCAGAAAATCAAAAGAAAAACACACAACAAGCAAAATTAAACACAAACATATTTATTCATGGCATGAAATGTAAAAACCGAATGTAAATCCAACTACCGCATCATACTATGCGAAATGGAATCATGATGCTCATCATCCAAGTCAATCACATTAGAACTCAATTTTTTCTTGACTACCCAAATTGGACCTCTAGACTCATCTCGGACTTGATTGACCAAATCCTTCCTAACCCAAATTTGCTTAACACGGTTAGATCTCCTTATAGGTCTATTTTTATCCTTATTGGCATGCTTCAAAAATTCAAAACATTTAGACTTTACATGACCCTTTCTATGACAAAAATAACAAGTTAAAGGATATGAAAGAAATCTTCCCTTTTTCATTGGAGATTTAGGTCTTGAGGGACCGTTATTGGTGAGTTCCTTGATGGCTTGATCCATCCGATCTATCTCCACCAAAAAGTCGCACTCATTTACCTTAGCAACCTTCAAGGACATCTCCTTCTTGCTCAATTCCTCCTTCAACTCCTCAAGTGCCTTGTTCTTGGCATCTACATTCATGAGGGCCTTCCTCATCTTTCTTAAGGATTCTTCCTCAAATTCTTCGGTGAGCCTAGCCAAATCTTCAAGTTCTTTCACCGTCACCTCATTCTCCATTGTGAGAGCCACGTTGACCTTCTTAAGCTTATGATTTTTCCTTGCTAGGTGATCGGACTATTTTATACCTATTTGAGGTCCCCCATTTCCGATCGTTTGTCTCGTTTTCGAGCGTATTTTTGTATATAATGTTTTGTTTGAGCCTTGTGTAGTTACATATTCCCTACAATAAGGTTTTGAGCTTAAAGATAGTTTGGGAGGCAAAATGAGCCAAAAACGGAAGAAATTGTATATGCTCGTGCAGAATGTACAACTTGTGGGGATCATATCTTCCTCCTCAAATCGAACCAAGTTGACATCTTTATATATTCAGAAAGCCCCGGAAGTCTAGTTTCCAGAACATTTTACGGATTGCGATTCTGAGCTTTCTACAGGAAGTTATGCCTATTTCCGTAACGGTGCGCGATGCTGAAATGCTGAAATGCTGTCAGGTCTAATTCGGCGGGAAAATCGGCGGCCAGGCCGCCGAACCAAACCGCCGAATCACTCAAGAAAGTCGTTTTTTGGGCGAATTTCAGGGACTGTTTCGTTCTTTCACCCCAACCTTCAGCCCTAACCTCCCAACACTATATATACACATTATTCTCTTCTCTCCCATCAGATTCCACACCTCACACTTCTTCTTCTTCATCTTCTTCCACACCAAAAGAGAGAGAGAAGCTTTCAAGGTCATCCATGGAGGTTTTTCCTCCATGGATGCCTTCCATTGCATCTTCTACCCATCATCCACCCATTTAGGAGTAGATTGCAAGGAGAAAGGAGGGTCTTTGGACTAATTTCGAGCTAGGGCTTCAAGGAGGACTTGGAGAAGGTTTTCTTCAAGGGTTGTCTCCTTTAACTCATCTCTTTGTATTTCTTGTTTTCTTAAATGTGTAATCCCCACTTGGGAATATTTGTAAACCTATATTTGTGCTCAATATATATGTTGGTTGTTTTTATATCTAATTTGTGTTTTGATTCATTCTTGATTGTTATTGAATATATCTCTATCTTGAAATGTTTGTGTATGGAGATTGGAAATTAATATGTATTCATGGATGGGATTAGGAGTAGATTAATGTAAATTAGGAGTAGTTGTAATCAAATGTCCCATTTTGTGTTTGTATGTTGATGGAAGGTCAAAATTACATGTCATGAATGGGTTTGAGTGACTTAGAGTTAGGATTGTGCCTTTGGAGGGGCTCTCCGGGCATAGTCTTGGCTAATTAGCTAAGAAGAGTGGGTGAACCTATAAATTGCCATATTAGAAGGGTTTGGTTCATTGTTCTTGTTAACAATTGGACTTTAGCTATTTCTCACTCTAGGGGCTCTAGGTGAGTCATGGTTAGAGTTACAATTATTGGTCTTTGGCTATCTCTCATGCTAGGGGCTCTAGGTGAGTAATGGTTGGAGATACAATCACTCTTTCCACATTCATTGTACCTAACGTTGCCATTTTACATTACGAAGCTATCATTGGGCTAAATGTAGTTTTGTTTGTAGAATCGGTTCACATATGTTGGTTGTGGTTTCGTGTTTGAGAGGTTCTCAACACACTCTTCGACCGTTAGCTTTATGAATGGGTATAAATCGGATCGAGGCAAGAACGAACCCTTAACTAAAATTGGATGTCCTTAATGTCTAACAACCAACTATTGGTGCACTTATGTATGGTGAACTTGTTGAACCTTGTGTGACCATTTTCATGCATCTCTCCTATCCACCATTTTATTTATTACTTTAAACACCACTCTCACCATTCCATATTCTCTTTATTTTTATTTATTTTCATTTCCGTTATCTACTCCCACACACACCGCATTGTACATACATTTCACACACACCATTCTCACCTTTTCGCATTCTATTTACATGCTTATAATAAACACTAGAACTTGAAATGGTTGACGAACCACACCTCCCTGCGGAACGATACCCTCGCTTGCCGCTTTACTAGTCTTTTGCTAGTTTAGAGCACATTGCGTAGGAAACCCCTTTTACAAACGTAATAATCTTTTGATCCTCGTGATTCTTTCAACGACGGAAAAAGCGAGTATCACTAGGTCATCAAGCTTCTTTTCCAAGGCATACTTCTCCGCCTTAAGAACCTCTACCTCAAGCATGAGCTCTTGGTTGGAATTCTTGAGCTCTTCAATTTCAGAGTCACCTATACTCTCCACTTCGTCCTCTTGGCTATTCTTTTCAAACAATTGCACCAAATCACACACTTTTCCACCCGTTGACCTTGGTGGTTGCAACCCAACCACATAGCAACTCTCAATGCTTTTTAGGTCATCATTGCATATGGTTATATCGATCTCAAGTTCTTTCTCAAATGCATGCATACAAACTTTCTTCTTGCAAACATCGATCTTCATTTGAGCGGTAGCCATGAATGGTCTACCAAGGAGAACTTGCCACTCCCTAACATTTTTTGACTTGTCACCAATGTCTAGAACTACGAAATCCGTTAGCACTACTGCTCCTTCAATGACAATTGGGACATCCTTTATTTCACCACTTGATGAAAGTGAGGTTTGATCCGCTAGCATAAGCTTCTTTTCGGATGGCTTCAATCCTACCAACCCCAACTTTTCATAAGTAGATAGGGGCATCATGCTCACACTTGCCCCTAAATCTAGTACTCCTTTAAGCACTCCACTATTTCCTACCGATATGGGAATCACAAAGCTTCCCGGATCTTCCACTTTCTGGATGTATGCTTCTTCAAACAACAATGCCTCATCTCTAGCTCCATCCTTCTTGACAAAACTACCTTCTTTAGCTTGCTCTGTGTGGCTTGGAAACTTCCCCTTTTCTTTCTTTTGAAGGGCCTCGGCAATTTGCCCCATTTGGGTCTCCAATTTCCCAAAAGATGCCTCTAGGTTGCCAAACCTTTGACCACTAGCTTGCATGAAGCTTGTCAATGTATTCTCAGCTCGTTGGAAGCCTTGCATCATACCTCTCATTTCTTCATCAATATTTCGGCGAGGTTGGTACGAGTTTGGTTGAGCATTGCTGTTGTTGTTCCATTGGTTTCCTCCCCATTGATTTCCTCCTTGGGGGAATCCTCCTTGTGATTGATTTTGACGATAGCTTCCTTGTGAGCTACTTCCTTGAGTGTTCAACCCTTGTTGTGGATTCTGACGGTAACCCCCTTGTGAGCTACCTCCTTGATTGTACACCCCTTGTTGTTGATTTCTTGGTGGTGGGTTTAGAATGTTGTTGTTATTTGACCAAGAAAGGTTTGGGTGGTTCCTCCACGGTTGAGCATAGTTATTGGGATAGGAGTTGTTGCCTTGTCCTTGAAATCCCATAGCTTGAACCTCCTCTTGCTCTTGACCTTGAAAAGTGTCCTCAAACCCTTCATTCTCGCTGAATTGCCCGCTAGAGCCTCCTTCATGCCTTCCTAACAACTTAACTCCCGCCTTAGGAAATCCCATACTTTCAATATGAGAAGTTAAGGTTTCCACCTTCTTGTTTATCCTTGAGATTTCGATGGCGGCTTCCGTACTAGCATTCACATCAAACTTCCCACCTCGAATACTGTTGGCATTCCTTTGTTGAGAGTTTTGTGTCAACATCTCATAGATGTCGTAGATCTCCGAAGCGGTCTTGGTATCATAAGAACCTCCACAAGCGTTATCCACCAACACTTGGGAGAACCGAGTTAGACCTCCTTGGAAACAAGACACCTTGTATTCCTCAGTGAACATGTGAGGAGGACATTGGGCCACAAGGCGTTGATACCTCTCCCATGACTCATGAAATAGCTCCCCCTCACTCTCATAAAAATCGGCTATCTTCACCTTTAACTCCTTTGCTTTCCTAGCCGGAAAGAATCTGTTGAAAAACACCTTGCAAATTTGGCCCCAACTTGTCAATGATCCCGGCCTAAGCCCCATGAGCCATGTCATAGCCGCATCCTTCATACAGTACTGGAAGCAACGCATTTGCAATTGTTCACGTGTGAGCCGCATGATGGGGAAGGTCTCAATAATAGCACTATACTCCTTCATGAACTGGAGGCAGTCTTCATTCAGCTTCCCATGAAATGACGGCAATAAGTTGACGTGCATTGTCTTCAACTCATAACCCCTAGCCACCGGGTCTAGCACGATCGGTGATGGTTGGTTCCCGATATCCGGCAAGGCATACTCACCTATGGTCATCCTTTGACCACGGTTGGTTTGAGTTTCTTCCGTCATCTCCTCTCTCAAAGGAGCTTCGTCTTCCCTACCATGTTGTTGTCCTTCGGTACTCATATCTTGACTTGGAATTGGTTCGAACTCTCTCACACGGCTAGTGCCTTCTAGTGGGGGATGAACACCTCTACCTAGAGATCTCCTACCGTGCATAAAACTGAGCACCTGAAAGAGGAATAAATAAAGAGATACAAGGAAAGAAAAAAAAAGTAAAAACAGCACTATGAACAAATCAATAATCACAAAACAAAATATTAAACTAACAATCTACAAAATACCAATAAAATGTGAAGAAAAGTCAATATATGTAATCAACGCTACCATTCCCTGGCAGCGGCGCCATTTTTTGATGAGGTCGTTTATGTACTCAACAAAATAGTAATAATAATGGTTTTTGGTTGATTCTTGAAAACTCTTTTAAAGCCACTTAATCCTTTTAAAATGTGATTTGATAGCAAAATAGTGAGCAAGTTCGTTCCACAGGGAATGGAGTGTTAATTAGATAAATTGACTAATCTTAGAACAATAAAACAAATCATAGTGTTTGATAAATGTGTGGTTTCTAAAGCCACCAATGCTAAACTACTCAAATGAAAATACACAAAAATGTTATGAAAAATAGAATACTCAACACCTTGATAAGAATAGTGATAAAATCAATTAATGAGAGAACTAGGTAATAGATCGATTAACACTTGGATGTGGGTAAGCTACTAGCATTATTAATGTACCAATCTCATTATGTTAACCACTTAGAGGCTTAGATTAGTGGGGTTGATATACCCACCACTAATCTATCCTATCCAATGGATTCTTAATCACACAAAGATTGTCAATCCACATGTGAATATATAACAAATTATTCCACTCAAGATAGCAATCAACAAGTGATATACAAGTCAATTATAATGAATGGAATCTAATTAAATTGAATGAATAGAACACATAAGAAATTCATTACAAGCTAGACTAAACCCACAACCAATTGTTCCTCAAATCTATCCCCTAGATTAGGGGTTTAGTTACACATAATTGCAATAAATGAAAAGAAGTAAATGATAAGGAAATAACCCTTGGGTCACCTTCTTTAAGCTTAATCCTTCTTCTCCTCTATGCTCCTAGATGCAAGGAATGGAGGTTGAGGAAATGTCTTGGAATGTGTGTGTTTTGGTGGAAAGTTACTAAGGATTTTGGTGGAGAAATGGTGGAATGAGGAATGATGTAGTGAAGTAATCAAGGTTTTGTGTTGAGGGTTGGATGGATTAGATGAGTTCAAGGAGAGAAATGGAGGATGATGAATAATGTTCCATGGATGATGATCTAGATCTGAAATGAAAATTCTCTGAATTTTTGCTCTGATTTTCGATACTTGAAAATGAAGAGACGCTCCATATATATACTCACTCATGGACATGTACTGGTAACGACTTGATTCGCTGATGTGGAGCCTTGGTCGCTATTTGGTCGCTATGGCGACCATGGAGCGTAAAACGGTTAGATGAAAAGGTCGCTCTGAAAACCATCTTTCTCGCTACTTGTCAAGTGGCGACCATGACCAAAATGTGTAGAGGTCGCCACTTGTATCCTCTAGGTCGCCATGGCGACCATAAGTGGCGACCTTGGAAATGTGAAGAGGTCGCCATTTGTACCATCAAGGTCGCCATGGCGACCCTAAGTGGCGACCATGCCTTGAGTGCACTAGGTTGCCACTTGCAAGGGAGGTCGCCAGAGCGACCCCAAGTGGCAACCCCACCTGATTGTTTTTGTGACCTTCTGTCGCCATGGCGCTCAAGTGGCGCCCAAGTGGCGACCTTCTGATGCCTTTGGGAACTCTTCTGTCACCATGGCGCTCAAGTGGCGCCCTCTTATGTCCAAGTGGCGAAAATGCCCTGTTTCTTCTCATTTGTGAGACATTTTCGCACAAGTCCTCCACCTTCATCTCAATTGCTTCTGAAACCTAACAAAACCTGAAACACTCAATTTAACAACATTAAACATGGGGAAATGCCCGAGAATCAAGCAAAAAGAAACAGAAATGAGGGCCAAAATCATACCAATTTTGGCATGATCAGCTCATGCTATGGACGAGGCAGTCATTGGGGCTCCTGAGTCGAGTCCTAGCCCCTCTAAGGGTAAGCAAAAGGTTGGGGAGTTCTCCGAAAACAATATTCCACAGGAACCTTCTACTGCTACTCCGCCTACTGTCAGTGGGGAAATTGAAGCTGAAGACCCCCATGAGGACCCCCATGTTGATCTTGATTCCCGTGGGAAGCAGTCACAAAAAAGGAGGGCCTCATTTTCCCCCAGTCGGCCTGCTCCCAAAGTGCCCCGAGTGGTGATGTATTTTGATTCCTCTTCAGGCGATAAGGGGACGGGTACTAGGGTCGTCCGGGCAGAGCCGAAGACTCAAACAGTGAAGTCATTCGAGGCCTTACCTGGTGCTTCCGACATGGGTGACCCTGCAAATGATACGCGCGCTCCCGACTCACCCCCTTCATCAAGGATAGATATTGGCTGCTCGGGGACACCTGCCCAGTCGGGAGATCTTCTCCTCAAGCAATGCTGAGGGCTATGTCTTCCGGATGAGCAGTTTTTGGTGAAGACAATTGGAGTCGTTTTCGGGTCGGCCCTCCCTCGGAGCGGCTACAAAACTTATTCGACAGCTCTTCTTATGTAAGCTATTCCCTCTTCTTTTCTTATGATATTTCCTGCCAGCGTTTTTCTTACGTATTTTTGTGGCGTAGATGGTGGTTGAGATGTCGGAAGCGTGCCTGGCTAGCCAAGCTCAGACGGACAGGATAAGGCACCTGGAGACCCAACTGAAAGAGAGTGAAGACAGCCGTGCTCGGGTTGAATTGGCTTGTCAGGAGAAAATTAGGTCGCACCAGGAGTTTATTGACTAGTGCTTGGCAAGTCAGCTGGATGCCTAGCAAAGGGCGTTTTCGACCACTGATGAAGTAAAACGCCTACAGGATCTACTATCCTCTACTCAGGAGGCGATGCTTCGGGCGGAGCAAAAAGCTGAGGACACTAGGTTGGGCTACGAGCGTCAGGCAGAAGACTTGAAGAACTAAGCGTTAACTGTTAAATCCCTATCCAAGGAGGCTCGGCTAGAGCTGGAGATCCAGGTAGTTGACCGTTTTAAGAGGTCTCTAGCTTACGATGCCTTGCTCCTGCGGGAATTCCATCGGGGGATGGTATCGGCTCGGGAATTCTTCAAGGTCAGGAATAGAGCGACTGATCGGGCAAGGGCCAACTGGAACTGCTCAGTTGAAAACCATGTCGAAACATCTTTGGATTCGCTCCGTGCTTAGATGAAGGTGTGGCGTGCCTACTGCCGCAGTAAAGGTAAAGCTCCGCACCCCATGCATTTAGAGATGTCGACTGAAAGTGCTATTTCTACCTTCCATGCATGCCAAAAAGCTGGGATAGATGGCGAAGAGCCAGATGTCGGGCCTGTATCTGGTAGGGACTACAACACTTGGATGGATGATGCTGAGGACGTGATTGTCTGGCCCTCCGATGAGAGTCTCTTGAGCGAGTATGACATGGTTCCTGAGCCGGGCCTCATCAGCGGTAGTTCTCGTCACGATGGAGGTTCTCTGCCTGGCAGTAGTTCCCACCCTGGCAGCTATCCCTCGGCCCCAACACCTATTTGAGTACCTCTTGTAGCGGTTTTTCTTTTTTGTCATACATATATCTTTGTAATCATTTCTGATGTACATACACTTTTGTTACTAATCGATAGTTCTTTCACTACTTATGCCCCATTCTTTCATGCCTTGATAAAGATGATACCTGAAAGAGCAAGAAACAAAAACGAAAAAGTAATAATCGTAGCACTTCGTACGTTGATGTGACTGGACCGTCTTAACTTCCTCCGGGATGTTCCCTGAAGGGCTTGTACTCCTAAAAAGCCATGGCCTACTTCCTCAACCACGCAGTTTATAGCCAGTTGTTCTTTGGAATGTGCCGAGTATCTTATTTAACTGGCTCTCTAGTAATGCCGAGTGTTTTATTTAACTAGCATTTTCTTTTCTAGTTATGCCGAGTGTCTTATTTAACTGGCTTTCTTTTCTAGTTATGCCAAGTGTCTTATTTAACTGGCTTTCTTTTCTAGTTACACCGAGTGTCTTATTTAACTGGCTTTCTCTTCTCTTTGTTTTTACTCAAACTATGTGTTATGTCGAAGCTCACCCCGACCATACACATAGTTCCCTGCGCAAGTCACCTAGGACGTCTCCTGGTTTTATCTGCAACAGGGTTTTACCGAATTGTTAGGGTAGCGTATACCGGCCAACACCGCTGCGCTTCTCAACAGATCTTTTCCGACGGCGCCCTGAGCAGTTTGCCAGGCATCCCTTACTGTGTATCCTGGTGCCTCGGGTTTGCCTTTTCATTGGGTGGTGCATTTGGGTCACCCCAACTAGGCGGGCATGCTACTTTAGCTTCTCCGCCCTTCGGGCGTTGTCCACTCGCTCTTTGCGATTTCGTGGCGCTCGAGTAACGATAGAGGCTTAGCTCCATTTTCTTTATTTTGCTAGTTTGTTCGCTTTTCCACTGATCCGTCCTCTGCGAAATACTTGCTGATTCTGTGGAGTTTTATAAAAAAAAAGAAAAAGAAATGGGTGTGCTGCCCCTTTTTATTATTGATCACATATCTAAAATTCTGAATCAAGAAAAGAAACTAAAGCGGGAATCTAGGTTTTATTAAAGCACTTTAAATGCTGAAAGGTCAGGGAACCATTGATCTGAAGAGTCTTCTTATGGATAGAACATCTTCAAGTATTAGGCATTGCACGGCCGGGGGACTAGCCCACCATTGGGTTGGGCGATCAGATAGGCTCCACGCTCGGTAACTCCTTTAATAACGTACGGCCCTTCCCATTTCTCCGCAAGGGACCCTGCCGCCTTGTCTCTTGTGCTCGGGGATACTCTTCGTAGTACTAAATCCCCGACCTGGAATCTTCGTATTTGGACATGAGAATTGTAGTATTTTGTTGCCCTTTGCTGGTATGCCGTATTTCTTATCTGGGATCTATCTCTAGCTTCTTCTAACTCATCTAGGTTCTGCATCAGCATATCAACGTTGTGTTCCGGATGGTATAGCTGTACTCTCAGGGAGGTGAAGGATGCTTCTGCTGGAATAACCGCTTTAGTCCCGAATGCTAGTGAAAATGGAGTTTCCCCAGTGGAGGTCCTAGCTGTCGTCCTGTATGCCCAGAGCACTTCATGAAGCTTGTCTGCCAGTTCCCTTTCTTTGCGTCTAGCTTTGCTTTCAAAGTATGCTTGATTACTTTGTTTACAGCTTCAGTCTGCCCGTTGGTCTGAGGGTGAGCAGGGGTGGCATAGTAATTTGTGATTCCGTATTCCTCACACATATCATTGAATTTCCTGTTGTCAAACTGTGTCCCATTGTCAGTAATGATGGTATTCGGGACTCCAAACCTGTAGAGGATGTTTTTCTTAACAAAACTGGTGGTGTTTGCCTCGGTAATATGTACGAGTGCTTCGGCTTCTGCCCACTTCGTGAAGTAGTCTACTGTCACAATAGCATGTTTTGCACCTCCCTTTACACCTGTGGGCATTGGTCCTATGAGATCAAGGCCCCACATGGCGAACGGCCAAGAGAAGGTCAAACTTCTGAGCAGTTCTGGTGGTTGCCGTATGTCATTGGCTATCCGTTGACAGGTTTCGCAACCTTCTGCGAACCTCTGAGCCTCTGTAAATAGAGTCGGCCAATAGAATCCCTACCTTAGTATTTTGTGCACCAAGCTTTTTCCTCTGGTGTGGTTTCCACATATACCGCTATGGACGTCTCTCAGGATTTTCTCAGCTTCTTTCCCTGTCACGCATCTTTGTAGTGCTTTCGAGAAACCTTTCCTATATAACTCACTGTTAATGATTGTGTATCGAGTCGATCTGTATCTGATACGCTTTGCTTCCGAGGCGTCTTCAAGTAGGACGTTTTCCTCCAAGTATCTCCTGAGCTGAGTTGTCCAGTCGTCTATTTGTGGTCGGATCTCCGCTACCGCCAATTCTTCCGACTCTACTGTGCTAGGGCTGGCCAGATGAGCGACTGGAACTGTCTTTGTCCCGACACAATTTGTTGCTGAAGCTAACTTGGACAGGGTGTCTGCTCTCTCATTCTCTTCTCGGGGAATCTAGGTAATTTTGTACGTTTTAAACTTTTTGAGCAATCTTCTTGCTATTTCTAAGTATACCATTATACATCCATCTCTTACTTGGTACTCGTCTAGCACTTGGTTGACCACTACCTGTGAATTGCTGAAAATTTCTATTTCGTCTGCTCCCAGTGCCACGGATACCCTCAGGCCTGCCAGAAGAGCTTCATATTCGGCCTGATTATTAGTTGCCTTGAAATCAAATCTCATGGCACATTCTATAGCATCACCTTCCGGTGTCAATATCATTATTCCTGCCCCGCTGCCATGGGCATTAGATGACCCGTCCTCATGTAACTTCCAGTGATACCTTTTTCCTTGCTCTTTCCCCATCATTCTAGGCACTTCCTCGCCTGGTTCTGTGAATTCGGCCACAAAGTCTGCTGCTGCTTGCCCTTTATGTGCCTACTTGGCCATGTATTGGATGTCGAATTCACTCAGCTCTATAGCCCATTTGGTCAATCATCCTGACAACTCTGGCCTCTGGAGGATTAGCTTGAGTGGGCAATCTGTGTATATTACAATCGTATGTGCCTGAAAGTATGGCCTTAACTTCCTTGCCACTGTGACTAGTGCTAGAGCCATTTTCTCGACTGGTGAGTATCTGGTTTCAGTTGGGAGCAATGCCTTGCTCGTATAATATACCGGCTTTTGCACCCCCTTTTCCAACCGAACTAGCACCGAGCTGGTAGCTACATCAGTGAGGGATAGATACATGTATAGGGTTTCCCCAGCTGAAGGTTTAGAAAGTATCGGTGCCCGCCCCAGGTATTCCTTTATATTCTGAAAAGTCGTTTCGCACTCTTCACTCCATTCGAGCCCTCTTCCCTTTTTTATTGCTTTGAAGAATGGGGTGCACTTATCCGTAGATTTTGCTATGAACCGATTGAGTGACGCAAGGCATCCTGTCAATTTCTGTACTTACTTCAGCGATTTCGGGGAAACCATATCCTCAAGCGCTTTGATCTTCTCGGGGTTTACCTCAATTCCTCTTTGGTGAACCTGAAAACCTACGAACCTTCCTGACGGTACACCGAACACACATTTGTTTGGGTTGAGCTTCATCTGGTATTTCACCAGGACATCAAATGTTTCCCTTAAATCTGTTGTGTGTTTATCTGCAGTGACGCTCTTGGTCAGCATGTCGTCTACATAGACTTCCATATTTCTTCCAATCTGCCGGGCGAATATTCTGTTCACCAGTCTTTGGTATGTTGCTCCCGCATTCTTTAGACCAAAGGGCATTACTGTGTAGCAGTACAACCCTTGATCTGTTGTGAAGGCTGTCCTTTCTTCGTCAGCTTTGTTCATTCGGATCTGGTTATATCCCGAGTAAGCATCCATGAAGCTCAGTAGTTCATGTCCTGCGGTAGCGTCTACCAACTGATCTATTCTTGGGAGTGGAAAGCTGTCCTTCGGGCAGGCCTTGTTCAAATCTGTAAAGTCTACACACATTCTCCACTGATCGTTTTTCTTCTTCACTAATACCACATTAGCTACCTATTGTGGGTACTGGACCTCCCTTATAGACCCTGCAGTTAGGAGCTTTTCTACTTCTTTCTTGATGGCTGCACTCCTGTACGGATTAAATAGTCTTCTTTTCTGTATGACCGGTCGGGAATCAGGGTTAACGGCCAAGTAATGGGATATTACTTTTGCATCTATTCCCGGCATGTCTTTGTGGCTCCAAGCGAATATATCTTTGTATTCTCTCAACAACCTGGTTATGCTTGCTTTGACTGTTTCTTGTAAGTTAACGCCTATCTTGACGACCCTGGTTGGTTTGTTATCATCCAAGACTACATCTTCAGTTGGTTCGTCTTTTTTGTCTTCGGGCCCTTCTCTTGGGTCCAACTCAAAGTCTTCTGGTGCTTCTTCTTGATCATTTGATTTCCTCACGTCTTGCCTACTCGGCAAGATTATGCATACTTGGTGTCCTTTTTTACTCTCTCTGTCTCTGTAAACTGACAGGTTTGCTCTCCGTGCCATTTCTTTCGAACCTTTCATCGAACCTACACCGAATTCTGTCGGGAATTTCATCATGAGGGCATAGGTAGTTGTTACTGCCTTGGTTGTGTAAGGATTCCCATTATTGATTGGCTTATTTCGTGAACAAACCACAAGTTGGGGTTTGAATTGTAAGGGTAGATTAGGTGATAGAAGACCAACATCAAAGGCCCTATTCAAGACCTCAAGGTGACAAGCACTCAAAGGTATATTTCTTGTGCTTAGTTTTCTTTGAAGAGATCTAGAAACACACACACACACACTTAGCATACTTGCATTTGTGTGCATACTCTTCACATGTCACATTACACACTTGCACTTTGTTTGATTATATCTTGTTGTGTGTTTGTTTGTGTCGTGTAATTCGTTTCCTGAGTATGTTCGGAAACGTCCGCGCTTGCACGATTTTGTGCTTGGTTTTGCGCGAAGACCGCTCTTGGTGATAGCCTTGGCTTTCTCCTTGGATTCACCACTTTTGGTGAATCGACGGTTTAATCAGCGGCCCTGGCCACCGAATGAAACCGCCGTTTTGGACCAGAGGTCTCTGGTCTGATTCTGCGGTTAGATCGGCGGTCTGGCCGCCGATTTGAAACCGCCGTTTCACACCTGATGCATTTATTATTCTCGGGTTGTGTTCTGCGGTTTACTCGGCGGTTTCGAAACCGCCGAATGAAACCGCCGTTTTCTCCCCTGTTCTCTGGATGAATTCTGCGGTTATGATCGGTGGCCTGGCGGCCGAATGAATCCGTCAAATTAGATATTTTAAGTCGGTTTCTTTCTCGGGCTCAATTCTGCGGTCAGATTCTGCGGCCCCGACCGCAGAATGAAACTGCCGTTTGAGCGTTTCAAGGGCAATCTTGTCTTTTCACATGCCCTGTTTCTTGATGACTATATATATCATACTTTCTCATTTCTCTACCTTAGTTCTCTGATTCTAAAGAACCCTAAAGTTCAAAAAGAGAGACTTGAGAGAAAAGAAATCAAGAACTCATTTTTATACACACAAAACCATTCTACTATTCATCAAAAGATCATCTAGCATTTTCTAGCATAGTTAGGATGCTTGCTTGCATGGGTTTTGCTCAACACACTTGCTTTGGTATGTTCTTCACTAATCTCATCTAAGCTTAGTGTTTTATTTATCAAAGAATTCTCTTATATTATTTGTATGCTCTTAGAATATATTCTAGATACAAAATAGAGATTGTTGTGTTGACATGTTTGAGTGATGTATTTTGATAGCAACATCTAGGTTATTTTTATCTATGATTTGCTAAGCTTTATGACATGTCATTTAGCTATTGATATCTATGATTGCATTTATTGTCATCTATTCTTCCTAGATAAGCATCTAAGGTTACCTAGCTTTATTTGCTCATTGGATATCATTTTATATTCACATAGGTTGTAATCTCTTCATTGAGAAGTAAGTCTTGCATGTAGCTTCCGGGATTAGGTTGCTTAGATTGCAAGCAATTGGACTAGGTCCACTTATACCGGGATTAGGTAGGTGTGTTGATTATTGATCGGGATTAGGTTGTAATCATTTCACATTTAGTGGATTCGAGGTTCGAGTGTGGCGCACTATACAGCCCGTGGTTTTTCCCGTGAGGGTTTCCACGTAAATATCAAGTGTCTTTTATAATTCCGCACCATATTACACTTGTTATTGTTTTGACTAGTTTGGGGCATTTTCATAATTTGACTAAACGCGAAAATTGGGTAAATTTGGTAAAATCTATTCACCCCCCCTCTAGATTAATATTAGATCACACCGTGTTATTTTTTTCAATTGGTATCAGAGTGGGTTCCTAGACATACATAGGTGATCCTTGCTCATTTTGGTGTGTTTTGCATTTGTGTGATTTTTGTTCATTCATACATTTTGCATTCATTTCATTTCATTCATATTTACAATGAGTGGAAACGGTGGCAACAATGAGGGTGCTTCTAGCACGCGTCCTCCTCTCCTCACCGGTGATAACTACTCCTCATGGAAGGGGAAGATGGAGGCATACTTATGCCAAATCCATGATAGGGCATGGATGGCCATTGAAGATGGATACACTCCTCCTATGATGACTCCCACGGGTGGTGGAGAAGAAGTTCTCAAGCCAAAGGCTCAATGGACCAATGGAGAGTTTGAGACTTCTAAGTGGAATAGGAAGGCAATGCATGCCATCCTATGTGCCATGGATGAGAACCAATACAAGTTGGTTCAAATTACTAGAATTGCCAAAGAGGCATGGGAAATCCTAGAGACGGCTTATGAAGGAACCGAAGTGGTCAAGGATTCAAAACTACAAGTCCTCCAAACTAGTTTTGAGACCATTAGGATGAAAGAGCATGAGCACTTCAATGACTTCCAAGTGAAGTTGATGGACATTGTGAATCAAAGTCATCAACTAGGAGACCCATACTCGGATAGGAGAATCAAGCAAAAAATTATGAGATCTCTCCCCGATAGATTTGAGTCTAAGGTAACGGCTTTAGAGGAAAATAGTGGCTATAAGGATATGAAGCCGAGTGAAGTCATTGGAAGACTTCTCGCTTACGAGTCTAGGAAAGCTCCTATCTCTACTCCTCCTAAAAAGCAAAAGGGAATTGCTTTGAAAGCATCAAAGGATGAAAAGGAGGTGAAGAATGACTCGGATGAAGACATGGCCTTATTTGTGAAAAGATTCAATAAGGTTATGAAGTTTGGGAAGAGAGGATTTGGTATGAGAGGCCAAGACTTGAAGAAGAAGGGTCCCTTCAAGAAGTTTGAACCAAGGCAAGAGAAGACCGAAAGAAAAGGGGTCCGTTGCTTTGTGTGTGGTGGAGTTGGTCACTTTGCTCCCGATTGTGCAAATCACAAGGAAAAGAAGAAGGGAAAAGTGATGGCCGCCACTTGGAGTGGAAGTAGTGATGACTCAAATGAAGAAGATGAGTCTTCGGATGATGAAGACATCATGGCTAACTTCCTAGCCTTTGCTTCCTCTCATAAGAGCAAAAGTGGTAGTGAAAAAGAGGAAGAGAGTCAAAGGGAAAGTGACTCTAGTGAAGATGACTCCGATGCTAACTCCACTAATGGATATGTGGAGAAAGAGGTGTTAGTCGAATATCTAAAGGAGTTTAGAAGCTTAGAGATGAAAACCACTAAGAAGATCAAGATGTTGAGAGAAGAAAATCTTGAGCTTTCATCTCACAATGATCACTTAAGTGAAGAAGTGGATAGACTTAAGAAGAGAGAAGATAAGCTAAGAGAGGAGTTAGCTTTATCTAGGAGGAATGAAGAAGGTTTGAAGAGGGAGCTTGATGAAGCTAAGAAGTCACTTACTAGGATGGACTCTAGCACCAAAAAGTTAGATCACATGCTTGGTGTTGGAAAGAGTCCATGTGACAAGAGAGGTCTAGGGTTTGAAGATAGTCAAGAGACCTCCTCCTCTAAGAAGACCGTGTTTGTTAAGGGCTTGGGCAACATAGAAGCTTCACCGGTGCACACTCCTAGGAAGAAGATAGATCTAGGACAATGTTCTAAAAGTGCACAAGTGAAGGTGGTGTCAAGAAGGCAACCTCAAGCCAACATTCCTCATCATATGGCTCAAAAAGGGAAGAAGACAATCATGCAAGTCCAACATTGGAAGCAAGATAGACCGGTTCAACAAAGGAGATGGATTGAACCCACTCAACCACAAAGAAAAGGGAAGGCTCCCATAAATGCTCAAGGCAATGGTATGATTTCTCATTTCATTCCAATTTGTCATTTTTGTGGTTTTAATGGTCACATTCGACCAAATTGCTTTCATTATATAAAAATGTGTAGAACTCGAAGCATGATTGAAAAGAGAAAGATAAGAGCCAAGATGCATGTTCCTAGGAATAATAAGACTAATTTGCATGATCCTAGGATTACTAGAGCCCATGTACCAAAGACCATTAAGAAAGAAAATGTTGTTCTTAAGTGGGTTAGAAAGAATGAAAATGTTTGCCATGTTGCACAAATTGCCTTAAGGGCAAATTCTTCTAATCTTTGGTATCTTGATAGTGGGTGCTCTAGGCACATGACGGGAAACAAGAGTTTCTTTGAGACTCTTGTTATGGAGGAAGGAGGAAATGTCACTTTTTGTGATGGATCCAAAAAGAAAGTCATAGGGAAAGGAACCATTTCTGTTCCTGGATTACCCTCCTTATCTAATGCTTTACTTGTTGATGGCTAGAAAGCCAATTTGATTAGCATTTCTCATCTTAGTGATGAAGGATATTCCGTCTTGTTTAGCAAAGATAATTGCTCTATCCTAAAGCCCGATGGACAAACCTTATTGAAAGGTATGAGATCTAGCGACAATTGCTATTGTCTTGAAGCTAGAATAGTCTCAAACAATGTGTCCAAGGATGAGCAAATTGAGTTGTGGCATGAAAGACTTGGCCACATGAACTTTCGGGATCTACGGACCCTTGGAAAGTTTGAATGTGTGCGTGGCCTCCCTAAGCTTGGGAAGAAAGCCAATGGTATTTGTGGACCTTGTCAACAAGGAAAACAAACTAAAGGCATGCACAAAAAGGGCAAGTATCTCTCCACCAAGGAGCCCCTAGAGCTTCTCCACATGGATCTTATGGGTCCTATGCAAACCGAGAGCTTGGGTGGAAAGAGATACATTTTTGTTTGTGTAGATGATTTCTCTAGGTTCACATGGACATATTTTCTTAGAGAAAAACCCGAAACTTTTGATAAGTTTAAAATGCTTTGTACTAAACTTCAAAATGAAATGAATTCTAACATTAAAAGCATAAAATGGATAAGAAGTGATCATGGGAGGGAATTTGAGAATGCTTCATTTGAAACCTATTGTGATAGTATAGGTATCTCCCATGAGTTTTCGGCTCCTAGGACACCTCAACAAAATGGAGTTGTTGAGAGGAAAAATAGGGTCCTTCAAGAGATGACCCGTGTGATGTTGCTTAGCAACAATGTGCCTAGGAATCTATGGGCCGAAGCCGTCAACACGGCTTGCTATATAGGAAATAGAGTTTTCCTAAGGCCCGGTACTAGGAATACCTCCTATGAGTTATGGAAAGGTAAAAGGCCAAATGTTAGCTACTTCTACACATTTGGAAGCAAATGCTACATTTTAAATGACTGAGATCAACTTGGCAAATTTGATGCCAAGAGTGATGAGGGTATCTTTATTGGTTATGCCTTAAATAGTAGAGCCTATAGAGTTTTCAATAAGAAAACTCTAAGTGTCTTGGAATCATCCAATGTCGTATTTGATGATGAAAGGCTCAAGTCTAGTAATCATGAGGAGGAGGTAATTTTTAGTAATGACTCTCCTTTGGAGAAGGTTGATGTGACTCCTAATGTGGGGACGTCCAATGTTGTTGATAATGACACACAACCTATTGATAGAGTTCCTAACTTGGACTCTAATGAACCCGCTCCATGGGTTAGAAGACTTTATAACAAAGATGATGTTATTGGAGATGTGAATGAGGGTGTTAGGACTAGAAGGCAAATAGCTAATCTTATTAGCTTCACTTGCTACACCTCTCAAATAGAACCCAAAAAAGATTGATGAAGCTTTAAATGATGAATTTTGGGTTCTTGCTATGCAAGAAGAGCTAAACCAATTCGAAAGGAATGAGGTTTGGACTCTAGTTCCTAGGCCTAAGACCACAAATGTCATAGGCACAAAGTGGATATATAGGAACAAATCCGATGAGGATGGCAACATTGTGCGTAACAAGGCAAGACTTGTTGCACAAGGGTACTCTCAAATTGAGGGTATCGATTTTGAGGAGACTTTTGCTCCCGTTGCCCGTTTAGAGTCCATTAGGCTTCTCTTGTCCATCTCTTGTGTGCACAAGTTCAAATTGCACCAAATGGACGTAAAGAGTGCCTTCCTCAATGGCTTCTTGCAAGAGGAAGTGTTTATTGAGCAACCCAAGGGGTTTGTGGATGCACACCACCCCAATCATGTCTATCGCCTCAAGAAGGCTCTTTATGGGTTGAAACAAGCACTGAGGGCTTGGTATGAGCGCCTCACTCAATTCCTTGTCAACAATGACTACACAAGAGGTTGTGTTGATAAGACACTATTCATCAAGAAAGACAATGATGAGCTTTTTATAGCTCAAATATATGTTGATGATATAGTGTTTGGCTCTACCAACAACATCAAAGTCCAACAATTTGTTGATGTTATGTCTCATGAATTTGAGATGAGTCTTGTTGGTGAGCTTAGTTACTTTCTAGGTTTGCAAATTAGGCAAATGAATGATGGGATCTTCATAACCCAAGCCAAATATGCCAAAAACCTAGTGAAGAGGTTTGGTCTTGAAAAAGCCAAGCATTGTGATACACCCATGAGTACCACTTTGAAGCTAAGCAAAGATGCTAGTGGTAAAAGTGTGGAACAAACACTATATAGGGCCATGATAGGAAGCTTGCTTTATTTGACCGCAAGTAGGCCCGATATATCCTTTAGTATGGGTGTGTGTGCTAGGTACCAATCCAATCCCAAGGAGTCCCATCTCTCTTCCGTCAAGAGAATCATTCGATATGTGAATGAGACTTCTAATTATGGGATTTGGTACTCGTTTGACACTAATGCTAGTCTTGTAGGCTTTAGTGATGCGGATTGGGCGGGAAATTGTGATGATAGGAAAAGCACATCGGGCGGTTGCTTTTTCCTTGGAAACAATCTTGTTTCTTGGTTTTGCAAGAAGCAAAACTCAATTTCCTTGTCCATGGCGGAGGCCGAATACATAGCCGCGGGGAGTGGATGCACACAACTCCTATGGATGAAGTAAATGCTAGTAGACTACGGATTCAACCAAGGTACACTCACTCTCTTTTGTGATAACATGAGTGCTATTAATATTTCCAAGAATCCGGTTCAACACTCTAGAACTAAGCATATTGACATCCGTCATCGTTTCATTAGAGAACTAGTTGAAAATAAATGCATTGTACTTGAGCATGTAGGTACAAATGATCAACTAGCGGACTTGTTTACAAAACCTCTAGATGCTACTCGATTTAAAACTCTTAGTAGATCTATTGGGATATGTCTTGTGGAGTGATGAGTTTTTGTGATTGACCCCATAAGGGGAACTTAAGCAAAGAGAGCTTTTTGTATACTAGATGCATGCAAAATATATGAAAGATCTTGTGCTTCTCTTTTAATTGCTTGAAGTAAGCTTGGTTGGACATATGTATATATGCTTTTATTTCAATAAGTGTGAACCATGCTTTGTTTTCAATCCATGTCATATTTATGTTCAAACATGCATTTTTGGACTAGGAAATTTCCATAGGAAGTATGATTTGAATGACCTACAGTTATTTCCATGACATGATGATTCTTAATTGACATGCTAATGAACTTGAAAAGCATGAAATTTAAATGCCTTGCTAAATTGGAAAAGCATGAATTGATGATTGCATATTCTTAAATACAAAACATTGTGTGAAAAAGCTAGTGAGACTAAAATTGATAAAGGATCATGTATCCATTCAAAGGATGTTTCAATCCAAATGTCTCTCTTTCTTTATTTGTTGAACATGGTTACTATCATACGGGTTTCATACCAGGAAAAATCAAATAAGGTGCAAAGTCGCTCATGCCATGTTTCGCTTATAAAGTTGAATATAGTTGTTGCTAAAAATCAAAATCAATAAATTCTCTATATCCTTGCTTCTCTCATGACAAATGGTAAAATTGGTTTGAATTCTATTTGAAACCTTTGTCATTTGCTTTGCCAAATACCATTGTATTTTGGACTTGAATGCAACATGTCTTGTATGCAAAACATTTTTATTTCACACATTTTCATAAAATAAATCTCCTTGATTCTCTCCAATTAAATGAGTGCATAAAGTGGCTTATTTGACTATGCATTATCTTGTATGCTATTATCTCTCTTTGCTATGAGTGACCCGGTTGGGGACTACTCCTTTGCCTATATCATGACAAAAAGGGGGAGTAGGATGTGATTAAGGGGAGTTGCAAATTGTAGTAGTTAATGTGCATTTGGGGAGATTTCATATTGAGGGGGAGTAACCCTTTGAGGGGGAGCATTGCATACTCATACATTGCATGATATTGTGGTTAAAAGATTCATATGCAAATGCTTGTTTTTCTTTCACTTGATCATCTCACATACACTTGCTTTGGAAGTGTAATCTAATTGTTTTGAAGGTTTGGTAATTCTACAAGAGATTAAGGACTTGAAGTTTTATTTTCTTATCTCTTTATACTTTGTAATGTAGAATTTCCCGTAGTTTCATTTATCTTGTGAGGATCAATGTGAGTGGTGGTTTTGTCACGAAATAGCCAAAGGGGGAGATTGTAAGGATTCCCATTATTGATTGGCTTATTTCGTGAACAAACCACAAGTTGGGGTTTGAATTGTAAGGGTAGATTAGGTGATGGAAGACCAACATCAAAGGCCCTATTCAAGACCTCAAGGTGACAAGCACTCAAAGGTATATTTCTTGTGCTTAGTTTTCTTTGAAGAGATCTAGAAGCACACACACACACTTAGCATACTTGCATTTGTGTGCATACTCTTCACATGTCACATTACACACTTGCACTTTGTTTGATTATATCTTGTTGTGTGTTTGTTTGTGTCGTGTAATTCGTTTCCTGAGTATGTTCGGAAACGTCCGCGCTTGCACGATTTTGTGCTTGGTTTTGCGTGAAGACCGCTCTTGGTGATAGCCTTGGCTTTCTCCTTGGATTCACCACTTTTGGTGAATCGGCGGCCCTGGCCACCGAATGAAACTGCCGTTTTGGACCAGAGGTCTCTGGTCTGATTCTGCGGTTAGATCGGCGGTCTGGCTGCCGATTTGAAACCGCCGTTTCACACCTGATGCATTTATTATTCTCGGGTTGTGTTCTGCGGTTTACTCGGCGGTTTCGAAACCGCCGAATGAAACCACCGTTTTCTCCCCTGTTCTCGGGATGAATTCTGCGGTTATGATCGGCGGCCTGGCGGCCGAATGAATCCGTCGAATTAGATATTTTAAATCGGTTTCTTTCTCGGGCTCAATTCTGCGGTCAGATTCTGTGGCCCCGACCGCAGAATGAAACCGCCGTTTGAGCGTTTCAAGGGCAATCTTGTCTTTTCACATGCCCTGTTTCTTGATGACTATATATATCATACTTTCTCATTTCTCTACCTTAGTTCTCTGATTCTAAAGAACCCTAAAGTTCAAAAAGAGAGACTTGAGAGAAAAGAAATCAAGAACTCATTTTTATACACACAAAACCATTCTCATATGCATCAAAAGATCATCTAGCATTTTCTAGCATAGTTAGGATGCTTGCTTGCATAGGTTTTGCTCAACACACTTGCTTTGGTATGTTTTTCACTAATCTCATCTAAGCTTAGTGTTTTATTTATCAAAGAATTCTCTTATATTATTTGTATGCTCTTAGAATATATTCTAGATACAAAATAGAGATTGTTGTGTTGACATGTTTGAGTGATGTATTTTGATAGCAACATCTAGGTTATTTTTATCTATGATTTGCTAAGCTTTATGACATGTCATTTAGCTATTGATATCTAGGATTGCATTTATTGTCATCTATTCATCCTAGATAAGCATCTAAGGTTACCTAGCTTTATTTGCTCATTGGATATCATTTTATATTCACATAGGTTGTAATCTCTTCATTGAGAAGTAAGTCTTGCATGTAGCTTCCGGGATTAGGTTGCTTAGATTGCAAGCAATTGGACTAGGTCCACTTATACCGGGATTAGGTAGGTGTGTTGATTATTGATCGGGATTAGGTTGTAATCATTTCACATTTAGTGGATTCGAGGTTCGAGTGTGGCGCACTATACATCCCGTGGTTTTTCCCGTGAGGGTTTCCACGTAAATATCAAGTGTCTTTTATAATTCCTCACCATATTACACTTGTTATTGTTTTGACTAGTTTGGGGCATTTTCGTAATTTGACTAAACGCGAAAATTGGGTAAATTTGGTAAAATCTATTCACCCCCCCTCTAGATTAATATTAGATCACACCGTGTTATTTGTTTCAGGTTGTATTCAAGAATGGTCGTCCTAGCAGTGCGTTGTAAGGCCAATTTTCCGTATCTACCACTACAAAATCAAGCAGCACCGTTTTCTGACAAGGGATACTTCCAACTTTAACGGGCAATTTTACAGTACCTAGAGACCTCACTTCTACCCCACCAAAACCTCGTAGTGGAGTATGAAAGGGCTGCAAATCCTTCTGATCCAGTCTCAACTGGTCGTAAACTTCGGCGCTCAGTATGTTCGCCGAACTCCCATTATTGATCAAAATTCGATGGACTTCTCTATGACCAACCTTGGCGCTGATTACTAAAGTGTCGTTTGGTCTGACGTCTATGCCATGCGAGTCAGCTTCTGTAAAAATTATCGGATCCTAACCTTCTTTGATTCTCTTCTGGTCGGGCTCAATAGAATTGACATCCAGGTCCCTTCGTGCTTCCATTGCTTCACGAATCTCTAAGGTTCTTTCCTTGTTGCTTTTTTCGGTTGCTGGTCCTCCAAAGATAGTGTTTATCACCCCCTCATCCTTGAGCCTCTTCAGACTCAATTTTCTCCGACTGTCTTGACGGCTGTCTTGCTGCCCGTCCACCCTTTCTGCCTTTTTCTGGACAATGTCTTTTAAGTGACCCTCCCGAATAAGGGTTTCGATATGATCCCTAAGCTGAAAACACTTGGAAGTCTCATGCCCGTTCTCTTTGTGGAATCGGCAATATTTAGTCGTGTCCTTCTGAGCATAGAATGACTGCCTAGGTGGTTCCTTTGACATATTCTTTTCTTCCAGGATTGCAAGTACTTCTTCCTGAGTTTTCTTCAATGGGGTGTAGTTCGTATAGTCGCCTCGGAACCTTTGGTAGGGCTTATTGGCCTTCGAATCGTTATGCTTCCGCCCATCCCGACCGTCCGAGGTTTTGCTTTTCTGCTTGTCCACATTTTGGTTAGGGGTTTTGGACGCACTGTCCTTGGTTTTTGAAACCTCTGGCCATCCTCCATGTACGAAATAACCACCCGTTGCAATTTCCTCTTCTTCGGCTAAGGCATAACCTCCAGCCATGTCCATCATATCCGCATAGCTGGTCAACCGTGCTTTTTTTAAATCGAACGAGAGCTGTCCATTCTGTAAGTTGTTAATGAATGCTGCCACTATGGCTTTATCATTAATGCTCCCAATCTCTGATACTGCTTGACCAAATCTTCCCAAATATTTTTTGAGTGACTCCTCTTTCCCTTGTTTAAGTTGGGATAGGTAAGCCACTGACTTCTTTCTGTGCACGTTTCCAAGGAACTGTCGGGAGAATGCTCTGCTCAGCTCATTGAAACTGTTTATGCTTGCCACTGGTAATCTACCGAACCATCTGGAACCCAAATCCCCGAGCGTTTGTGGGAAATTCAAACATAACAAGGCATCGTTATTGGCATACTGAGCCATGGCACTTTTGTATCTTCTGACATGCTCCTTTGGGTCTGTGTCTTTCTTAAACTGCTCCACGTGCGGCATTCTAAACCTCTCTAGGAATGGCATGCGAAGAACTTCACTAGCAAAAGGACTGCCCAATTCATCATCTGATAGCTCATTCCGCCCATAACGTCTGACTAGTGCATCCATTTGTCGATGGTTATTTTGGACTTCCCTAGTTAAACTTTGTATGAGTATGTCCCTGTCGCCTTCTGGCTCTCCCATGGCATCGAAACTTTGATTGACAACCAGCCTTTGTTCTTGATTATCAACCTTTTGCTTCTGAGGTTTACGATTTAGGCCATGCAACCGAATAATGCCTCTTTGGCGCTTCCGAGGAGTGTACTGATCGCTGCTACCAGAGGATGGGGATCGATCCCTTCGGTGGTCCTCTCGCCTAAATCGGCTTGTATCTTGCTTGGCTTGCCCGGAGTGATATTTTCTACGTGGGTATCGGTCTTCCCTGGGTTCTCTGTCATCCTGGGCTTGTTCTTCTAATACCCCCAGCTGTTCCGTCGAGGTTCGAGTACTTTTTAAAGGTGCATCTGGTGTTGGACGGACTACTACAGAATGTAGCCTGCCCTGCTGTTGGTCTGGGGTATCTGTTTGACACGGCGAAGTTAACCCTTTTGTGGTGGAGAGGCTGACTCCATGCTTGGCTGCGTCTGATACGAGTTGTTGTAAAGATGCCCGGAAACGCTGTGCGATCTCGTCGCTGGTTGGAGGAAAGCGTTAGATGCCCGCGAGAGCTGCTGGCTGATTTTCTGCGATCAACGCGGCATCAAGGGAGGTATCCACTTCCAGTCTATCATCTGGTAGATCTTGGTGTTGCTTGGAATTGCTGCCATCTCCTTCTCCAGCCATTGTTTCACAAGGGATTTCAAGGTTTTTGTTATCACGTATATTGCTCCTCCTTCTAGCGCTAATTGTTGACGATTGATTTTGTCAATTGACCGGTCAACGATTTCTGGTTTGCAAGTATATTTCAGACGTATGATAAAGCAAGAAAAAACAAAAAATAAACAAATATAGCGTGGTAAAACTCCGGTGATCGGAGAAACGTCCACGGGTGATTGCCTAAGCAACCTAGCCAAATTCACTATAATGAACTTTTTGATTACACACTCTGCTCTTTTTCTCTCTAATTCACACCGTCCCTCTGCTTGTTTTTGTAGGGGTATTTATATATGATTCCTCTAGGGTTTTGTCCGTGATATACAAGTTAAGGAGTCCCGAATTTACTTTGTGACTCTTTCCTTTATCATTATGGATTACGGATCTGTTTTGGACTCTAATGAGCTGTCAAGGAAATCTCTCTGTTTCCTTATAGGACTCTGCTTCCCAATAATTGATTCGCAGATTTGTAAATGATTCATGTCAATTGTACTGGTGTACAGGTGGCAAACAGGTTTCACAGGGCAATTCCTTCCTTTGTGACGAGTAAATGTAGTCGGGCATTTCCTGTACCTGGAATACTCGGCACCAATCGCCATTTGTTGCTATATCTCCCGACTCGGCCCGAGGCAAACCTTTCTGATCAGTCTCCTCGCTCATGGATTGTTCTTGTCCTCACTGATCTGCTGACGTGTCAACTGTTGCGAATTTTACCCACAACAACAATATTAATAAAACAATATTCTTTAATTTAAATCAATATAAATCTAATAGAAATAAAATAATATACAAATATGTATAATTACTTAAAATAAACCTTATATTTATTTATATTTAGTTTTATAATATATATATATGTATAATATTTTCTCGGTTTAGTCGAATCGGTTCGGTTTTTGGCGAGGCAAAACCATCATCAATGAATCACTTAAACTTGGTTTTTATTTTTTGAATCAGATTGACTCGTTTTAATAGGGTAACTTGACTCGAACACATGTTTTTGGTTCCGTTTGATTCAGTTAACTATGGATCGCAAAACCGTACCCACCCCTACTTACCACACTTGACAAATCTAACTTGAAAACTAAGAACACACATGACAAGTACTTAGCAGAGAGAGGAAGTGATATTTTTCTAATTGTTTGATTGACCTCCGATTCGTGTCTTGGAAACTGAAGAGGAAAAACAATATATATAAAACTTTTAAGTGGAGGAAATAAAGGATAGTAATAGGAGAGTCGTTGGCAATTTTAATGACTTAAATCGGTTTTGAAATCAAAATATAAATTTGTATTAATTTAGAAAGAATTATAATCACAAATCAATTATTATATAAATGGTTGTTACAATTAAAAAGAATTAAATTTGAATTATTATGAAATCCATGTTCAAATTGTTGTGGCATTTGCATCCACGTGACGTGCGCTCGCACACAAGTCATAGAACTTGTAGTTCATATGGTTTGTGATTTTATATCCGTTTGGAAGAGCTTCTCTACTGAATAAAAGAGGGTCTTTTTTTTTTTTTTTTTAATTTTTTAATTTTTTTTATGTCGTTTGGTTGTCACTTGTAGAGCTTTTGGATGATAAAAAAAAGTTGTTTTATGTCTACTTGGAAAAGCTCAAATTTTAGGTTTTTTTAAGTAGATCTTTTTGAGCTTTTTTAATAATACTAAAATGTCTAATATAACCCTATCATTTAAACTAGTTTTTTTTTAATATTTTGGTAATCCTACCATTTAAAAAAAAAAAAAACTTTTTCTAATTGACAACCAAACGACCATCATTTTTTCATTAAAAGCTCTACTTGTAGAAGGTCTACTTTAAAAGATCTACTTAAAAAAGTTCTTCCAAACGGACTCTTACACATATGCTTGTTAAGTTTTCCAACAAGTAATCATATATATATATTTGACTAAGCATTTAATTCCCACCAATATGAGACTCATTATTTTTTCCAACTAATCGGGTGCACTTTGAGCATCAATTTCGCATTCACTTGTTCACCATTGTAGAGCATATGAGTATACTGAACCACGAGGTGGTTGCCTTGGTGGTCCAAGGCTTGGGATGAAAATCTCAAGTCCTTAGTTCTACTCTCGGCAATTACATTGTGGCCAGCCATCAAGGCATTAGCTCAGTTGGTAGAAGGACGAGCTTATGGCACAGGTAACTCTCAAGTCAGCGGTTCGAATCCTACCCAGGCGAAGACGAGTTATGATTACCTACTTGCATTTTTGTGTGGACGGGGGTGTGGGCTGAGGTTTCCTACCTGTCATACTCCATAACATCCAAGTAATAGACCGTCAGAACCAACAAGTAGGCTATAAGTGTGTCATGCAGTTGGGGAGGACAGGCGGATGAGTGCTTGGACGAAGTCCGAGATCCTCGATACCAAAAATAAAAAAAAAATAAAAAAAAAGAAGAGAAGTATACCGTTTTGTAGGGACGTAACCAGGGTAGGCTAGAATTGTTTTTTTTTTTTTGTTTTTTTGTTTTTTTGTTTTTTTTGTTTTTACCGAACACAAACATCACTTGCTTAGAAGGACATAATTAGACGTACCCATAAAATGCACATTCTAAAAAAAATATGTTATCAGATTTTATTTTATTTTTAAAAAGTCAAAACAAATTATAAGACAAAAAAAATAAAATTGAAAATACAAATACTAATTAAATTGTATCCTGCAATTTTTTTTTTTTTTTCCATTAATGACAACAATAATCTCTATTTCAATGAAGACATGCACGAAGTTTGTTAAAATTCATTTTGCATCTTAATGCGAAATGATGTTCTGATAATTTTCATTGCTGAAAAAAATAATAATTTAAATATACAATGTTCTTATATTATTATATAAGTTTGATTTATTCGAAATGTACTAATATAATGTCATGAAAAATGTAATGAAATTCATATAACAATATCTTTACTTTGTAAATTTAAAATTGGATTACTCCTAAAATCTCATTAACTAAAAATTATAGTGACTCTAAAATTTACAAAATAAATATTTAAAGCTATAATATTCACTCAAATATATATAATTTGAAGATTAATTGTTGGATGTTGATAAAAAGATTGAGACAAATTTGAGAAAATTTGAAGAATGATGACAAAAGAATTGTTATTATAAAAAGAAGAAAAAGAAAGGAAAAATTATTTATTCCACTTTCAATAGAAAATAACATTAATTCTTTAATTAATTTTTTTATACCATTTAGAATTTTTTTTCAAGGGGAGCTAGCCCACCTAGCCCCCACATAGGTACGTATCTGCCATTTCGATATCGATATTGGTCTCATTCAAAATAGAGCCTCAAAATGGATATTCAAAACCATTTTTCCAACCGTTATGATGAAAGAATTATTAATAAATAATAATTCATCCATCAGAAAATAAAAGGCTGAACATCCATGTTTGAGAATAGTACTGAAGCGCAAATAAAGGGAGAAGTTTTTCAGTTCTCAAAATGAGTTTAGATAATAATAATAATAATAATAATAATAATAATGATAATAAGAGTAAGGATATTGCTATCCATAAATACAATAAGCACACACATAATCCATGTCTAAATTTAAAATTAAATAATTATTATAAACACTCATCTTAATATTAATAATACTCTTATTTAAATGAATGTATTCATTTTAATATAATTTATTTATAAATCTTCTTAAGTTATTAACACACCCAATTTCATAAATGATAAATTCTTAAGTTCAACAGATTAAAAAAACATAGTATAGTCATAGTAAATTCTAAAAAACACAGTACAATCATAGTAAGTTTCTTGCCACCAACAACTACATGAGATATCTTCTCAGCATTTACATCATGGCCAATCACACATTTGAACTTAGTTAAGCGTCAAAAATTTCTTGCTATACTTTTTTGAAGGAACAATTCGAGAAGCTCTACTTCAGGGAAATTAAAACAGAGATAACTTAACTTTGTCAAGTTGTTGATATCTATTACAATAGATTTCACATTCTTATTCCATCGTTGATTTCCTGGATACACAATGATATGTACTGATGTCTTTAAAATATATATATATATATATATATATACTTCTCATATATGGTGTGGGTAGTTGGGCGCATCTGCATCAGATTTTGGAGATTCGCAATCTGCTGGGTAGTATGTCTCAATCTCATCTGGAGTTTTTCTCAAGAGATTTTAACAGTTTTGCTGATTTGCTGGCTAAAAAAGGAGCTGATGGTGAGGAAGATGTGCTGGATTGATGTCTGAGTTGATTGTGTTTCTGGGTTGGGGGTTTTGTTGGGGTTTCTTCCTTTTGTTTTTCGTTGTTCCTTGTTTTTGCTTACGGTTGTGCTGTTTGTGTTGTGTCGCTGTTTTTCTGCTGGTTTTTGTAGGGGTGTGCTTCCCCCTGTTGTGGTTTCTGTTGTTTCTTTGGCTTTTGAATAAATTATAATTTTTAATATATATATTACTTCTCACTTTTTGTTTATCGGTAGAGTTAATAACAAAAAAAAAAAAAAAAATACGTACCTCTGAAAATTCTTTTTCCATTACTTTGTTATATGATAATGGGAGATGTTAATACTGGAAATAGAGTTATGGTTTAATTAGATTTTTTTTTTTTTTTTTTAATAAAGAGATATAGTTGAAGAAATGAGTGTACATAGTATTTGTTTTTTTTTTTTTTAATTAAACTAATTTGTCCTTATTGGTAAATTTTTATTGGGATATTTTTGTTATTAAAATTTTTATTAAGAGATTTTCTCCTTACAATTCAATTTTATCTTTTCACACACCTTTTCTAAATACACTTCATCCTAAAACTTAAATTTTTAAATTTTCTAAGAACACTCCTTTTTAATCCAAAATTATCCTTTATTATCTTTTAACACTCATTTCCTTAATAATAATAATAAAAAGGCCATCATAAAAACCTATAAAAAAAAAAAACAAAATCATTTTTTTTTAGATTCTACAAAATCATTTTATTTCAATTTTTTTTTTTGAAATAATTATTTTCTTTCATTTACAAAAGGTAAAGAAAAAGAAAAAACTCAACTCAGAACTTTTAATAAAATAAAAAAAAATAAAAAAAAAAAAAAAAAAAAACCCAAAACACAAAAGTACTGGACCCTTGTTTGAATTTAAAGATATGTGATCTCCCAATCAAAAAATGTTTCTTTTTTTTATTTGTATTATTGGAAATTTTTAAATCTAGAATCTCTATTAATAGAGATTAGTCTCCATAAATGGAAATTCTGATATCTATTAATGGAGATATAAGATTTATGGTTTTTTCTTCTTCTTAAATTTTATTGATTTTTTTGTCCTGTATGTTTGTGATGATAGATAAGAAAAGATCGGTAGAAAAAGAAGAAGAACTTGTTTTAGGGTTTGTAAACCAGTAAAGATAAAGAAAATAATGTGGGATTATAAAACAATGGTGTGTAGGGTCTTTAGAACTTTTTTGTCCTCTTTAGTAATTTTAATTCATGTTAAAATTTTCATCAATGAAAAAAATTAAAATGGGATGTAAAAGGACATTGGGTGGATTTTCAACATCTCTCTTTATTAAAATATGAGTGTACTTATTATATTTATAGGTAACAATATCGGACATCCTAATAATAATAATAATAATAATAAATTATTTTTCCTTAGAAATTTGACAACTGCAAATTATTTTAGAGTCTTCCAAGAGTTTTTCGACAAGAGTCTTTATCAAGGCCAGCTTGCCACAACTTAGATATTATTGACTTGCAATAAATCAATAATTATAGGATGGTATAGTAATTCACTCAATGTTTGTGGCCGTCAAACTCAATGTCATGTAACGCTAGATACTTTTAAAAAATAATAATAAAATAAAAGCAGCAATCAGTGATAATCTGTTGCTCCAGTTATAATTCTTTTTGTTACCAATAGCAATGCAGTTGGAGACGTGTGACCCATACAAGTTGGTGAATGGTGACTTGGTCGTTAGAATTAGTCAAGAGCAGTGATAGGTTTCTTAGGTTATACTTCTTTTTATTAATCAAAACTAATTCATAGCTCCTCAAATATCATGAAAACTACAGTAAATTAAATAAGTTCAAAGAAATATTACAAAAATAATGCCAGTTCTTCTGCGGTTCACTAATTTTAATCAAACCAGAATGTAATAGTTCATTAAATAAATCATTACAAGTCAACATTAATTGTCCAAGTCTTGGCAAGTTGGCGTGATAAAGAAGAAAGTCCGAAAATTCATAGCATCCTTTGTTGTTGGAAGGAAAGATTTTAATTTCCCTTGGTTAATTAATAAATACATGGAATATATCAGTAAATAGTGCATTTTGAGGTCACAAGATCTCTTTGGTTTTTCTGTTCAATACCATCCTCAAAAGGCAAAGGGGTGTTGAGACTCATACAGTTTTCTTCAATGGTATCCAAAATAATCATCATCATCATCATATTCCAAATTTTCATTTTCTCTTCTACTAAAGCAGAAACATGGATCAGAGCTGCTTATTACTGGCCTGTACAAAAAGAGTTTCCCATTTCAAACATAAATTCTTCTCTCTTCACTCACCTTATTTGCGGTTTTGCTGATATTAATTCCACTTTCTACGAGCTCTCTTTTTCTCAGTCTGATATAAAACGCTTCTCCACCTTCACAGAAACCGTGAAAAAAAAGAACCCATCAGTCACCACTCTTCTATCCATTGGTGGAAATACATATTATTCAACACTTTCATCGATGGTAAGCGATTCATCACGTAGAACGTCTTTCATTAACTCTTCAATAGAAGAAGCCAGACGTTATGGCTTTCAAGGCCTAGATTTTTGGTGGCTTTCCCCAAGGACAAGCGATGACATGGACAATATTGATCTTCTCTTTAAAGAATGGCGAGAAGCTATCACTGTTGAAGCAACAAACTCAACAAAGACAAAACTTATCTTGACAGCAATGGTTGACTATTCTCCAAAGGTTGGTCCTCAAAATTATCCTGTAGACTCAATACAAAAATATTTGGATTGGGTTCATGTTCGGAATGGTGAATACTTCTCTCCAAACTACTGGACAAACTTTACCGCCGCTCCTTCGGCTCTGTATAACCCTAATAGTACTGTTAATAATACCGATTATGGTATAAGGTCATGGATCGATGCTGGATTGTCTCCTAAGAAGATGGTTTTGATTTTGCCTTATTACGGCTCTGCATGGACCTTGAAGAACCCTAATGAGAATGGTATTGGTGCACCGGCTTATGAACAAGCTCAGACTTTAGGGTTGGTTTATAAGGAAATCAAGACTTACATCGATCGTTATAAAGCTAAAGTTACGTTCGATGCCACTTATGTGGTGAATTACTTAACAATGGGGACATCTTGGATTGCTTTTGATGATGTTGAGGCCATTCAACATAAGGTTTCTTATGCTAAAGAGAAGAGGCTACTTGGTTATTTTGTCTGGCAAGTTACTTATGATGATGATAATTGGGTGCTCTCTAAAACTGCTGGTAATTAAGCAATTCTTTCATCATTATTTGAATTAATATTTAATCATGATGCCAAGTTTTGTTAACAAATTACATAATTTTTCAGCTCAGGGCGGTCATGAAATTATTCTTCCACCTCCGGAGGATAATAGAAATGGGCAAAAGAAGCAGCCATATCGATTGCTAGTAATCGTTCTGCCTATAATTGCAGCTGTTATTCTCCTGCTAGGTTTTGTGATATACTACTGGTGGATGAGAAAGAACAAATCAAAAGGTAACAAAGAAAATATAATAAAGTATTTCGTTTATAAATTGGTGAGAGGATTGTCCAATTTTTAATGTTGTGAATCAAGAAGATTTTAGCAATAGGACACTAGATATTAATTTTTGACCAAACTTCAATTATTCATCTTAGCTCAAGAATCAAGGAACCAAGTAAGTATTGCAACAGCTGCTGCTGCTAGAGATTTTAGTGGCAATGCTCCTACTCTGGCATTATATAGTTTGGCTGACATTGAAGAAGCAACAAATAGATTTTCTAGTGAAAATAAGCTTGGGGAGGGTGGGTATGGTCCTGTTTACAAGGTAAATTATTATTATTATTTTTTTCTCAAGGTATAGAAGATTTACAAAAATGAGATCTCCTAGGCTATGATTTTATATGATTGTTCGTAGGGTTTATTACAAGATGGACAAGAAGTAGCCGTAAAGAAACTCTCAAGAACATCCACACAAGGATTTGAGGAGTTTAAGAATGAAGTTATGCTTACTGCGAAGCTTCAACATGTAAATCTTGTCAAACTTTTGGGTTTCTGCATTGAAAGAGTAGAACATATGCTGATCTATGAGTATATGCCTAACAGAAGCTTGGATTATTATCTTTTTGGTCAGTTTCTTTTTATTTTTTTATTTTTTTTTTATTGTCTTTCGTCATTTAATTACTTATGATGTGCCTTTTTTTTTTGTTAATTCTTTGTTAATTGTTCATAAATGATTTGATGCAGACCCAATTAAAAAGTATAAATTAGATTGGCAAAAACGCATTCATATCATTGAAGGGATTTGTCAAGGGCTTATATATCTCCAAGAATACTCAAGGTTGACGATTATTCACAGAGATTTGAAAGCTAGTAATGTTTTATTGGATAATGATATGAAGCCTAAAATATCAGATTTTGGTATGGCAAGAATTTACACAAAAGATGGTCTTGAAGCAAACACGGAACGGATTGTCGGAACATAGTAAGTAAATTTCCTCTTATTGTAATTACTTTGTACTTGAGCTTTAATTATAAGTTTAGGTATTTATACACTAATCCATTGTTTTTAATTACATATATACATGATACATAGCGGATATGCTCCTCCTGAATATATCAAAAGAGGCATATACTCGACCAAGTCAGATGTTTATAGTTTTGGAGTTCTTCTTCTACAAATCATTAGTGGCAAAAGGGTTTCCATTTTATACGGTGAAAATGATCATTTGAGCCTTCTTGAATATGTAAGTTTCTTTGACCCTTGTTGAGTAATAGTGATCATTATAACTTAGTAAAATTTGAATTGAGTACTAATTGCCAACCGACAATTTCAGGCATATGAGCTATGGAAAGATGGTAAAGGCATGGAGTTTATGGACCCATCTCTTGAAGATACATATTCCCCTTGTAGATTGATAAGATGCTTGCATATAGCTCTGCTGTGCGTCCAGGAAATGCCAATTGATAGACCGTCCATGTTGGAAGTTTCCTGGATGCTCAGAAATGAAGCTACCAATCTAATGATTCCGAAGAAGCCTGCTTTGTCGAAACAAACCGATCATGAAGTTGTGCAAAAAGAATCTACAACATCAAACTCGGAAATACGTTCAGACAATGATACAACTGTTTCAAATATGGAAGTTAGATGAATATTTTAGGCTTTTTGCTACCACACTAACGTTTTTTGTTTTTTGTTTTTTTCTTTTGTTTTTGTTTTTGTTTTTGTTTTTAAGATGTTGTACAAATAAAAATATGTTAGGGCTCATGAACGTGTACTTGTTGTCATATAATAGAACTTTAAATTTTGTGGTTTTAAAATTTGATCAAGACTTGATTGGCTCTTCTCGGTTAAATTAATTTGATCAAACACGCTTTCAGATTTATCATTTTTAATAAATAATAATATATTATGCCAAATAATTTACGCCTCTGGTAAAATTCAATGCAACTCTTTGTACATAGAAGTCAATACATTGTTTGATTATCAGTATACGTATGATCATACACCGAAAATATATATATGTGATTTCTCTTGTCCCACCCACCTAATTTCTCTTGTTTTGCTCTCACTTTACCAAAAGGTGACAGCCATTTTATCTTTCTTTTTCGTCTTTTGGGCATTTGTCATAGACTTGACTCATTTACTATCTGTTCTCATTTTCGATATATATATATATATACATATATTTGAAATAATTTTTTTTTATTTTTTTATAAGTGAAAGAAAAATAAGTTTGACATGACAACTTGAGAAAGGAAAACGTAGCAAAACTTTATTATGTCCATTTACCTTTGTTGATTTGTTTATAATTTATTACAGACTCTGATGATACTGAATGAATCTACTTATAATTCCATGGAAAGATGTAATATAGAGAGGGAGACAGGTGATGAAGAATTTACTGTTTTCATTTTTATAACGAATAGAAATGTAATAAGTACAGTAAATTATTTTTTGGGTTTGAAATTACATTCTAAAGGGTCCGTAGAGACTAGTTATATTATGATATCCCCTCCTCATAGCTTTATTATTTGGGGTAGATAGCATGAGGTGCAATAGTGAAAACACTGAAAGTGTTTGATAAAAGTAACAAGGTGTTTGTGAAAAATACTATGAGACTAAAATTGAGAAGCTCTCAGAGAATACTCCATTGATGATCTCCTTGCTAAGAGATATTTCTTTCTTATTAATTCGTTTTACAGAGACTCTATACTTATATATGTTAGATCAGATTCCCATGCTAAAAGCATTTCTTACAACTCAGGAATTGAATCAGTTATTTCTCTAACTGATTTTGCCACATCAGCTAACTGAAAGCTAACTAACTCCGTTATATCTAACTGAGCTTAACTCCTAACATTACTAACGTTGATGACTCAAATTATCATCACTGATCACAGCATGATCAGTTGATGACAATCGTTGATGCTCAAGAGCAATTGTGCTCTGTTTCTGATAACTCAGCAGACTCGTTGGATGCTTCATTTCTTGAGTGTGAAGAACCCAGCATAATGTCTATGCTTATCATTCCCCCGCAAACGGAAGGGTGGTGAATTTACCAACTTCAGTTTGTCACACAGAAACAGAAAACGATCTCGAGTGAAACTCTTCGTAAAAATGTCAGCAAGTTGATGTTCAGTAGGAACATATCTGACATCTATCTCACCTAATTCGACCTTTTCACGAATAAAATGGGTATCGATATCAATGTGCTTAGTTCGCTGGTGGAAGACAGGATTTTGTGCCAAAGAATTTGCACCAATGTTGTCACACCACAGAACTGAGCTCTGAGAGATAGGAATCCGAAGCTCACCAAGAAGGGAACGAAGCCACAAGAGATCAGTCGCAACATTTGCCATCGATCTGTACTCTGCCTCCGTACTGGAACGAGCAACAACACGTTGTTTCTTGGAGCTCCATGACACTAAATTTCCACCAAGTAACACACAGCTCCCACTAGTTGACCTACGATCATCAATACAACTGGCCCAATCGGCATCAGCATAGGCCACCAAAGAGAGAGTTGAAGCTGGTCTGAAATGAATGCCAAGATGAGGTGTGCCTTTCAAATACCTGAGAACCCGTTTGCAGGGCTGCCAATGGACGAATGTAGGAGCCACCAAAAACTAGCTCAGCTTGTTAACAATGAAGGACACATCAGGGCGTGTATTGGTGAGATACTGTAGAGCCCCTATGGTGCTTCTATATAGAGTGGGATCAGAAAACGGCACACCATCAGTAATAGACAACTTCGTACCAGTAGAGATGGGAGTGGCACATGATTTTGAATCAGCCATGTTTGTTTGCTGAAGAAGATCATTGATATACTTGGCTTGAGTAAGATACAAGCCACTAGCATCTCTATATGCTTCAAAACCGAGAAAGTAACTTACAGGACCAAGATTCTTCAGAGCAAATGTACTGTGTAATGTGGATATGAGATCCTTGATCAGAATGTTGTTGTTGCCTGTGATGAGTATATCATCAACATAAAAAGAACAAACAACGAATCTTTTCTAGAGAATTTTGTAAACAAAGAGGTGTCTGACTTTGAGTTCAAGAAGCCCCATGACACAAGAGCAGACTTAAGCTTGTGGAACCAACTTCTTAGGGCTTGCTTAAGTCCATACAAAGACTTGTGCAACCTGCATACATGATTCGGCCTAGAGACATCAGTAAAACCTTCAGGTTGTGACATGTACACCAACTCAGACAAGTCACCATTAAGAAAGGCATTGTTGATGTCTATTTGTTCAATTTGCTAACCAAAGGATACAGCAACAGAAAAAATAACTCTAATCGTAGAAGCCTTAACCACTGGACTGAAGGTGTCCACAAAATCCAATCCAGGTGTTTGAAGAAATCCCTTGGCCACCAACCTAGCCTTATACTTTAGAAGGCTGCCATCTTGGTTGTATTTGGTTCGAAAAACCCACTTGCAACCAACAATATTCATATCCGGTTGAAAGGGAACTAAAGACCATGTTTTGTTGGCAAGAAGAGCACCAAATTCTTCTCTCATTGCAGTAGCCCACTTTGGATCCAACAAAGCCACCTTAGCAGAAGTAGGATCAGCTGCAGCCAAGAAACAAGCAGAATTATAGACCTTAGGCTTATAGATACCATTTTTGGACCTAGTCACCATTGGATGAAGAGAGGAGGTAGCTGGACACAAATTCAGATCAAGAGCTGGTCCAGAACCAGGCAAACAGATGAGTTCATGCTGAGCTGAAGAGGGACTATTGGACAATTGAATGTGATCCATATCAGTTGAGAAAGGGACTGGTGACCGAGTGACATGAGCTGATATAGGGGACTGAGTATCAAGAGATAAAAAGCTAGTAGACTGTGGTAAATTTGGAAGTAATGGACTTGTTGCTGGTGTGAAATTCTGAGGCCTGACACACATATTCCTATTTAAGGAATCATGGTTTGGAGAAATCCTAGAGACCATGCGATGCATTGTGGATAAAGGTAAGGATTGTGGATTGTATGTAGGAAGGTGAGGACTCTTGACTGGAAACAAAGATGCATAAGGAAACTCTAATTCATTGAATTCCACATGTCTGGAAACATAGATGCGACCAGATTGATGCAAGCACTTGTATCCCTTGTGTAATGAGCTATATCCTATAAAGAGACATTTGGAAGAATGAAAATTGAACCTAGTCTTATAATAATCTCTTAGAAAGGGAAAACAGCTGCAACCAAAGGATTTTAAAAAGTTGTAATTGGGTTTCTTCCCATATAACCTCTCAAAAGGTGATAGGAAATGAAATATTGCAAGAGGCATGTTATTAATAAGGAATGTGGCTGTGCTAAAAGCTTCAAACCAAAATTGAAGAGGCATATTAGCATGAGCAAGGAGAGTCAAACCAGTCTCCACTATATGCCTGTGCTTTCTTTCAACCACTCCATTCTGCTGATGGGTGTGAGCACAAGAGTACCTCACTTGAATGCCATGAGAAGCAAGATAAGAAGTGAATGCAATATATTCTCCTCCCATGTCAGAGTGAACACTCTTAATTTGCCTATCAAATTGTCTCTCAACAATCTTCTGAAACCTGATAAACACTCCTAAGGCTTCAGATTTTAACTTCAAAGGATACACCCATGTGAACTGTGTGAAAGCATCCATAAATAAGATGTAGTACCGAAAACCTTCAGTTGACAGCATAGGGGTTGGTCCCCAAACATCAGAATACACCAGTTCTAGAGGAAACTTTGCTGTAATATCATGCTTGGAAAACGGTAGCCTATGAAGTTTGCCACTCTTGCAAGAATCACAAAAATGAGGAATATGAAACTTTTTATTGAAGTGAATTTTGTCCAACATCTTTTGAAGAATTAAAGGAGAGGGATGACCCAATTTTGCATGCCACACTTTGGCATTCACAGCAGCAAATGCAAACAAATTTGCCTTCTGTGACTTGGAATCAAACACATTCCCAAGACATAGTTTATTATCAAACAAAAAAGAACTAGACAAAGCCTCGAAACCTTCAGCCTTTCCAATTTTGAAATCTTCATGATGTACTCCAGCACCAACAAGCTTTAAGTAGTAAAGTCCATCTCTAAGAACTCCTTGAAGTAAGGTTTTCTTCATTTTGATATCCTTAATAACACATTGATCATGATAGAATTCAGCAATAGCTTGATTGTCAAATGTAAACTTGGAAATACTTAGTAAATTCTTAGTAATCCGCGGAACATGTAATATGTTCTTAAGAAGCAATTTCCTATATGGCTGAACATGTGACTTAACCAAAGTTTCTCCAATGTTTGTTATGTCAAGTTGATTTCCATTACCAACAATAAGTTTGTTATTACCTCTGTAGTTTGACCGTAAGGAGAGATTGTTGAGGTATACTGTAACATGATTTGTGGCACCACTATCAATGTACCAAGTTGGATCATTGACTGAGTCTGGTGTAGCAAGAAGAGCCGAATTTTGATGATAGGTATTATGAACCTCTGGTGTACCGATGTTGAGATTACCATGAGAGGATGAACCAAATTGCATCTGGTTATTGTATTCTTGAACCTGGTTATAGCTTTGTGGCCATTGGATTGATTGTTGCTGGTTAAAGTAAGCCTGAGATTGATTCTGGCGTGATTGTTGAGGTGACTGAGATGGCTGGTACTCCTGATTGAATCTGTGGTAACATTTGAAGGCACTATGACCAGGTTTATTGCATACCTGACAATGAATCCGACCTCTGCCTCCATTCCTAAAATTCCTACCTCTACCACGTTGAAAGCCACCTCTTCCTCCTTGTCCATCTCTTTGACTCCTTTTATACTGGCTATTGTTATTAGCATAATTAGCAGAGACTTGATTCACACTGATTTGTGTTGGTGAATCAAGATGTTCTAACCTTTGTTCATGCATCATTAGAACAAACTGTGCATCTTCAAAACTCATAAACCTCTGCTGTGTTGTTATGACAGATACAATAGCATCATAATCATGTCCTACACCATTCACTAGACACATTACCAGGTCACGTTCCTTAACTTCTTCACCAGCAGCCATTAAAGAGTGTCCAATGTTTTTGATTTTTGCAGAAAAATCACTTATAGAATCTGATCCTTTCTTTAAAGCCTGAAGTTGATTCTTAAGTTGAATTGTTCTAGCCATAGATTTTTGTGTGAATAATCTATCCAATCGACTCCATACCTCAAATGAAGATTTACAACCAATCATTTGTCCTGGAACACTTTCACTAATAGTCGAGTAAATCCAGCCTAGAAGTAGTTTGTCAACTCTTTTCCAATTAGTAAACTCCTTACTCATACGTTTTTCAATAGATTTTTCACCAGATTCATCTACTACTTCAACATCTGTATACATGTTTCGAGGACTATTTATTCCACAGATATAGTCTTCTAAATCTAGAGCTTGAATGATAGGTAATACCTGAATTTTCCAGAGTAGATAGTTGGATTTGCTCAGTTTGATCGGAAGATTGAAGTCCAGACTCTTTGTTAGTGCTGTAAACTCCATTGTTGATGCAACCGACTGAGAATCCTGACTCTGATTTGCATTTGGCTACTGTGAACTCATGCCTTCTTCTGAATTTTGATTGTTGTTCGGAATTTGAGAGGAGATGTCGCCTTGAGGATTTTGATTTTGGTTGATGATCAGAGATTGGGATCGATTTGTCATGATGTTAATCGAAAAGCTCTGATACCATGAAAACATTGAAAGTGTTTGATAAACGTAACAAGGTGTTTGTGAAAAATACTGAGAGACTAAAATTGAGAAACTCTCAGAGAATACTCCATTGATGATCTCCTTGCTGAGAGATATTTCTTTCTTATTAATTCGTTTTACAGAGAATCTATACTTATATATGTTAGATCAGATTCCCATGCTAAAAGCATTTCTTACAACTCAGGAATTGAATCAGTTATTTCTCTAACTGATTTTGCCACATCAGCTAACTGAAAGCTAACTAACTCTGTTATATCTAACTGAGCTTAACTCCTAACATTACTAACGTTGATGACTCAAATTATCATCACTGATCACAGCATGATCAGTTGATGACAATCGTTGATGCTCAAGAGCAATTGTGCTCTGTTTCTGATAACTCAGCAGACTCGTTGGATGCTTCATTTCTTAAGTGTGAAGACCAGTATAATGTCTATGCTTATCAAATAGTTCTTTTTGAACTTGAATTCCTCACCATCGTAAAATATTTATTTCTTTAACCCAACTAAGTTTACTTGCTGACTCTGAACTATTCATGGCCTCATCTTCCGCCTTTTGAACCTTCTTCATAAAGAATAATATGCTTTAAGAAGAAAAAAAAATTGGATGTATTTAAATTTTTAAATAGGAAATGAATTAATGAAATTGTAATTTTTTATAAATAATATATAAATTAATGGGTTAAATGGGTTTTATCGAGTAATACATAATTTAATGGGTCGTGTTTGAGTTTCGATCTATATATAACACGATAAGCTTAACATATAATTAACAATGCGTGTTTAGGTTTATACAAACACGAGACAATAACCTATATTGTCACCCCTAGCTAGATTTACTTGTAAATTAATGGGTGTATAAATGATATTAAATGGTGGCAATATCAGCACCCTTTTTGATACATAAAATTCACTGCCATTAATTGATTTCACATAACTGTTTCAACTGAAAATACAAACACAAGATATGAAAGAAAAGTATTTTTGTTAACAGAATTATCCAATACCCATTTGATATTTTTCCAAAGATAAAATAAGAACTACAAAACACCAGACCTAAAGTCTAAAGTGAGCTGATGGTCTTGAGATGTTAAGAGAGGAGGCAGAAGAAAGAAGCTGGCAGCAGGGTAGCGGAGAGAGTCTGGAGGGATAAGGAGATAGAGTCGACAGGTATGCCGGGCATCTACCTCTACTCATCTCCATCTTCCCTGTAAAGGTCAAGATACCCCTACCAAATGTGAGTGTAAAAATTCAAGTGTACAAGTGTTCAATGTACAAATGATAAAATGTCAAGAGATCTATTGTCCTAATAGAGTAATAGAGAAAGTGTTATTGGCCACTTATTGAATTTCTAATATTTAAAAACAAACTCATAAAAAATTCATATACAAAACTATTGTCTTACTATGAATTAATCAAATTTTTGCAACACTTGTACACATGCATCTTAAACTAATATCATAAAACACATACAATACAAATGCCGAATAAATACCAATATCCATAAAGAACTCGCTATTGACACGAAGTACCCTATAAGTAATGAATTATCCTACGGTCTGACTTAGTACTAACCATAAGTAATAATTTTTTGGAGTCTAGCATGACAATGACTTAAGTTTCTTAGGAACATTTTAACAAACTCAGATGTGTCTTTCTATTATCACACTACGATGGACTTGTGATAAATACATGAAGTATGCAATATTTTTCCTAATTTCTTTAAAATTATGGATAATGATGCTACAGTATAAAACAAGAAGAAGAAGCATATATACCAAGGTTAGTTAGCTTATCATTTTTGACTTGGTTGAGCTTCTGTAAATACAAGGCCTTCTGACATTCACTATACCATCTTCGATCAAAAGGGCCAGGTTTCACCTTCCTTCCACAATGATTAAGGTACCCCTGTCTATGTTAAAGTAACAATGTATGGATATTCGAGACTGCTTAAATACCATGCCCAATGTTTCGGTTATCTACAATTCGAGAGCGACAAATTCTTTCGCGGACAACCTTGCTAAAAAGACTTCTCAATCACTTTTCGATAGGGTGGATTGGAGCTTAGAGTAGCGTTTTTTTTTATTTTTTATTTTTTATTTATTTTTTTTTTGCCGCTGCTGGTTTTATTGTGTCCTTTCTGAGTCTTTTGTGTGCAGACTCTGTTTCCTCTTTGGCCTGTGTTGGGTTGCTAGCTGGTTTTGTTTCCTGGTGTGTTTGCGGCCTGTTTTGGCCTGCTTGCTCAGGGTGTTGGTTTTGCATTTGAGGTTCTTGTTCTGCTTGTTTGGCCTTTTGGCTCTTTAATAAAATTACCTTTTCAAAAAAAAAAAAAAAACAATGTATGACTCCAAGTTCTAAAGAGTAAAATTGAAAATGTTTTCAATTTAAATGCTTATAAGAGGTTAAAATTAATAATAAAAATAAGGAAATTGACTACAAACATTTCACATTGATGCCTTTAAAAAAAAAAAAAAAATCTCTTATCCTTAAAGAACAAACTCATATAACATTCGAATCCAATGAATTAATCAAAATTTTCATAGATATTAAGAAGAAAGTTACCTGTAATATAAAAACAGAAGAAATTTTATCATCAAAATCTTTTATATCATCCTCATTTAACACAGGCCTCATGCTATACTGTCAACACAATGAATAATTAGATCCTGTAATTTGTATCGCTATTGTACAAGATTTATCATAAAGAAACATAATGACGTATGCATAACACAAAAACAATGGCTTGGCAATTAATAAGTTCAACGACTCTCTTTACGCTTCATGACTAATCCATATATTTAAGTGAGAAATAGTGAACTTTCCAAATCTTTTCTATATAATTTTACTCACTTGTGCTTGTGCAAACCTCTTATCCCAGTATGTATATTTTAAACCTTCAAGTTTTCCGGTATTGCAAAGGTCTTCAACAAAACTCTTCACTTTTGCAACCTAATCAAATAAAAAGTAAAGAATATATATATATATATATATATACCATCTCAAAAAGCGAATGCGAGATAATTTTGAAAACTCCAATAATGAAAACTCAGTTCATGATTATCTATACTTTTGATATCTGGACATCCAATCACAGCACCCTCCAAATTATATTTAGGTATCTGCATAAAGACAAAGAAAAAGATATGACTCAAAGTTTGAAGACGGCTCAAAGTCTCAACACTTACATAATTAGATATGTTATGAGATATTAGCATGCCAAGAGTTCAGCCAATTGTTGGTCAATCGAATAAAACATGCGTTAACACAATTAGTGATATACACAAATTAATTATACTTTCAAGAAAAAAATGAAATAAAACACATGATAAATATACAACCAACGCAGCAGCTTAAACAAACTTACTTACCAAAGTTTGAAATAGATTTGCTATTGTATGCATGTTCCTCCTCTTCCTTTCCATAACACTGTAGTGTTGAAAAAATTACATAAAACGTATAAACATAATACATTGAAAACACGCCCGTAAGAACTAAATCATTTTTATTCATTCACAAAATACAAGTTTTTCTAGCGGATAAGCTGGTCAATAAAACAAAAGGATCAAACAAATCAAGTTTTCAACTTCTAATACTTATTTGACAACTCGTATTGTAATAGATTAAGACGGGATTGTATTACATAAGCTAAAACAAATGAGGGAGGTTAGTTTATATTGTATTTAAAATTTAATCAAATATAAATAAAGTGTTACATTGTTCTTGAAGTTGGTTGCTTTTATTTAATAAAAATGCCATACTAAATGATATAATCACATGCAAAAGTAAAAGATAACATACCCATAATGTATGACTAATAGAAGTCTTGGGTCTGAAATTGATATGGTAACGTGTTTCTCAAGCACATTCAATCCCAGTAACTGAGGTCCAATAGGTTTCTTATCTGCCAATTCCATGGCACTCTTAAGCATTTCATAGAACAAGCTACAGAGCTTCACGTACTTCATCTACAAAAAATAGAGCTAATGGTGAATGGTAACGATATTTCTGTTCTCGTACTATGTTGGAATTGAAGACTCAATAACTGCAGAAGTAATGGCAATTTACAGAGCCTGTCTTTTAATTTCTACTAATTCGCGTCTAGTAGATCGGAATATTGACATAGTTAGTGATTCGAAAACGGCTGTGTCCTGGATTAATGGTAAGGATTTTGGTAGCTTAAAACTGGTAAATCTGGTTTATGACATCAGAGGTTTTTTGCATAGTTTGGTTGGTCTTTCAATTAGTTTCAAGCCAAGGGATTCGAACTCCTTTGCTGATTGTCTTGCGAAAGATGGTTCTGGACAGGGTGGGGACAGACTTGTGTGGTGTGATCTCTGATATGTTGGTTGCAGGTGCTGTCTTGGCAGTGTCTTCAATGGACACTGAATTATGTTTTTTGGTGTTGTTTGATTTTCTGTGTTTTGGTGGCTTGGCCTTGGCCTTATTCTTGGTCATTTTGGTCACTTGCTCTGTCTGAGTGTTTTTCATTTTTCATGGCTTGGGGTTCGTTATTTTGGGTGGAGGTTTATTTTGTATGTGGTCTTTTGGGCTGTTGGTTTTTGATGTATTTTGCCTAGGTGGCTTCTATTTAAATAAAGCTAGCTGTTTCAAAAAAAAATTATTGAATATTAGTAATTGTGAAAATCATACAAGCAAAAAGCAATTATTAGTAAGAAAGCAAATTGTTTCCAATTAGCTTAAATAACACAAGTCAATTAGCTAAACAGAGAATGCTTCTTCTTCTCTAAATCTCTTCAGTTTTGTTGATAATTTGAGTAGAATACAGATTTAGTTGAAAGAAAGAAAGAATTTTTAGGAAACAAAAGAAATCATGAACAGATTAAAATTGTAATGCTTTGACAATTTCTTAAAACAATGAAAAAAAAAAAAAACCCAGAATGAAGATGGAAATTGTATGACAAAGAGACTCTAACCTGCCAAAGATTACAAGATTTCCGGAAACGCAACTCAACGAATGGCTGAATAGATGAGGGAGAAAGGGGTGCTTTATATATGCTTACGGTTTCGCGTAAATAACAAAAATTTACCCTTGGGGGACCCGGGTCGTTCACTTATCACTATTAGATTAGAATAAGCAACGAATTAAAGAATAAAGAAATTGCGATTAGGTTATCAAACTATTACTTCCCGAGTTTGGCTAGGCTAGCTGTTACGGTCAATTTTTAGATTTCGATCTAAGGGTGTATAAAAAATTAAGGATTTGAAAATCAAATCAAAATAAAATAAAAATAAACTAAGGGGTCATTTGTTTTTTCCACTTAAAACTTAATAAGTCTGAATCATAATTATTAAGTTGTTTTGTTTGTTTTTTTAAGTGGTCAAACAACTTAAAAATACCAAAAAACAACTTAAAATAAAAAGTAAAAAATCTTGACTTTTCACTTAATTGTAAATCACTTAATTGCATTTAATACAATCTAAAAATCATTTCTTCCGATACTATCCTCCATATATAACATATATCCAATTTCATCATAATTATATATTGTATAGAAATCTTTATTTTAATATATTGCTTATTTTAAATAGTTTTAAAAATAAATAAGAACCCCAATCACTTCTCATATTGGTGTTTAATATCAATATTTTGTTATGATATTAGAGTGATGTATTTATATATATATATTTAGAGTGTATTGTGTGAGTTTTCCTGCTGCCCTATTTTTTTTTAAATCTTTTCTTTTAAAAAATAAAGTTTGTTTGTAATTGAAGAAGAAGATCATGATTATATGTGTTCATATATAATTATTATTTTTGGATTATTTTTATTCTATATTATATGTATAATTGTTTAACATGGGTATAGATGTAAAATTATTTCTTTTCAGACAATTTTATTTTTAAAAAAAACAAACATATTGACAGGACATTCAGATGTGAGGAAAAAAAAAAAAAACAAACATGTCATTTAGATTCAGGTTTTAGTCACTATTCAGTATTCAGTAAAATTTGTAATGTGTACCGTGTGCAATATTGTGCACGTTCTCACACGCATACAATTTGGTGGAGGACCAGGTCTCACGCAAATGAATTAGAGTGGTTAGTGGAATATGTTAGTGTGTCAGTTCTTGGTTAGTGGAATGAATTAGTTATCAGTAGTTGGCATAGTGCTTCACGCACCACTTGCACTATTTCCTGTTTTCTAGCTTTATCTTGTTTAGTTGTAGCCTATAAAAGGCATAGTCTTATTAAATGTAAGATATCGGATATGAAGAAATGAAATCCTCTCTATCTATCTATCTCTCTAATTGTTTTACTCTCCTCTAAATACTTTCGTGTATTTTCCAGGATTGGAAATATACACATCACTTAACCAAACCCTTTTACTTTACAATGAAAGATCACTACTACAAAAATTTTAAAAGACATCACTAGAAGACACTAAAAGACATCGTTTTTTGGTAACTGATTTTAAAAAAGCCTTTAGACATCGGTTTTTATAAAAACCGATGTCTTAAATATTGCAGTTTCAAAAGACATCAGTTTTTAGGAAAACCGATATTAAAAACAAAACGTTTAGACATCAGTTTTTATAAAAACCGATGTCTTAAATATTGAGTTGAAAAGACAACGGTTTTTATCAAAACCGATATTAAAAAAAAATGTTTAGACATCGGTTTTAATAAAAACCGATGTGGATTCAAAAGCAAAAAAACATTTAGACATCGGTTTTAATAAAAACCGATGTGGATTTAAAAGCAAAATTCTGCAATGCAAATCTTACCTATGTGCACATTCAAGTGCGCATCTCTAAAAATACTCAATGTTATTTGCTTAAATTTTGATACAAGAAAGTAGACATACAAAAGAACACTTTTCAATAAGAAAATATTCCAAAAATCGATTTGGAAAAGTGTGAAAATGAGCGATGAAAACAGCTCACTTGCGGATTTGCGAATCACTTCTGTCCTTTGTCTGAATAATTGATCATAACTTTCAAAATACCGCCCGGAATTTTACGTTCTTTATACCGTTGGATTCGTATCAAAATATTAAAGAACCAAACATGAACAAAAAAAATTATTTCCTTGCCAAAAGATACAGTTTAAAGGAAAACGTTTACACCAAAATATCTTCAATCACTTCTGACCTTTGACTGAATAATTGATCATAACTTTCAAAATACGGCCCGGAATTTTACGTTCTTTATACCGTTGGATTCGTATCGAAAAATTGAAGAACCTAGCATGAACGAAAAAAATTATTTCCTTGCCAAAAGATACAGTTTTAAGGAAAACGTTTGCACCAAAATATCTTCAATCACTTCTGACATTTGACTAAATAATTGATCATAACTTTCAAAATACCGCCCGGAATTTTACGTTCTTTATACCGTTGGATTCGTATCAAAAAATTCAAGAACCATCATAAACGAAAAAATTTATTTCCTTGCCAAAAGATACAGTTTTAAGGAAAACGTTTGCACAAAAATATCTCCAATCGCTTCTGACCTTTGACTGAATAATTGATCATAACTTTTAAAATACCACCCGGAATTTTACGTTCTTTATACCGTTGGATTCGTATCAAAAAATCAAAGAACCCAGCATGGATGAAAAAAATTATTTCCTTGCCAAAAGATACAGTTTTAAGGAAAACATTTGCACAAAAATATCTTCAATCGCTTCTGACCTTTGACTGAATAATTGATCATAACTTTCAAAATATCACTCGGAATTTCACGTTCTTTATACCATTGGATTCGTATCAAAAAATCAAAGAATCCATCATAGACGAAAAAATTTATTTCATTGCCAAAAGATACAATTTTAATGAAAACGTTTGCACAAAAATATCTCCAACAGAACACAAAACCACGTAACAAAAAATGAAATGAAAAATAAACCCACCAATAATTTTTTTTTTAAAATATATATATGTTTGTAGTAGAAATTAGAATTTTGATTAGTTGAGTAAATTTAAATTTATCAAACAAGTTTATTTTTTATTTATTTCCAACAACTCATATAGGTTATATATATATATATTGTGCAATTGTTAATACATCCAATCTTGTAGTCGGGCGGTTAAGGCTTACCACTTTGACTTTGAGGTTGCAAGTTCAATTCCCCATAACGACATAATTAATTCTCATTATTATCAGAGGGGGGTTTGGTTGGCTGCGATGGCTGGCCGGTGGCCGGAAGATAGGGTGGGCCGGCGGCGGCGGTCGGACGACGGAAGGTGGGGTTGGCCGGACGGTGGGATTAATTTTTGAAATACATCAGGGTTTCTAAATCGGTTTTAACTAAAACCGATATCTTTTCTCTTGGGTTTTTAAATCGGTTTTAACTAAAACCGATGTCTTTTCTTTTGTTTTTACATCGGTTAAAAACCAATGTCTTTTGCCCTATTTTTCTAAATCACTCAAAAAGACATCGTTTTTAAAATTTTTGAAAAACCGATTTCTTCCATATAAAAAAACTGATTTCTTTTGTGTTTTTTGTAGTAGTGGATGTAGTATTAGACGAAGGTCGCAAGAGTAAAAAATTCGTTAATCGGTGTTGCAATATGGAATTGACTTTAAATCGTTTTAAAAATATACTATATGGTGATTGCATTAAGGTTGGTACCTTCACTTGATGATTTATGCTTGTTTAAGTTATGTTATTTTAATGATCTTAAATTGTTAACGTACAATGTAGACTGTTTCGCATTATATTGGATTTGGATTTGTGCCCATGAAAAGTACTAAATTTGCTAAGCGATTGCAATGATATTCATGTTTCTTTTTATTTTATTTTATTTTATTTTTTGAAATAATTCTTTTATTTTTCATAAGTGAAAGAAAAATAAGTTCGACATGACAACTTGAGAAAGGAAAACGTAGCAAAACTTTACTATGCCCATTTACATTTGTTGATTTGTTTATAATTTATTACAGACTCTGATACTAAATGAATCTACTGATAATTCCATGGAAGGATGTAATATAGAGAGGGAGACAGGTGATGAAGAATTTACTGTTTTCATTTTTATAACGAAGAGAAATGTAGGTACTGTAAATTATTTTTTGGGTTTGAAATTACTTTCTAAGGGGTTCGTAGACTAGTTATATTAAGATAACCACTCCTCATAGCTGGGTTAGATGGGTTTTATCTGGTAACTCATAATTTAATGGGTTGCGTTTGGGTTTTGATCTTGATACGATAAGCTTAACATATAATTAACAAGACGTGTTTGAGTTTATACAAACACGACACAATAACCCATATTGTCACTCCTAGTTTACTTGTAGATTAATGGGTGTATAAATCATATTAATTGGTGGCAATATCAGCACCCTTTTTCTATACATAAAATTCATTGCCATTAATTGATTTCAAATAACTTTTGTTGGAAAATTCCAACATGTGGGGCCACACATGTAAATATCAAATGTATTGTGCTATCTTTGGTTAAGCCTAAATTAAAGTGATCTAATTAAGATTTAAAGTTTTAGGCTTAAGGGTGTAATTGTCATGGAATTAATGTGTAGATACCAGAATGCTATATCTAATTTGATGAGGGGCCAAATGAGATATAGCAAACCTTATAATAATCTGATTATTATATATTAGGGTTATGGTCCCCAAATTACACGATGCTTTTACTTTTTCTGCATCCCCATCACAGAATTAGTGAGAAACAAATTTAGGTTACAAAAGGTCGTGATAATTTGGAAGATCACAACCCGTTCACCAACCTCCGGTAATGGATTCAGGTACGCTTCCGCTTTCTATTTCTCTTGAATTGACATGGGTTAATAATATGTGTTTAGGGTTTGATTAATCATGATATTAGAAACATGTTTAGGTTGAGATTCAGATTAATTATGTGCTTATGCATGTTGATTATGTGTTAATCGAATTCCTTACAAGTGGTATCAGAGCCACCCATGATTGATTCTTGAGATCTTAAGGAATTTTTTGGAGATATTTTATGTTTCGTTGTTATATATATTGATGCTTTGTATCAGATAAGTGTCTACTGTGTTGTTTTATATGTTGAATCTATCGAACAAAATTATGGCGTTTCTTATTGTGAATTTTGTGGTTGGATTTGTTGGGTAGATGTATATTGTTTAATAAACTGATGCTTTGATTCGTTTGGTAGAGAAAGTAAGTAATAATCAATTTATTTTGTATATATATATTTTCTCTTTTGGTGGTTTCCTCGATCTGATGAACATATATATATATATATATTTGAGAATCTTGTTTGACCTTTGGGTATTATCTTTGACCGAGATTCAATGTATTGAATTTCATCACTGTTTGACTTTTATATATATAAAATTATTTGTGTTCAATTTTTCTGGATCCAGATTCAAAATTATTTATAAAATTTTGGACGCAAAACCTGCAAGTGAATGAATTGAATTTGATCTTTTTATATATGTGTTTTGGAGATTCAGACCTTGCATAGCAATGGGTCGTTTTGATGACCCACGCGATCGGGTCGATTGTATCAGACCCACGCGATCAAGTTGGTCGTGTTTGAGACGGCTGCCGCCGTCGCGATCGGTCTCCGGCCTGGGTTGCGTCGTCGTTCGTCGTCACCTCCTGGTGACGGCGTGAGGTTTGGGCGGTGGTGCAACACTTTAGGGTTTAAAAAAAAAAAAAAACCAGTTTTTTTTTTTTGCTCGGGCCTTTCTGTTGAAAATTTGAAATTCTTGAGGGGACTGTTGTGTAATTATTTTGGGCCATTGTGTGATTTTGACAAAATACAGGGGCCAATTTTTATTTACTGAAAATTGAGGAGCCTTTCTGTAATTGTACAAACTCAGGGGCTGATTTGTAATTAAAAAATTGAGGGACCTTTCTATAATTTTATAAAATCAGTGGCTGTTTTGTAATTTTCAAAAAAATTAAAAAAAAAATAAAAAAATTTCAACTCAAATTCAAATATTTTGTGGTATATCTTTATGGTTAAATAAAGTAGTCCATCATTCTAAATGGACTAACTGAAACAAGATGTCGCAAAAGTGACCTCTCTTGTGTAGATTGTTCATAAGGGATGTTGGATGTTTGTGTGTGTGCAAATTCATGCGGGTATTAGCCGGCCTAAAGGAAGGTTAATACTTGGCCGAATTGCACACACACCTGTGGTGATAAACATGTAACAGTTATAAGGTTTTACATGTGAATAATAAGTCGATCCAAAGATAGATTTATTATTTGACATAAATTATTGTCAATGTTTGATCACTGCAACAACAATACCACTTACATTTAATATTGTGTGTGTAAATTCATGCGGGTATTAGCCGGCCCAAAGGAAGGTTAATATTTGGCCGAATTGCACACACACCTGTGGTGGTAAACATGTGACAATTATAAGGTTTTACATGTAAATAATAAATCGATCAAAAGATAGATTTATTATTTGACATGAATTATTGTCAATGTTTGATCATTGCAACAAGAGTACTACTTACAATTAATATTACTGTCCAAAGACTTGATATTAATGTTGTGCTAGGTATCTTGAGATGAGACTTACCATTATTTGAATTTGTTGATTATTGTATTTGGTTATTTATGTGAGCATATTTGTTTGTTTGTTTTGTTCTCTTTACGGCTAGTGTTTCTATTATATCTGCTAATATCAACTCTATACTCATGCTTAATGGGACCAACTTTAAGGATTGGAAAGAGAACATACTTATTGTTCTCAGCTGCATGGATCTAGACCTTACACTTCTGATTAAGCAGCCCATTTCTCTTACGGATGTAAGTTCTCCTGATGATAGGAAGAACTTTGAGAAGTGGGATCGCTCAAAACGCATGAGTCTTATGATCATCAAGCGCGGCATTTCGGAGGCATTTAGAGGTGCAATATCTGAAAAGATAACTAAAGTTAAAGAGTTCCTAGCCGAAATTGAAAAGCGTTTTGTAAAAAAAACAAAAACGATAAGGCAGAAACAAGTATGTTTTTGCAAAGTTTGCTTTCTATGAAGTACAAAGGCAAGGGGAACATAAGGGAGTACATTATGGAAATGTCTCAATTGCTTCTAAGCTTAAGGCACTAAAGCTCGAGCTGTCTGACGACTTGCTTGTGCATTTAGTATTAATATTACTTCCTGAACAATACAACCAGTTTAAGGTCAGTTACAAATGTCAGAATGATAAATGGACTCTTTATGAGCTCATTTCTTACTATGTGCAAGAGGAAGAGAGATTGAAGCAAAACAGAATCGAAAGTGCTCATTTGGCTAGCACCTCTAAGGGCAAGGGCAAAAAGAGGAAAAATAATGAAGTGCTAAAAATAGTTGCTTCTATTCTGAACCGAGTGCCAACTAAAGCAGCTACAAAACACCTTATGAGCTTTGGACAGACAGATAGCCTAGTCTAAAGCATATTCACATTTGGGGATGTCCAGCTGAAGCAAGGCCTTACAGGCCACATGAAAAGAAATTGGACTCCAAAACTGTGAGCAGCTACTTTATTGGCTACTCTGAGCGATCTAGGGGCTATAAATTTTATGATCCCACACTTAGGTCAATTTTTGAGATGGGAACTGCAATATTTTTTGAGGATGTTGAGTTTGGGGGGAGAAATAAGGTTAGAGACATTGTCTTTAAGGAGGAATCGACTTCGATTCCCACTATCGCTTTTGACATTATGCAGGTTCCTATACCTGTCATTGATCAAGAAGTGAATCTGGATCCTCAATTGAATAATGTTGATCAACCCCCCATTCAAGATGAGGTAATTGTTCCTGAGGAACAAACTCAACAAACTCAATAACCTCAAGAACCAGTGCCATTAAGGCGATCCACTAGAGAAAGGAGAAATGTTATTTCGGACGATTTTTTTGTATTTCTCCAGGAACATGAGGAAGGCATTGGAATGGTGGAAGATGATCCAATCAACTTTCATCAAGCCATGCAAAGTTTCAACTCTCAAAAGTGGATTGATGTCAATTGGTTGCAAATGGATTTTTAAAACCAAAAGGGATTCGAAAGGTAATGTGGAGAGGTATAAGGCTCGTCTTGTAGCTAAAGGCTTTACCCAAAAGGAAGGGATTGACTTTAAAGAGACTTTCTCTCCGGTTTCAACGAAAGACTCTTTTAGGACAATCATGGCACTAGTTGCACATTTTGATCTTGAGCTTCATCAGATGGATGTCAAGACGGCGTTTCTCAATGGTGACATTGACGAAACAATTTATATGGTGCAGCCAGAAAACTTTGAGTTGGGAGACCCAAAGAATATGGTCTGTAAATTGACAAAGTCTATCTATGGACTCAAGCAAACTTCTCGTCAGTGGTACCACAAGTTTCATCAAGTGATTATCTCGTTTGGTTTTGAGATAAACGCTGTTGATAATTGTGTATATCACAAGTTCAGTGGGAGTAAGCACATATTCCTAGTTTTGTATGTCGATGACATATTGCTTGCCACAAATGATATAGGCATGTTGCATGAAACCAAGAGATTTCTACAAAGAATTTTGAGATGAAAGATCTTGGTGACGCCTCCTTTGTATTAGGGATCCTAATACAACGAGATCGCTCTCGGTGTATTCTTGGATTATCACAAAGAAGCTATATTGATAAAGTGCTCAAAAGGTTTGGCATGCAGGATAGAAAACCAGGTGACACCCCTGTCGCTAAGGGAGACAAGTTCAGTCTCAATCAGTGCCCTAAAAATAACCTTGAAGTTAAGGAAATGCAGAAGATTCCCTATGCATCAGCTGTAGGGAGTCTAATGTATGCTCATGTGTGTACGCGTCCGGATATTGCGTACATTGTTGGTATGTTAGACAGATATTTGAGTAACCCTGGGATGGATCATTGGAAAGCAGCCAAGCGGGTTATGAGGTATTTGCAGAAAACAAAAGATAACATGCTCACATATAGGAGATCGGATCAGTTAGAGATCATTGGGTATTCCGACTCTGATTATACTGGATGCCAAGATAGTAGGAGATCCACATCAGGCTACATATACCTGCTGGCTGGTGGAGCTATTTCTTGGAGGAGTGCCAAACAGACACTCGTAGCTTCTTCCACCATGGCAGCAGAGTTTGTAACATACTATGAGGCATCCAACCATGGGATATGGCTACGGAATTTTGTCACTGGGCTGTGCATTCTGGAGGGTATTGAAAGACCACTCAAACTATATTGTGACAATAAGTTAGCAGTGTTATATTCCAATAACAACAGGAGCTCATTTATGTCAAAGCATATTGACATTAAGTTCCTAGTTGTAAAGGAGAGAGTGCAGAGTGGACAGATATCCATAGAACACATTGGGACAAACTCCATAATAGCAGATTCGCTTATAAAGGGATTACCACCCAAGGTCTTTCATGAGCACACTGCTCATATGGGTGTTATTTTGTTTGAGGATACCATATTATAGTGGGAGTTTGTATTATTTTGTATTTTATTGCTTTATGTTTGGTTTTGGACATTCTTATGCATTTATGTATTTGGATATTTTTCTGATCAGAAATAAAGTATTCAGTTTATTTCACTCTGTTGCATTGTGTTAAATATTGATCTCACTTAAGAATAAAGTAGGATCAGTTGGAAATAGATATGTATAGATCACATTGCATGTAATTTCCATGCTACGCATCCATGATTGGTCTATGTCATTTGGTTATGTTGCTGTATGTGACCATTGATGGGTTTAGTCACGCTAAATGTGACGAAAACCGCTATGATCCTATAACGGCATAATCAATGGACGAGATTGTTCAGATATACCCTAAAATTATGATAGCAAAATTTTGGAGCTCATAAAGTCATACACATTTGTATAGTTACATATGTGGCCTAGTGGGAGATTGTTGGAAAATTCCAACATGTGGGGCCACACATGTAAATATCAAATGTATTGTGCTATCTTTGGTTAAGCCTAAATTAAAGTGATCTAATTAAGATTTAAAGTTTTAGGCTTAAGGGTGTAATTGTCATGGAATTAATGTGTAGATACCAGAGTGCTATATCTAATTTGATGAGGGGCCAAATTAGAAATAGCAAACCTTATAATAATCTGATTATTATATATTAGGGTTATGGCCCCCAAATTACACGATACTTTTACTTTTTCTGCATCCCCATCACAGAATTAGTGAGAAACAAATTTAGGTTACAAAAGGTCGTGATAATTTGGAAGATCACAACCCGTTCACCAACCTTCGGCAATGGATTCAGGTACGCTTTCGCTTTCTATTTCTCTTGAATTGACATGGGTTAATAATATGTGTTTAGGGTTTGATTAATCATGATATTAGAAACATGTTTAGGTTGAGATTCGGATTAATTATGTGCTTATGCATGTTGATTATGTGTTAATCGAATTCCTTACAACTTTTTCAACTGAAAATACAAACACAAGATATGAAAGAAAAGTATTTTTGTTAACAGAATTATCCAATACCCGGTTGATATTTTTCTAGAGATAAAATAAGAACTACAAAACACTAGACCTAAAGTCTAAAGTGAGCTGATGGTCTTAAGCTGTTGAGAGAGGAGGCAGGTAGCGGAGAGAGTCTAGAAGGAGAGGGAGACAGAGCTGACAGGTATGTGGGAATCTACCGCTACTCATCTCCATCTTCATCTCCATCTTTGCTGTAAAGGTCAAGATACCCCTGCCAAATGTGAGCGTAAAAATTCAAGTGTACAAGTATTCAATGTACAAATGAAAATGTCAAGAGATCTATTGTCCTAATAGAGAAAGTGTTATTGGCCACTTATTGAATTTCTAATATTTAAAACAAGCTCATAAAAATTTAATATACTAAACTATTGTCTTACACTCTTACTATGAATTAATCAAATTTTTGCATAGGTCATACTGTTCAAGAAAAAAGTTACCTCCAACATACCAACACCGGAATTCAGTTCAAGAATCCTTTTTTTACCAGGTGGGCAAAACTCTAAACTCTTTTCCATAAGCTGTAAACAATATGAAGTATGAGATTTTACAATTTGTATAGGGGTAAATATCAACTAGAGATAATTTCCAACAAACCACACCTAACACCAATTATACTTAATGGAATTAAACGGCTCTTTTTGCGCTTCATGTCTAAAGTATGCCCAAGTGAAAAGTGTTTAACTTTCGAAATCTTTATTCCATATATAATTTCACTCACGTTTGATGCAAACCTCTCTTCCAAGTAAGTATATTTTAAACCTAAACCTTCAAGTTTTCCGGTATTGAAAAGTCGGTCAACAAAACTCTTCACTTTGGCACCCTAATCAAATAAAAATAAAAAGTAAATAATATAATAAAATCAAAGATTTATTTTTTTAAACCATTTTTTTTAAAATATTATAATAATCCAGGGTTTTGGGAAGGGGTAGACTCAAACCCACAACCTCTTGGTGTAAGGTGTAAAGTGTGAGGGGCATACCACAAGATTAACCTCATCTTGTCAAATCAAATCAAAGATTGAATGTTAGATAAGCTTAAAAAGTTGCTGTAAGAAAACTCACTTCGGGATTCTCATTCTTTAATGTACTAGGAAGTGCAATAACAATTCCTGCCACATTTTCTACAAAGCACTGCATAAGGGCGAATAGCAACTGATGAATCAAAGTCTGAAGACGGATCAAACTTTCAAAAACACAATATACAAAATCATAGAATGCCTAGAACTGTGCCAACTGTTTGATAGAAGATGCTTCACAGAAAACCTAAACTTTCAAAAGTGGAAAAGAAAAAAAAAGGCTAGAACAAAAAAAATAGAGCAATTACAAACTTACATGGCATCGTAAGTCGTGTGCTATATTATAAATGTTCTTGCCCTTTGTTTTAATAATTCTGTAATGTTGAAATAATTCACATTAAAAAAATGTAATGATGCAATAAAGATGTTTACTTTTAATTTAAATCAAAGTTCGTTCACTGAGATTGGTGATTCAATATGTTGAAAACTAATGAGCATAGGAAAAATCTACTCTAAGTGCGTGAAAAGTAAATTGCATAATGTTTTGGGGTTTGGAAAATGGTTTGGATTCTTACAAATGATTAAAGATGGAAACATGTGAAATAAAAATGCAAACTTGTGAATTAAAACTAAACTAACACAACAAAGAACACACAAGAAGTGAATATATAGGAGAAAACACTAGGGAATCAATGCAACCTTCTTAGACCACTCAATGTTCTCACCTAGTCTCATTAAGCACTTCAATCCAATTTTAGGGTTTGTTTTAGATAAATCCATTAAGTTCTAGGTTTTTCCATTACCCACACATGGTCATGTAATAGGCAATGGTCAATCCCTCTATTTAACCTTAAAACTCAAAGCCAAGTTGGTATAGCATAGTCATGCATAAACCAACATTCTCAATTACTATGCTTGTGAGAGAATTAGATGGCTAGTAGTCAAGATGGATATTTTGGTCAATCAAAATTATTATGGCACTAGTTTGCAGCCAACACAATATGAGGGCATCGTAAAATATAAATTGAAAATTATATTTATGAAAAAATTCTTTTGAAGAAACTTATTATAGTTAAAATAGTAGGAAAATACTCTTAAATCAAAGTAATACAATTGCAACTTTAGTATTCATGTATAAAGAAGACCGATAAAAACTGTTAAATGGTTATCACGTCCATCAGTACAAATTAACTTTATTTTTTATTTTTGTAAGAAAATAAAATTAAAAATAAATAAATAATAAATATGGGGGAAATTAAGGATTTGGGGCCCCACCCTAATTTAGAAAATGGGGGAATGGGGAAATGGGGTGGGGGTAGGTTTTAGGGGCAAAATTTGCCCTCACCCCCACCCTAAAACCCCATTTGGGGGCAAATTTTGCCCCCAAATGGGGTCAGGGCCCTGTGGGGGGTGGGGCTCCATGGGGGAAATTCCCATCCCTACCCAGAACATCCAAAATCAATGAAATGTGAGAGAAAGTTTGTGTCTTGGAGTCAACTTGTATCAACAAGAATTTGTGAGAACCGTGTTTGAGAAGTGAGAATTGAGTTTGAGAATTGCCTTTTAATATCAAAGAATGTTAAAAATATGAAATCAACCTTTTGGTTCATTGCAAGGTAAAAGAAAAGTGAAAAAATGTAGCTTTACAACAATCCCAAGCCTGATTTAGTCTTTGGCATGTTGGGCTTTTAGGGAGGTGATATCCTGTATATCAAATTTTTTCAATATCCATCTCATGATTATTATAGTCGTGGATAAATTTTAAAATATCCTCTTTATTTACATTATCCACACACACATTTGGCCATATATTGTTGCACAACATGTGTCCTCTTTTTAAAAAGGGTATAGTTAATGTTTTGTTGCCGCATAGTCTTTCTTGATGAACCAAGATCGATAACCAATGCAAATATATCCAAAAAGCCAAGATAATTAGCCATTTTCCTTTACCATAACAATTGGATTTATCCTCATCGACCTCTGGAGGCCGTAGATCGGCTAGTGAGTCACTAGTAAGGTTGAGGCGTTGTTGGCCTCATTCACAAAGGAGGTGCAGTGGCCTTGTCCTTTGCAATGGAGGAGGCACAACCTACTCTATAAGTTATCGTCGATAGCATCATAGATGAAGGATGCTACCGCCGGCACCTACAAATGCCTCTTCCTTAGGCCATCTTCAATGGAGGAGGCGCTGCCTTCATCTTTCTTAAGGAGGCCATCAGCCTCCGGTTGTGGAGGAGACTGGCCAGTGACTTCGTCGGTTGACGGCTAGTGACGATGAGATCAGACAGCCTCCACGATGGAGGCTGTTTGATCTCATGTAACTTCCACTTTTAAAAAAATAATTTTTTCAATTTTTTTCAAATATAATACAGTTGTAGAACACCCTGTCCTACCTTATAACTTAATACGGTTTTTTTTTTTTTTTTGAATAGCGATCTACATAAAAGCCAAGAAAGAAAGATACAACAACCCACACAGGGCAAGCACAAAAAGAAGGCAGAACCGTAAAAACCCCACTCAAGAAAGGCCAAAACAAAAGGCAAGCCAGCAACAAAAGAGCCACACTACAACAACAAAGAGAACCAATAGCAGTAGGAGAAAGGAATGAAACACATCAAAAATCGCCCCATTGAATAAAGTCCCCCTCCGCCTTAGAACCAAGCTTGGCCAAGTTATCCATAAAGGAGTTCGAAGCTCTAGGACTAAAAGAAACAACTGTGCCCCTTAAAACCTTCAAGTGACTCCGAATATTGTAAATCATACCAACATGGTTGAGTCTCCCAAAGCCTTCATCATTGATCCAAGAGACCACAACCTTGGAATTGCTTACAATGACGATCTTACGATTCTACAACGACGGGTTGGAAGCACACAAGAAAGCTGCCTTTTCAATTGCCATCAATTCCTCGACATTGGAATCATAACACCCAACAAATAGGGAAAATAAACACAAAACTTTGCCTGAATAGTCTCTCAACACCCCACCCATGCTGGCTGGACCAAGTTTACCACAAGCTGACCCGTCAACGTTGAATTTCAACCCGTTGTTAGTGAGAGGAATCCAGACTTCAGATACCTCCCTCCTGATCTTAGGGGAGTCGACATAGCGATCACTTATGTTGAGGAAAATGTAAGTGATAGGGTCTTTGGATCCTTTGCCGTAATACTTAAACCACTAAACCATTTTGAGCTTAACTGCATCAGCTGTTAGAGATGAAACAGCCTCCACGTTTCAAAATAACTTTCGGTTCCGTGCCTCCCAAATTGACCATAGAATAGTGAAAAACAGAGAGTTCCACACTCTGTTGTGATTGCTGGAGGGACTAAGAGACGCTCAGTCACCCGCCCACTCTACAATAGACTTGTTGGAACAACTGGAAACCCCCCACAAAGACATACATGTTGCCCACAGCCGCCAAGACCAGCTACAATGGAGAAACAAATGGTTGATAGTTTCCAACTCAAAATTACACAAAGAACAAATCCCGTTTGTGTTGTTGGATAACCAATTTTATGCAAAACCTCATCCACTGGAAGACTTCCTTTGAAGAGTTGCCAAACGAAAATTTTTGTCTTCGGAGGACACAAACCTTGCCAACTAAATTTGTCCAGCCAAGACTCTTCAAACATAGTATCGTTCATAGCTCTACAAAAAGACCCCACGCTGAAGACACCTTTCTTGCTAAAGGACCAAGCCAAAGCATCATCGATTGACCTATGGATATTGATACATTTCAAAACAGAGAAGAAGCAACTCCACTGACTTTGTTCCCAGCCAAACAAGTTCCTCCTCAACTAAACCTTCCACACCCAATTTTGCCCTTCCCACTCCCCAAAACTACCATGGGACCAGACTTCAAGGAGGATAACGCATAAATCCAAGGAAAGGAATCCTTTAAAGAAGACGAGTCAATCTTAATATCCTCCTAGAACCTAGTTTTATCTTCTTTGCCAATAATGATCCTTAACCCATCCTTTAGGACCTTTTGGTACCTGTAAGATCCTTTATTTTTATTGGCTTGATTCCATTGCAAAACTCTCTATATTTGTATTAGTAGTTGCTTAGGTGTTTCTTGGAAGAAAGGAGCCTCAAAGGTGAAGAAGCAACATCTTGTGCAAATATCGTCTTCAAGAGGAACATCGCTTACTTGGATGCTAAGGTATCAATATTTTTCTTCCTCTTGCAAGGCGTTAGCGCACACACACACAATTCATATATGTGTGTCCCTGCATCATAGTTCAACCATTTATATAACACATTCACATGATTTTGTATGCTCATGCATTGAACTCAAATGTTCATACATTTTAGAGTTGCATGTTCTAAGACTATGTCTAGGAAATGGCATTCATATGTGAAATTGTGTTTATATGTTTGTGTTTCTTATGTTTTGGACTTGTACTTGATCTTAATTGATTCTTGATCTTAATTGATTCCTTATTGAGTCCCGATCATTTCGGTTGCTCATATGTTAAGTTTCGAGTCCAAACGATGTAGCTACGCTACTTTTCTTTCTCATTCGTTGAGTTGTGTTCGTCGTCGTTTTCCGAGATGAATTCTCAACCATTTGTCAAAGTTTCATAGTCTTCGTTGTGCGTGAGGGAGTCATGATTCGTAATCTGAAAATAGATTTGAAATCAGAGTTCGGATGCCCGAATACGACTGAAGAACATGAGAGGTGCGCAAGAGGAGTACCATGGCCACCACGTGTGGAGGCCGTGTGCCACACGGCCCAACATGCCCTCTGGTCCCGTGTGGTACACGTGCCCCAAAAGGGGACAAGGCTGGTTTGGCTTGTGTTTGTTGGACAAAAATGCCCCTCTTCTCCTTCCTTTAAATGCCTTCTCTTCCCTCCATTTCTAACAACTTGAACATCATCAAATTGGAAAATTCTGCAGAAATGTTCATGATTTTTGTTGACTTACTTTGATCATAACGTCTTCATACGAACTCGAAATCAAGTGATTCAAAAGCCAAAATTGTTAGTCTCGACGAGAACTACAAACCCCAATTATTTTCATAGCCATTTGACTTTGTCCTTTTTCACAGCACTCTGATTTCAGTACGAGGTTCATTGTTTGTATGTGAAACTTCTTCTCTTTCAATTTCACTTGATCATCTCCATGATTCTTTCTAATTGATTGTTGAAATATGTTGAGAAGTATGTTAGATCATATGCTAGGGTTGTATGATTGATTAGTTAATTGAGTTTAGTCTTGTGATCTCTCTTGAACATATTTTTGCTAGACTTGATGTTGCTTGAAATTGATTCTAGAAATTGATTATGTAATGTGCTTCATGTTATCTTCTAGATTTAATTTCTTGATATAAGAACTAAGGTCTCTTGTGACATATATTGAATATTCTAATCTTGTTCTTATTTTTTTTGACATGCTTTGATTTCTAGATAGATTTGTGATTGTATGTTGATAGTATATTCTAGATTATCATTAAGCATGTTCATAGAGTGTGTTTGATCTACTTACTCTATTTGTGTGTGTTTGCATCATTTGCATCACCTAGATCATTTCCTTGCAATAGGTTGAAGTCTCTTATAAAGGTGAGTGAAGCTTTTGATTTGAGCAAGAAGACTTGGCTAGGAAAGGTTTCCTGATAGCCAAGTAAGAAGCCTTAGTTAGAATCAAGGTGATTCAGATAACTAAGCAAGAAGTCTTAGCAAGGAGTTTATACTCCAGATGGTTGAGCTAGGGGAGCTTAACTAGGATCTCTTGATCTAGATTGCTAAGCAAAGAAATCTTCCTAGAGGCTTGTAGGAACCCAGGTTTACAGATTGCGCAGCAGAAAGGTTTTAAAATTTTTATGCAATCATAAACTAAACCTGTTTGTACAGTAATAATCGAAAACAATTAAAGAAGGTGAAACGATTTCATACCTATGTAGGAGGCTCCTTCACTTTAATTCGATCTGCTGCTGATTTGAACCACTTGATCTTCCTCGCTATCTCCCGGAACTGGTAACAGCGTGTGGGCGCGTCACGGTACTCAGGAACAAGAAGGATGAATGGAGATTGAAGAAGAATCCATAAAAAACAACTCTTGTTGTTTGTATATTTTAGGTTCAGCCAAAAAGAAAGCTTTAAAAATATAATAATTATTTTTTTTCTTTTTGATTCACTTTGGCCGCACACCTTTTCTCTTTTCTTCTTTTGTTTTGTTTTGTATCAGACACAAATCATCTCCTCTTTTTTTTTTTCTTTTTTTTTTTCAAAATCACATATATCATATATATATAATTTTTAAACTTAAACTAATAAAATCTTTTAAGATATCAAATATCTTTTAAAGATATTAATTAATTTATTTGATTTAATTTGAATTCAAAACTCTTTTAAATTCAAATTTAAATATTTAATTAAATGAAAATAAAATAATCAAATTATCTTTTCTTCATTCAAAATTAAATATCAATCAACACCCTCCATCTAATGACTAATTACTCAATTAAATAATCTAATTATTTAATTAACATAATCATTAATATTCATTAATTGAATAATCACATTATTCAATTAGTTCCTGAATAGACACGTGTCACTAATTAATCCAATTAATTAACCGTGACCCTTGTTACCTAAATCGATCGGGCTAGCAAGGGGACCTAATGGACCCACAGTATTTTGAGCTCCAATAATCCTTAGAAATAAATAATTAAACTCTTTAATTAATATTTCATGATTATTAACTTTGGTGTTATTCCACTAAAAACCCGAAGTTGCACTCTCTCAACTGTAGACGTTTTTACACAAACCAATAATTCTTGGTGTCCATCGATATAGCTATTACATATGGTATAATCCTCCACAGGTAGTTCATAATTAGAGCTGGGTCATAATATCCGTTATACCCCTCTAATTATATCTTTCCATTAAGTACCATTGATTCTCTAATGAACAATAAATCCTACATTCCTTACGGAATTAGGAGAGCGCTCATATTGTTCAAGCCCCGAATCAACCCTTAAGGGAACTACTATCTACTTCTCACAAGGAGTGGATTCCACTATTGTGTGCAGACCTTCTCAGCCACAAGCCAAACCGCGATTCCAACATACGAAGTTATTGACCGGGAATGCAACTCCGATCACACCCATGGTATATCAAAAACCACGATCTAACCTGAAGGAGTCGATAAGACACTTAGGATTAAGATCACCCATATATAGCCATCATTTGTTGATATATATGAATTTCATCTTTTAACGGATCTTAGTGAGAGATTCATATAGATCATGGCCCAGTCCTATATGATCAAATCATATAAGGTGCCTCCATTCTCATATCTCCATATGAATGATCTAGGATAAGATCACCGTACATTACGGAATGGACCGCTGATCGAACCAAAATTGGTATGATTTTGGCCCTCATTTCCTTTTCTTTTTGCTTGATTCTTGGGTATTATTTTGTGATTTAATGGTGTTAATTAAGTATTTTCAGGTATTTATAGAATTCAGGGGCATTGGAGTAATTTTGGTCATTTGGGGGTAAAAGAGTAATGTTTGAAGGAAAGTTTGAAGTTTTCGTGATACTAGAAGAGATCAGGGGATCTAGCTGCAATTTGCCACGCAAAAGAGGCAAGGGCGCCACGTGGCGAGTTGAAACGGTGTGTTTGGTCAGACATGATTAGTGGACCGCTGAGCGCACCCCGGCCCAATGTTGAATGCGCCCAGCAGCCCATGCACCAAGCATCAAAACGGTGCGTTGCAATTAAGGGAAGCAGATCTGATATTGGGCCTGATCGTGGCCCAAATGCACGCCCAAAAGCTAGCCCAAACGCGCGCCCAAATCTGTTATGCGCAGCCCAATTACACCCCTATCTTCTTCTAATTGCACCCCATTTTAGTCAAAGCTGCAGCAGCCCACTACACCCCATCTCCCTGCTTAATGTACCCCAACTGTTCACCTTCTTCTTCATGCCTCACGAGCAGCAGCCATGGCCTTTGACTTCAAGCCTTTGACCGACCGGAAAGGGGCCTTCCCGGACCTATCTCCGGTCGGTTTTCGGCCCAAAATTACGGCCAACCGACCGGCTGGCCGGTCGGTCCAATTTAGGCCCCTCAACTGGCCGGAATCCGGCCACTCCAATTCTCTCCCTTTTTCTCCCCATTTTGCCCCTAGGTCGCCATTTGGCTTTACGAGGTCGCCATGGCGACAGGGAGTTGATTCCCACACCTGATGAGGTCGCCATTTGCATCCCCAAGGTCGCCATTTGTACCAAAACCGCGACCCCCACGCTGTTGAACGTTGATTGGCTGTTTTTGGTAGGTAAATTACAGAAAGGCCCCCTAGAGGGGCCAAAATGGTAATTTGACAAGTACAGGGGTGTTTTGGTAATTTTACCATCCGTGACCTAATTCAAAAATACTATAAATTCATCCCTCTTTTCAATTTGAATACCAAGTCTTTCTAAGCCTATTCAATCCCATTCTCTCCTACCAATCTCCCCTTTTCTCCATTAATCATCTCCCAAACTCCTCCATTTCTATACTTGGACTTATCTTTTCCATCCAAAACCTCACACCAAATCTTGATTACTTCCCTAGATCATTCCTTCCCTACCATTTTCTCCATCACAAATCCTTTGTCACTCACCATAAGCCATCCACCTATCTAGACACATCCTCCTCTTCCATTCTTTGCATCTAGGAGCATCAAAGGAGATCAAGGATCAAGCACTAAAGAAGGTGGCCCAAGGGTGATTTCCTTAACATTTACTTGCTTCTATTTGATTGCTACTATGTGTAATTAAACCCCTAATCTAGGGGATTTATTTGATGAACATTTGGTTGTGGGTTTTTGCTTAAGCTTTGTAATGAATCTCTATATGTTTTCTATTTATTAATTCATTAGATTCTATTCATTATATGATTGACTTGTATACCCACTTGTTAATTACAATCTTGTTTAGAATAACATGTTATATAATCACTCTTGGATTGACACACTTGAGTGATTAAGAACCCAATAAATAGGATAGATTAGTGGAGGGTATATCAACCACATTAATCTAAACCTAAATTGGTTAACATGTGGAGATTGGTCCTTAAAGTGGCTTAAAAAGCAATACCCATACCCACTTGCTAATCAATCAATTCCCTAGCATCAACATTAATTGTTTACATCCATTTTTCTTATCAAGATTGTGAGTCTTCTATTTTTCATATCACTATATTTTTAGTTAGGTTAATTTCGTATGTATGTTTGATGGTTTGACAAACCATACACTCATTCATCATTTATGATTTATTTTATTGTTTATAGATTAGCTAATTAAATCAACATATTTCTCTAATTCCCTGTGGAACGAATTCTAAGCTTACCACAATACTCATTTTCATAACTTAAAATATATTGCGTAAAGATTCATTTTATAAACTCTCTTTTGGTAATTCGCAATTTGGTAACGACACAAAAAGCGAGTCATCAAAATGGCGCCGCTGCCGGGGAATTAAAGCGATAGTTGATTCAATTAGCTTTTCTTAGTTGTTTTTAGTCTTTTTAGTTATTTTCATTTCTTTGTTAGTTTTTATTAATTTTTAGTCTCTTAGTTGTTTTTAGTCTTTTTAGTTTCTTTTCACTTCTTGGGTAGTTTTTGTTTATTTTTGTTTCAGGACTCTATGGATTTCCTTGTGCAAAACTCGAGGCCAAGCTACGCGCCAATGGGAAGGTCATCGGAAGATAGGAATGACTATACGTCATCTAGTTGGCCGGACCAAGGAATAGAGTCCACATTTGAAGAAAATTTCAACAACTCCATCAATGCCACAACTCAACACAACATGGAAGTCTTGTATCAATCGAAGGAAGAAGATCTATGCAAGATCACACTAGAGATGAACAAGAAGATTTTGAGCATGAGTGAAGACCTAGTGATGGCGATGGATGTATTGAAAAAGGAGAATGCTCTACTTCAAGAAAGAATCATGACAACTTCCCTCCAACATGAAGAAATCGCCAAGGATTATGAAGGGAAGATACAACTCTTGAAGAAGAAGTTAGAAGGCAAGGAAGCCTTAAGAACAACAAGGGAGAGCATGCTTCAAGAATTAAACAAGAAAATCATTCTTGAAGTAAAGACGCTTAGAGCCGAAAATGGTACTCTCAAGAAGCAAAATGGCGAAGTCTCCACCAAGATCAAAGAATTCGAAGAACAAATTGAGAGACGTGAGGCCGAAAAGAGTACAACATTAAAGGAGTTTGAAGAGATCAAGGAAGACTTTGCAAAGAGGATGCGGCTAATGCAAGCCGAAATTCAAACAAGGGACAAGGCTTTGGATATATTGAAGACTAAGGAAATTGACCACCTTGCGAAACTTGCAAGGTCTAAGCAAGAAAGAGAAGAAATGCCCGACTCGAGTCAAGCCTCTTCAAGTGCCAAGGTCAAGGAACCGAATCCTAGCAAAGCAAGGAGGAGAAAGGCAAAAAGGAGGAATGAGAACCCTCCACCTCCACCTCCACCTCCAACAAAGAACCACCAAGAAGGTATCATTTCTAACTCTATCACCATGTGCCATCATTGCCATAAGATAGGTCACATTAGACCACCCAACCATGAAAATGAGAGGCAAGGCACACGAGGGAATTTTAGACATAGAGAGACATATATGAATGTTAGGAAGGTATGGGTTGAGAAGCCTAGGAATAGGAGGAGTCCACCTAGGATAAGAAAAATTTGGGTGAGGAAAGAAGCAATGAACCAAAGGAGAAAGAAGGGAAAGGAAATGATGGGGAAATCATCTACATTTATTTGGGTTGTAAAGAAGAGTGAATTTCCCAACTTGATCAAACCACCCTTAGTTAATCCTAATCCCACCCCAAATGCACAACATTGAAAATATTGGTGCATTTTATTTTTATGCCTTTTGTTTTGATTGCTTTATTTGTTTATTTCTTTTGAATAATTGGTGTTTCAAGCTATTGTTGGCAATTGCTTGAATTGAGTATATTTTGCTGGAACTTTCTAATGAGTTTTGTGAGTGTGTAGATTTTCTATTGCTTCTTGAGGAAGCAAGTGTTTGTTGCTTGTTCATAAAGAAAGGTTTCTTTATCTCTTGGAAAGAAACAAAGTCAACTTGCAAGTCTTGGAGGGACGATGCAAGCCAAGAGTGCTCATAAGAAGGGCGAGGACCTTGTCACTTAGGAAGCAACATTTTTGGAGGTTCGAAGTGCGGAAGCACCATGCCACGTCTTGCCTAGACGTTAAATAGAGCGCTTGGTGGGAGGCAACCCACTTGGTATATTTCTTTCATAGTTTAATTTTTAAGTAGTCTCTTCAATTTTGATTGCCTTTATCTCTATTTCGTTTTTGCTTAGAATAAGGGTGTGAGATGAATTTTGGTAGTGGATTTAGGATGAATGTGCTTAATTGATTGTTTTTGAATTATAGGATTATTGAGGTATATGCCATACTTGATTGAGCATCTTTTTAGATGATTTTGTGCATAATAGGATGAGAGGGCACTTTGCCAAAATTTTTGAAAATACATTGATTATTTGTGGACATATATGCATCTTTTGTTTTGGATTTTTTGGGTTGTGCCTTTTGAAAATTTTTGCCTCCCATGAACATTGAGGACAATGTCCAATTTAGGTTTGGGGGTACATTTGCACAACACCACTTTACTCACTTTGCTTGGTTTCAAATTTTTGCGATAATGCCATATTTAAGCATACTTTGCTTGTTGAGATTGTGCTATACATGAAGTAGTGAGGAATTGTGCATATTTGCCATTGTTTGGTTTAGATTAACATCATGCCACTTAGGGTGTCATTGAACAAAGTGCGTAAATCTTTTTCTCATAATGTTAGGGTGAATAATCATTTTGCTTAAAGGCTAGGAATTAATAGTGGAGATTCCCGTGAGGATCACAAACACGGCCTTAAAAAGCGTATTTTGAGTTGCCATATATTCACTCTTTAAACACTCACTCTCAAACACTTTCTTAAGCATGTATAGGTCTCATTTGCACTTAAATATTGCATATCATAGAATATTATGGACTGCTTGTGGATGCTTTGATTTGCTTGTGGACAATCCTTTAGAAATGACTTTAGGCAATGCATGTGAAAAACCGTAATTTGGCCTAAACACTTCCATACCCTCTAAATGTGTGTGCTCCCAAGCCCTTTTGAAGCCAAACACATCATAAGCTTTTCATTTTTTTTGAACCACATCCACATGAACCATATTGCCTACATAATTGACTTACCTTAACCAAATGATTTTGCTAAGGCTTAGGATATGGTTGTAAGCTCTTTAAAGAGAAAATGTTGATACATGTACCTAGGCATGTAAAATTGTGTAAAAGAGTATTGAAATGCAAGAGTGGATAAGAAAGAGAAAAAGGAAAAGAAAAGAAGAAGAAAAGCAAAAGAAAAAAAAAAAAAAAAAGCAAAGAAAAAGATTGAAATAAAAGATGCATGAAAAAGAAAAGAAAAGATAGGGCAAAGCCAAATAAAATGAAAAATATAACCATGAATGAGGCACAAGTGGCCTAGATAAAGGGTTTATAATTGAATAGGCTACTCAAAGAAAAGTGAGTAGTGAATATGCAAGTGAAATGATATTGTAAGTAATGGGCGCCAAAGGCGTGAACAAATGTGTGAAAGCAATTGGGAATCATTATTAGAATGTATGCCTTAGTATAAATCGTTGGGTTCCTTGTTACCTATTGCTCCATTTTATTGGCTCACCATTCACCTAAGCCCCATTACAACCTAAGAAAGACCTTCACGATCTTTAGGTTTGTCCACTTGTGAATTTTGGTTTTCGCATGTTCTTTCTCATTCATGATTTGCAATTCCATTCATGAGACCATTTTCAGAAAATTGCGTTTTAATGATTATCATGTGCAATCAATTAGATGCCCATAACATGAATTCATATTGCATATGTACTTTTGAGTGAAACCTAGGAATCAAAGAGAAGAAAAGAGAGAAATCTAGTGAGGATTAGATCGAGGCGAATTACATTCTAAACCAAATAGCACATTTGCTTTGAAACTTTGGCATTTTGAATGTAAGGTCGCATTACGTACAATCATATCTAGAGTGGCATGCTTTTAATCTTTACTTGACATTATCCTACATGTTTAAGTCCTCACTATTGCATCATTGTGTTAATCTCCTCATTTTGGTTTCGCATGATTATCATTGGATAGTAGATCCTTGCTTGAGTAAGTTAGAACTTTATTAAAAATATTTGAAATGGCTTGATGCATGTCCTTGAGGGTTGATTTGTGATTGTTTTGCTCGAGGACTAGCAAAAGATAGGTTTGGGGGTATTTGATCGAACCAAAATTGGTATGATTTTGACCCTCATTTCCTTTTCTTTTTGCTTGATTCTTGGGTATTATTTTGTGATTTAATGGTGTTAATTAAGTATTTTCAGGTATTTATAGAATTCAGGGGCATTGGAGTAATTTTGGTCATTTGGGGGTAAAAGAGTAATGTTTGAAGGAAAGTTTGAAGTTTTCGTGATACTAGAAGAGATCAGGGGATCTAGCTGCAATTTGCCACGCAAAAGAGGCAAGGGCGCCACGTGGCGAGTTGAAACGGTGTGTTTGGTCAGACATGATTAGTGGACCGCTGAGCGCACCCCGGCCCAATGTTGAATGCGCCCAGCAGCCCATGCACCAAGCATCAAAACGGTGCGTTGCAATTAAGGGAAGCAGATCTGATATTGGGCCTGATCGTGGCCCAAATGCACGCCCAAAAGCTAGCCCAAACGCGCGCCCAAATCTGTTATGCGTAGCCCAATTACACCTCTATCTTCTTCTAATTGCACCCCATTTTAGTCAAAGCTGCAGCAGCCCACTACACCCCATCTCCCTGCTTAATGTACCCCAACTGTTCACCTTCTTCTTCATGCCTCACGAGCAGCAGCCATGGCCTTTGACTTCAAGCCTTTGACCGACCGGAAAGGGGCCTTCCCGGACCTATCTCCGGTCGGTTTTCGGCCCAAAATTACGGCCAACCGACCGGCTGGCCGGTCGGTCCAATTTAGGCCCCTCAACTGGCCGGAATCCGGCCACTCCAATTCTCTCCCTTTTTCTCCCCATTTTGCCCCTAGGTCGCCATTTGGCTTTACGAGGTCGCCATGGCGACAGGGAGTTGATTCCCACACCTGATGAGGTCGCCATTTGCATCCCCAAGGTCGCCATTTGTACCAAAACCGCGACCCCCACGCTGTTGAACGTTGATTGGCTGTTTTTGGTAGGTAAATTACAGAAAGGCCCCCTAGAGGGGCCAAAATGGTAATTTGACAAGTACAGGGGTGTTTTGGTAATTTTACCATCCGTGACCTAATTCAAAAATACTATAAATTCATCCCTCTTTTCAATTTGAATACCAAGTCTTTCTAAGCCTATTCAATCCCATTCTCTCCTACCAATCTCCCCTTTTCTCCATTAATCATCTCCCAAACTCCTCCATTTCTATACTTGGACTTATCTTTTCCATCCAAAACCTCACACCAAATCTTGATTACTTCCCTAGATCATTCCTTCCCTACCATTTTCTCCATCACAAATCCTTTGTCACTCACCATAAGCCATCCACCTATCTAGACACATCCTCCTCTTCCATTCTTTGCATCTAGGAGCATCAAAGGAGATCAAGGATCAAGCACCAAAGAAGGTGGCCCAAGGGTGATTTCCTTACCATTTACTTGCTTCTATTTGATTGCTACTATGTGTAATTAAACCCCTAATCTAGGGGATTGATTTGATGAACATTTGGTTGTGGGTTTTTGCTTAAGCTTTGTAATGAATCTCCATATGTTTTCTATTTATTAATTCATTAGATTCTATTCATTATGTGATTGACTTGTATACCCACTTGTTAATTACAATCTTGTTTAGAATAACATGTTATATAATCACTCTTGGATTGACACACTTGAGTGATTAAGAACCCAATAAATAGGATAGATTAGTGGAGGGTATATCAACCACATTAATCTAAACCTAAATTGGTTAACATGTGGAGATTGGTCCTTAAAGTGGCTTAAAAAGCAATACCCATACCCACTTGCTAATCAATCAATTCCCTAGCATCAACATTAATTGTTTACATCCATTTTTCTTATCAAGATTGTGAGTCTTCTATTTTTCATATCACTATATTTTTAGTTAGGTTAATTTCGTATGTATGTTTGATGGTTTGACAAACCATACACTCATTCATCATTTATGATTTATTTTATTGTTTATAGATTAGCTAATTAAATCAACATATTTCTCTAATTCCCTGTGGAACGAATTCTAAGCTTACCACAATACTCATTTTCATAACTTAAAATATATTGCGTAAAGATTCATTTTATAAACTCTCTTTTGGTAATTCGCAATTTGGTAACGACACAAAAAGCGAGTCATCAACCGCAGCTGTAGATTGACCACAAATAAAGTACCCAGCTTTATTTGCTATCTACGGACTCTTTAGATTGCTCCTTTCAAACTGAATCCATCTATATATGACATTCATATACTCAGTTTGAAATTACATCCGGCAATCTTGGATGTTAAGTACACATGTTATTATAAATGTATGAGACAATTTGAATGAATAAACTACTTCTTTTATTTCTTGTTCAATTCACATTTACAAACTACATGCTTTAGGGCAAAAACCCCAACAATCTCCCACTTCCACTAAAGCATGTGAGACATGTCTTGTAAACCTAGTCTCTCTAGGTGACCCGTAAACAATTTAGCAGGTAAGGTCTTCGTAAATGGATCAGCATGATTATCCTGTGATGCTACCTTGGTCACGGTCACATCTCCTCTCTGCACTATCTCTCTGATAAGATGATATTTCCTCTCTATATGCTTACCTCTCTTGTGGCTTCTTGGTTCTTTGGAATTAGCCACATCACCACTATTATCACAATAAAGTGTGATGGGTTTATCCTTATTCGGAAAAACTTCCAGATCACTCAAGAACTTGCGGAGCCAAACAACCTCTTTAGCAGCTTCACAAGCGGCTACATATTCGGCTTCCATGGTGGAATCAGCAATACAAGATTGCTTAACACTTCTCCACACAATGGCTCCACCACCAAGGGTGAATACTGATCCAGACGTGGGTTTCCTAGAATCCTTGTCTGTCTGAAAATCAGAATCCGTATATCCTAACGGGATCAAATCCTGTCCAGAATACACTAGCATATAGTTTCTCGTTCTCCGAAGATACTTGAGAATAGTCTTGACAGCAACCCAATGATCTAATCCTAGGTTGGACTGGTATCTGCTGGCTACTCCCACTGCGAAGCAGATGTCCGGTCTCGTGCATAACATAGCATACATGAGACTACCTACTGCTGACGCATAGGGAACTCGTCTCATATCCTCAACTTCTTGAGGTGTCTTAGGACACTGTTCCTTAGACAAGTGAACTCCATGCCTGGAAGGTAAATTACCTTTCTTAGAGTTCTGCATCGAAAAACGCACAAGAATTTTGTCGATATACGATGCTTGAGACAGTGCTATAAATTTGTTTTTGCGATCCCTTATATGTTGGATCCCTAGAACATAACTCGCCTCTCCCAAATCTTTCATTTGGAATTGGCTGGCCAGCCAGCCCTTTACATTAGACAATACTCCCACATCATTCCCAATGAGTAGGATGTCATCTACGTATAGGACCAAGAAAACTACTTTCTTGTCAATGATGCGCTTGTAGACACAAGGCTCATCAATGTTTTGCTCAAACCCATAGGTTTTGATCACATCATCAAACCTTAAGTTCCAAGATCTAGATGCTTGCTTAAGTCCATAAATGGATCTTTGCAACTTGCAAAGTTTTTGCTCTTGATTTGGAGACACGAATCCCTCTGGTTGCATCATGTAGATGCTCTCATCAAGATTGTCATTCAAGAATGCAGTCTTGACGTCCATTTGCCAAATTTCGTAATCAAAATAGGCAGCAATGGATAAGAGAATCCGAATAAACTTAAACATAGCTACTGGCGAGAAGGTCTCCTCATAATCGACCCCCTCCTTTTGGGTATAACCCTTGGCCACTAGCCTTGCCTTGAAGGTCTCTACCTTCCCGTCTACTCCTCTCTTTCTCTTGTAGATCCACTTACACCCTATGGGTTTCACCCCATCCGGTAAGTCTACAAGTTCCTAGACTGAGTTAGAGTACATGGACTCCATCTCGAGATTCATGGCTTTAAGCCATTCCTCTTTATCAGGATCTTCCATTGCATTCTTAAATGTCAATGGATCATCCACACTATCAGCAGAGACAACATCTTGTCCCTCACTTACACCCAAATAGCGTTCAGGCTGTCTCGCAACCCTCTCACTACGTCTAAGTGGTAGTATATCCTGACTAGGAATCATCTGACTCTCAGATGTTAATGGATCAACAACTCTTGTTGACTGAGAACTGGTCTCACCAGGCTTCAACTCATTCAATACAATTTTAGAACGAGGCTTATGGTCACTAATATAGTTATCCTCAAGAAATGTTTCATTTGTCGATACAAACACTTTGTTATCTTCAGGACTATAAAAGTATCCACCTCTGGTCTCCTTGGAGTATCCTACAAACAAGCAGACCACAGACTTGGGCTATAGCTTTCCACTTCTGTTCTTCAGCACTTGTGCTGGACACCCCCATATGCGAAAATGTCGCAAACTAACTTTACGACCATTCCACAACTCTAGAGGAGTCTTAGGAACAGATTTGGATGGCAATACATTCAAAATGTATGCCGCTGTTTGTAATGCATATCCCCAAAAGGAATTTGGTAACGATGAGAAACTAATCATAGATCTCACCATTTCCATTAGGGTTCTATTTCTCCTCTCCGCGACACCATTCTGCTGAGGTGTACCAGGAGTTGTGAGTTGGGACACTATCCCATACTCGACCATGAAGTCTTCAAACTCTTGGTCAAGGTACTCACCTCCACGATCTGATCGTAGAGTCTTGATAGTCTTTCCTAATTGATTTTCAACTTCAGCTCGGAATTCTTTGAACTTTTCAAAAGTTTCCGACTTTCATTGCATTAGGTAGACATATCCGTATCTTGAGTAGTCATCTATAAAGGTGACATAATACTCATAACCACCCCTTGCTTTAACATTCATCGGTCCACAGACGTCCGAATGTATAAGCTCTAGTGGTTCTTTAGCTCTCAGCCTTTTTCCAGTAAAAGGTCTCTTGGTCATTTTACCTTCTAAACAGGATTCGCAGACAGGTAAGGTGCTAACCTTTAACTCACTTAAAGGTCCGTTTTTCACTAGTCTATCTATCCGGTCAAGGTTGATATGGCCAAGTCTTAGATGCCATAGATACGTTTCGTTTTCTGGAGAAATCTTTTGTCGTTTAGTTTTTGGTTTTTCAACTTTAAACATTTCGGTGTTGAGCAGTGTTGTATGTATTAACGGTCTTAACACATATAAATTGTTTTCATTAATTCCTGAATAAATATTCAGACCATTATTTGCAATAATAACTGATTTATTATCAAAAGAAACAAAATATAATTGTTCTAACAATTTAGAAACGGAAATTAAATTATGTGTAAATCCAGGAATGAAAAATACATTGTTCAACAATATGAAATTATTATTACAAAAACGCAATCTAATTACGCCCATTGCTAGTGCCGACACGACATCCCCTGACCCCACACACATAGAGAAGGCTCCCTCCTCAAGCTGTGTCCATGAATCAGTCCACTACAAAGAAGAACAAACATGGTTAGTGACCCCTGAATCAACTATCCAAGGTGAAGAATCATCTTCCACTAAACATGACTCAAGAACAAGTAAATCATATTTACCTTTTGTTTTCTTCTTCTTGGCTACCTCTTCCAGATATTGAGGACAGTTCCTCTTCTAGTGCCCGACTTTGTCGCAATGGAAACATTTTCCCTTGCTCTTATCGATGGAGGCGTCTTTCTTTTTGCTCTGGGCTTTCTTGGGTTTGGGCTTACCCTTCGCCTTCCCAGCAAACCTCTTCCTCTTTTTGTTATTGGAGGAAGATGGTTCGGCAACATTTGCCTCACCGGTCCTGCCCTTGCTGTCCTTAGTCAAGGACTCAAAGGTAGTGAGCTCATTGAGCAACTATGTGAGATTGAACCTAAGCTTGTTCATCCCATAGTTGCTCTTGAACTGATCGAAACTCTTCGGAAGAGTCGTCAGTATGATGCTCACCTGACTGGGTTCATCAATGGCCCTACCATTGATTTCTACCGTGTTGAAGTAGGACATCATGTTCAGGACATGTTCCCGAACTGATGCACCATCCTTCATACGAGCGAGCATAGCGGAACGAACAGATTCGTGCCGCTTTTGCTCAGAGGGTTGCCCGAACATAGCCTGCAATGACTCCATTATTTCAAATGCAGTACCCATTGCTTCGTGCTTAGTGACAAGCACGTCTGTCATACTTGCTAACAGATATGTTCGGGCTTTCTCATCTGATGAGACCCATTTCTCATATGCCTCACGAACAGTTCGTGCGACATTGGCAGTAGGCGTTGGAGGACATTCCTCCGTAAGCACAAACTTAAGGTCCTTGGTGACCAAAATTGCATTGATATTGTGTTTCCATTTAGTGTAGTTATCACCAGTTAATTTGTCATTGGCTATGATTTGTAATAGTGCAGTTGACATTGCTGAAAAAAACATAAATAAAGAATTCATTCATTCATACATTCAAAACATGTGCGAATGTTCGGCATAAGATTAAACATGATGCATGAAAATGTTTAATGAACAAGAACAACCCAAAAAAAAATGTTTCTACGCCACGACAATCCAACATACCACAAGCAAGTGCCGCCTTAGGGTCAGTCAAATTCTTGCATGTTAGATCGAGACATTCTCAATCAAATGTTATACCAAAATAACTCTTATTCCTCTAACATTCAACCATCGTATATTTCAGTCAGGTTTCTAATTAACCAATTTAATTTAAAACCTTATGAGCGTAACCCATCATTTCAGATCTCATGAGCTTAACTCGAGAATTGCCGCCTTAGGGTCGGTCAATCCCGAAATCCCCTCAGAAATCCTATCCATTAGGAAGTCAACCTTAATATTGATTCTTATGGAAACCCTCCTTAGGGAGGACGAAAACAATGCCGTCACGAGGCCCCACTCGAATCTTACGGTGTTGAACTAATGATGGAAACCGCGGGATATAATGTCATATATCCCTCTCCCACTCACTATTTTATAATAAGGGTTTTCTATTAATATTAATGCACCTAGATAAAACTAGATTAAACGGCTAATTTCAATCTAAGTGTCAAGTGCATTAATCACAATTTATTAGAATCCTATTCCAATAGCTAATAAACTAATTTGATTTTTAAGTCTTAAAAATCTAGTTCATTAGTGATAATTCTAATCTATGTATACTATATACTAAGACTAGAATTATTAAATGTGTATTTACCAAGTTTTAACTATTAAAACTAAACACATTATTATGTCCAATTATTATTAGGGGCTTAATCAAATTAATCCTAATATATATATTAAAGGACCCTACTAATCTAAGTAAAAACTAATCCCATTAATTTATAGCCAATTATGTGAATTACCCATTTTAATCAAATTAAAAAAAATTAAACACATAATATAGATGGCTATAATGCATGTATGATATATCAACATATATATGTGTAGGCACACCTAATCTAAATGATATATATATGCATGGCAATGCTTTAATCATCTCATAATAAAAGCATACATGAGTTGACCGAGTACAATGGGTTTATCTAACTTAAAAAATTTCTAATTACAAAAAATTTAATCCAAGGCATTCCTTGGTCTTCTTGTAATTCCAAAAATCTTCAAGTCCATTTGTAATATCTTCTACGTTTTTCGGGCTCAAAAATCAAGTCCAACTTGATTTATTTTATTGGATCCATCACATGGATTAAATCCCTAAAGCCCAAGTGTTACTCTAACACTTTTCGGAGGCCCGAGATTTCCAATAAAAAAACAGCCCAAACGGTGCTTGACTGCAGCAATCCGCGCGCTTGCTACACACATGCACAACAATTGTACACAACTGCAGCATGTTGCGCATGCACACAACAATTGTGCGCAGCACACACATGGGATTACAAATAACAGCTGCCCAAAAACATAACAATATTAAATATTGTAAGTTGCAGCAGTGCATTGCACAAATACATTACAATTGCATGTTGCATGGCCATGCACAAAGCATGATTCCAAATGTTTGTGTGCAGCAGCAGTGCGTTGCACATCTGTTGCTTAATTTTTTTTTTTTTAATAAACGTGCAACACTTGCACTAGCAACAGTTTGCATAAAAAAAAACTCAAGTGACTTGTGCACATGCGCTTTTGTGTGTCCAACACACGTCCGATTTCTTTGTCTTCTTCTACTGATTTCTTCGTACATATTTTACAATAAAATACATAACAGAAAATTACAGTAAAGAAAATACAGCAGAAAAAAAAAATAATTAAAAATACATCCCGGAATTAATATTACATTAATATTACAACCAATGAAAAGAAAACTAAAACCCATTGTACCATACAATTAACGATCAACCATGTTTATAATAAATAAATAAATAAAAATTATAAACACCATACAATCATTAGAAAAGTGCCTACACATTCATACATGCATTCAGGAGCAATCGAATTCGATTATACTATACAAAAACTGGCTCTGATACCAATTGTAGGAACCCAGGTTTACAGATTGCGCAGCGGAAAGGTTTTAAAATTTTTATGCAATCATAAACTAAACCTGTTTGTACAGTAATAATCGAAAACAATTAAAGAAGGTGAAACGATTTCATACCTACGTAGGAGGCTCCTTCACTTTAATTCGATCTGCTGCTGATTTGAACCACTTGATCTTCCTCGCTATCTCCCGGAACTAGTAAAAGCGTGTGGGCGCGTCATGGTACTCAGGAACAAGAAGGATGAATGGAGATTGACGAAGAATCCACAAAAAACAACTCTTGTTGTTTGTATATTTTAGGTTCAGCCAAAAAGAAAGCTTTAAAAATATAATAATTATTTTTTTTTTCTTTTTGATTCACTTTGGCCGCACACCTTTTCTCTTTTCTTCTTTTGTTTTGTTTTGTATCAGATACAAATCATCTCCTCTTTCTTTTTTCTTTTTTTTTTCAAAATCACATATATCATATATATATAATTTTTAAACTTAAACTAATAAAATCTTTTAAGATATCAAATATCTTTTAAAGATATTAATTAATTTATTTGATTTAATTTGAATTCAAAACTCTTTTAAATTCAAATTTAAATATTTAATTAAATGAAAATAAAATAATCAAATTATCTTTTCTTCATTCAAAATTAAATATCAATTAACACCCTCCATCTAATGACTAATTACTCAATTAAATAATCTAATTATTTAATTAACATAATCATTAATATTCATTAATTGAATAATCACATTATTCAATTAGTTCCTGAATAGACACGTGTCACTTTTGTAGCACAATTAATTGGACAATCCAATTAATTAACCGTGACCGTTGTTACCTAAATCGATCAGGCTAGCAAGGGGACCTAATGAACCCACAGTATTTTGAGCTCCAATAATCCTTAGAAATAAATAATTAAACTCTTTAATTAATATTTCATGATTATTAACTTCGGTGTTATTCCACTAAAAACCCGAAGTTGCACTCTCTCAACTGTAGACGTTTTTACACAAACCAATAATTCTTAGTGTCCATCGATATAGCTATTACATATGGTATAATCCTCCACAGGTAGTTCATAATTAGAGCTGGGTCATAATGTCCGTTATACCCCTCTAATTATATCTTTCCATTAAGTACCATTGATTCTCTAATGAACAATAAATCCTACATTCCTTACGGAATTAGGAGAGCGCTCATATTGTTCAAGCCCCGAATCAACCCTTAAGGGAACTACTATCTACTTCTCACAAGAAGGAGTGGATTCCACTATTGTGTGCAGACCTTCCCAGCCACAAGCCAAACCGCGAATCCAACATACGAAGTTATTGACCGGGAATGCAACTCCGATCTCACCCATGGTATATCAAAAACCACGATCTAACTTGAAGGAGTCGATAAGACACTTAGGATTAAGATCACCCATATATAGCCATCATTTGTTGATATATATGAATTTCATCTTTTAACGGATCTTAGTGAGAGATTCATATAGATCATGGCCCAGTCCTATATGATCAAATCATATAAGGTGCCTCCATTCTCATATCTCCATATGAATGATCTAGGATAAGATCACCGTACATTACGGAATGGAACGCAGCTGTAGATTGACCACAAATAAAGTACCCAGCTTTATTTGCTATCTACGGACTCTTTAGATTGCTCCTTTCAAACTGAATCCATCTATATATGACATTCATATACTCAGTTTGAAATTACATCCGGCAATCTTGGATGTTAAGTACACATGTTATTATAAATGTATGAGACAATTTGAATGAATAAACTACTTCTTTTATTTCTTGTTCAATTCACATTTACAAATTACATGCTTTAGGGCAAAAACCCCAACAAGGCTTTTTAGTCTTGGATAGGAAGTTGCTCTTTAGAGGTGTAGGACACACCTTTGATAGAGAGTAGGCTAGGTTATTCACTAGGCCTTGAGGGTTGATTAGGATTTGATAGCTTGAAGTGGATATCATAGTGTTGATAGCTTTGAGTGTGTAAGTCCTTTTCATATAGTGGATTTGCTTTGCCGGTGGTTGTGGATTCAACCCGTGGATGTTTCCTCTTTGAGGTTTTACCACGTAAAAACATTGTGTCTCATTTTCGCTTTATATTTCCTTATCTTCCATATGTTCACTTGTATTGATTCTTTTGTATATTGATGCTTACATGAATTGATTCTTTTGTATATTGATGCTTACATGAATTGATTCATATTATACAATTGTTATATTCTTTCAAGTATTCATTTCATTCTTATATTCCACATTTTTGAATAGTGGAAGAATTTGGGACTATACCTATTCACCCCCCCCCCCCTCTAGGTATAAAACACTATTGCTTTAAGGGAATTTCAGTACCGCTTGCCAGGTATGAAAAGGCTAGCAACAACCTTTATAAAAAACGAAGGGGAGGAACTAACTTGCCAGTCCTATAAAATCCTGGTGTCATCCACCTTATAACGAGCACAAATGACCCTTCTCCATAAAGCCTTGTCTTCAGTGCTAAAGTGCCAAATCCATTTCGCAAGCATCCCTTTGTTTTTACTCTCCATTCTCCATATCCCAAGGCCACCACTAGCCTTGCTACTACACATCTTCTCCCATTTGACGACATGAATTTTTCTTTTTTCCACCCCGTCTCCCCAAAAGAAGCTACGTTGGAGTTTCTCAATCTTATTGGCGATACTGCTCGACATTTTAAAGACTGACATGAAGTATGTGAGAATACTAGCTATAACAGCTTTAATTAGAGTCAGTCTACCCCCTTTTGATAAGTATTTCCATTTCCAAGGCGCAAGACGATTCTCAATTCTATTCAGTAATGGCTACCAACAATTCTTTGACCGCGGTTTGGAACCAAGAGGAAGGCCAAGGTAAGACAACGGTAAGGCACCTACTTGACATCTCAACATAGCCGCCCAATCATGATCCCACACTTTCTTTTTGCTTATTCTAACAACACTAAATTTGTGAAAGTTTATTTTTAGCCTGGACGTTAACTCAAAAACCCACAGAATTCTTCTCACATTTATAAGATAATCCATTTTCGGTTTAATGAACAAAATGGTGTCATCGGCGAACTGAAGGTGGGAAATGTTAACCTCTGCTCCACCGAAATCCTCACCTTGAACTAATCCCTTGTCAACCGCCTTAAGAATCAATCCACTTAATCCTTCGACCACAATGTTAAAGAGGAAAGGAGAAAGGGGATCGCCTTGTCTCAAGCCAATTTCCAAACCAAACTGAGGAGTAGGACTCCCATTCACCAAAACCGATAAAAGCGGAGACGAAATACAATGATGAATCCAACCTCTCCAATAGTCACTGACACCTATATTCTCCAACATAGAATCTAAGAAACCATGATCTACACTGTCGTAGGCCTTCTCAAAATCCAGTTTCACTAATAGACCCCTTTCTTTTTCCTTTTTCCTTTTTCCACCTGTGAATAATCTCTTCAACTATTAAGAAACTGTCAATGATCTGACGACCTTTCACAAAAGCCATTTGATAAGCTCCTATAATTTGCCAAGACTACGGCTAGAATTTTGTACATCGTCCTGACCAAACTAATAGGTCTAAAGTCACCCATCGATACTGGATTCTTATTTTTCGAAATAACAGATAGAAAGGTGTGATTTAAATCACGCACGATTGATCTGTCCTTGTGAAATTCCTTCACAAATCTCATGAAGTCCTCCCGAATTTCCACCCAATGAGCCTTGAAAAAATTCAAATTAATGCCGTCCGGGCCCGGAGCCCTATTGCCATCACAGTTCTACAAAGCCTCCCATATCTCCTCACTAGAAAACTCTTTTTCCAGCATATCACTATTTACATGCGAAAGTCTCTAACAACTCACGTTGGTGAGCTTTGGTCTATTCCAAGTGACCCTTTTTTAATGACTTAAAGAAATTAAGCATATGCTTTTTTATCAATTTAGGATCAATAATGTTGATGCCATTATGAACCAAATTCCCGATATAGTTACAATGCCTCCTACCATTAGCCACAAAATGAAAAAAATTTGTATTCCTATCACCTTCTTTTAGCCACTTGATTCTAGACTTTTGACCCCAAATATGCTCCTCACGCCTTAAACCTTTCCACACCTTCGCTAAAGTAATAGCCCTATCAGCTCTCAATGTCTCCGACCAAACACTGCCTTCTGCCTCCTTTTCAATTGCAACCAATCTGTCCTCCAAGTTTTTCTACTCAAAAGACTCCTGATTAAGCTGATTAGACCATGATTTCAATCTCCGTTTGGTAGCCTTAACTTTATTCCAAAGAATCAAACCAGCTGAACCTAATATTACGCATCTCTTCCACCCCTCCATTGCGTCACTCATCATCGATTTATTCTCCAACCAATGATTGAAAAAACGAAATGGACAAGGCCCCCAATCTACTTTATCAAAACCGAGCAAAATCGGACAATGATCTGATATACTTCTAGAAAAAGACTTTTGCAGCAAGTTGGGGAACCAAGACAACAAGATAGGAGAAATTAAAAATGATCTAACCTTGCCCAAGGTGCCTTTAATTGAGAGGTTGTCCATGTGAAAGCCGAGCCACTCATCAGAAGATCAATCACCTTAGCCTCTAAGATGAATGATTTGAAATTCCTGATGGAGCCCAAGTTACAGCTCACTCCAATTCTTTTTGCAGGATCTAAAACAGTGTTAAAGTTGTTAGGATTATGCTCAATAGCAAGAGTGTAATATTGTATTTAACAATCTGTTTCATATTAATAAAGTGATTTCTGGTTTAAACAAATATTATAGCATTTATAGTTGAATATTATAATTGTTAAAGTAAATAATCATAAGGTCTAAAGACTATGAGAAAATAAGAATTGTTCATACATCTGGATATATATGTGGTAGACACAATTCTTTAGTTAGTCTTGAATATTGTTCACAACTTAAGTTAAAGGTTGGGCACCTTTATCTTGTTAAAGTTGTAGAATTCTTTTGCTAGCATTTGAGTGGGATCAAATGAGATATGATGAGTCTAAAATCATCGGAGTGTCTTCGAGCAAAAGAGTCTAGTGCACTGGGTGCATTGAACTGGATCAAAATGAAATACTTTATCTATAACCGTCAGTAGATAAAAGTAATTTCATTATCAGGACAATCGGAGAGTCTATCTTAATCCTGAGATAAATGATGGACTTATGGTTGCAAGTGATATCATTTGAGTTATCAATGAGTACGATTATATCGCATAGTCTATCCTCGATAATTTGGTGATATTCATTTGTTAATCGATAGAGGACTTCATTTATAGATATGGACATCGTGGCTCCATTTATCAAATGAGAGTATAATATCATCATATGGATGTTTTGAGGTAATTGGATATTAAATCTCAACGTTGAGTTTTCGATAGTGTCTATTGAAAACATGGCTTCTGGACAAGTCAAAATATCCAAGTTCAAAACGTGGTCATATGAGTAAATATGGTAACTTGGAGAGTTATAGGCGGTCTATGAACTCTTGGCGATTACTGATATTATTCACGAGGATACACTATCTCCAATATGATTGTCTAGGGTATGAATGAGGAAACATCTTCCTTTTCTGTCTTTATTTAAGAGTTCAATTTTAGCTCTTTAGTGGAATGAGTTAAAATTAATGGATCGGACCTAAGTGAATCATTTGTTGATTGTGATTAGGTTATGTCTATTGAAGCTTAAATTTAGATAGCCTGCCAAGATCCCCAATCCACACGGACTTGCATGGATCACTTGATATATTCTACCGGACCAATATAGGGTCCATCTAGAATTGCATTTAATATATTAAGAATATAATTTGCACATTATTTATGTAATGGGCTGCTCAATTATATTTATATATTAATGGATGACATGTGGGCTTGTTTCTTTTAGTAAGAATGGGTCTAGTTCACATGTGGGCTTTTTATTTAAAGTCCAAAGGATTAAATGAAATGAGAAAATAATATTTGGCCCAATAATATATATGGGGCGGCAAGGAGGTTATTTAACCTTAAATATTATTTTGTTTTCATTGTTTAATTAAATGAGAATTAATTAATTTATTAATTAATTATTTAATTAAGAAACAAATCTTTTCTCATTAGGAAATATGATTCCTAAAGGTATACTATTGGTAGTAGTATAATTAAATAGAAAGACTTGTTTGACAAGGAAATAAATAATTAATTGTATTTATTTAATCAAATAGGAAGTCTTTTTTATTTTAGTCAAATAAGAGAATAAAAGATTTATGAGTTTGATTAGGGTTTGGAAGTCTTAAACAAAATAGGAATTAGGGTGCAAATAATACTCCTTTTTGTAGGAGGATTTGCGGCAACCCTAGTTAATTTTGGGGAAAGAATTCGGTCACCCTAGGGTAAAAAGAAGAAGAAATTTGGCCACCTATATAGGCCTCTTATAGAATTCAGCCACCCCCTAAGGCTTGAGTGCAGAATTTATTTCTTCTTCTTCTTCTTAACTCATAGAAAGAGATTTTTTATTCTACTAAGGCAAAAAGGAAACATAGATTATTCTTTGATGGTGTACTATTTGCTTAATCATTGATAAGCTTGTGTATACAACATCGATCAAGGTTCACGCGAGTTTCGATCATTAGATTGAGAACTCAAAAGTGACCGGAATAATCTTAGGTTTCTTTTGATTGTTTTTGTGACTAACGAACAAGAGAAAAGTTTGTTTAATCCAATCACAGGTTTGCAATTCAAAGAAAGGGAGACCACGCTCCTAGGTGATCCACGTTCGTGCTAGGATTGAAGATCTTGCGGATTACCATCGACGTAAGTCAATCGGATCACGCGACAAGAGGTATTAATCTTTTGTTATATATATTATATATTTTTAATTGAGTAAAAGGGTTTAAGGTTCATAACAGGAAAAAATTTTAAAAGCTACTCAAACTATTTTTTTAGTCTCGCTTCCGCTGCGGGTATATTTTTTCCCTACAAAAGTATCCCCCAATGCACCACGGAATCTGAAACAAATTCATAGTGTTGATTATATATTTCCACAGGTCTTTCCTCTCGCTTTCTGACGAAGAAGCGTAAACATTGCAAAAAGCTATATTTTCCTTCAAGACACACCATTCCCCGATCAGAATAATGCAACTAGTATGTGAGATACATGCTGAAACTTTGAAATGATCCTCGTTCCATAGGGACAACAAGCCACCCGCTGAGCCTTCCGCGTCAACACTAATACCTCTAAATTGAAACGAGCCACTTACATCTTTAAGGACTTTGGAATCAAACTTACTAAGTTTTGTCTCTTGTAAAAACAACATGGACGATTTAACCGAAGCAATTAGCCTACTAATCACCCGCCTATTTTCCTTAGAGCCCAAACCTCTTACGTTCCAAGATAATATTATCATAGAAAATAATAGTCCCAACAGAAGTATCAGACGGAGAGACACAGACTTATCTTGAGATACGATAAATGTCCTCCAATTCTCTCCTAGCCACTTCATCATGAATCTCTTTCTTATTCCTCCTAAAATCTACACCAAGCACAACTCCTGTTTCAATCACTTTTGTAATCTCTTCTTCCAAGCACCATGACATTTCATTGCCCTCTACATCCACGATAATGGTATTTGATTCCTCACCATGAATAGGAAGTCTTGTCCTTAATCCACCGAGAGCTACCCTAGTCTCAATGACCTTTGCAATTTCTTCCTCCAAACACCACCTTACTTGGTCGCCAGCCGTATCTACCACCTCTATGCCTAGGTCAGAGTTGTCAGGAGTGATGGGGCTGGGATTCCTGGACGCTCTCGTTCTCATTCCATGGGTTTTCTTCATTGTGCCTTTCTTCCTACCTCTGCCTCATTTGCCCATGATCTATTTTTCGGCACTTGTTTCTGTATCTGATAGTTATGATACTCTGAACTCACCTTCTTCACTTCTGTCGATCTGAAGGCTATGATTATCAATTCTTATGATGGGCTTTGTATTTTCCTTATGACAATTTAAGGAGGCCTTGTCCCTTTTCTTATTTTTATTCCGACCCAATAGAGAAATCGGAGGGCTAGGCTCCTGTCCAGAAACATGGGCCCTAGAAATATTTTGAATTGGGCCCAAATAAACTGATAGCTAGCCTGGTCTCAACTCCATAGTAGAATGGTCCAAGCCAGGAGACCTTCTCCCATTGCCTTGTTTGGAACTCTCACCTCTAACAAAATCCTGTTATGATGAAGTCTAGCTCTCATCTGAGCTTTCTATTACACCAAACCCAACTTTCCTCTTCTCAAGGTTTAAGGTGCCATACCCTATAGCGTTGGGCAGAGGTCTACTCTTTGGAGTTTTTGAAACTTTCACTTTGTCTTTTCCTTTAAGATAATTGGAAGTTGGTATGACCTCCCTGTACTAACCTTTTTCTTGAATTGAGAGAGCTTTCATCCCTTGCCCTCATTTTTGTTGTCTTGTCCTAAAGAGATAGGTGTCTAGATTTCCCCCTTTTGCTTCTCTCGGTTGTGTCAGACTCTTTTTCTTCATTCTCTAGGCCAACTGATGTGACTAAAATCGGAGAGCTGTTCAAATTTGAACTTGCAAAACCATCTTTCCTCTTCAAGTCCAAGTGGTATTCCAACCACGAATGACTAAACGGGATAGGGTCTTCATTGATCCGAACTACAAAGACCTAGTTATCTTCCACCACTCTGATTCTATCCGGAGCAGCCACACCTAACGGAATAAGAACCAATAAGCGACCCCCTATCTAATCTTGATCTTGTCAATGTGTCCTCTTCAACCATTAATGGTTCCCCAATAGACCATCCAATCTTCCTGAAGAAGGTTTCAGACCAACATCTTAAAGGCACTCCAGTTCAATTTATCCAAGCCGACCTTGATTTAGGAAACGCTGAATTCGTCCATTATAGCATCGAGGAAAAACATTCTATCCAAAGGAAGGAATTCTTGATAAAGCCTTCACATTCAAGCATCGATTCAAATTCCCATACAATGCACTTGTCTCTAAGGTAAGTTGAAGAGAATCGGAAACCCCTATTGCTCAAATTTTTGTTAATGTTAGAGCAAGCAGAGAAATTCTTTAGTACTCCAACAGCGCATCTGTCAATCCATTCGAACCTTTCTCTCTTCCCTGTCCAAGTCATCGAAACAATTTTTTTCTCTCACTAAATCCTTCTTAGGCTCTTTATCTTGATGCCTCTCTTCAACAACATCTACAAAGGTTCTCTTAATTGGTGAATGGCACCAACGACCGTGCGCCTCTCTAACGTCTGCCCCCTTGCCTGACTGGACCTCTTTAACACCTTCAAACCTTCTCAGAGATCTCCTTATTCTATTCCAGTCATGATCAACAACCTTGACCATGATAGGCCAACTGTAAACATGCATACCACTAGTCATTCTTGCCACCTTAGTAGCTTCCTCAACAGTTTCGAATCTTATGAATGCAAAGTTGCTTCTCCGACCACTTGATTTGGATGACAGAAAAACATCTCTGACTCTACCGAATGGTTTAAAGATTCCCCACAAGCATTCACTGTCCACCGAAGGGTTGAGATTGTCCACAAAGATGGAAACCAAATTGTCCTTAATGTCTTTCTTCACCTTATTACCCCATCGACCAGAGCTTCTCTCTCTTCTTTTCTCATCATGATTTTCCTTTGTTTCCAGTTTTATACTTAATACGGTTTAGATAGTACTAAATCAATATGTCATACATTTTAATATAGCTAAAAAATGTTACCAAACAACGTACATTTTAATACATCTATAAAATGTTACCAAATGTTGTATAGTACTAAATTAGTACTATACAGTGTGTTAGTCATATCTTGTACGATATACCAAACAGATCGTTATATTTTATTTTATAACATAATATTTTGGTGCTTTATTATTATTTTTTTTAACTTAATCCTCATTAATTCATTCCTACAAATATGTGGTTAACAAAATGTGTGAGATGAGCTGATAGTCATCACAATTCACGTAGATATTGAATCCGAGAGCTAACCAAATTTCAACTAAAACATTCGGTAAACAAATACTCTAAAAGCTTACTGCCAAATGATTAATTACTACAAATTCATATATCTCCCTAACTCAATCATTTAATTGCTCCTGTTACACTCATGGTAAGTTAGACACAAAATAATACATCTTATTTCATGAAAGTATGATTCCCAACTAGCACAATGATATACTGCTAGTGACACTATGAGCAAATCTGCTGAAAAACAAACTTCTAATTGATCTCAACGGTTTAGCAGCCAATTTAACGAATGAAGGTTTGTCGTCCCCATAATACAAGCAGTCAGAATCTCTAGTACAAGTTATTTAATTGTCTCACAATTATAAAATATAGTACACAATTATGCCTTTCATACATGACAATCATCGCCTGCCTTGTCCAATTCCTTACAAGTTACAAATGGCAAGGCATATAGATATATTCATTCTTTAATGGATTTCTTTCAATTTTTTCATATGCTCCGTCCTTGTTGGAAGATTCTACAATATTAATTTTAGGGTTCACAAGTCGAAACATATCCTCAAAATTTCGAATCAAACAGTTCAGGAGATACATATATTAACATATTGACATTTCATTTGTATCATGATAATAAAGAATCTCAAAAACCCATCATATTATGTATTTACAATTTTCAACCTAAGTCCATGAACAATTGAGGCATATTAAAAAGTGGAAGACATGTTTTGCTTTTGGATAACTTAAAGGAGTACATAGTTCCTTGAATCGGTTGAAACTTAAACCCATATTTAGCCATAGTGGTTGCACTCTCAACATGAACATGTTTTATGGTGATTTTGTTTTTCTTTACCCAGTCCAACTCCATCAATCTTTTCAAATCATGTAAATGCAATGATACATGTATTGTACCATTGTTCAACCAATAGCTTTAATCTCTTCCACATCGAAGGATTTAGAGAAAAATTTAGGAAATTGATCAATATTTACCCCAAACTTACCACACAATTTCAAATAGATATGTATTTAATGTTCCAAAAACATTAGTTCTTCAATGACTTCTTTATTTTGTATATGGTTTTCATATACTAGCTCAATCTAAAACGTAGCGTCATATAAGATAATGTCAATAAGCTTTTGTGACATTATTGTGAATGTATCATATGCATATGACCATGATTCTAGCTTCTTTACTCTCAAAAAATTTCTAAAATCTTCCACAATGTTTTCACCCACCCAAATGGTGAAGTCTGAAGGTAGCCTGTCCTTTGCTAATTGCATATGCTTGAGTTTTAAGGTTTCATGATGTGTGGGTACAATTAAGATTTTGTTCAGAGTATGAAGAAACATTTCTAAATTTTCATCTAATTTAAAGATGTAGAAGCGCATCACATGATGGATTTTTGAAACAAAGACACCTCTTTGATGTGTAAGAGTATTTATAGGAAAAAAAAATTGTTATAAAAGCTCAACATCAATGGGTTTTTTTTCCCTGCCTTGTTAGACAAAGTTGATTTGTTATTTTCCTTTTTTTTTCCTTTCAAGAAGAAGTTAAGCTTATTCTTCTTTCTTTGCTTTTCTAGAAGGCTTCAACTTGATTCATCATCTTCCCTTAGTCTATCAACTCCAGAATTGATGCAAACTCATTGGGATGAATTTTAGAACTAGGGCTTTTAGCTCCATGCCCAACAATTTGTCCTACAGCTTGTTTGTTTTCATAAGTTCCAAGCGATAAAGCCATATATCACTGCATATGTGAGCTATACTCCACTTGTTTCTGAGTTTCAACTTGTGGAAAATTGTTCAAAATCATGTCTTTTATCTCCATATACAACCACAAATTCAAACAAGGAATGCATCATTCATCATAAATATCAAAATCAATTTATTAATCGTAAGACTGCATGGCCATTTTCTTCCAATGGCCTATTCTCTATTCGATCGTTTTGCTATTGTTTGGAGGATATCAGTATGAGGTTTGTCCAGGATAATTTGCTTTTATCCTCTCTTTGGTAAGGTATTTGTCCCCTAAAAACCGAGATTTTCACTTGGCAGCTCATAAAAGGTAGAGTTTTGGTTCGTAAGGTCTTGCACAAGTTTGGTATGGATCATTTGGCTAATTTGGAGTGCCTGATGTGTGGTTTAGCTTCAGAATTAGTTAATCAGCTGTTTCTTACTTGTGTCTGGTCCTGTGAGCTATGGAGGATTTGTATGGGCTAGTGGGGAGTTCACTGTTGTGTGAATTCATTTATCATGGAATGGCTGAATAGGTGGTTAGGCTTGTGTCCTTTGAAGAATAGAAAAAAGAGCATGGAATGTCATTTTTTTTTTTTTTTTTTTTGTTGTGGTATGGACCATATGGGAGAATTGTAATAATGTAGTTTTCCAGGGTTCCCAACCTTGTTTGGGTTTGGCTTTGGATACTATCAAGTTTAGAGTGGCTCTTTGGTTCAAGAATCATGGTCAGGGGTCAGTTTGTGATTTAACTTTGCTCATGTTGGACCTTAATGAAAGGTGTGTGGATGATGTGATTACCAAAGCTAAGAGGAAGGTGGCTTGGGTTCCGCCTGTTGGTAATATGCTTTGTTTCAATGTTGATGGGTCCTCTAGAGGTAATCCGGGTGATGCAGGTATTGGGGGAGTGCTTAGAGATTCTATTGGTAAGGTTTTATGTTTGTTTTCATTATACGTGGGTGTTGAAGATTCAACAACGGCAAAAGTCCTTGCAATTCTCAGAGCTTGTTAGTTGATCTCTTTTAACTCTTGCCTAGCTTGTCGGTCTATTCCCATTATTAGCGATTCAAAATCCACTATCACTTGGGTTATTGGCAAGTTGGTTAATCTAGTTTATGACATCAGAAGTTTTCTGTAGCACTTGGTTGGTCTTTCAATTTGCTTCAAGCCAAGGGGTTCGAATTCGTTTGCAAATAGTCTTACGAAATGTGGTTCTTGTAAAAGTGGGGATTTGCCTGAATGAAGTGTTTTCTGATTTGTTTTGTTGGTTTTAGGTTTTGTTTGGGTTTTCATTATGGTCGTTTTGGCTTTCTTTTTTTGCTGTTGTGTTTTGTTTTCCCTTGCCTTTTTAGTCTGCTTGGTTTTGGCTTTGTGTTTCGGTTTGGTTTTGTTGGATTGTGGGTGCTTTTCAGTTTGTTTGTGCTCTTTGTTTCTCACCTTTTGGGGCGTTTTCTCCTTTTAATAATATGAGTTATTTCAAAAAAAATAAAAATAAATAAATAAACATATTTGTTTCAAATAACAAATAAGAATAAAAGTTTGAATCGAACCTAACAGACCAAAACTGAACCAATTTTAGTTGTTTCGTTTGGTTTTGTGATTGAATTTGGTTCAAACCAAATGACTCGAATTGAATATGGGTCAGTTTCGGTTTTGAAAATTCAAAACTGAACCGACATATATATTATAAAAATAAAAATAAAAAAAAGCTAATTGCATTAAATTCTGTTAAGGTTTACCCTTTTACACTCATAAACAACTCAAATTTTACACTCATAAACTAACTATGGTCGTCCTTGAATACTAATAAGATAGTTTCAATAACCTACCTTCAATCTCTAATGGCCATCCTCACCCTCCTCGTTCTTCCCCTTATCACCGTCCTCAGTCTCCCATTTTATCTTGTCAATGGTATACCAACTAAAAGGACCTTTGTTGGGTTTGTGAAGCCTGAAACCAGCCTTGAGAATCTTTTCTCGGCATTTTGTGTGGCCAAGTATGGTGCACAGGGGGTGGTACATGCAGCGTCAAACTCCAGGGGAATTAGCGCTGCACATACCGCTGGCTAAGCATGTGCCTAAGGGGCGGGACACGCAGCGGTCAACTCCAGAGGAGTCAAGCTGCACATACTGCAGTATAGGCACATGCACATGGGGCAATCTACACCACGGTAATGTGGTGAGTTGCGCGAATTAGGAAGTTTACACAGAAAATGAATGTGTCCTTATTTGAGTTTTGACTTACCCTAATGTTCCCATATAAATACTACATTATGTAAACCCTTAGGGGTGTGTTGAAAAAGAGTGGGAGAGATATTGAGAGCAAATTTTAGAGAGACTTGAGAGAGACAAAGAGATTGTAATTAACTCTGGAAGTAGTGGATTGAGTGCGGTGCGCTCCGTGGACATAGGCAAATTGTTGAACCACGTAAAATATTTGGTGTCGTTCTTTATTCTTTATTGCTTTCTTATTATCTGTGATTGTGTGTTCTGCTTTAGATTTGGGTGATACCTATTCTTTCTCGACAACAATTGGTATCAGAGCCCTAGGTTGGGGCGGGTTATTTTTCACACAAATCTAGGTTTTCTCGAAGTCAACAATTTTGTCACAGGGATGGAATCAGAGAAAGATTCTCACAAGATTGAGAAATTCGATGGGATGAATTTCAGTTTCTGGAAGATGCAGATGGAGGATTATTTATACTAGAAGGACTTGCATTGGCTGATAAAAGAGAAGCCAACAACTATGAGTGATGCAGATTGGTCAAAGAAACAGATGCCAAAGAACATAGATGAAAAGGATCTCGAACTGTTGGAAAAGAAAGCATTGGGAGCAATTCGTCTCGGTTTGACGAAGCAGATCGCTTTTAATGTAAAGGATCAGCTAATTGCCAGAGATCTGATGAAGACTTTATCAAACATATATGAATAGCCTTCTGCGGTAATGAAGGTCCATCTTGTCAAGAAGTTATCAAATCTAAAGATAACGGAAGGTCAAGGTTTCAGAGAGTATCTAAACCAATTCAATGAAGTGAATGATGGGTTAACTTCTGTGTCTGTGGGTTTCAATGAAGAATTCTTGGCGATGTTTATGCTCACCCAATTACCAGAAAGTTTAAAGATGACATGTTAGTCAATTGCCAACTCATTCAAGAAAAAGAAATTGGATTTCTCATAGGTTGTGAACATGAGCATGACCGAAGAGATTAGGATGCGTGATGAGGGATTTTAAGTGTCTATATCTTCAACACTGAATATGGAACGTAGAGAAAGCAGAAACAGAAATCAAAACACAAATCAACGAGGAAAATCAAAGTCAAGAGGTAAGTCTAAATCCAGGTATCAGGTCAATTATTTAGGGAATCAACAACGAAACAAGAAAGAAGTAGAGTGCTGGAACTATGGTAAGAAAGGCCACTTCTCGTGTGAGTGTAGATTTGAAAAGAAAGGTAAGGGCAAGGGCAGTACAAACTGTGTGTCAGAGGAGTCAGATGACTGCCTCATCTGCTCGTTAGAAAGTAAGACGGGGTCTTGGGTTCTGGATTCAGGAGCGTTTTTCCATGCCACACCTCACAGGGAGTTATTTGAGAACTACGTCTTCAAAAATTTGGGTAAGGTGTATCTTGGTGACAATCAAGCATGCAATATTATCAGGAAGGGAGATGTGAAGATTCAGCTGAAAGGGTCAGTTTGGAAACTCAATAACGTAAGGCACATATCGAATTTAAGGAAGAATTTGATCTCCATTGGACAACTAATGTCAGAGGGTTACATGACAACTTTCATAGATGATAAGTGGAAGATTTCAAAAGGTATCATGACAATCGCCTAAGGAAATAAGAATGGGTCACTTTACATAACCATGGATGGTTGTGGTTCAATCGCTATGACGGAAGGTAAAGATGATCTAAACATATGGCACCAGATGTTTGGGCACATAAGTAGTGTTAACCACCAAAATTGGCGAATGACCAAAGAAGAATTTTCCACCCAGATACAAGGAGGAGATGGGTACCCAGATACCATCTGGCTACTCCAAGAGAGAAGGGATCCCGATCAATCCGGATATATACCCCCACTATAGGGATCGAGCCCAACAATTCTCTAGCTTCTCATGAACCCCGCGATATCCCGACATGGAGTTCTACTCAGTATCCCGTTACTACATCATCCAGTTACCCCGTTACTACATCATCCAATTACCCCACTATTACATCATCCAGATATCCCACCACAAGATTAGCTGATATTAGGATACCCCTCCGATCAAGGAACCAACAGAAAAGCTCAAAGCTAGCAGGAGGTGGGTGATCAAACCAAAATTGGTATGATTTTGGCCTTTATGTCCTTCTCCTTTTGCTTGATTCTCGAGCATTATCCCGTGATTTAATGGTGTAAATTAAGTTTTTTCAGGTATTTATAAAGTTCAAGGGCATTGAAGTAATATTGGTCAATTAAGGGCAAAAGTGTAATTATAGAAGGAAGATTGAAGATATTATAATTTGACAAGAGATTAGGAGGCTTATCATAAAATTCCATGCAAGTAGCCAGCTCATGCCACCTAATGCTGGGCTTAAATCTATGCAAGCCCAAATCAAAACAATAAAATGAAAAGCCCAAGTTATATTGTGTGGTGAGCTCACCATCCCTAAGCCCAACTACACCCCACTTGCCTTCTAAATGCACCCCTTTTTAGACAAAAAGCAACCAGCCCATTGCACCCCTCTTACCTACTAAATGCACCACATTCCTATTCATCTTCTTCTCCCTTTTCACGCAAGCAGCCATGGCACCTTACCTCTAAACCCTTGCTTGGCTGACGACCATCTCTGGTGACCTACCGTCGGTCGGAATTAGCGGCAAGGTCAATGGTTGTCCATTCGTTGAATTTTTGGCCCCTCCAATCGCCAAAATCGGAGCACCCAATCACGCCTCTCTTGCCACTTTGTGTCACCATTTCCCAAACTACGACGAAACCGTGTAAATCAATGTCGCGGTTTGCATTTCGAGATGGCCATGGCGACAGGGAGTTGTTTTGGCTCCAGATTTGTCACCATTTGGGTCGCTCTAAGGGTCGCCATGAACCAAACAAGTGACCTCCTATTTGTGAAAATCTGATTGGGTGTGCAAATTACATAATGCACCCTTCTTTGGACTAAATGGTAATTTGCCATGGTCAGGGGTGTTTTCGTATTTTGCCACTTGAGACCTAATTTGAAAATCTTATAAATTCATCACATTTTTCCTCTTTTGACATCTTTTGACAACCAAAAAACCTCCTTTCTCCAACACTCCTAATCCCACCATTCTCCTCTCCAATAAACATCTAGATTACTCCACATAAATCATTCCTCTAGTTCCATCTTCTCCACCAATTTCCTTTGTCACTTTCCGTTTGACTCCACCTATCTAGAAACCTCCTCAACACCCAATCTTTGCACAAGACTCAAGCAAGAAGGCTCAAGGAAGGATCAAGCTTACAAGAGAGACCCAAGGGTGATTTCTCTCCATTTTACTTCCTTTCTTTGTTTGTGATTATGTGTAATTAAACCCCCTTTCTAGGGGGATGATTTGAGACACTTTTGGACAATGAGTATTTATTAAGGCCTTCAATATTATGTTTGCATAATTAGAGTTTTATTTACTTTTTAATTAGATCTTGCACTTATGTGATTAAATGAGTATTGACACATTTATTGATTACAATATGTTGTAGGATAATTTGTGATAAAATTGGTTGAGTTATTGACACACTTGATTGATTGTAGCACATAGTGAATAGGATAGGCTCTTGGAGGGTAGGCCTACCACGATTACTTAGGCCACTCGATCGTCACTAACCTATCCCGCCGTGACCCCCTCTCCTTAATCAGTTAGGCATTACGGTGGGAAGTTCTTTAGGGTTTGTAGTGATGGTCTAAACAACACTTTTGAATGAGATCGGTCCTTGATTGTGTGAATAGTATGTTAATGAAGCCATTGATGAATTGCTCAAAGTCCATTAGCTACTCTATCATTTCCCTAGACTCCCAATTAATTGTTTAATCCATTTTCTTATCTAGGTTGTTGTTATTTGATTCCTATCTATTCATATTCTCTTTACATTTTATTACTTTTATTTTCCATGTATGTTTGATGGTTTCTTAAACCATACACCATTCAAACTATCATGATTTACTTTATTTGCATTTTTAGATTAGTTAAATAATTCAACTAATTACTCTAATTCCCTGTGGAACGAATCCTTACTTACCACTTTACTAATTTTCTATCTAAGTAGATTTTTAAGTGGTGAAATTGGTTTTCAAAACGATCACATTTAAAACATTATTTTGTTGAGTACACAACGATGGCTCATCAGCAGGGTAACCAAGAACCCAGATATCTCCTGGGATCAACTCGCCAGGTAGCTAGAAAATCATACGAAGAATTTCATAAAGATTAAAGACTCATATGCCCAGCAGACATATTTTTGAAGCTCCAAGCAGGGGGATAGGACGCCGCCGCTTAGTCCTAATAAAGAGGTAGACTCCTTCCCACCATTTAAAAGTTCCATTTGAATAAGGAGTCAACTCTACTAGAATCCTTCTAAGAAGGAATGACTTGATTCTGAAGATTAAAGCTCCTACGAGATTGTCTCCTTTCAGGAAGGAAAGTCCTGGAATTGCCAAAACCCTAGACCAAAATTATAGGAGTGCAAGGCAAACAATGAGACATATATATACGACATTATACTCACCAGAGAAAAGGGGGATCTCCACAAAACCCTAACCTATATTCAGCTCTACTTATTGACATGCACAAGTATGCCACCACCATCTTCATTGCCTACTGAAGCTCAACATACTACCCTAGTCTAGAAAATGCATCCTTTGTATTCATAGTATAGAGATATTATCAAAAAAAATCTTACTCATTCACCATATTTCTTGTATTTAAATCTGACTTGTTTTGTAATGAGCATCGTTGGTATCGAACCACGTGATACCCCTCCGATAGGGATCTACTCCGATCTCGGTCCTTAAAGTTGTTATTTGGAGATTCACCTTAACGACGATTTTTCGGTAACACTTTTGGCGCCATCTGTGGGGAAAAAATCCTACCTTTCTAGCCAATCACTTAAAGTCGCCTAGTTCTACCCAAAGATCTTCAAGATGAGACTTCAATTCTATCAGGTTCATCCCGATCCATTAAGACCCCAGTCCCTCGCTTCCACTGAGAGAGCCCAAAGGCGGGGTAAAAGGTCCAAGAATGATAATCCGGCACCAACACCCCTTCCAGCTACGGGCCCAGTACCCTGAGACCCGGTTGGGCAGGAAATCGATCAGGGCGCCCTTGAGCAGTAAGTAGCAGCAGCCTCTGTAGAAGCTATCCATCTCTGGATGATAGCACAGGGAATTCCCTTCGAAGCAACTGGGCTCGTAGGCAATATTGGCCAAGGTACCCAGGTACCAGTGTTTGACTGACTGGGACCACTTCTCCCAATCCCAGTACGTCAGGTAGATCTTAGACCCAGATTAGTGAAGTCCGCCATTGAGATTCCCCCTAGGGGAGCTCAACCCTTAGCGAAGCCTAGGGCAAAAGAGAAAAATCCATAGCCCGATTCAAAGGGAAGTGCCAGATCCAGAAGGAGCCCTAGAATGAAACACCAAAAAGCTATGTGGAAGAAGGTGGCCATTAATTCAGAAGCCTCGGATGAAGAAGGTTCGGTAGCCCGATCCGGAAGCAAAAAATCCAAACGCCTAGAAGATCAGATGGCCAAGATGGCAAAAGAGCTTGAGGAATTGAAGAAGGGAAAGCACCAAACAATTCAGAAGAACCCCCTAGGAGAGATGAATGCACCCTTCTCCAAGAGAATTAGGGAGACAGAATTACCCCCCAAGTTCAGGATGCCTGTTGAAAAGTATTCTGAAACAGAAGACCTAGTCAGCCACCTGGAGAGTTTTGTCCACCAGATGGAAGTTCAAAATGCAACCCGGTCAGCTATATGTAGGATGTTCCCTTTAACTCTGACTGATTGTGCTAAGACGTGGTTCAGGAAATTGCCATCAGGTAGTGTTGATTCCTTTTCTAAACTTACCGTGGCCTTTTGTGCACAGTTTCAGGGAATCAAACATTGTCCCAAGAACCCTATTTTGCTCCAGTATGTGATCTAGGAGCAGGGTGAAACCTTGAGATTTTACATGGAAAACTTTCAGATGAGAGTATTCGATGAGAAAGAGACATTGGTGAATTTTTGGAGAAACCTATGAGCTGGTAGATTATTCCGATCATTTGCTAAACATCCCCCCAGAGACTAATCAGGAGGCTTACAGCCGGGCTCTGGAACAAGTGGACATAGAAGAATAGCTCCGGATCAAGGTCAAGCATGATGAAGCCCGATTAGCACCCCCTTCCAAGAAGGATCTGATTTATCAGACTGAGGATCTGGATTCGTGGCCTTAGTTGCCCACCGCATCCTCAAGATCAGGAAATAGCCTCATGGTGCTCCTACTGCCTTAGTCGGGGTATACCCCACTCCAAGAAGGATCTGATTTATCAGACTGAGGATCCAGCCGTATACTCAAGATTAGGAAATAGCCTTACGGAGCTCCTACTACCTTAGTCAGGGTATACCCTCCTCCAAGAAGAATCTGAATTATCAGACTAAGGATCCAGACTCATGGCCTTAGTTGCCCACCGTATCCTTAAGACTAGGAAATAGCCTCATGACGCTCCTGCTGCCTTGGTCGGGGTATAGCCCCCTCCAAGAAGGATCTAACTTATACGACTAAGGATCTAGACTCGTGGCCTTAGTTGCCCGTCATATCCTCAAGATCAGGAAATAGCCTTACGGTGCTCTTACTACCATGGTCGGGGTATACCCCAATCCAAGAAGGATCTGATTTATTAGACTGAGGATCCAGACTCGTGGCCTTAGTTGCTCGTCGTATCCTTAAGATCAGGAAATAGCCTTACGGCTCTCCTACTGCCTTGGTCGGGGTATACCCTCCTCCAAGAAGAATTTGAATTATAAGACTAAGGATCCGAAGTTGTGGCCTTAGTTGCTCGCCGCATCCTCAAGACTAGGAAATAGCCTCATGGAGCTCATGCTGCCTTGGTCGGGGTATACCCCCTCTAAGAAGGATCTGACTTAATAGACTGAGGATCCGGACTCGTGGCCTTAGTTGCCCGCCGTATCCTCAAGATCAGGAAATAGCCTCATGGCGCTCCTATTGCCTTGGTCGGGGTATATCCCTCTCCAAGAAGGATCTGATTTATCAAATTGAGGATCCGGACTCATAGCCTTACTTGCCCACTGTATTCTCAAGATCAGGAAATAGCCTCATGGCGCTCCTACTGCCTTGGTTGGGGTATACCCCCTTCCAAGAAGGATCTGATTTATCAAACTGAGGATCCGGACTCATAGCCTTACTTGCCCACCGTATCCTCAAGATCAAGACTCATGGCGCTCATACTGCCTTGGTCCAAGTATACCCCCCTCCAAGAAGGATCTGCTTTATCAAACTGAGGATCCAGACTCATGGCCTTAGTTGCCCACCGTATCCTCAAGATCAGGAAATAGCCTTACGGAGCTCCTACTGCCTTACTCAGGGTATACCCTCCTCTAAGAAGAATCTGAATTATCAGACTAAGGATCCGGACTCATGGCCTTAGTTGCCCGCCGCATCCTCAAGACTAGGAAATAGCCTCATTGCGCTCCTACTGCCTTGGTCGGGGTATGCCCCCCTCTAAGAAGGATCTGATTTATCAGACTGAGGATCCGGACTCATGGCCTTACTTGCCCGCTGTATCCTCAAGATCAGGAAATAGTCTTACGGCGCTTCTACTGCCTTGGTCGGGGTATACCCTCTTCCAAGAAGGATCTGATTCATCAGACTGAGGATCTGGGCTCGTGACCTTAGTCGCCCGCTGTATCCTCAAGATCGGGAAATAGCCTTACGGCGCTCCTGCTGCCTTGGTCGGGGTATACTCTCCTCCAAGAAGAATCTAAATTATCAGACTAAGGATCCGGACTCGTGGCCTTAGTTGCCCGCCGCATCCTTAAGACTAGGAAATAGCTTTATGGCGCTCTTACTGCCTTGATCGAGGTATACCTTCCTCCAAGAAGACCTGGTGCTAAAGTGGCCTAATTTACCTACTATGACAGATCATCAAAAGGATCGGGATACCTTACCAGGGTACCTGGTACCTTACTTCTCCATTTCTCTAAGAAGACCTGATGCTAAAGTGGCATAAGTTCCCTACCAGGATAGATTATCAGAAGGATCGGAATACCTTACCAGGGTACCAGATACCTTACTTCTCCATTTCTCCAAGCAAACCTAGTGCTAAAGTGGCCTAAATTGCCCACCAGAGTAGATCATCAAAAGGATCTGGATACTTTACCAGGATATCTGATGCCTTACTTCTTCCAAGAACATATAAAGCTAAGGTAGCCTTAATTGCCAATCGGGGCAGTCAGTTTGACGGATCGGGGTTCCATATCATGGTACCTAGAACCTTAAATTATTACATGTTCACAAAAGCTCAATTTTAAAGGGAGACGTGGTCACTCGACAAATCCCGTTGGTATGTAAAACAACAAGGTACAAGGATGTTAAGCATTTGACTACTAAGTATCCTAGTTGATGTTATCAGGAGGTAAACATCCAAGCTAGGTCCAACTATTCACAAGCGTTCCTCTTGGCCGACTGCTTTTGTCATCGGGACTTCAGCTATAGTACTATCTTAGGTTTCCTCAACCTTTGGAACCCCGGATCCAGCTGGATAATCCTCCTCCTCCTCCACTAAGACAATCTCTGAATGAGGCACTGAGTCTTGCGTTTGTTTTTCTTGAGTAAAGGGAGGGTCCTGGACCACCTTTTCAATGTCATCAGCTTGAACTCCAGCAGGTAAATTAGGCCCCTGATCTGGATACGCAACGTCTTGTGGAGGAACATCTTGATCTTGATCCTGATCCTCGCCTAATAGTTGGGCAACCTTTGTCATGATCTGATCTCGATCCCAGTTTAAGGCCTCTTGAATATCAAAAGGAGGAGGCAGAGCCGTGGCCATTTCGTAACAAGTAGTGAAGTAGCCATCTTCGAAAGTGGGACCCTTCTGAGCCTCCAGGTTACTCACCGTGTCCCGCAGAAGCTGGTTCTCATCTTGCAGCAGTTTCCTCTCTCTTTTCAGGACAAGTAGTGAAGTAGCCATCTTCGAAAGTGGGACCCTCCTGAGCCTCCAGGTTACTCACCGTGTCCCGCAGAAGCTGGTTCTCATCTTGCAGCAGTTTCCTCTCTCTTTTCAGGCACTCCCTCTCCTCTCGACGGCGCAGTGACCTGATTGTCTCAGTATCCAGGCAGCGCTCATAACACCTGGCTTCCACTAAGGCGGCTTGCCTACCCTCCTCAGCCTCTACGGCAGCCTGAACCAAAGGGACAACATTCTGCTGGGTGTGGGACAGCTCCAACTTGGTACCTTCCAACTCGACATGAAGTCTAATGTAGGCCTCCTTCAAGGTTAACAATTGCTTCTCCATAGCCAAAGCAAATTTGAAACCCTACAAAAAGGAAAGAAGTCAGCACCTGCAAAAAGAAAGAAAAAGAACAGTAAGAGAGAGGGTAGAATTCTACCTCAGCTAAGACAGATGCACCTTTGGCAGCCAAGATCTCAGTAGAAAGCTTTGCCATGTTCATCAAGCTCCCTTCGGGACAGGAAGCAATAAACCGGGATACCACCTCGTCATGGGTGGCACCCCCCGAACCCAATCTCGATCCCGATCCAGATCCCAAAGGAATGTCAGCAGCCTGGGAAGAAGTAGGAGCAGCTTCCTCCTTCTTTGTAATCTCAGTTTGGTCCTTGGAAGGCATTGCTGGAGGAGGAGGGATAGAAAGAATATTCATAGCAGGCGGGGCAGCAGCTTTACGAGTCTGCCTCTGAGGCCGTCTTGAAGAACTCTGAGCCTTAGTTGCCCGAGCTAGCATTGCCTTTATTGATGGTGTAAGGATTCTCATTTTGATTGGCTTACTTCGTGGACAAACCACATGTTGGGGTTTGTATTGTAAGGGTAGCTTAGGTGGTTAAGGATCATGCTCAAAGACCCTTTTCAAGACCTCAAGGTGACAAGCACTCTAAAGGTATATCTCTAGTGCTTATTTTCCATTGAAGAGATTTAGTAGCACACACTCACTTAGCATATTCTTGTATGTGTGCATTCTCTTCACCTGTCACTTTCACACGTACACTTTTATGAATTGTATCTTGTTGTGTGTTTGTGTCTAGTAATTCGTTTTCCTTAGATGATTCAGAAATGTTCGCGCTTGCACATAAGTGTGCTTGGTTTTACGCGAAGACCGCTATCGGTGATTGCCTTGGCTTTCTCCTTGAATTCACCACTTTTGGTAAATCGACGGTTAGATCGATGGCCTTGGCCACCGAATCAAACTACCGTTTTAGACCAGAGGTCTCTGGTTTGATTCTACGGTTGTGATCGGCGGCCACGACCGCCGATCTGAAACCACCGATCATACCTGATACATTTATGTTTCTCGGGTTTGGTTCTACGGTTTATTCGGCGGTTTCAAAATCGCAGAATGGAACCGCCATTTCTCCCCTGTTTCTCTCGGGACTAATTCGGCAATCATAATCGGTGCCCTGGCCACCAAATGAAACCGCCGATCGTGCGGTTCAAGGGCAAACTTGTCTTTTCATGTGCCATGTTCTTGATGCCTATAAATAAACCATCTTCTCTGTTTCTAAAGTTAGTTCTTTGACTCATTTGAACCCTAAAGCAAAATGATAGACACTTGAGAGAAAATCCATCAAGAACTCACCTTTAAACACTCAAAGCATTCATTTTGATTCATCAAGTTCATCTAGGATCATCCATTGTTAGTTTTGCATCATCACAATTTGCTTGGTAAGATTTTGACTAACTTCATCTAATTTTTGTTTCTTTCTTGTCAAGCCATCTCTTTATCTCCTTGTATGCTTTATGTTCACATGCTAGATACAAGATAGAGATTGTTTGTGATGAATATGATTGAATGTTGTTTTGTGATAGCTATCTAGGTTTTGCTTAATCTTGATTAGCTAAGCTTTATTATATGTCATATAGCTTTTTATATCTAGGATTGATTTCATTGATATATCATCATCCTAGATAAGCATATAGGGTTGCCTTGCTCTTATTGCATTTTGAGTATTCATATATTCACATAGGCTTGTTATCTCTTCTTTGAGAAGTAAGACTTGTGTAGCTTCTGGGATTAGGTTGCGTAAATCACAAGCAATTGGACTAGGTTCACTCATACCGGGATTAGGTAGGTGTGTGATTACTTCCGGGATTAGGTTGTAATCTTTCTCACATTTAATGGATTCGAGGTTCAAGTGTGGCTCACTTATTAGTCCGTGGTTTTTCCCGTGAGGGTTTCCACGTAAATATCAAGCGTCATTTAATTTCCGCACTATATTACACTTGCTATATTTGTATTGACTATTAGGGGTATTTTCGTAATCTTGCCTATTAACAAAAATTGGGTAAAATCGGATAAAATCTATTCACCCCCCCCTCTAGATTAATATTGAACACACTGTAATTTGTTTAAGATCGGTGTGCTAGAGCGAGAGTAGGAAGTGGTATATGAATCTTAGCAGGTGACCTCGTTGAAGCAGGGGGAGGAGTATGAAGCTTGGTAGGTGACCTCGTAGGAGCAGGAGGAGGAGTAAGATTTGTTTCAGGTCGGGTAGACCCAGGAATGACTTTAGCAATAGAAGAAGAAGAGGGGATAGGAGAAGAAGAAGGTGGCAAACGACCAGTATCACCCAGGCCGGAGGAAGATGGGGAGTCGAGCTCCATATGGGTAGCAGAAACTGCCAGAAAGAGAGAAACAGTAAGAAGAAGATATAAGAGATATGAATATGCATAAGCAAGAAAGATAGATGAAATTACATACCAGGAAGCTCGATGGAGATTCTCAAGTACCTCTGCAGCCGGTCTCCCTCAAAGGGATCCAGAGTAGGGTATTATATCTTAGTGTAGCCTCTCTTCATAATCCTCTCAAGGATATCCCGAGATTCTAGTGAGAGTACCCATTTTGCCCATTTATCTTTTGTTGTGAACTGAGTTGGGATGGGGTACTCAAATCCCCCAGTGAAAGTTGTATGCCCCCAACTCCTTCAACCACGATCCACTCTTCCTTCTAGGGCGCATCATACTTTACGTTCACCCTAGGAACGAAGAACTTCATCTCGTTGGACGCCCTAAGATAGAACTGACCCCAAGGTATCAGGTTTGCTATCTGGAATATGAATCAGAGCTCGTCGAAGCCCAGCTTCTTATCTATCTTGTCCTTCTCGCACTACTCCCTCTATAGCACTAAGAACCCGGTCAAGTGCTTCCAAAACCTGGGTGAGATCTAGAGAGGGGCTAACTCCAGTGAAACAAGGGCACGGCGAAGAGTGGGGTGAAGAGGAAGCCAGACCCCGCATTCAAAAGCCGTATTGTGAATAAGAAAGCGATCCCGAGACGGGGTGATGAGGTCGTTTGTGTACTCAACAAAATTAATATTAGTGTAGATTTTTGATTGATTCTTGAAAACTCTTTAAGCCACTTAATCCTTTTAAAATGTGATTTGGTAGCAAAATAGTGAGCAAGTTCGTTCCATAGGGAATGGAGTGTTAATTAGATAAATTGACTAATCTTAGAGCAATAAAGTAAATCATATTGTTTGATAGATGTGTGGTATCTAAAACCACAAATGCTAACTACTCAAATGAAAATACACAAAATATGTTATGAAAAATAGAATACTCAACACCTTGATAAGAATTGTGATAAAATCAATTAATGAGATAGCTAGGGAATAGATCGATTAACAATTGAATGTGGGTAAGCTAACTAGCTTCATTAATGTACCAATCTCATTATGTTAACCACTTAGAGGCTTAGATTAGTGGGGTTGATATACCCACCACTAATCTATCCTATCCAATGGGTTCTTAATCACACAAGGATTGTCAATCCACATATGAATATATAACAAATTACTCCATTCAAGATAGCAATCAACAAGTGATATACAAGTCAATTATAATGAATGGAATCTAATTAATTTGAATGAATAGAACACATAAGAGATTCATTACAAGCTAAGCTAAACCCACAACCAATTGATCCTCAAATCTATCCCCTAGATTAGGGGTTTAGTTACACATATTTGCAATAAATGAAAAGAAGTAAATGATAAGGAAATAACCCTTGGGTCACCTTCTTTAAGCTTGATCCTTCTTCACTTCTATGCTCCTAGATGCAAGGAATGGAGGTTGAGGAAATGTCTTGGAATGTGGGTGTTTTGGTGGAAAGTTACTAAGGATTTTGGTGGAGAAATGGTGGGATGAGGAATGATGTAGTGAAGTAATCAAGGTTTTGTGTTGAGGGTTGGATGGATTAGATGAGTTCAAGGAGAGAAATGGAGGATGAGGAATGGTGTGCCATGGATGATAGAGCTAGATCTCAGATTTTGTTCTCTGTGTTTTTCTCTGATTTTTTTGCGATGCTTTGAAGATGGAGGGACGTTCTATATATACGCACTCTTGGACATGTACTGATAACTGCTTGATTCGCTGAGGTGGCGCCTTGTTCGCTATTTGGTCGCTATGGCGACCCTAGTGCGTAAAACGGTTAGATGAGAAGGTCGCCACGAAAACCATCTTTCTCTCTATTTGGCAAGTGGTGACCATGAGTATTTTGTGTAGAGGTCACCACTTGCACCTCTAGGTCGCCATGGCGACCATAAGTGGCGACGCTGCAAATGTGAGGAGGTCGCCACTTGCAACATCAAGGCGCCATGGCGACCCTAAGTGGCGACCATGCCTTGAGTGCACTAGGTCGCCATTTGCAAGGGAGGTCGCCATGGCGACCCCACCTGGTTGATTTGGGGACTTTCTGTCGCCATGGCGCTCAAGTGGCGACTTTCTGATGTCTTTGGAGAATCCTCTGTCGCCATGACGCTCATGTAGCGACCTCTCATGTCCAAGTGGCGAAAATGCCCTGTTTCTTCCAATTTGTGAGACATTTTCGCATAAGTCCTCCACTTTCATCTCAATTGCTTCTGAAACCTAATAAAACCTTGAAATTCCCTTTAAAGTGATAGTGTTTTATACCTAGAGGGGGGGTGAATAGGTATAGTCCCAAATTCTTCCAATATTCAAAAATGCGGAATATAAGAATGAAATGAATACTTGAAATGATATAACAATTGTATAATATGAATCAATTCATGTAAGCATCAATATACAATAGAATCGATACAAGTGAACATATGGAAGATAAGGAAATATAAAGCGAAAATGAGACACAATGTTTTTACGTGGTAAAACCTCAAAGAGGAAACATCCACGGGTTGAATCCACAACCACCGGCAAAGCAAATCCACTATACGAAAAGGCCTTACACACTCAAAGCTATCAACACTATGATATCCACTTCAAGCTATCAAAACCTAATCAACCCTCGGGCTAGTGATTCACAAAGCCTACTCTCTATCCAAGATGTGTCCTACACCTCTAGAGAGCAACTTCCTATCCAAGACTAAAAAGCCTCTAGGAAGATTTCCTTGCTTAGCAATCTAGATCACTAGGATCCTAGTTAAGCTACCCTAGCTCAACCATCCGGAGTACGCAACTCCTTGCTAAGACTTTTGCTTAGTTATCCGGATCTTCTTGATCCTAACTAAGACTTCTTGCTTGGCTATCCGGAATCCTTTCCTAGCCAAGTCTTCTTGCTCAAGACAAAGCTTCACTCACTTTGCAAGAGACTTCAACCTTTCACAAGGCAATGATCTAAGTGAAGTGCACACAAGCAATATGATGCAATCACAAACAAATAGAGCAAGTAGATCAAACACACTCTATGAACATGCAATTAGAGAATCTAGAATAAAGCTATCACAACTCAATCACAAAATGTATCTAGAAACCTAAGCATGTGAATTAATATCATTCATATTACTTTTCATCAATCAAATAAGAAACTTAAAGAGATGATCAATAATAAAAGTAAGAAGAAGATGAATCACTTACAAACAAATAAAGCTAGAAAATCAATCAAGCTCTATGAACATGCTTACATACATTCTAGGATATACTTTCAACAATCAATCACAAAAATACCTAGAAATTAAAGCATGTATATCAATAAGAACAAGGTATGAATATTCAATATATCACACTAAAAAACCTAGTTCTTAGATCATGAAATTAAACCTAGAAAATATCATAAAGCACATCACATATATCATTTCTAGAATCAATTTCAAGATTAATCAAGTTTAGCAAATATATGTTCAAGTAAAATCACAAAGCTAAAACTCAATTACCAAATGATCAACCACCCCTAGAATATGTTCTAACATCATTCTAAACACAAATCATCTATCAAATAGAAAGATTAAAGTGCAGATCAAAAGATGAAGTGAGAAGAAGAAGTTTAACATACAACAATGAAACTCGGACTGAAGAACAGCATGCTGCGACCAATCACGAATTCAAATGACTCTGAAAATGCTTGGGGTTTGTAGCTCTCTTCAAGACCAACAATTTTGGTTTTTGAATCACTCAATTTCGAGTTCGTATGAGAGAGTTATGATCAAAATAAGAAATCAAAAATCAAGAACAATTCTGCAGAATTTCAGATTTGGTGTTGTTCAAGTTCAATGGAAAAAGGAGGGAAGAGAGGTCATTTAAAGGAAAGGGAAGAGGGGCAATTCTGTCCAACAAAATAAGTCTTTCAGCCATGCCCACGTGTGGTCAGCGTGTGCCACACGTGGCCAGAGAGCTGGCTGGGCCGTGTGGCACACGTGGTCCACACGTGGCCTCCTTGGTTGGCCTTTGGCCAGCTTGCTCCTCTCGCGTACCTCGCACGTTCTTCGACCGTATTCGGTCATCCGGACTCCGAATTCGAATCCGTTTTCATATTACAAACTGTGACTCCCTCACGCATGACAACGCATATAAAACTTAGACAAATGGTTGAGAATTCATCTCGGAAAATGATGTCGAACACAACTCAACGAATGAGAATGCAAAGTAGCATAACTACGTCGTATGGACTCGAAACTTAACGAATGAGTAACCGAAATGACTGGAACTCAATAAGGAATCAAATAAGATCATGTTCAAGTCCAAAACACAAAAAAACACAAACAAATAAACACTATACAACACAAGCATGCCATATCTAAGCGATAGTGAGAAAACATGCAATTCTACAAGATTGTTAACAATGAGATAAATGCATGTGCATGCTAAATGTGTGTGAAAGTGTTATACCAAATGTTTGAACTACGATGCAGGGACACACATGTATGAATTGTGTGTGTGTGCGCTAATGCCTTGTAAGAGGAAGAAGAATCTTGATACCTTAGCATCCAAGTAAGCGATGTTCCCCTTGAAGACGATATTTGCACAAGATGTTGCTTCTTTACCTTTGAGGCTCTTTTCTTCCAAGAAACACTTAAGCAACTACTAATACAAATATAGAGAGTTTTGCAATGGAATCAAGCCAATACAAATAAAGGATCTTACAAACCTGAAACACTCAATTTAACAACATTAAACACGGGGAAATGCCCGAGAATCAAGCTAAAAGAATCGGAAATGAGGGCCAAAATCATACCAATTTTGGCTTGATCACGGGGTATAGACGTCGTAACCCCGATGAGGAAGAGACAAAGTAATGTAGTCCGGGATCTGATACTTCTCTCTCAGCTTAGCAAGGGTATCCATAGTGCATACCGAATCGGGTACAATTCTGTCGTCATGGAAAGAGGCAAAAGATCTGGTTTGAACCCCGACTAAGGTGACATCAGGCTTGCCACCCTCCTCGACGCCGCCAACAAACGCAGCATCCTCCTCTTCATCAATTTAGACTGGGTCCTGAGGTTTGTTGTTAAAACCTGACCCGACCCGACCCGACCCGATCCGATCTGATTCGATTCGTGGGTTCCTTGTAGAACGACGGCACTGTATCCGCGGAGTGTCACCAGTTGTGTCACCGTCATCTCGACCCCGTTTCTTTCCTTTCGACGTCGGGGAACCCTCCCCTGAGTCGGCCTTCTCCATGTGGAAAAGAGCGTCGAGACTGTCAGAAGGATTAGGGGAAGCTGGAGAGAGATGCGATGGAACTGGGTTAGGGTGAGTTTGGTCAGCGGGAATTTCTTGTGAAGTAGCAGGAAGTTTCGAGGGAGATGCCATTGAGAAAGAAGAAGAAGAAGGAAGAAGAAGCTTGAAAGATTGCTGGTAAGAGGAGTAAAGAAGAGAGAAGCTAGGGTTTCTTTTTGTGTTCTTGAAATCTGAAAGTGGTGGAGAAAGCACCAAGAATCTCGATTTATTTATAGAGGAAGATAGGCGGTTATACACAAGGAAACCGGAATTAATGATCGGCAACGTGCTTGAGGGACGTGCTGGAGACGGTTTCGCATTAATCCGCCAAAAACGACTCATTTGAAATCCAAAGGCCAATCATCGTCTGACATGTGGCCTGCACAGTAATTACTAGCTTATCAAAGGAATATTTCCTCCCTAATAATGATAGCCAGCTAGACGAAGAATAGGCAAACAGATAGGATAGAAAATCCTTCAAGCAAAATCGGAATCCTAACTCCAACCCCGGCAAGACATCGGTGTTCAAGTCAGGGGGGACTTCTGTTAACCGCCAAAATTAGCAAAGGACCAAAGAAGAATTTTTCACCCAGATACAAGGAGGAGATGGGTACCCAGATACCATCCGGCTACTCCAAGAGAGAAGGGATCCCGATCAATCCGGATACATACCCCTTCTAGAAGGATCGAGCCCAACAATTCCTTAGCTTCTCATGAACCTCGCGGTATCTCTACATGGAGTTCCACTCAGTATCCCGATACAAAGTCCTCCATGCAGTATCCCGTTACTACATCATCCAGTTACCCCGTTACTACATCGTCCAGTTACCCCGCTACTACATCATCCAGATATCCCGCCATAAGATCAATTGATATCAGGATACCCCGTCGACCAAGGAACCGACAGAAAAGCTCAAAGCTAGCAGGAGGTGGAGTAGCCAAGAACCTAGATATCTCTTAGGATTAGCTCGCTAGGCAGCTAGAAAATCATACGAAGAATTTCATAAAGATTAAAGACTCAAATGCCCAGCAGACAGATTTTTGAAGCTCTAAGCAGGGGGATAGGACGCCACCGTTCAATCCTAATAAAGATGTAGACTCCTTCCCGCCATTTAAAAGTTCCATTTGAATAAGGAGTCAACTCTACTATAATCATTCTAGGAAGGAATGACTTGATTCTGACGATTAAAGCTCCTACGAGATTGTCTCCTATCAGGAAGGAAAGTCCTGGAATTGCCAAAACCCTAGACCGAAATTATAGGAATGCAAGGCAAGCAATGAGACCTATATATACGACATTATACTCACCAGAGAAAAGGGGGATCTCCACAAAACCCTAACCTATATTTAGTTCTACTTATCGACATGCACGAGTATGCCACCACCATCTCCATCGCCTACTGAAGCTCAACATACTACCCTAGTCTAGAAAATGCATCCTTTGTATTCATAGTATAGAGATATTATCACTAAAAATCTTATTCATTCACCCTATTTCTTGTATTTAAATCTGACTTGTTTTGTAAGGAGCATCGTTGGTATCAAACCACGTGATACCCCTCCGACTGGGATCTACCCCGATATCGATCATTAAAGTTGTTATTTAGAGATTCACCCTAACGATGATTTTCCGGTAACAAGTATTCATAAGTTGAAGTGTCTACATTCGAAAGGTAAGTTTCCAGATTTGAAGAGTGTTGAGATTGATTTCTGTGAGAGCTGCACATTGGGAAAACATAAGCGAGTGAGCTTTAAGAAGACCGAAAGGGTACCGGCAAAGAAGAAGCTGGAACTAGTGCACACCGATGTTTGGGGTCCAGCTTTACTCTCGTCAACCGGAGGTAAACAGTATTTCGTCACATTTATTGATGACCACTTCAGAAAGGTATGGGTTTATTTTTTGAAACACAAGTCTGAGGTGTTTGATGCTTTCAAGAGATGGAAAGCTAGGGTTGAGAACGAGACAGGGTTAAAAATTAAAAAGCTACATTCAGACAATGGTGGAGAATATGAAGACATTGAGTTCAAGAGATTTTGCTATATGAATGAGATAAAGCTCAGTAGAACGGTTCCTGGAATCCCACAGCAGAATGGAATAGCAGAATGGATGAATAGATCATTGACTGAGAGAGCCAGAAACATGAGGTTACATTCTAGGTTGCCAAAACAGTTTTGGGCAGAGGCAGTCAATACAGCAGCATATTTGATCAATAGATGACCATCAAAGCCTTTGGACCTCGCTATACCAGAAAAGATCTAGACTGGGAAAGAGGTAAAACTTTCTCATCTTAAAGTGTTTGGGTGTGTTTCTTATGTACATATAGGTGATCATGCGAGGAACAAGTTAGACGCCAAGTCAGTAAAGTGTACTTTGGTGGGCTATGGAGAAGATGAATTTGGTTACAAGCTATGGGATGACCAAAACCGTAAGATGATCAGAAGTAGAGATGTTATCTTCAATGAAAGGGTTATATACAAAGACAGAAACACACAGGTGTCTGAGCCAGAAGAGCCAGAGTATTTTAGGCCAAATGATGTGTTAGAGAACAAGGTTGTGGAACTAGTTATTCAGAATGATGAAGAACAAGGTGTTCCGCTCCAGGTTATAGATCCTATCCCACATAGAGACGTTCCAGCGACACAGGCTCATAGTGCAGTAAGAAGATCAACTCGAACTCCTATGCCAAATAGGAAGTACTTGCAATACATGCTGTTAACAGATGCAAGGGAACCTGAGTGCTATGATGAAGCATATCAAGAAGAAGATGCGAGCAAGTGGAAGCTTGCAATGAAGGATGAGATGAAGTCATTGATTTCAAATCAAACTTGGGAGTTAGCCAAGTTTCCTGAGGGAAAGAAAACCTTACAGAATAAATGGGTGTTTCAAATCAAAAAGGAACATGATGGTTCCAAGAGATACAAGGCAAGACTAGTGGTCAAAGGCTTCCAACAAATAGAAGGTATTGATTACTCTGAAATTTTTTCTCCTGTTGTTAAACTAACTACGATCCAGTTAGTATTAAGTATTGTCGTAGCAAAGGGGTTATATCTTGAGCAGTTAGATGTGAAGACTGCCTTTCTTCATGGAGATTTGGAGGAAGAGATATACATGCAGCAACCGGAGGGGTTTGCAGAAGATGGCAAGGAAGAGTTGGTGTGTAGATTGACAAAGAGCTTATATGGTTTGAAACAAAGCTCCTCGACAGTGGTACAAGAATTTGATACATTTATGCAAGGCAATGGATATTTGAGATGTTATGCTGACCACTGCTATTACTTCAAAAGGGTTAAGTCAAGTTTTATTTTTCTATTACTTTATGTTGATGACATGTTTGTAGCTGGTGCAGATTTAGAAGAGATTAACAATTTGAAGAAGCAACTCTCGAATGAGTTCGAGATGAAGGATTTAGGTGCAGCAAAGCAGATTCTTGGAATGAGAATTAGCAAAGACGAACATGAAGGTAAATTGAAGCTTTCTCAAGCTGAGTACGGTCGGAAGGTTATGCAGAGATTCAGCATGGATGATGCAAAATCGGTAAGAACACCATTGGCTAGTCACTTCAGGTTGTCTAAGGATCAGAGTCCGAATACGAAAGGTGAGAAAGACTTCATAACTAAAGTTCCTTATGCTTCAGCCATTGGAAGCCTAATGTATGCCATGACTTGCACAAGACTAGATATTTCTCATGCAGTGAGAGTTGTGAGCCGTTACACGTCCAATCCAGGTAAGCCTCACTGGGAGGCTGTGAAATGGATCTTAAGATACTTTAGGGGTACGACAGAGAGATGTCTAACCTTCAGAAGAGATGAACTCAAGCTGGAAGGTTATGTGGATTCAGATTTTGCTAGGGAGGTAGATCATAGAAGAAGTACCATCGGATATGTGTTTATAATGGCTGGTACCACAATTAGTTGGATGTCCTAGTTGTAGAAGATAGTGACAATCTCTACAACTGAAGCAAAGTATGTGGCTGTAACAGAATCAAGCAAGGAGCTGTTATGGATACAAAGATTGTTAGCTGAGTTGGGATTCGATCAAGTGATGAATGTGTTGCACATTGATAGTCAGAGTGCAATACACTTGGCTAAGAATTCGGCGTTCCATTCTAGGACTAAACATATAGATATTCTCTACCATTTCATTCGTTCGTTAATCGAAAAAGGTGTGTTAAAGCTTGTAAAGATAGCAGGTAGCAAGAATCTGACCGACATGTTAACTAAGCCGGTCACTACAGAAACACTGGAGTTGTGTGCAGCTTCAGTGGGTCTTCAAGAGTGAAGACATGGGGGATGAGCGCATCGTAATTATCCACTAAGTCATCAAGAGAGGATGGAGAAAGTCTATTCAAGTTTCAGTTCTTCAAGCGGGAGATTGTTGGGTTTGAGAAGCCTGAAACTAGCCTTGAGAATCTTTTCTCGACATTTTACGCGGCCCAGGCATGGTGCACAGGGGGCGGTACACGCAGCGTCAAAGTCCAAGGGAATTAGTGCTGCACATATCGCCGGCCAAGCAAGTGCCCAGGGCACGGCACACGCAGCGGTCAACTCTAGAGGAGTCACGCTGCACATACCGCGGCATAGGCATAGGCACATGCACAGGGGGTGGTCTACACCGCGGTAATGTGGTGAGTTGTGCGAATCATGAAGTTTACGCGGAAAAGGAATGTGTCCTTATTTGAGTTTTGGCTTACCATAATGTTCCCATATAAATATTACATTATGTAAACCTTTAGGGGTGTGTTGAAAAAGAGTGGGACAGATATTGAGAGCAAATTGTAGAGAGACTTGAGAGAGACAAAGGGAATGTAATCAACTCTGGAAGTAGTGGATTGAGCGCGGTGTGCTCCGTGGACATAAGCAAATTGCTGAACTATGTAAAATCCTTGGTGTTGTTCTTTCTTCTTTATTGCTTTCTTATTATCTGTGATTGTGTGTTCTGCTTTAGATTTGTGTGATACCCATTCTTTCTCGACAACAACCTTTATAATCTTCGGCTTTCTTTTCCTAGAAATCATCGAATATACACATCGCCGAGGCCATCTCTTCTCTTTTTGTTGAGTTATAAGCCATGTCAACTATGGCATGTACCTCACTCCTCCTCGTCACACCCCTTTTGCTTGTTTTGCTCTCATCCTCTTCAGTGTATAGTATATGTTCGAGTGTGGGTTCCTTATACATTTCTAACAAAAGTTGTTCAATGTGCATTGGAGGCTTTTCATCTGAGTTAGGGACAGCATAACCAAAAACGAATTGTCCAAAGATATAGTTCACCATCTATACATAACAACACACAATTAAACGTAACTAATGAATTTATTTATAAAAAAATAAAAACTACAAAACTTACCTGCTTCTGTAGATGTTGGGTAAATGAATGCAAATAACGAGTTTGATATAGAATAGTAAACACATATAACTTTTTCAAGGAAATGTTTGCCACCGCTAAACCAACCGGCTCTCCTCTAATATCAAAACATAATGTATCTGCAAATTGAATAGACCGTGATGACAGCTTATTCCACACAGTTTTCGTAGCAATACTTATTAGCCGATATAGTTCACCGCTCTTATTAAATTGATTTTCATAATTTATCAGTTTCGGTTTTGAAAATTCAAAACCGAACCAACATATAAATAAATAAATAAAAAGAGCTAATTGCATTAAACTCCCTTAAGGTTTACCCTTTTACACTCATAAACAACTTAAATTTTACACTCATAAACTAACTATGGTCATCCATGAATACTAGTAAGATAGTTTCATTGACCTACCTTCAACCTCTAACTGCCATCCTCACCCTCCTCATTCTCCCCCTCCTTACCCTTCTCAATCTCCCACTTTATCTTGTCAATGGTATATAGGGGTGAACCCAAGAAGTATTTACAGACCGGGCTAAATTATATATACAAATAGTTTTTTTTTTTCTCAATACACACTAGTAGTATATAGTCAATTCATTAGCTATCAATTGTTGAATTTATCTATTTTTGTTTAGTCAGTATATTCTAATACTTAATTAGTGGCTCAGAAACCCTCACATTGAATTGTTTAATCAATATATTTGAATATTTGATCAATGACTCATGGACCTTCACATTGATTTGTTTGTCAATATATATCTTGTTTTTAAATAGATTATACATATTATGAAAATTTACTATTAATGACCGGTTTGAATTGTTTAAACTAATAAATAGAAAAAAATGAAATGAATCTAAATTGTGCAATAAAAAAATTGAAATAAAAGCAAGGAAATATTATATGTAAAACAAGCATAAAATAAAACTTTTGTCAATTGTGATTGGTTGTTTGTAATTTTTATTATTGTCTTATGATTTTAAGTTAGAATGAATATATGAAATAAATTATACTAACTGTAGGGGATGTTAGTGTAAATATAAATAAAATTTGCATATAAATATAGTTAGACCTAATAACAGGGATGTTTGTACAATTAGTCATAATATATATAATTTTTTTTACTTTTGAAAGAGGGTTGCCCGGGCTATAGCCCGGGGCAGCCCTCTCATGCATCCGCCATTGATGGTATACCAACTAAAAGGACCTTCATTATCTTCAGTTTTCTTTTCCAAGAAATCATCGAATATACCAACGATGAGGCCATCTCTTTTCTTTATGTTGAGTTATAAGCCAAGTCAACTACAGCATGTACCTCACTCCTCCTCTTCACACCCCTTTTGGTTGTTTCTCTCTCATCAACTTCAATGTATAGTATATGTTCGAGCACAGGTTCCTTATCCATTTCTAATAAAAGCTTTTCAATATGCATTGGAGGCTTTTCATCTAAGTTAGGGACAACATAACTAATGACGAATTGTCCAATGGTATTGTCCATCATCTACACATAAAAACACACAATTAAACGTAACTGATGAATTTATTTTTAAGAAATAAGAACTACAAAACTTACCTGCTTATGTAGATGTTGGTTGAATGAATGCAAGTAACGAGTTTGATATAGAACGGTAAACGCATATATCTTTTCCAAGAAAATGTCTGTCACCGCCAAACCAACTGAATCTTCTCTAATATCAAAACATAATGTATCTGCAAAATGAATAGACAGAGGTGGCAACTTATTCCACATACTTTTCGTAGCAATGCTTATTAGCCAATATAGTTCACCGTTCTTAATAAATTGATTCTCATATTTTATCAGTTTCAGTTTGGAAAATTCAAAACCGAACTAACATATAAATAAATAAATAAAAGAACTAACTGCATTAAACTCCCTTAAGGTTTACCCTTTTACACTCATAAACAATTTAAATTTAAAACTCATGAACTAACTATGGGCGTCTATGAATACTAATAATATAGTTTCACTGACCTACCTTTAACCTTTAATGGCCATCCTCACCTTTCTCGCTATCCCCTTCCTCACCCTCCTCAATCTCCCACTTTATCTTGTCAATGGTATACCGACTAAAGGGACTTTCATTATCTTCAATTTTCTTTTCCAAGAAATCATTGAATAAACACATCGCTGAGGCCATCTCTTTTCTTTCTATTGAGTTTTAAGCCATGTCAACTACGGCATGTACCTCACTCCTCCTCTTCGCACCCCTTTTGCTTGTTCCTCTCTTATCAACTTCAGTGTCTAATATAAGTTCGAGCACGGGTTCCTTATCCATTTCTAACAAAAGCTTTTCAATGTACATTGGAGGCTTTTCATCTGAGTTAGGGACAGCATAACCAATGACGAATTGTCCAAAGGTATAGTTCATCATCTACACATAACAACATACAATTAAACGTAACTGATTAATTTATTTAAAAAAAATAAAAACTACAAAAGCTTCTCTGCTTCTGTAGATGTTTGGTGAATGAATGCAAATAACGAGTTTGATATAGAACGGTAAACGCGTATATCTTTTCCAAGGAAATGTCTGCCACCACCAAACCAACCGACTCTCCTCTAATATCAAAAGATAATGTATCTGCAAATTGAATAGACCATGACAGCAGTTTATTCCACACAGTTTTCGTAGCAATACTTATTAGCTGATATAGTTCACCGCTCTTAATAAATTGATTCTTAATAAATTGATTCTCATACTTTATAAATTTCAGTTTTGAAATTTCAGAATTGAAACGACATATAAAAAAATAAAAATAAAAATGAAAAATGAAAAATAAAAACTAATTGCATTAAACTCCCTTAAGGTTTACCATTTCACACTCATAAACTAACTATGGTCGTCCATGAATACTAATAAGATAGTTTCACTAACCTACCTTCAACTTCTAACTGCCATCCTCACCCATCTCGTTCTCCCCCTCCTCACCCTCCTCAATCTTCCACTTTATCTTGTCAATGGTATACCGACTAAAGGGACCTTCATTATCTTCAGTGTTTTTTTCCAAGAAATCATCGAATCTTCACATCGCCGAGGCCATCTCTTTTCTTTCGTTGAGTTTTAAGCCATGTCAACTATGGCATGTACCTCATTCCTCCTCTTCACACCCCTTTTGCTTGTTCCTCTCTCATCAACTTCAGTGTATAGTATATGTTCAAGCGTGGGTTCCTTATCCATTTCTAACAAAAGCTTTTCAATGTGCATTGGAGGCTTTTCATCTGAGTTAGGGACTGCATAACCAATGACGAATTGTCTAAAGGTATAGTTCAGCATCTACAAATAACAACATACAATTAAACGTAATTGATAAATTTATTTAAAAAAAATAAAAACTACAAAACTTACCTGCTTCTGTAGATGTTTGGTAAATGAATGCAAATAACGAGTTTGATATAGAACGGTAAATGCATATATCTTTTCCAAAGAAATGTCTAACACTGCCAAACCAACCGACTCTCCTCTAATATCAAAACATAATGTATCTGCAAATTGAATAGACCGCAACGGCAGCTTATTCCACACTGTTTTCGTAGCAATACTTATTAGCTGATATAGTTCACCGATCTTGATAAATTGATTATCATACTTTATCAATTTCAGTTTTTAAAATTAAAAACTAAACCGACACATAAAAAGAAAAAGAAAAACTAATTGCATTAAACTCCTTTAATGTTTACCCTTTTACACTCATAAACAACTTAAATTTTACACTCATAAACTAACTCTGGCCATCCATGAATACTAATAAGATAGTTTCATTGACCTACCTTCAACCTGTAACTGCCATCCTCACCCTCCTCATTCTCCCTCTTCCCACCCTCCTTAGTCACCCACTTTATCTTGTCAATGGTATACCGACTAAAGGGACTTCGTTATTTTCTTTTCTAAGAAATCATCGATTATACACATCGCTAAGGCCATCTCTTTTCTTTCTGTTGAGTTATAAGTCATGTCAACTATGGCATGTACCTTACTCCTCCTCTTCACACCCATTTTGGTTATTTCTCTCTCGTCAACTTCAGTGTATAGTATATGTTCGAGCACAGGTTCCTTATCCATTTCTAATAAAAGCTTTTCAATATGCATTGGAGGCTTTTCATCTGAGTTAGGGACAACATAACCAATGACGAATTGTCCAATGGTATTGTCCATCATCTACACTTAAAAACACACAATTAAACGTAACTGATGAATTTATGATTTAAAAATAAAAACTACAAAACTTACCTGCTTCTGTAGATATTGGGTGAATGAATGCAATAACGAGTTTGACATAGAACAGTAAATGCATATATCTTTTCCAAGGAAATTTCTGCCACAGCCAAACCTACCAACTCTCCTCTAATATTAAAACATAATATTTCTGAAATGGATACGGATATTGACACCCATAAAACTTTGTAGTACACCCTTTATAAATACACCCATATCTAAAATTTAAAAATTAAATATTACTGCAATCACCCATCCTAATGCCAACAGTACCCTCATTGAAATAAATATATTCATTTTAATACATATTATTTATAAACACTCTTAAATTATTACCACACCCAATTTATAAAAAAATAAAAATAAAAAAAAATCATATTATTTTTGGAATCAAATCCTTTTATAATGATGGTCCAATTTATTTTTGGAAATATCTCAAATGTAAGAGTCTTATAAAAGGGAATATGTATATGGGGTCAAAATATTTTCAATTTGGAATTCTCTTATTTATACAGCTATCTTAAAAAAAAAAATCTTATTGACATCTATGGCTATCTTAAAAAATAATAATAATAAAAATAAAAACTTGTTAATATTTACAACTATAGTTAAAAAAAAAAAAAAATGTTGTTTTTTGATAGAGTTTATAACTATACATAAAAAAAAATTAAAATGAAATTAAAAAAAAAAAAAGACAAAAACAATATGATAATCATTTGATGATAAGAAAATTTGATACTTGAAATAAAATTAGAGTTTAATTAGGGTTTATCCTAAGTAGTGATAAGATTTCTTTTTTCTTTACTTTTTTTCTCTCTGTTAAATCTTTGTTTAATTCATAAATCATAAAGGAGTCATGGAGAGGAGAGAGAAAACTAGAGAGAGAAGGTTTGCAAGTTCGGATGGTTACAAGTTCAGTGGTTCTAATAGCGGCAAAGATTTCCGACTTAACCTGGTATCCATTTTCGTTGATAATTTGAACCTTGTGGTCGATCAAAGAGGTTTATGGGGTATTTTCAGAGAGTTTGGTAAGGTTAGAGACCTTTATTTGAGCCCGACATCTAGGTCTAGAAGATCCTGTTTCGCTTTTGTCCGGTTCACCACTAGAGATGAAACAGAGAGAGTTGTTAAACAAACCAATGGTATACATGTCTACGGCTGGCCTATTGTATCGAAAATAGCCTTTTTCAGATTAGTCCAAAAGAAGGATGCCTCATGTTTGCTATTCCAGAAAGCTTCACAGCGCTTATGTTAGTAAAGTAGAAGACAGTGGGAATGTTTCCGGTAAACAACACAGTTTCCATGTTCGTGATCCAATTGCTGTTGAGAATGATTCTAGGTTCATTGGAATCCTAGGAAATTCGAAGGGGCCTTCCTATGCTGAAGTGGTCAAGTTCGCTACCAATAAGTATGAACCTTTACGGCCTATGGTTAAGGAGAGATTGGAGATAATGAACTGGGATGTTAATTCTCAAGACAATAGCTGGCTTAAGTATTGTGCAGTGGGAGTTCTTAAGTCCTTTTATGATATATCTTCTGTTACATTGGGGCTTCGTGGAAGAAAGACTCATGTTTCTTCCTATTATTTAGCTTATAAGAACATTCTATGGTCTTTTAACTCAATTACGGATAGGGATGCTTTTATCAGAGATAAGACATTATTATTTTTCATCTATTGGTTTATGGACCATTGCGATTACACCACAATCTCGTTTAGTTTGGGTAGAATTCAGGGGTATTCCCTTACATTGCTGGTGTAAAGAGTTTTTTAAAAGACTGGGTTGGGCTGTAGGAGAATCTTTAATGGTGGAGGAAGAGACAGTAAATAGAGTGAAGCTAGATAGAGGCAGAGTGATGGTGTTGATCCCATTCGGCCAGAAGTGGCCTGAAGCCATTAAAATGGTGACCAAAAAAGTATCTTTTTTGGTCAAGGTCTGGGAAGATCCGAATCTGATTACTTCTGTGTGGATTGAGGGGCATTTAAGATTCAGATTAGGATATCCCTATGTCCGTTTGCATTCTGGTAGTGACAAATAGGCGGGTTGTCATGGATTTGAAAAGAAGGATAGGGTGGACAACCTTAAATACTGTGATAAGGCAGCTAACATTAATTTAGTTAATCAAGTGATGGGTGATAAAGTGACAACTGAAAATAGTGCAAACCAAAACTCATTGATGTTAGTTGGCAAATGTGGAGGTAAGAAGACAGACGAATGTGTTGTAAAGTTTAAGAGAGCCAGTGGAAGTTTCCAAACAGTTATTAATGAGAAGGATGCAAATGGGAATAACCAGAGGGTCAGCAGTAAAGGGAAAGGGATTTTGCGCATAGGGAGGAGTCATATACATAGCATACCTTCAAATCAGAATGGAAAGTTTGTTCTGGACAAAAAATGGAACATTGATTACGGTAAGGAGTGGTTAAATGAGGACATAGGATCTTCCTCGTTTGAAGACAGCTTGGTGGGCCAAGCATATCCACCAAAAATAGGGGAACCTTTGCATATTGGGTTGGGCCATTTGAAGGGAGGGAACATTGTAATTGATTTGGGAATTGATGTGGGCCAGGTTAGAGTTGGGCCTTCACAGATTATTAGCAAGGAGTCACCGGCGGCCCAACTGAAAGAAGATTTGTCAACCCATCAGAACTCATTTCAGGATTTGAGTCACAACTCTTTAAATGAGATAAATCATTCTTCATCTGATAACTTGATTTCACACATCTTTGAATTGCAATCGGCTTCAGTAGAAGAGTCTCGAGTGTTCAAAAACGGAAGAGGTTGCAAGAAGACATCGTCAAAAAAGGTTGCAAAACTCTGCAATTCCAGCAAGTGTCATGGGATGAAAACTCGCAAAGACAAAAGTCTGATGGCCAGAGGAGTTGGGGATTTAGTTAAAGAAACTACTGAGTCGAGTAAGGGGAGAGGGAGGTGGAATTTAGAGGATGAGATGGCTAAGGTGTTAGAAAAAGGAGTGGCCTTAGGGTACTTTAATTGCTCTTTCTCTAAAAGAAATCGTGAATCGGAATCCATTAATGAGGGTCAACCAAAGACTGGCGTATGGAGTCTTACTAAGGAAGTTACGAAGGTTATTGAGACGGGGGTTACTTTGGGATTAGATTTTCATGGGAAAGAAGACTTGGTAGCTGAGGATATTGCCAGAAAGGAGAAAGAGGAAGTGGCAAGATTCCATGAAGTCTAGGACTTCTGCGTCTCTGTTTTTTTTTGGTAATTTTATGGTTTTTTTCATTTTTTTGATGATAGCCTTATCTTGGAATATAAGAGGTCTTGAGAGGTTGGAGAAGAAGAGAGTGGTTAGGAAGTTGGTTTACAATGTTAAACCAGTTCTTATGTTTATTCAAGAATCAAAATTGAGTTTGTTCGATAATAGGGTGATAAAGTCATTAGGTGGTTCTGTTCTGACAAAAAAGGTTGTGGTGGACTCGGTGGGTGCTTCCGGAGGCATCATAACTCTATGGAATGGATATTTATTTGAAGTTAAGTCTTGTATTACGAATGATAGATGCATCATAGTGGCTGGTTTGCTTTTGAAATTGAAGAAGGACATTGTCTTTTGTAATTTATATGCAGCAAATCAAGAAAGTGAGAGAGTGGAGCTTTGGAGATTTGTCTTGAATGCTCAATTATCACTGCATAGTCCGTGGGTGATAGAGGGAGACTTCAATACTGTACTGGAACAAGGGGAAAGGAAAGGTGGTATGGGAAGTGCAAGATCCATGCAGAATTTCAAGATTTTATTGATTCAGTGAAGGTTGTGGACATTCCTATGATCGGTATGTCCTTCACATGATCTAACAATAGAGAAAACGAGTCATGGGCCAGACTTGATTGGTTCCTTTGCGATCCGATCTTCCTTTCGTGGTTTCCTAATTTGATTCAGAAGTGACTAAGTGGAAGTCTATCTGATCATAATCCGGTGGTAATTGGCGAGCCTTCAATTGATTGGGGCCCTAGACCTTTTAGATTCTATAACGGGTGGTTGGAAGATAAGGCTTTAATGGAGGGGGCTCGGCATTGTTGGAAGAGTTGTAAGAGTGATGGTTCGCTTGGCTTGAGTATCCATTTCAAATTGAAAGCAGTAAAAAAGCAATTGAAATCTAAAATGAAAGGTGGGAAGATGAAATAAGATTTGGCAAAGGCACTCGAAGATGAGCTTGCAGAGATAGAGGGAAAGGCTGCTTCTCAAGGATGGTCTGTTCAACTTAGATATGAGAGAACGGCTTGCTTGGTGAAATTATGGAAGCAAATCCGCATTGACGAACAGAAATGGAGACAAAATTCGAGGGTGTCTTGGCTTAAGGAGGGGGATAAAAACACTAGATTTTTTCACTTGATGAGTAACGTGAGGAAAAAAATTAATTTTATTGGGGATTTGATAATATCAGGCAGAAGGTGGAGTAGACCTTCTCAAATTAGAGAGGGAGTGTTCACTTTTTTTAAAGAGCAGTTTAGCAAGAAGGGAGGAGTGAGGCCGAGAATGCCTGGTCTGATGATGAAGCAAATTTCAAACGTGGAAAAGGAAGGATTAGAGGGAGAATTTTCTGCTGAAGAAGTTTGGAATGCTCTGAGTGACTGTGCAATAAAGCGCCTAGACTCGATGGATTTAATTTAAATTTCATCAAGACTAATTGGGATATTATTAACGATGATTATATAAAATTCTTGCATGAGTTCCACAAGGATGGCTTGGTGGTAAGAAATTTGAATTGCACTTTCATTGCTTTGACTCCGAAGATTAAGATGCCTGAGTTTTTATCTGATTACATGCCTATTAGCTTGGTTTGTTCATTATACAAGGTTCTAGCCAAGGTTCTTGCCAACAGGCTAAAACGGGTGATGGACTCAATTATTGGCCCTACTCAGATGGCTTTCGTTAAGAATCGTTAGATCACGAATAGTTTTGCTATCGTTGAGGAAGTGATTCACTATTGGAAAAAAGACAGTTTAGGTGGAATTTTAATTAAGTTAGATTTTCAGAAGACTTATGACAGTGTCGACCACGATTTTTTAATTAAGCTTATGGAAAAAATAGGCTTTGGGGTTAAGTGGCAGGAGTGGATTAGGTGGTGTATTGCTTCGCCCTCTTTGTCATGGTTGGTGAATGGGTGTCCATTGTCGCAATTTCAGATGGTAAAGGGACTTCACTAGGGTGATCCATCATCCCCATTCCTTTTTAATATGGTTGTCGAAGTTCTCAGTTGCATGATGTCAAAAGCTAATGGTCTGGGAATGATTAAAGGCAAAGGATTTGGTGACGATAGTGTCCACATCACCCATTTGCAGTTCGCAGATGATACGGTTCTTTTCTTAAAACCAAAGATGGAGTTCCTATTAAATTCTATGAGAATATTAAGATGTTTTGAGTTGCTTTTAGGTCTGCAGATCAACTTTCATAAATCTTGCTTGGTTAGAGTTGGCATGAATGTGTCTTATGAGTAAGGTTGGGCCGAGGCTTTCAAATGTATTACAACATATCTTCTTGTGTCCTACCTTGGCTTACCTTTGGGTGGGAACTGTTGCAGGGAGGTGTTTTGGAATCCAATAATCAAAAAGGTGGAACAACGTCTTCCTCCGTGGAAGAGAGCTTTTATCTCGAAAGGAGGAAGACTTGTGCTGACCAAGGCTATTTCGTCGAGCCTCCCGTCTTATTTCATGTCAATCTTCCCTATTTCAGTGAGTGTTGCTAAGAAATTAGAAAGGTTGCAAAGAGATTTCTTTTGGAACGATGGTCCGTTGAAAAGAAAAATTCATGCGGTAGATTGGGAGTCTCTTTGCACAAATAAACGAAATGGAGGTCTTGAAATTGGGAGAATGATGGATAAAAGTTTAAGTCTCTTGGCCAAGTGGATATGGCAGTTTGGGAGAGAAGATGGTTCTTTGTGGAAACAGGTTTTGTGTGCATAATATAAACTTGGTTTCAATCCTTTAATATGGGATGGTTCAGATGTCAAATATGGTTCCCAATTCTTCAAGGCAGTGGGTAGATTTTTTAAAGAAGGTCATCGTGCTTTCAATATCGTTAATCAAGGTTTCAAGGTAGTGGTGGGTAGGGGTAACAGTATTCGATTATGTCATGACATAATAGGGGATCAGATGCAGTTGTGTGTGGCCTTTCCTAGAATCCATGTGTTAGCTTCAAACAAAACTAGTGTGGTGATGGAGTTTGGCAGGTGGGAGGCTTCTTCTTGGCTTTGGGATGTCAAACTTAGGAGACCTTTGTTCAATTGGGAGCTTGATCAATGGAATTGTTTCATATTGGCATTGGATAACATCATTGTCAGATTTAATGTCCCTGATGCTCTGGCTTGGACTTTCAACTCAAATGGGATCTTTTCTGTCTGTTCTTTTCGTAAAAGTTTGGACGGTCACATCGTTGGGGTGGACGATCATTATTCCTTCTTGTGGCAGGGGCTTTGTCCCCCAAAGATTGAGGTTTTCAGTTGGAAATTACTCAAGGGAAGGGTTTTAGTTAGAGAGGTAATTAGAAAGTTTGGTTATATTCAACTCGACAGCTATGTCTGTCCTTTTTGTTCAATTGGGTTTGAATCGTTGGACCATTTATCCCTCTTATGCAGCTGGTCGAATATTATTTGGAAGGAAAGTATGGGTGCTTGGGATGTTCAAAGTTGCTTTAATGCGTCTGTTTCAGAGTGGCTGATTGGATGGAAGGATTTGTGCCCCTCTCGTGCTTGTTCTAAAGTTTGGAATACTCTTTTTTTCGCCGTAATTCGGACTATTTGGGAGTGTAAGAACGAGGTGGTGTTTCGTGGTTCCCAAGCTAATCAGTCGGAGGCCCTGGACTTGATTAAATTCAAAGTGGCTTTGTGGTTTAAAAATTTTGGTAGTGGCTCGGAGAGAGATTTAACTTTACTTATGCTTGATCTTAAGGAGAGGTGTGTGGATGATCGGGCTGTAAAGGTAAAGAGGCGAGCTGTTTGGAAACTTCCTATCAATTCGAATCTTTTGTTTAATGTTGATGGTTTCGCTAGAGGCAATCTGGGTGATGCGGGTATTGGTGGGGTGTTGCGAGCTTCCGATGGTAAGATATCGTGTTTGTTTTCTTTTTATGCGGGAATTCTAGATTCTAGTATTGCTGAAGTCCTCGCAATTCACAAAGCTTGTTATTTGATCTCCTCCTATCCTCTCCTTCAAGGTCGAAATATCACCATTGTTAGCGACTCTCTTTCGGCTGTATCCTGGATCAATGGTTCCAATTTTAGTAATATTAATTTGGTAAATTTGATATATGATATTAGAACTCACCTTCAGAACAGTGCTAGATTATCTATTACTTACAATAACAAGGAAGCGAACTCATTAGCGGATAGTTTAGCGAAAGGTGGCTCTAGGAAGGTAGGGGATAGACTTGAGTTGGGTGATTTATGATGGGTTCTTGGTTTGGCCAGAGGTCTGTTATTTTGTATATTTTTTTTCCAGTTTGCTTTTCTTTAGTTTTGGGGATGCCCTTTTTATTGCGGTCTGTTTTGTTTTGTCTTTGGCTGGCATTGGCCTCTGCTGCTTGTATTTGGTTTGGCTCTATTTCCTTTAGGTTGCTTTTGCCTTTGGGTTTGTTTCTAATAAAACTTGCCGTTTCAAAAAATAAATAAATAAATAAAAATTAGGGTTTATTATAAGTTTTTTTTTTTTTTTTGGAAAGGTAAGTTTTTTTTTTTTTTTTTAATAAAGAAATATAGTTGGAGATATGAGTGTATATAGTATTTGGTTTATTTTTAATTAAAGTAACTTGTCCTTATTGGTAAATTTCTATTGGGATATTTTTATAATTAAATTTTTTATGGGTGTACTAATAAGTTTTATGGGTGTCAATATCGGCTCCCGCAAATTTAATTATTTGCAATTATTTCATAATAATTCTCTATTTTATATAAAATATTGTAGAAGTAAAGATCGATTTAGTATTGTGTTAAAATCATTTTATTTAATAAATTTGGTATAATATTTCAAAATAAAAAAAAATAATAAATTTGATATGAAAAATGATAGGGTTAATATTAAAGACCTCCCCTCACATTTGAACTATTATTGGATGTCTTGATAAAAATGCTTTTATTTCATAAATGTCCTATCTAGACTAACATTAAATGGTTCAATTGATTGAGTTTTGATGTTCAAAAGTCTAGATAATACTAATAATAATAATAACAATAAAAGAAATCAATGGATCTTCACCATTGGACTTGGATCGATCCAACCGTAAATCCATTGGATCTCCATCGTTTCAACAATGGAGATCCACAGGATCTCCATTTACTCGGCGATGGAGGTCTATCAAAGGATCTCCATCGTCGAGACGATGGAGATCCATCGTCTACATTCCCATACCCCATTGTTGAAACGATGGAGATCCGTTGGATCGATCTAGATCTAATCGTGAAGATCTATTTACCTTTTTAAGAAAATATATGTTAAACATTTTTATTTATTATTATTTTAGCTGCTTTTTAATATTTTCTATGATCCATTAGGTTTTTTTTTTTGTTTTTTTTTTTTTTGACAATCAAAAGGATATATATTAACAAAGCCTAACAGCGAAGCAGACCAGAATAGAGAGGAACAAAAGGCACACCCGAACAATTCAAAAGACCGCGACAGGTGCTACACAAACACACATGTCGCTGAACTTTGAAAGGGGCTGCCTAACACAAAACAGCCAACAAAAAGCAAAAGAGAGACATCGCACAAACCAATACGCAAAACACAAAAAAAAAAAAAAACCCCACCAAAATCCAAATCAAGGAAGCCTCCAGTCTAGCACATCACCAATACCACCAGCACCCTTTTTAGCCAAACAATCTGCAGCTAAGTTAGAATCTCTAGAGTTGAATTCAACAGACAACTGACCTCTTTTCCCCAACAAGCTTCTAATCTCCAGAATCAGCTGGTAGTTTTTCCAATCTCCCACACCCATACTGTTAATCCAAACAACAATTTGTTTACAATCACTCACAACAATAATCCTATTCTTCTCCAAAACTGATCTCGAGAAACAAAGAGAAACAGCTCTAGCAATAGCTAGAAGCTCAACCGTAAAGATATCCTGAAACCTAACAAACTCAGAAAACTAACACAAAATCTCACCCTTTCTATCCCTAAGCACGCCACCTATATCTGCCTGACCCGGCGAACCCCTGACGGACCCATCAACATTGAACATCAAAGTATCCTGAGGCAAAGGGATCCATTCTTTAGGATTTTGAAGCTTAACTTTCAAAGAATCGGAGCATCTCTCAACTATATTCAAAGTTAAGAGAGTTATAGGACCCTTTGAGCCCTTTCCATTGAATTTGAACCACCAAGCTACCCTCAGCTTCACCATATCCATCGCCTGTTCTAACATGACCACAACTTCCTTGAACACCTTTTCATTCCTCGATTCCCAAATAGCTCAAGTCGCAGCGAAGAATAACGCATTCTAGGCTCTTTCAGCTCTTTTGTTTGGGCAAAAACCACTCCAATTCGCCCACCAAGACAAAAGGGAATCCGAGGAACAGCTGCTAATGTTCCACCAGTTCATACAGCAGGCCCAAAGATCCCACACCCAACTACAATGCAAGAAAAAATGATCGATGGACTCCACTTTCCTGCCACACAATGAGCACTCCAAATTGTCATCAGACAGCATTATTTTTTAAATTATTATATATATTTGTTTTTTTTAAAAAAAAAAATTGTTCTTTTTTTAATTTATAAACCATTTTAATATTATTTATTTTTGAAACTCAATAAATCATTTTAATGTTAAAATCTTGAATGTATTTGAATTTTGAAAAGTAAGGTGTAATAACAAAACTAAAGGTAAATTTGACATGTTCAGCTTGTATTATATATTAACAAGGGCAAAAAGTGTATATATATATATATAGTTAGTTAGTTGGTTATATGGTCAAGCCCCTAGGGAACAAGCTTGAGGTTTGGGTAAATGACTCATAAGTCAACGTTCGAATCCTACTAATGACAAAAGCTTTAAAAAAAAATACCTGGTCTAGAGAGGTGTTAGTTTTTTTTTGGTCAAATAAACTAAAAAAGACGTATTTTGGAAAAATTATTGACGAAGGGGCTGTCCTGTAAGCGTTTTTCGTTGACTATTTTTTGAAAAAAAAATTGAAAATGAAAACAATGTTTTTGGTTTCAGTTTCGAAATCCAAAAATGTGTCTGGTAGTATATGCGGAAATCAATATTCTGAAAATAAAAACATTAAAAACACGTCTGGTAGGTTAACTGAAAATTTTCAAAAATTATCAATAATTCATCCTAAAATATTATCCATAATTCTCAACTAAGTCATATTTTTTATTAAATTAAAATTCAAAATATTAAACTTTTTTTTCTTACAAAATGTAATACCTACTGGTAGAGATGAGATTTGATGCTTCAGTTGGATTAATTGCATCCCAAAATGTATAATCATCATTTCTGTTCTTACAATGAATCTCAAGAGGAATACACAATCTTCAGCTATAATCAACAAAAATAAGGAGTTGTCATATATAATTATTTTTTTAATGAAAATAAAAATGACAGTATTGGTCTTCTTCTCTTCACACAGGAAAGGATTTGCTTCAATATCCTTATCAAAATATTAAACATTAATAAATAAATAAAAAGTAAAACAAGAATTGAATTAGCCGTCGATTTGCTCGGAGAAGGATCTCACCTCTTTCGGCGTTAACAACGAAAAAGAGAGAAGAAGAAGAAGAAAAAGATGAAGATGAAGATGCAGATCGGCGGCACTAAGGCCGGATGAGATGCAGATCGGCAACACTTCAGCATGGACTCCATGGAGGAGCAGATCGGCGGCACTCCAGCATCGGCTGCACTCCTCCTAGTTTTCCATCATGAAGAAGATGAAGAGAAGAAGAAAAGAATATGAGATGAAGATGAGATGATAAGATGAACAAGATACACCGGTTTTGTCTTACGTTTTGTTTTTGTTTTTTGAAAACAAAATGAAAAACGGTTAATATGGTTTTGCTGATAAATTAGATTCTCGTGAAGTTTTCATTTAACTATGGTTTTGCTAATTTTTTGTTCGAATTCCTAATTCATGCAATGTTCATTTTTTAATTTATGTAGTTTTGGTTGTTGCTTGTTGCATATTGTTTTTTTAGGGCTTATGTAGTTTAATGCACACATTTCAGGGTTCAAAAGCCTGATACTGTTGATGAGTTTCGGGTATTAGTGAAGCATCGACAGCCTGTTACTGCTGTAGCTCTATCTGATGATGACTTGAAAGGCTTTTCAGCGTCCAAAGATGGCTCCATATTACATTGGGATGTTGACAGTGGGAAAGGTGAAAAATATTTGTGGCCTAGCCATGAAGTGCTAAAGTCCCATTGAGCCAAAGATCCACAAGGTCGAGCTACGAAGCATAGTAAACATGTTTTAGTTTTGGCTGTTAGCTCTAATGGTCGGTATTTGGTGATTGGAGGTTTGGACCGCCATATTCATTTATGGGACACCCGTACACGAGAGCACATACAGGTAAATGTTGGTTATTTATTCTTTGTTGAAAAAGTGTATGCAAGGTGATTTGAAGATGCCCGAGGAGTAAATTCAAACAATAATATCTAAATTAGGTTCAGCTGGAGCTACTCATAGACATTGAGTAACTGATATCTGATTGCTGCACAAGTTGTAGCCTCTAGCCTCTAAGCTCAATAAATTCAAAACTCAAAAGTCAAGAGGACCTTTATGTTCCGTTACTGCTGCAGTGTCCTGAAAATATGACTTAGTTCTGAGCAATAAGTAGATTCTTCTTGTAGTGTATCCCTGCTAATTTTTCTCATATACCATATATTATATAATGATGTCTTTGTAAGCGACTCAAAGGTCACGGTTTCTTGGATCAATGATGCTGGCTTTGGCAATCTTAAGTTTATGATATTCGTAATTGTTTAGATTTCCTTGGAGGCTCGGTGGTTTCTTTTAGCCCGAGATCAACTAATTTGTATGTGAATAATCTTGCTAAGATGGGGTCTAGCTTGGGTGGAGATTTCATCAATTGGGATGTTGTCTGATGTGGTTTTATGTTCTATTTTTGCTTGGCTTCCCTGTTTTTGTTTCAGCTTTGTTGTTTGTTTTGCCTCAGTTTCCCTCCTTGTTTCGGGGGTTTTTCATGTTTGTTTGTGCTGGGTTTTGGTTTGGGCGCTTTTTGTTGTTGGTTTTTCTGGGTGGTTCCCATTGTTTTGTGGCTTTTGCCTTCAATAAAGTTTTGGCTGTTCAAAAAAAAATATATATATATATATATATATATAATGTTGTCATAAGCATCTGTTGCTGATTTTTAAGATTCTTGGTTATCACTTGTCTCATGCTATTCTCATTTATATAAATTATGTTGTACAGGCCTTTCCTGGTCACAGAGGACCTATTTCATGTCTAACTTTTAGGCAAGGAACTTCAGAACTTTTTCTAGTTCATTTGATCAAACCGTCAAGATATGGAATGTAGAAGATAGAGCTTATATAAACACACTATTTGGTCATCAGAGTGAAATACTGACAATTGATTCCCTACGCAAAAAATGGGTGTTGACTGTTGGATGTGATCGGAATATGCAGTTGTGGAAGGTAAACAAAAGTATGCCTTTTTGATTGTTTCAGAATTGCTAAAAGATACTTGATGCAAATCAAAAACTATGGAGCAACAATTATTTTTGCTATTTCCATTGACTTTCTACTTGTTGGTAATAAAGTGTATATTTTGAACAAGAACAACAAGAGAATTTCTAAATAACTCGGAGTACGTATCTCCTTTGTTGTATTTTCTCTGTTTATTTCTTGATGAATAACTAGTACATCACCTAGCTATTTATACTAGTCTCATAGACTATTCTAGATAGTGCAAATTACTAAGCACTTTCTAATTGGTACACACACATATACATAGCACTTAACCTTTTTGGAACTCTTAATACATGGTTCCTATCCCATACATGAATCTACCCCTACATAGATTCTAGCAATACATGGAATCATCCCATACATGCATTTAGTAAAATCTAGAACACTAAATACTCCTTGGAAAATTCATTAACTTTAATACTCTTCCTTAATGTGTTTTCCAATAACTCTAAGCATATCTTTGAGAAACTGAAATTTGTCCCTTAGGAGGGCTTTTGTGAAAATATCTACCAACTGTTCTTCTGAGCTGCTGAACTTGAGCTGAATTTCACCACTTGTTTCTATTTCACGCAAATAGTGATATTTGATGGCAATGTGCTTAGTTCGAACTGTGGTACACTGGATTTTTTGTGATTGTTATAGCTGACTTGTTATCACAGTATAATTCAACTAAACTTTGCTTATTTTCTCCCATATCGTCCAAAATTCTCTTCAGCCAAATTGCTTGATTTGCTGCCCCTGCCACTGCGACATACTCAACTTCTTTAGTAGACTATGCCACACTATTTTGCTTCTTTGAACCCTAAGAAAGTACACCTGAGCCAAGGCTAAAACAATATCCTGAGGTGTTCCTCATGTCATCCAAAGACCCTGCCCAATCACTATCAATATAGCCAACTAACTTCGCATTAGAACAAGCCTTGTACCAAATGCCAAAATCAGTTGTTCCCTGCAAGTATCTGAGGACTCTCTTTGCAGTTCCAAAATGAATTTGATTTGGACTCTGCATAAATCTGGATAGCAAACTTGTGGCAAACATAATGTCAGGTCTAGTGGCAGTTAAGTAGAGCAAACTACCAACTAATGGAGTTCTCACTTCCTTCTTGATTCCATCTTCCTTTTTCAACTTCTCACTTGGAACCAATGGAGTTGCAACTGTCTTGCATCCAAGCATCTTGAACTTTGACATCATGTCTTCTATGTACTTATTTTATGAAATGAAGATACCTTCTTTTTCTTGAATGAACCTCCATTCCAAGAAAGTAATGCATGGGCCCCAAATCACTCATCTCAAAGGAACTCATCATGTCATTCTTGAATCTTCTAATCATGGCTGAGTTGTTTCCTGTAAAAATCAGATCATCCACATACAAGGAAACAATAAGAATGTCAGCTTCTCCTTGGGTTTTTGTGTAGAGTGTAGGCTCACTTTTACTTTTGACAAACCCTTGCTGTACAAAGTAGCCATCACTTTTCCCATACCAAACTCTAAGAGCTTGTTTGAGTCCATACAAGGCTTTTCTTAACCTCAACACCTTTCCTTCTTCCTCCACGAAGCCTTCAGGTTGATCAACATAGACCTCCTCTTCAAGTTCTCCATTGAGGAATGCTGACTTGACATCAAGCTGGTAAATTTTCCAGCTTTTCTGAGTTACAAGTGCCACAAGAGTCTGAATGGTGTTTAATTGAGCAACTGGAGCAAAAGTTTCATTGTAGTCCACTCCATATTGTTGAGCATAGCCCTTGGCTACAAGTCCTGCCTTGTTTTTTTGAATGGACTTGTCAAGATTCAACTTGGTTTTGAAGATCCATTTCACCATAATTACATCTTTGTTAGTATAACGATTCACCAACTCCCAAGTATTATTCTTTTTTATCATCTTCATCTCCTCCTCCATGGCTTTAATCCACACAGCCTCCTTAGAAGTTTTTGAAAAATTGTTAGGCTCAATAGAAGAGAAATTATAGTTTTCATAAATCTCACTCAGAGGTCTTATCCTCCTAGGTGTTGTTTCTGGTGAAGAAAGCTCTTCTTCTTCAATTACTTGAGGAATTCTTTCTTCTTCAACATTCTGGTTGTCTACAGAATTTTCCTCTGGAATCGTGATGCTCGGTCTCGTAACCTGCTCTCCTTCCCAATTCCAGACGGTATGCTCATCAAAGACAACACCCCTGCTTGTAATGAGCTTCTTTGTTTCAAGATTGTAAATTCTGTACCCTTTGGAAAGAGTGTTATAGCCTAGAAAGATGGCACATGAATGTAGCACACACAACCAAAGACTTTTAGATATCCTACTGAAGGTTGTCTACCACTCCAAGCTTCAATTGGAGTTTTGGTAGAACACTTGTTCAGTAAGTACACTGCAGTGTTAACTGCTTCTACCCAAAACATTTTTGGCAAGTTCTTCTCATGATTCATGGATCTTGCCATCCCCATTACAGTTCTGTTCTTCCTCTCAGAAACTCCATTTTGCTGCGGACTATAAGCCACTGTCAAAGTGTTGGGAGTTGTACTCAATCCCTTTATCACTTCGAAGAGTTTTTAGCTTGTGACCACTCTGGGTTTCTACAAACTATTTGAACTTCTTGAAGAAACCAAAAACTTCAAATTTTTCTTTCAAGAAATACACCCATGTCATTCTGGTATAATCATCTATAAACAACATGAAATACCTATTTCCATTTTGAGAAGGTATCCTCATAGGACCACACACATCAATATGCATAAGCTCAAGAGGTTTTATGGCTCTCCATGCATTACCAGAAGGAAAAGATTGTCTATGTTGTTTGCCTAGCATACATCCTTCACAAACGGCATTCTTAGCTTCTACTAGGGGTAAGTCACTGATCATACCTTTCTGATGAAGAAGCATCAAGGAATTGTAGTTGTAATGCCCAAATCTTTGATGCCAAAGTGTGGAATCATCAACTGTTGCCGCCATAACTTTAGGACAATGCCAAAGAATAGGAAAGTTTCTACTTCTTCCCATGTTCACCTCAGCAATCTCCACGTCATGTTTCTTATCAAAGATTCTACACAAATTTCCCTCAAAGTGCAAAGAATACCCATGTTGCATCATCTGACCAACACTTAACAGATTTTGGTCTAAAGAATGGACTAGAAGAACATCTTTAATGAATCTAGTACCTTTCTTTGTTTGAACAGCCACTGTGCCTTTACTTTTGGACTCCACTAGGTCAACATTCCCCATCTTGACCTTAGTCTTGATAGAAAGATCTAAGTTAGTGAAAATGCTCTCCTTAGCTGTCATATGATTGCTACAACCACTATCAATGAACCAAGTATCATTGATTACTTCCACTGCAGCATGGCAAGCAAATAACAAATGCTCTTGATCTTCTTCAGAATAGTTAGCCTGATGCTTTTTCTCCTTATATCTGCAATCTTTTTCTCTATGGCCAAACCTCTTGCAATTTGTACACATGGGCTTCCCCTTTGTGAATGCAATCTTTCTCCAAATGATTGGTCTTTTTGCAAGTACTGCATGGTGGATATTTATTTTGTTTAGCCTTCCTTTTGTCTTTCTTTTGAGAAATTTCACTCTTGAACTGGCCTTTATTCTTCTTTTTGTAGTCACCTGATTTTGAATTCTTTAAGTTGACTTCAGACTGGAAGGTATTCTCTAGAGACTCTCCACTCCTTCTACTCATGTGCCTGCAAAGATCCCATAAGTTCTATAATTGTTAGAGTAAATAAATATTTGGATTCTTCAATGGCCGCCACCACATGATCATATTTTTCAGTGAAGATAATCAAGAACTTCTGAACAATCCTTTGTTCAGTAATATCTTCTCCATATGTTCTCATCTGATTCACAAGATCAATCACTTTGGTGCTATACTCTATAGCATTCTCAGAGTCCTTCATCTTGAGATTCTCCATCTCTCTTCTCAAGCTTTGAAGTTTAATGGTCTTAACCTTTGGATTCCGTTGGAATTCCTGCTGCAAAGCCTCTCATGCCTGTTTTGAAGATGTGGCTCTCATCAGCCTAGGAAAAATGGCATCACTCACTGCTTGTTGAAGCACAAACAATGCCTTAGCATCCTTTTGTTTCTCATTTTTGTCAACAACTGCATCAGAACTTCCTTTTGCATGAGCTGTCACCCCTTTTTCTACCACATCCCAAAGGTCTTGTGATAGAAAAAATGTCTTCATCTTGATACTCCAGTAATCATAGTTCTCACCACCAAAGATGGGAATAGACTGAGAAGCACCAAGACCCGCCATATTGATTGCCGCCTATAAACGCTTGAGTGCTAATGCCCCAGTAAGATTGAACTTGCTTTGATACCACTTGTTGGTAATAAAGTGTATATTTTGAACAAGAACAACAAGAGAATTTTTGAATAACTTGGAGTACGTACTCCTTTGTTGTATTTTCTCTGTTTATTTTTTGATGAATAATTAGTACATCACCTAGCTATTTATACTAGTCTCATAGACTATTCTACAGGGTGCAAATTACTAAGTACCTTATTGGTACACACACATACATAGCACTTAGCCTTTTTGGAACTCTTAATACATGGTTCCTATCCCATACATGAATCTCCCCCTACGTAGATTCTAGCAATACATGGAATCAACCCATACATGCATTTAGTAAAAACTAGAACACTAAATACTCCTTGGAAAATTCATTAACTTTAATACTATTTTTTTCCCCTGAAAAGATCAATTGATTTTGTAATGACGGGCAGCACCCATCTTGTGGGATTGATAATGCACATGTTTAATTAAAAAAAAAAAAAAAAAAAAAAAAAAAAAAAAAAAAAAAAGCTTGCATTATATAACAGGAATTTATTTTGCTAAATAGGACTTGTTGCTATCTTGTAAAAGGGTCCTTCTTTTTCTCCTTTTTAGAAGGACCCTTTTACAAGCCAAGGACCCTTGTAGTGGGCATGTTAGAGGACTATATATAGGGTCTCTTTTGGTATTCTAGGGGGTTGATAACTTTGATATTTGGATGATAAAATTGTTAGCAGACTTGTGTTCTCTGGCTTGTTCCCAATAGCCATGGATTTGGCTTGAATTTTTCATATCCGTTGCATCACTTTCCTTATGACAGATGCTCAAAGTTTTTGTTAATGTCCTTAGTAATGTCATACTATTTTATGAACTGCTTAAGATGGCCTTTATGGTGGATTCTGCTTCTGTAAACATTTGGCTTCACTAATTATTCCACTTTAACTTAAGCTTTCAAATTTTTAGGTTTTGTCGTTTAGCATTGAGAATGGGGAAAAGAAAGGTCCCACGGAGAACAGAAATTGTGAATTATAATCTTAGAAATCAATTCTGTGCTTGATATGATTTTGAAAGCTCTGATTAAAGTATCCTGAATCAAGAGACTTTTGTATCATTTGTGCTTGAGGCATTTTGCTATATAGAGTGAAATGCAGTTTAGCTGTGAATGTCACACGGAGTGAGAATGGTCAATTTGCTCAAGCATTGAAGTGACATGTTACTCAAATTTTAACAAGGTTTCAGAAAAATAATATTGCTCAGAGAGACTGCCAAATTCAGTAGAAGGTTTGATTGAAACATTTTCTATGATTTCCTTAAAAGCAAAAAAAGAAAAAACAAAAAAGAGAAGAAGAATAAAACAAATAAGAGAAAGTTTGGTTGATTTCTGTGTAGCTAACTTGGTATTTATCTAAGCACTAAGTGTAGTCTGTTCAAACTCCGCTGCAGGCTTGAATTTGCTGAACTGATGAGTAGATGGAGTTCATTGTTTTACTGAATGTCATTGTCTCATTGAAAGAGTCTCTTTTAAAACGCTGAAAAGGAAATTCCTAGTTATTGTGATAGCAGCCATCAACATGATGATGGACTTGAAGCAAATTTTCTCCAAGTTTTTTATTCACCAAAGGATGTTAGTTTTAATGTTTTAGCATCAAAGGGCTAGGTAGGAATTTATGAGCTGTAATTTTTCCTTGCATGTAGGCTTAAACTCCGGTAAGTTGCCAATTGCTTAAAGTCTTTGCTATATTGGTTTGACTATTTCTTGGCATATATAGAATTGAAGCAAATTTTCTTAAAGTTTTTTAGTCTCCATATGATTTTAGCCTAAAAAATAATAATAAATAAATAAATAAAAGAATTGAGCCCTTAACATGGTTATGTTCAACTGCACTTTTTCCCACTGCATCCTTTATGCCTCATCTGTTGGGACACATATACATTGTTTCTATTATGCTGTTGCCAAGTAATTTGGTATGTTATTGAACTTCTTAAATCTACTAAAAGCCTTGTTTTCTGCTTATGAATTTCTTGTGTGTGACACAGGTTGGGTTTGTGAATTCCTTGGCATTTGCAAAATCTGGGCAGTTCCTTGTTGCTGGCATAGGGCAGGTGAACAATTTCTGCTTCATGATGCTCTTGATATGACTTACCTATCGAATTAGGATTTGCTTATTGATTGATTGGTTAGTTTATGTGATCAAATTTTAATCCATTATTAATACATGAATTTTATTATGCTTTCTTTATCACACTATTGTGGAGTTCTTAATAAAATTATCAAAGCTTAGACCAGTTGCAGACTAATAGTAGGGAATCATTAAGTCCTCAATTTTGTCTTTTATATTCTTTATTGTTCTTTTATTTCATCTATCTTATTTATGTTATTTTTTTTTCTTTAGCTTGTTATTCACAAGTGTTTTGCTTAATCTTTATTTGCATATTAGCAGTTGTTTGGTCATCTAATGATTCTAAATGTAATTTTGTGACAGGAACCTCGTCTAGGAATATGGGGACGGCTTCCTGCTGCTCGAAATGGAGTTGCTATTCAGCCCTTGAGTGACGCAGCGGGGTTTGGCGAAAATAAGAATGATCACTTTGTCGAACCCTGAGGCACACTCTGACGAACCTTGACGCAGCAACCGGTAGTTACCCAAGCATGGATCGCCATGCAGGGGCCATCATTCCCTAATCTTCGTTAGAAAATGGCGCCCTCGAATCCTCAAAGAGCATGTCGAATCCACGATAGATAAGTGTTCCAAAGAACGATTTTATTAAATATCAAAAAGTTACAATAATTGAAAATAATAAGACTATTTATAATAAACTAATCCTAATACGACTCGAATACGACATTCCTAAAAACACTAAAACAGGAAAAATATCAAAACTAATCATAATCTTTTAAGATTCATGATTCCTAACTTGATTGAAAAACAAAGATCAAATCTTACCCAAAAGGTAAGTTCGATTTATTTCCAAAACCTAAATTTAATTCCTAATCAAACTAAAGTAAATAAACTTGCTAAACAAGAAATAAAAACCCAAATTAATAAAATAAGAAAACACCCAAAACGGTCTGAATCTGAAGTTAAGCGCGGTTGGGTCGTAGGACACCAGTAGCGGCATGGGCCATCGTTCCTTTTTCTTTGTCCTACATCAGTCACCTCTTCTTAAAAAGAACTCATCCTCGAGTTCGGTTAAAGTACGAGGATTGACAAGTAAACAAAGAAAACCCCTATTTGTCTTGCGGGAGTGGTAGACCCCAACCGAAAAATCTCTCCGTAGTCCATCCCAGATCCACAATGGCACCACAGTAATCCTCCAACGAAATGGAAAAGATGCCCAAGCTATTTGCCATTGGCGATGCCTATCGATCGCGGCTTGGGCCGCTGGACACTTACGGAGGTTTGGATGGCATTGATTCCTCGCTACTAGTTTTTTCCATTCCACATAGTATTCTCCTCCTCTTAAAAAAAACTCATCGTCGAGTTTGGCAAGGTTTTGTTCAGGTGGATAATACTTGAGATGTACCACCTTGTCAATTACTGGCTTGAATGAACTTTCTTCAAATAGTAGGAACAATGTTGGATCTTCGAAATCCGAATGAAGAGAAGCAACCTTCAAATTACCCCTAAAAAAATTGTGTGGATTTTCAAATAAGTTGTCACCCTCGGAAATTTTTTAATGGAAATTGATTTAGCTTCCAGTTGTGCTTCAACCACTGTTAGATCACAGTCTTCAACTTCTAACATCAATTGATCGTCTTCAATTCCTTCGATAGTCTCCACTTCATAAGAAATATCATAGTCTTCAACTTCTAAGATCAGTTGATTGTCTTCAATTCCTTCAACAGTTTCCACTTCATAAGAAATATCTTCAACTATATTTTCTGCATAACAAAAATCTTCAAAATAATCATCTGGAAGATATTCCTCCTACATTACTTGTTTCATAACAGGCCATGACATGATCCTATCCATTCCAAATCTTTTTCGATCTTTTTGAAAGTCTTCCCACCAAATCAATGCATCTTTTTTCAAACAATCTTCTACACATAAAACTTTCAAACTTTCTGAGACTCTACAATAGTCAAAATATTCTTCAACTTCTTCCAACCAATTAATAAATTCTTCAGTTATCATACGTCCATAAAAAAATCGAAGTCTTGGTTGATAATCATTATAACTCGAAAGATAATTATTGGAACCAAGTGAACCATTGAAACCCATTGAGAACTGAAATCAGAGTCTGGAAAAAAAAAAAAGTATCGAAAATTGAACCTTGAGAATTGCTTACGAAAAATAAATCCACTCGCGGCTTCAGGTGCGTGTGACTTTGATGGCTGAGAATGTGTGGCTATCTTTGGGGTTGATTGTGAATTCTTTGAACTATTACACACTTTTTTTTTCCTTTTTTTTTTTTTTTGATTTCTCTCTCTCTCTCTCTCTCTCTCTCTCTCTCTCTCTTTTTTCTTTTTTTTTTTGATTTCTTTCTCTTTTTTTTTCGATTTTTTTTTTTTTTTTTAATGGGGAAATATGGAAGGTGAATATGGTGTTTAGGAAGGTAGTTGATTGTGATACGTGGACGCTGAGCCTAGCACAAAGGTAGACTTTGTGGCTCTGATACCAATTGACGCAGCGGGGTTTGGCGAAAATAAGAATGATCACTTTGTCGAACCCTGAGGCACACTCAGACGAACCTTGACGCAGCGACCGGTAGTTACCCAAGCATGGATCGCCATGCAGGGGCCATCATTCCCTAATCTTCGTTAGAAAATGGCGCCCTCGAATCCTCAAAGAGCATGTCGAATCCACGACAGATAAGTGTTCCAAAGAACGATTTTATTAAATATCAAAAAGTTACAATAATTGGAAATAATGAGACTATTTATAATAAACTAATCCTAATACGACTCGAATACGACATTCCTAAAAACACTAAAACAGGAAAAATATCAAAACTAATCATAATCTTATAAGATTCATGATTCCTAACTTGATTGAAAAACAAAGATCAAATCTTACCCAAAAGGTAAGTTCGATTTATTTCCAAAACCTAAATTTAATTCCTAATCAAACTAAAGTAAATAAACTTGCTAAACAAGAAATAAAGACCCAAATTAATAAAATAAGAAAACTCCCAAAACGGTCTGAATCTGAAGTTAAGCGCGGTTGGGTCGTAGGACACCAGTAGCGGCATGGGCCATCGTTCCTTTTTCTTTGTCCTACATCATTGAGTCTATCATAAGATGAGAGGGTGCAAATGGTTTTCTAGTCTCTTCAATTTTGACTACTCTGAGTTGAGAAATCAAGTGAAAGTATTATTTTGCCAAATTTTATTTATAATTTTCAATTTAGCTCTCTCTCTCTCTCCAGTTCTCTTCGCCCTGGCTCCCACATTTAGGCTTTTTTTTTATTTATTATAATTATCTTTCTTTACCTCGGACAAGAAGAAAAGGAGCATTATACATTACTGACATGCAGAGAAAACACCTCATAGAAGAGATTGTAAGAATTTGGCCTTATGATTCTTGAAGCTATCTATTCATATTAATCAGACTAGCAAGAGATTTTGTAGTATTTTATCACCATGGTTCATCTTGTACAACTATGTAATAGAAATTTTCCTTTAGAAACTGCAAATGTGTTTTTTTTCTCCCAAAGAGATTGTTTGTGATTGGTTGATAAAAAGAAATAAACTAAAAGAAATTTCCATATATAGGTGTGAATCACGTCACAAACTCAAAGTAGTCAATTGTTATGTTACTTTAAAAGTGTAGTTTGGTTTAGAAACGAACATTATGGGTTCGGTTTGGGTTGGTTTTTCTCGGTTTTGGGCTTGGTTGGGCCCTTTAGGCCTTTGGGCCATGAATGAAATTTGTAAGAAACAAAAACAATGAAGAGTACATGTGAATCTTGAATGAAGCCAAACTTCGCAAACTTGAAGAAAATAAAATTACATTTTTCCATTACATGTTCTTCAAGAGAGCTTAACCGGAAGAAAGTGCATTCTTATTCTAGTAGATGATTTCTCTATATATGCTTGGGGAGTAGTTATTAGGTGTAGGATCCCGTATGAATTTTTCATATAGGATCACTAATTCTAATCGGTTGGAGTTAGTAATTCCGTATTGCAAGTGCCTCATTTTTTGATTGGCTTATTTCGTCGACAAAATCACAATAGGGTTCAATCTCGTAAGGGTGGCTTAAGATTCAAGATTTTCTTCTCAAAAGCTTAAGAACCTTATTGTGGATTTCAAGAGCTTCTTGGAAGGTAACTACTTGTTCTTGACTCTCATTTGAAGAGATTTAGTTGCACACACACACTCTCTAGCTTGCATTTGTGATATTTGTTTCATGTATGTTTTTATTTCACACCAATCACACTTGCACATTTTTCTTGTGTCTTGCTAGCTGATAGGTGGTGTGCGCTGGTGCCTTGTCCCGCGCTGACCCGCTCATTGCACCGGTCCACTAACGCAGTTGACCAGCGCAACCTTGGCAGAGGTGTGTCGCTGGTCATGTGCTGGTCTTCAAGCGCAGCCTCACCAGCGCAACTTTCCCAGAGATGTGACGCTGGTCTTGAGCTCCTCAGTTGCGCTGCTCGTCCAGTGCAAGGAGCGCTGGTCAACCAGCGCACCTGACGGGAAGCTCAATCGTTTTTTTCCCAAAACGACCTCATTTTGCTTGGATCTCATATATATATATATATATCTTGTTTGCCTTGGCTCGTTTTTAGAGCAAAAATTACACCTCTTTGAGAGCTATTAAGAGTCTTCAAAGCCAAAGTATCAAGATTACATTTTTATTACTCAAAACACAAAAATCCATCACTTGTATGCTTTATTCATCATCTAGCAAGTTCTAGTTTGATTCTCATAGGGTTTTCATATTTGCTTACATGACTTGTAGTTAGAACATCACTTGAATCTCTTCATATGTTCTTTTCTACAAGATAGCTCCTTTATTACTTGACTAGGTTCAAGATTGCTTCTTTATGACTTGACTTAGTTTCAAGATTGTATTATTGTGTTTTGTGAGTTGTATTGTGGTAGATATTGCATATAGGACTTTGTTTGTCTATTAATGTCATATGGATGTCATATAGCCACATGATATCTAGGAATGTCTCTAACATGTTCATCCATGCCTAGATAATCTTAAATGTCTAACCTTGCATTTTAGCATCTTGAATATTGCACATATTCACCCTAGGTTGTTTTATCTCTTCATTTAGAGTCAAGTCCTATAATTGCCTTTTGGTAGTTTGCAAGCAATGGACTAAATTCACTTTTAAAGGCTCGCGGGTAGCAAAGACGGATTAGTAATTGTAGGTGTGATGAGGCCAACCTAGATTGTAATCGTATTTGCAATTAGTGGATTGAGGTTCTAGTGTGGCGCACAAAACAGCCCGTGGTTTTTCCTCGTGTGGTTTCCACGTAAAAGTCCCGTGTCATTTACTTTCTGCATTCTCTACACTTGATTTTAGTTGTTGACCAGTTGGGGTTGGCTTTTGTAATCTTGATTAATCTCGAAAATTGGTAAAAATGGATTAAAATCTATTCACCCCCCCCCCCCTCTAGATTATATTAGGACTCGTTAATATATATTTTCAATTGGTATCAGAGCGGGTCCTTGACATAATTAGGAGATCCCTTGCTCTTGTTAGAATCCTTTGTATTTGTTTGCATTTTGTGTGTTTAGCTTGCTTGTGTGCATTCATATCATTCTCACCCAAACACAATGAGTGGAAATGAAATTAGAGGCGAGGGTGCCTCCAGCACAAGACCTCCCTTGCTCAACGGGGTCAATTACGCATCATGGATGGGCAAAATGGAAGCATATGTTTGCCAAATTCATGACCGAGCATGGATGGCAATTGAAGATGGGTACACACCACCTATGATGACTCCTACGGGAGGTAGAGAGGAAGTCCCCAAGCCGAAGGCACAATGGACCCCCTCAAGAGTTTGAAGCTTCAAAATGGAACAACAAAGCCCTACACGTAATCCTATGTGCCATGGATGACAACCAATACAAACTCGTTCAAACTACAAGGATAGCTAAGGAATCTTGGGACATATTGGAGACGGCTCATGAAGGAACCGATGTGGTAAAGGATTCCAAGCTCCAAGTCCTCCAAACACAATTTGAGACTATAAGGATGGATGAAGATGAGTGTTTTAATAACTTCCAAGTGAAGCTTATGGATATAGTAAATCAAAGTCACCAACTTGGTGATCCCTACTCGGATAGAAGAATTAAGCAAAAGATCATGAGATCGCTTCCCGAGAGGTTTGAATCCAAAGTGACGGCATTGGAAGAAAATAGTGACTGCTCAAAGATGAAGCCAAATGAAGTTATTGGAAAGCTCTTGGCCTATGAATCTAGAAAGGGTCTGTTAGGTTTTTAGTTTGTGTTGGCATATATTCCATATCAATACGTTGTGTATCTTGTATTGTTTAGTGGTCGTATTGATGATGATTCAAAGCTTCAAAGAAAGACTCGACTACAATGCAAGCAAGATGGTGGCTTGTTAAGGAGAATTAGCTTCATTGCTCATCAATGGTATAATTGACCTCATTCCTCTTACAAGGCATAGGCACACACACACAAATTATTCATAAGTATCTCTGCATCGTTGTGCACCATTTATATAACACATTCACATGTTTTTGTATGCTCATGCATTGAACTCAAATGCTCATACATTGTAGAGTTGCATGTTCTAAGACTATGTCTAGGAAATGGCATTCATATGTGAATTTGTGTTTGATTGGTTATGTTTCTTGTGTTTTGGACTTGTACATGATCCTAATTGATTCCTTATTGAGTCCCGGTCATTTCAGTTACTCATTCATTTAGTTTCGATTCCAAACGATGTAGCTATGCTACTTTTCGTTCTCATTCGTTGAGTTGTGTTCGTCATTGTTTTTTGAGATGAATTCTCAACCATTTGTCAAAGTTTCATACTCGTCGTTATGCGTGAGGGAGTTACGATTCGTAATCCGAAAATAGATTCGAATCGGAGTTCGGAGGCCCAAATACGGTCCAAGAACGTGAGCGGTGTGCAAGAGGAGCGAGTGTGGCCAAAGGCCAAGCCTTGGCCACCCCGTGTGGAGGCCGTGTGCCACACGGGCCAACCAGCCCTCTGGTCCCGTGTGGCACACGCGCCCCACACGGATAGGAGGCTGATGTGGCCTTCTCTAATTGGCTGAAAAATGTCTTCTCTCTCCTTCCTTTTAAATACTTCCATCTCCCTCCATTTGTTTTCAAGAAGAAAAGTTTTGAAATCCCGTCGGATTTTTTCTCTCCAATTTTCTCAACTTCCAAACACCATAACTTTCTCATACAAAGTTTGAATTGAGTGATTCAAGTTGGAAATTGTTCGTAACTGAGTCCTATACCTTTTCCAAGTTATCTTGCAGCTGTTTGATTGATTTTCGGAGTGATCTACTCAGAAAACCGAATCAGCTCGTGAAATCAAGGTAGTGATCATATCTTAGTGATTTCATCTTTTTACACCTTCAATTTGCTTGGGGTTTCTTCTTCTATATGTATGTGTATGTATAGTGAATGCTATTGACAAAGATAGCTTCACAATCAATCTAATTGAAAAGTCTAATTAGAGACACATGTGGACTAGATTCTTGGATTCTTTGTTTTTCACATGATTGTGAGTTGTATTGTGATTAGATTGACATCTAGGATTATTTTAGACTTGATTGATTCATTTTATGACTAATAATCCTTGAAATGTGTTTTTGATCCTTGATTGATGATATCTAGGATTAGAGCCTCTGTATGTGTTTTTAGAGATATCTAGGATTGAATTGTTTTAACAATATATCCTATCTCTAAATCTTTGGCTAGAATACTTGTTGAATACATTTTGTGATTCTAACATTTTTATGTATGTTTATAACATCTTGAACTTGTGCCTCATGTATATGAATTGTTCATGAGTTATTTGAGTGAATGAATCTAGGAGTTTTATGTGTTAGTTGATTTCACATGCTTTAGGTTTTCATTCATGTTTTTGCATCTAGATTTCTAATGCTTGTGTTTTCACAACTATAGATCTAGTTGTTTCATGTAATGTATTGATCACATGTTCTATGATGTTTTGATTGTTTGCATCATTTGCATTCACATGATCACACTAGGAAGTCCTTGTAAAAGGCATGAAGTCTTGGTTAGAGTCGGGATGACTCGGATAACTAAACAAGAAGTCTTGTCTAGAGTCTTGAGGACTTGGATAGACAAGCAAGGAGTCATGGCTAAAGTCGGGAGGACTTGGATAGTCATGCAAGGGAGGCTCTCTAGAGGCAAGTGTGCCTTGGATAGAGAGTTGGCTTATATATTGGTAGGCCCGGATGTTTGGTTAGACATAGTGTCCGATAGAGCGGGGTACATGGGGTATGTTTGCACTCATGAGGAATTTCTAATCTACCAACGATGTTGGCTAGGTATGATTTCCAATATGTAGTGGTTTCGCATCATTGAGGGATTTTGTATCTTCCAATAGGGTTTGGGTAGACATAGACTCCACATGGGTTGGTGATCTAGGATTGGTCACTTTGTGGAACTTCTAATTTACTTTCCAATATATATAGTACCCAATGGTTGTATTTCAACCCGTGGATGTTTCCTCCTTGGAGGTTTTACCACGTTAAAAAATCCCTTGTGTTAATTCTTTCTATCTCTATCTTTTATATTTGTTTTTGTGTATATTGTTATCTTGTGACATATCAATCACTTGTGAAGTATATTAGAACAAGATATTATAAAGTGTGATTTGTAAATTTATTCTTTTGATCATAATTGTAATTACATTTCTTTTGTATATTGATTAGAATTTTGTGTATAGTGATATTTGTATATACTTGTAATGATTGAACATATATTGAAATACAAGTATTCTTGTTAATTGATTTTATATTTTCTTTATACCTCATACAACTTGTTGATACTTAGACAATGTATGAATGATTACATGTTATCTTGTCTTGGTATGATTCCGTGTTTTTGCGTTGTATGTAAGGCTACCTTGAGGGACAAACGTAAGTTTGTTCAAGGGAATGGAATTAGGAGAAAAACCTATTCACCACCCCCCCCCCCCCCCCCCCCTTCTAGGTACGTCTTAAGCAATTTAAGCTTGTTTGTATACTTTCAATTGGTATCAGAGCGGGTCGTCAGACGGCACTCGATGAGATCCGAGTTATACTTACTAGTGAATTGCTTAGGTTTTTAAGTCATGGTTATCCTCCTTTATTTGTGGAAAAGGTTCTTCTTATTTATTATTGCTTTTGTCTACTAACAATTTCATTGATGAGCTTGTAAAGTGTAATAGTTACAAAAGCAAGGAAAAAGAAGTTTTTGTTCACTAGGGGATGATCAAATTTGACTTGATCATTTACTCATGCATTATAATGAAGATGTTTGCAAAGAGTATTGATAAATCTAGTGATGAGAAGAGGTCAAGTGATGAGTCTTCAAGTGAAGAAGAGCTAGTGAGCAACTTTGTTGGCTTCATGGCTTCCTACTCATCTCTAGATGATGTTAGTCAAGATTCTTTGGAAAATGAGGTTGATACAAATCATCAAGTGTGCTTGAGCGAGAATCCTACCTATGATGTACTTTTGGCTAAGGTAAAGTGTCTTGAAGAGAGTTTGAAGATAGCCTTAAGTGAGGTAGATGAGAAGAATGATTTGATCAAGATATAAGTGGATGAGTTTGTTGCTACAACTCGGAGGCTCTTAGGTGAAAAGAACGATATTGCCAAGAAGCTTAGAGAAGTTGAAGGGTTTTTTCTTAAAAGGGATAGGATCATTTCTAATTTGAAACTAGGAGGCTCAAGTGACGCGGTAGTTGGGGAGAAGCTCATAGAAGCATCACTTCCTACAAGCGAGGTCATAGTTGACAAGAAAGCTAATAAGAAGAGACGTTCCAAGATCAAGAACAAAATAAAGAACAAGGTACTCCATGAAACTTCCACTTGTGCTTCTCCCATCTCGGAAGGTAAAATCTCTTCTTTTGTTCCCATATGTCATTTTTGCAATACCATAGGTCATATTAGGCCCAAGTGCTATAAATTCATTGAATATTGCAATATGGAAAATGCATCTAAAGATAGAGAGATTGCTTTTAAGTTCAAGCATGCTAAAGCTTTTGAATATGGAAAGCATGTTAGTGATACAAAGCATGCTAAGAATTTTCGGAATGTGAAGAATAAAAACCTTGTTAATATTGACAATGCACATGGTGCTAACAATGTTGGAAATAAGAGTATTAATGATATTATTGTGAATCAAGTTGTGGAAGAACTTTACTCTAGATTCAACATTGTTGTCAATAAGAATCTTGATGATGTTTTTGTTAATTCACCCAAGACAAAGTTTGTCTAGGGTGAGTGCTCTTACCAATAGTGTAAGTTACACATGTGAGTTAGCTTTGAGATTAGTGTCTTGTTGTTAAGAAGCTTAGCTTATTTTTGCTTTGTATCTATACAACTTGACATGAACTTGGCTATCTCACATTCTTTGATATGATTGTCAAAATTTGTTGATTAACGTTTGAGAAGTTGCATATCATGATATCTATATGGTGATAATTCTTGTTAAGGCTTTTAGAGAAAGTCATTTTTTTTGTTTATTTGAGTTGAAATGCTTCGCCTTTAGTCTCCTGGAATCGACACACCTATAACTTGTAGTCATGAGGACATACAAGCCAAGAGAACTTATAAAAAGGGTGAAGGTCTTGCATTTGATGAAAATAGCTTGCGAAGGTATATCATATATCACATTGCTTACTTATCTATATTTCATCTTTCAACTCATTGTTTTATCACTTCATGTAGCATGTCATACTTGAGAACTAATATAGTGTTTATATGGTTCTCGTTGACATTTGCTTGTCTAAGATCTTTTGGTGATAATTGTTCACATTGATATTTTCGTGATGTGTGTTATTATTTGTATGATTGTTGAGTGGCAAGTTTTTGAAAAATATGCTTCATATTCTTTGAAAGCTACTCTCTTGAGAAGTAGAGATCTTAAGTAAGTTTCATTACTTGCTTTTTGATCATGTGCTTTTTAGCCTTAAACTTGGTTTAAAAAAAAATGCACTTTGCTTCTCTTATATGGTTTGTTATGTTGTTGAGTTTGATATATGTGTGAGTATTGGATACTCTTGATGTTCTATATTTAGTACATTTAAAAATGACATTTGGTTTGTATCCATTTGCTTCGGCAATATAGTACTCAACGAGCACCCTCTTGGAAAAGGGCTACACACATTGGTTGTGAAGCCGCCCAATGTTGGAAAGGGCTACGCCTTTGTGATGAGTGAAAGCCGTCAAGAGGTGTATAAGTTTTCATTAAAAAAAAATCAAAGTAGAGTTGAAAAGAATCAATAAATAAAAAAACTTTGATTCAAGCCTAAAACAAAACAAAAAGGCTATATGGAGTATAGTTGAAAAATCAAATGAGCTCGGGTTGACAAATAGAAACGAGTAAACGAGCCACATGCACACACATCGCTCACATGTTGAAAACTATTCTATTTAAAAGCAAAATTCGGATGAAAACTGGTTTGACTTTTTTATGAAAAGTTTAAGGATGGATAGTAATGTTTGCATGTTTGATTACTAAACTACTTCATTTCATATTCTTGAAGCAAAATCTTCACACACTCACTTTTGCTTATATGGTATTTTTGGTTCTCTAGCAATTTTTGAAGATATATGAGAGTGATTGAAAATCTAGATGTAACTCTCTTTGTTATATGAAGCTTATTTGGAAAAGCTTTGAATATTGCTTGAGATATGAATGTGTGATGATTTTTGTGAACAATTGTCTATCTAGATGTTAGATAGGGCATTTATTAAGGGGGGGCATAATTTGCTATGTTTTTGTTCTCTTTTGTGATTTGTTCACATGATTCTTCAAGAAATTGTTTGTTGGCATTATTCGTATTTTTGATAAATCTTAAGATGTTTTGCTATTGTTGATATGCATAATGATTTGTTCAAAAATAATGTTTTTGCCTTGTATATGTTTATTGGTCACTAACTTGTTTTATTGTTTCCACTCTTTTTTTTTTTTTTTTTTTTTTTGTTAGTATATTTGTGATACAAGGTCATGGGAAAAGCTAAGAAAATTGGTGGTAGCATTTCATTTAATCTCGTTGACAAGTCAAAGCCTACATCTTCCTCCAAGATATCCAAAGCAATCAAGGTGAAGGATTTGGGGATATTTGGGTGCAAGAAGATCATTCAAGAAAGAGGTATTGATTTGAATTCTTGTATTAACTCTTATGTTCATAAGGCTATTTGTGAAAGAAAGTGGAATTCTTGGATTGACTCAATAGGAATTGCAAATGAGACATTAGTTAGAGAATTCTATTATGAGTTCAAGAAGAGTACCAATATTGATGATGCCATCATGAATTTAAGAGGTGTAGTGTTTAGAGTTTGTGCTTGGAAATTGAATGAGTTTCTAAAGTTGCCCGATGAGATTGAATCGGATTTCTTAGATGTTGATGTTAAAGAAAATCTTGATTTAATGGGTAAAACTCTTTGTGATGATGTTAATTTTGTGTGGGGGAAACGTGCCTTTATTAGGCAATGTGAGTTGACCAAGATTAGTGCATTTTGGCACTTGTTTGTTTGTGCAAATTTGATTGTCTCTACTAATACTACCAAACTCAATAGAGAAAAGATTATAATTGTATATGCATTAGTGACTCGTAAGCCGATTAATCTTAGACAAGTACTTATTGAGCAAATTGAGAGTGTTGCTAGTTCTTCTCGTTTGGATAAGAAATTAGCATTTTCGGGGTTCATTTCTCACTATTGTTTAGCCATGGGATTGAAGAATCAAGAAGGTGATGTGTTTTTATATCCTTCAGACAAGTTAAGTGAAAAACGTTTGACTATCATGTCTTACAAAGGAAAGGGAGGATCTAACGATACTATTAGGCTTTTTGATGAATCATGTGATTCAAGCCATGTACCTAGTGCACCTATTCTTCCTTCATGGGCTTTACATTTGACGAATGAGGTTGAAGAGTCGAGGAGACAAATTGAGGAAGCACACCGGAAGATTAAAGAGCTAAATGCTAGAGTTGAGCTTCAATATGAGAAGATCAAGAAATTGGAAAGGAATGCCACTACTCCAAAGCATTACGCAAGATCATCAAATCGCTCAATTTTCCTAGGTGGTAAAAGAGACTCGAATGGCATTGAGGTATATTTTCTTATTTCTTCTTCTTTGGCTTCATATCATGTCAAAAAGGGGGAGAATGATAGGGAGATATATGGTAGTTCTAGCTTTCTTATTTCTCAAGATTGTTATGTTTTAGTGTATTTTGTTTAAATCTTGAACTATGGCTTGTGATATTTTTGATTAATTTTGGCTAGAATATTTTGTTTGATGGCATGTATTTAGGGGGAGCATACATGTTATCAATGTGTACTTTAAATGTGTTATTTTCTTGCCAATATATATATTTTGCCATATGTGTTGTTTCTTGGAGATCTTTGTGCTTTCAAGCTATTTTATAAGTGATCTCAAGAGAAGACCAAGATGAAGTTCAAGACTTGTTATTGAAAATTTTATCTATGTGTGTAACTCATTGTACTCATTGTGACCAAATTTTCTTTATAATTGTTTTAGTATTTGTATAGGGGTTTTGACATGGAATTTGCTAAATGGGGAGATTGTTATGATTTTAGTTTGTGTTGGCATATATTCCATATCAAAACGTTGTGTATCTTGTATTGTTTAGTGGTCGTATTGATGATGATTCAAAGCTTCAAAGAAAGACTCGACTACAATGCAAGCAAGATGGTGGCTTGTTAAGGAGAATTAGCTTCATTGCTCATCAAAGGGGTAATTGACCTCATTCCTCTTACAAGGCATAGGCACACACACACAAATCATTCATAAGTGTCCATGCATCGTTGCGCACCATTTATATAACACATTCACATGTTTTTGTATGCTCATGCATTGAACTCAAATGCTCATACATTGTAGAGTTGCATGTTCTAAGACTATGTCTAGGAAATGGCATTCATATGTGAATTTGTATTTGATTGTTTGTGTTTCTTGTGTTTTGCGCTTGTACATGATCCTAATTGATTCCTTATTGAGTCCCGGTCATTTTGGTTACTCATTCATTTAGTTTCGAGTCCAAACGATGTAGCTACGCTACTTTTCATTCGCATTCGTTGAGTTGTGTTCGTCGTCATTTTCCGAGATGAATTCTCAACTATTTGTAAAAGTTTCATAGTTTTTGTTGTGCATGAGGGAGTCACGATTCGTAATCCAAAAACGGATTCGAAATTGGAGTTCGGAGGCTCAAACACGGTCGAAGAACGTGAGCGGTGTGCGAGAGGAGCGAGCTTGGCCAAAGGCCAAGACTTGGCCACCTTGTGTGGAGGCCGTGTGCCACACGGGCCAACCAGCCCTCTGGTCCCATGTGGCACACGTGCCCCACACAGCCAGGAGGCTGATGTGGCCTTCTCTGATTGGCTGAAAAATGTCTTCTCTCTCCTTCCTTTTAAATACCTTCATCTCCATCTCCATCCATTTGTTTTCAAGAAGAAAAGTTTTGAAATCCCGTTAGATGTTTTCTCTCCAATTTTCTCAACTTCCAAACACCATAACTTTCTCATACGAAGTCGGAATTGAGTGATTCAAGTTGGAGATTGTTCATACTTAAGTCATCTACCTTTTCCAAGTGATCGTGTAGCTGTTTGATTGATTTTCGGAGTGATCTACTCAGAAAACCGAATCAGCTCGTGAAATCAGGGTAGTGATCATATCTTGGGGATTTCATCTTTTTAAACCTTCAATTTGCTTTGGGTTTCTTCTTCTATATGTATGTGTATAGTGAATGCTATTGAGAAAGATAGCTTCACAATCAATCTAATTGAAAAGTCTAATTAGAGACACATGTGGACTAGATTCTTGGATTCTTTGTTTTTCACATGATTGTGAGTTGTATTGTGATTAGATTGACATCTATGATTATTTTAGACTTGATGGATTCATTTTATGATTAATAATCCTTGAAATGTGTTTTTGATCCTTGATTGATGATATCTAGGATTAGAGCCTCTGTATGTGTTTTTAGAGATATCTAGGATTGAATTGTTTTAACAATATATCCTATCTTTAAATCTTTGGCTAGAATACTTGTTGAATACATTTTGTGATTCTAACATTTTTATGTATGTTTATAACATCTTGAACTTGTGCCTCATGTATATGAATTGTTAAAGAGTTATTTGAGTGAATGAATCTAGGAGTTTTATGTGTTAGTTGATTTCACATGCTCTAGGTTTTCATTCATGTTTTTGCATCTAGATTTCTAATGCTTGGGTTTTCACAACTATAGATCTAGTTGTTCCATGGAATGTATTGATCACATGTTCTATGATGTTTTGATTGTTTGCATCATTTGCATTCACATGATCACACTACGAAGTCCTTGTAAAAGGCATGAAGTCTTGGTTGGAGTCGGGGATGACTCGGATAGCCAAGCAAGAAGTCTTGTCTAGAGTCTTGAGGACTTGGATAGACAAGCAAGGAGTCATGGCTAAAGTCGGGAGGACTTGGATAGTCATGCAATGGAGGCTCTCTAGAGGCAAGTGTGCCTTGGATAGAGAGTTGGCTTATATATTGGTAGGCCCGGATGTTTGGTTAGACATAGAGTCCGATAGATCGGGGTATGTAAGGATTCCCATTTGTTGATTGGCTTGTTTCGTGGACAAACCACATGTTGGGGTTGATGTAAGGGTAGCCTAGGAATTGGTGATCATCCAATGGCCCTCTCAAGATCTCAAGAGAAGAAGCACAAAAGGTATATTTTAGTGCTTACTTGCTTTGAAGAGATCTAGTTGCACACACACACAACTCATGCATATCTTTTAATCTTGTATGTTGTGTGTTTTATATGTGTGCATTCTTAATTGTTGAATGTCTCTTCATGCATGTTTATTTGATTGCATCTAGTTTATTGAAATGCCATAACATGTTTAGGCATTAGGATGCAAAGTCATGAATTTTATTCATGCTTGTTTGAATTGATTGCATCTTGTTCTATGATAATGCCATGATATGATAAGCATTAGGATGCATTCAATTCCCACACTTGCACTTCATGTTTGATTAGCTTTAAGTGTGGTGTAATTCGTTTCCGTTTGAGTGATCGGAAACGTCCGTGCTTGCACGATGGTGTGCATATCTTAGCACGATGGTTGACCACTTGAGAAGGTCTCATTCTTCTCTTGGATAAGTGGTAGATTCGGTTTGGTTATTTGGAGTGAAGTGTCTAGGTTCAAAATATTGGATTTCAATGATTTAAATGTTTTTCAAAACTGACATTTGTATGGTCTTATGACCATAACTTTTTACACAAAGTTTCAAATTGAGTTTTGTAAAATTCTAGACAAACTAGACACCCATACCTTTCCAACGGTATATTATTCGTAATATTTTATGACCGTTTGGATTGCTTTTGAAATCTCCAAAGTAACCACTAAAACAGGGTATCACAGCTGTTATCCGTATCTGACCTTTGGCCACTCAAATGACCATAACTGTTTCTACAGACATCAAAATGTCCTTCTGTAAAAACAAGTAGAAAGTAGACATCCATACCTTTCTAACGATATATTATATGAAAGGTTTCGATGTCGTTTGGTCATGTTTCAGAGTGCTCGAATCTAGAGATACTGCACTGTCACGAGTACCGCGAAAATGCCCATAGGTTTTCTATTTCTTCCAAAACGACATAGTTTCACTTGGGCACTATAAATACATATCTTTCTCATCATTTTGAGGGGAGAGCCACAAAATGAAACCCTAGAGAGAGAGGCTCCATATTCTTGAGAGAGAAAGCACCAAGATTGCTTCTTTAACTCTCTAAACCCAAAACCCATCTCCATCTTGCATCATTCAACATCATTTGAGCATGGGTCTTCTTCAACACACATGGTATGATTTTTTGAACACTAATCTCATCTTAGTTTAGTGTTTTTACTTATCAATTTTATCTCTTTTATTACTTGTATGTTCTTGAGTAATTTCTACATACATGATTGAGATTATGTGTTGATTGGGTTTATGTTTTACATAGCTTTTTTGATTAGGTTATTATTTCCTAAAAGCTATGCCATAAACATTCATGTGCATCAAAGATCATCTAAGCATTTTCTAGCATAGTTAGTTTGCTTAGTTGCATGGGTTTTGGTCATCACACTTCCCTTGGTATGTTCTTCACTTTTATCATTGATATTTAGTGTTGTATTTATCAAGGCATATCTTTTATTATTTGAATGATCTTAGATTAATATCTTATATTCAAAATAGAGATTGTTTGTGATGACATGATTGAATGTTTGTGGGTTATTTTTTATAGCAACATCTAGGTTATTTAATCTATGATTTGCTAAGCTATTTGACATGTCATTTAGCCATTGATATCTAGGGTTGCATTTATTGCCATCTAATCATCCTAGATAAGCATATAGAGTTGCCTAGCTCTCATTGCATTTGTTGAGTATTTATATATATTCACATAGGTTGTAATCTCTTCATTGAGAAGTAAGTCTTGCGTGTAGCTTCCGGGATTAGGTTGCTTAGATCACAAGCAATTGAAGTCTTGTTGTGATAGACCGGGATTAGGTCGGACACCGGGATTAGGTGGTCACACAAGCAATTGGACTAGGTTCACTTATACCGGGATTAGGTAGGTGTGTGATTATATACCGGGAGTAAGTTGTAATCGTTTAACACATTTAGTGGATTCGAGGTTCGAGTGTGGCGCACTATAATAGCCCGTGGTTTTTCCCTGTTGAGGGTTTCCACGTAAAAATCAAGTGTCGATTTATAATTCCGCACCTTATTACACTTGATTATTGTTTTGTGAATTGGGGTTATATTTGTAATATTGACTAATCCAAAAATTTGGTAATAACGGATTAACAACCCTTTCACAAACCCTCTATGTCATTCTTAAAAGACACCCACGCGTATAATGGTAAAATTTGTCAACTTTCAGGGTACATGGGGTATGTATGCACTCTTGAGGAATTTCTAATCTACCAACGATGTTGGCTAGGTATGATTTCCAATATGTGGTGGTTTCGCATCATTGAGGGATTTTGTATCTTCCAATAGGGTTTGGGTAGACATAGACTCCACATGGGTTGGTGATCTAGGATTGGTCACTTTGTGGAACTTCTAATTTACTTTCCAATATATATAGTACCCAATGGTTGTATTTCAACCCGTGGATGTTTCCTCCTTGGAGGTTTTACCACGTTAAAAAATCTCTTGTGTTAATTCTTTCTATCTCTATCTTTTATATTTATTTTTGTGTATGTTGTTATCTTGTGATATATCAATCACTTGTGAAGTATATTGGAACAAGATATTATAAAGTGTGATTTGTAAATCTATTCTTTTGATCATAATTGTAATTTCATTTCTTTTGTATATTTATTAGAATTTTGTGTATAGTGATATTTGTATATACTTGTAATGATTGAACATATATTGAAATACAAGTATTCTTGTTAATTGATTTAATATTTTCTTTATACCTCATACAACTTGTTGATACTTAAACAATGTATGAATGATTACATGTTATCTTGTCTTGGTATGATTCCGTGTTTTTGTGTTGTATGTAAGGCTACCTTGAGGGACAAACGTAAGTTTGTTCAAGGGAATGGAATTAGGTGAAAAACCTATTCACCCCCCCCCCCCCCCCCCCCCCTCTAGGTACGTCTTAAGCAATTTAACCTTGTTTGTATACTTTCAGGGTCCTACTTTTACACCTCCCAAGAAGCAAAAGAGTCTAGCCTTGAAGAGCATCAAGGTAGAAAAGGATGAAGAAAACTCGGATGAAGAAATTGCTTTGATGGCAAAGAAGTTCAAGTAATTTATGAGGTTTGAGAAGAAAGGATTTAGGTCCAAGGGAAATTTTATGAAGAAGAATACTCATTTCAAGAAAATGGAGCAAACTCAAGAGAAGGACCACAAGAAGGGTGTCCAATGCTATGAGTGTAGTGGCTTTGGACACATTGCTCCTGAATGTGCAAATTTGAAGAAAAAAAGAGGAAAAGCCATGGCGGTGACTTGGAGTGATATTGATGACCTAGAAGAGGAAGACATGTCTTCGGATGATGATGAAGACCAAGTTACCAACTTTATTGTTTTCTCATCCTCTCATAATAGCAATTAAGTTATGAGTGGCAAAGAAGAGGAAGAGGACAAGCAAGAAGAAAGTGACTCAAATGGTGGTAGTCATTCATCAATGTCCAACTTTGAGTTTGATAAAGAAATGGACTATGATGACTTCATGAGATTCTTTGAGAACTCAAGGTTAAAGAAGAAAAAGGGATACAAAACTTGAAAGGGGAAAAGCTTGAATTGACTACCAAAGTGACTCATTTGAGGAAGGAAATGAGTAAAGCAAAAGAGTTGGAAGAAGGATTAAAGATGGAGCTAGTCTTGGCTAAGAAGAATGAATAAAGCTTGAAAAAAGAGCTCATGGAAGCAAGAAGGTTGATTGCTAAGATGACTTCCACACCGAGAAGCTTCACAAGATGCTTTCTTGTGGGAAGAGCCCTTGTGACAAAAGGGGGTTAGGATATATGGAAGAAATGGAAGCCACGCCCTTGAAGAAGACAACATTTGTCAAGAGCAAAGAGGTTGAAAGTGCTCAAACCCCTCAACAATCAACTAAGTGGGTCGAAGTTGGTGAATCCTCAAAGCAAGCACAAGCAAGGATTCCAACAAGAGCTCCACCACAAGCTAGAGCTCTTCAACCTAGACCTCCACATGCAAGACCTCCTCAACCAAGACCTCCACAACAAAGAATCCCAAAAGCTCAACATGGAGTCTTTCATGCTCAACCAAGGAGACATGCCAACTTTGCTCAACCACAAAGGACAGAGTTGTCTCAACACCCAAGAACAACTCAAAATAGAAAGAGGCCACAAATGCTTGCACAAGGCTATGGTATGAATTCCTATTTTACTCCTACTTGTCATTTTTGTGGAATTGAAGGCCACATTAGGCCTAATTGCTTTAAGTATATTAAATTGTGTAGAAGAGAAAGCATGATTGAGAAAAATATGCTTAGAAAAGCTACAATGCATGCACCTAGGAAATTTAGAGACAATGGACCAATGGCTCCTAGGAATGACTATGTTTCACCTACAATGAATAGAAATGATGATTATTATTGCTATGTGGCCCAAGTTGCCTTGAAAGCAAATGCCTCCAACACTTGGTACCTTGATAGTGGGTGTTATAGGCACATGACCGGAAACAAGAGTTTCTTTCAAACTCTTATAATGGAGGATGGTGGATTCGTCACCTTTGGTGATGGGTCAAAGAAAAACGTTATAGGGAAAGGTAATATATTTATTCTTGGTTTGCCTTCCTTGCCTAATGCTCTTTATGTAGATGGCCTGCAAGCCAATCTTATTAGCATATCACACTTGAGTGATGAAGGGCTTTCGGTTATGTTTGTCAAAGTTGATTGCTCTATTTTTAAGGAAAATGGCAAGTTTTGTTGAAAGGCAAAAGATCAAGTGACAATTGTTATTGTCTTGAGTCTAATCTCATCTCTTATAACTTGTCCACTAGTGAGCAAGTTGAAGTGTGGCACCAAAGACTTGGCCATATGAACTATAGAGACTTGAAAGTCCTTAATAGATTGAATGTTGTTAGAGGTCTTCCTAAGCTTGGGAAAAAGGTTGAAGGTGTTTGTGGACCTTACCAACAAGGCAAGCAAACCAAAGTGTCCACGAGAAAGGCAAATACCTTTCCACCAAAGAGCCATTGGAGCTTCTCTATATGGACCTTATGGGTCCCATTCAAACCGAAAGCTTAAGTGGTAGAAGGTACATTCTTGTTGTTGTTGATGACTTCTCTAGGTTCACATAGACTTACTTCCTTAGAGAAAAGTCCGAAGCCTTTGAGAAATTTAAAATGCTTTGTGTCAAAATTCAAAATGAGAAAACTTCTCACATTAAAAGCATTAAGAAAATTAGAAGTGATCATGGGAAAGAGTTTGAAAATGCTAGCTTCGAAATTTTTTACAATAGCTTAGGCATTTCCCATGAATTTTCGGCCCCTGGGAATCCTCAACAAAATGGTGTTGTTGAGAGGAAGAATAGAGTCCTCCGAGAGATGGCCCGTGTCATATTGCTTAGGAACAGAGTCTCTAGGAATCTTTGGGCCGAAGCCATTAATACGTCTTGTTACATAGGGAATAGAGTATTCCTTAGGCCCGAGACTAAACAAACATCCTATGAGTTATGGAAGGGTAGAAAACCCAATATGAGCTACTTTCACATCTTTGGAAGCAAGTGCTATATACTTAATGACCGTGATCAACTTGGTAAATTTGATGCCAAGAGTGATTAGGGTATTTTTATTGGATATGCACTCAATAGCAAGGCCTATAGAGTTTTTAATCTAAAGACTCGAAGTGTGATGGAATCATCAAATATTGTCTTTGATGATTGTAGGCCCAAACATGATGACCACGAGGAGGATGTTTGTGAGATTGATGATCTTCCCTTAAAATAGTGTAGTGAGACTTCAAGTGATGTGAAGTCAAACCAAGATGAAAAGGATGATTTACCTCTTAATAGAGTTCCTCATTTGGACTCTAATGAACCCGCTTCTTCCATGATAAGGATGATATCATTGGAGAGGTTAGAGATGGTGTTAGGACTAAATGTCAAATAGCTAATCAAATTAGTTACACTTGTTACACCTCTCAAATAGAACCCAAAAAATTGGATGAGGCTTTGAATGATGAATATTGGGTTATTGCCATGCAAGAAGAGCTAAACTAATTTGAGAGAAATGAGGTTTGGACTCTTGTTCCTAGACCGAAAAAACACCAATGTCATAGGCACTAAATGGGTGTTTAGGAACAAATCTGATGAGGATGGCAACATTGTGCGAAACAAGGCAAGGCTTGTTACACAAGGGTACTCTCAAATTGAGGGTATTGACTTCGAGGAGACATTTGCTCCCGTTGCCCGCTTAGAGTTCATTAGGCTTCTCTTGTCCATTTCTTGTGTGTATAAGTTCAAATTACACCAAATGGATGTCAAGAATACCTTCCTCAATGGCTTCTTATATGAGGAAGTGTTTGTTGAGCAACCCAAGGGGTAGTGTTGACAAGACCTTGTTCATCAAGTGCACTAAAGATGAGCTATTCATAGCTCAAATTTATGTTGATGACATTGTATTTGGTTCTACCAACAACTTGAAAGTTCAACAATTTGTTGATGTCATGTCTCATGAGTTTGAGATGAGCATGGTTGGTGAACTAAATTACTTCCTAGGCTTGCAAATTAAGCAAATGCATGATGAGATCTTTATATCCCAAGCTAAATATGCCAAGAGCCTAGTGAAGAAGTTTGGCATTGAGAATGCTAAACAATGTGACACACCCACGAGCACCACCTTGAAACTAAGCAAAGATGCTAGTGGAAAGGATATGGAGCAAAGTCTATATCGTGGCATGATAAGAAGCTTGCTTTACTTGAATGCAAGTAGGCCCAATATAGCATTTAGTGTAGGTATGTGTGCTAGGTACCAAGCTAATCCTAAGGAATCTCACCTTGTTGCGGTAAAAAGGATCATTCGGTTTGTGAATGGTACCTCAAACCATGGGATTTGGTACTCCTTTGCACTAATCCTAGTCTTGTTGGATTTAGTGATGTCGATTGGGCGGGAAATTGTGATGATAGGAAAAGCACATCGGGCGGTTGCTTTTTCCTTGGGAACAATTTGGTTTCTTGGTTTTGTAAGAAACAAAACTCAATTTCCCTATCCACGGCCGAGGAGGAATACATTGCCACCGGTAGTGCTTGTACTCAATTAATGTAGACGAAACAAATACTAGCCGACTATGGCTTGGAGCAAGGTACTCTTACTTGATTTTGTGATAACATGAGTGCCATCAATATTTCTAAAAATCTCATCCAACATTCTAGGACTAAGCACATTGACATAAGACATCACTTCATAAGAGAGCTAGTTGAGAGCAAAACCATTGCATTGGAACATGTGGGAACAAATGACCAACTAGCGGATTTGTTTACAAAACCCTTAGACACTCTTAGATTTGGAAACCTTAGCAAGTGCATTGAGATTTGCCACTTGGGTTGAAATGAATTGTCTTGACCCCATATCGAGAGCTCAAGCAAAGAGAGCAAAGTTGCATAATCATGCATTGTGCTACATTGATATATTTTATGCCTCTTACTAAATTGCTTGAAATGATTGGATGTACATGCTTATATGTTTTTTTAATAAGTGTGATTCTTTGCCTTGCTTGCAATCCATGTCATATTTATGCTCAAACATGCATTTTTGGAATAGAAAATGTACTTTGGAAGTACTTTGTGAATGACCTTTAATTGATTCCTGTGACATGATAATTCTTTTTGTTGACATGCTTCAATGTAACAAGTATGATATGCTTGATTGCTTTATCTTGAATGAAAAATTTGTGTGCAAAAGCAAACTTTGAGACTTCAATTAATAAGGATATTAAAATCCAAAGTCTCTCTTTCTTTTTTTTATAGAACAAGGCTATTATCATACGAGTATCTCACCCGGAAAAATCAAATAGGGTGCAAAGTCGCTCAAGTCTTGTTTTGCATATAAAGTTGGATATATTTGCTCTTTAAAATTTTGAAATATTTAAACTCTATATCCTTGTTTTTTCCATGACAAAAGGTGAAATTGGTTTGAATTCCTTTAGGAAACCTTTGTTGTTTGCTTTGCCAAATATCATTGCTTTTGAGCTTGAATGCAACATGTCTTGCATGCAAAGCCTCCTTGTCACACATTTTTCTTAAAAAAAAAACTCCTTGAATCTCTCTTACTTAATTGAGTTGCATAAAATTTCTTATATGATTATGCATATGTGGTTGTGCTACAAGCTCTCCTTGCTAATGCTTACCTATTAGGGGAGACTCCCTTTGCCTATCTCATGACAAAAAGGGGGAGTAAGGTTGGGGAGAAATTTTTTCTTTTTGAGCATTGCTTAGGGGGAGTTGAGAGAAAGAGTAACCCATGTTGGGAGTTGATGCATTTAGAGGGAGTTGCATTGCATTGCTTTTGCATAATTACATTATTTGATTGTATTTTTTTTTGCAATTGTAATTTCTCTTGTTCAAGCACCTCTCACACAATTGCTCTTGAAAGGTATATTTCTTGTTGATTGTGTGTAGATTGGAATTTTTTCTACAAGCTTGGAAATGACTTGAAGATGTTCAAGACTTAGAATAGGGCTTTATTTGTAATGTAGAAAATGTTATTGACCAATTTTTTTTTGTTTTTGTGAGGATGCTTATGAGTGTTGATTTTGTCACAAAATAAACAAAGGGGGAGATTGTAAATGCCTCATTTTTTGATTGACTTATTTCGTCGACAAAATCACAATCGGGTTCAATCTTGTAAAGGTAGCTTAGGATTCAAGATTTTCTTCTCAAAAGCTTAAGGACCTCATTGTAGATTTCAAGAGCTTCTTGGAAGGTAACTACTTGTTCTTGACTCTCATTTCAAGAGATTTAGTTGCACACACACACTCTCTAGCTTGCATGTGTGATATTTGTTTCGTGTATGTTTTTATTTCATACCAATCACACTTGCACATTTTTCTTGTGTGTTGCTAACTGATAAGTGGTGTGCGCCGGTGCCTTGTCCCTCGTTGATCCGCGCATTGCGCCAATCCACCAGCGCAACCTTGGTAAAGGTGTGCTGCTAGTCATGCGCTGGTCATCAAGCACAGCCTCACCAGCGTAACGTTCCCAGAGATGTGCCGAGATGTGCCGCTGGTCTTGCGCCTCTCAGTTGCGAGATCGAACCAAAATTGGTATGATTTTGGTCCCAATTTCCTTCTCCTTTTGCTTGATTATTGGGCATTATTATGTGATTTAATGGTGTAAATTAAGTGTTTTCAGGAATTTATATAATTCAGAGGCATTGGAGTAATTTTGGTCATTTGGGGGCAAAAGTGTAAAATATGAGGGAAGTTTGGAGTTTATCGCAAATACAGAAGAAGATGGGGACTGAATTGCAATTGACCAGCCAAGCGAGCCACGCAGGCAAGCAAAATGGTGCGTTTAGGAGATTGGGCCTCTAAGTGCAGCCCATGGTGTTACTGAATGCACCCCATAAAGGCAAGCCCACTACCGTTTTAATGAAACGGTGCATTTAAGGATTGGGCCCTTAAACGCACCCCTCCATCTTGCTAACTGCACCCCTATCACTAAACAAAACAACACTGCTGCATGCACCCCTACTCCTCTCTAATTGCACCCCCCTTTAAGCAAGTGAGCAGCAGCCCATTGCACCCCATTCACCTGCTGATTGTACCCCAACTGTTCATCTTCTTCTTCAAGGAACGAGTGACAGCCATGGCAGCCTTCCCCTTCAAACCCTAGCCGGCCGACGACCACCTTCCCGGACCTATCGTCGGTCGAAAACCAATCCAAATTAACGGCCAACCAACCGGCTTTCCGGTCAGTCCACTTTCGACCTCCCAAATGGTTGGAATCCGGCCAACCATTTCTCACCCATTTCTCCCCATTTTGCCCCTCTTGTCACGCCCACGTCACCCTTTGGGTCGCCACTTGTCGTTCGAGGTCGCCATGGCGACAGGGGATGATTTCCCACACCTGATTGCGTCGCCATTTAGTCGCCCTAGGGTCGCCATTTGTGCCAAACCGCGACCTCCACTATGTTCACCTCTGATTGGCCAACTTTGGCTAGCAAATTACACAATGGCCCCCTCTGTTGGACTAAATGGTAATTTGCCATGGTAAGGGGGTATTTTGGTAATTTACCACCCGAGACCTAATTTGAAAATCCTATAAATTCATCACATTTTTCCTCTTTTAGGCAACTCTTAACCACCAAGAAACCTCATTTCTCCACCATTCATTTTCTCTCCATTTTCTCTCCTACCTAAACTTAACATCTAGATTACCTCCCCTAATCATTCCTTTTCTTCCCATCTTCTCCACAAATCTCCTTAGTCACTTCCCATTTGACTTCACCTATCTAGACACCTCTTCATCATCCACTCTTTACACAAGGAGCATCAAAGGCAAGGAAAGGATCAAGCTTACAAAATGTGGCCCATGGGTGATTTCCTAATCTTTTACTTGCCTTCCCTTTGATTGTAATATGTGTAATTAAATCCCCTTTCTAGGGTTTTGATGTGAGAATATTTGGATTGGGATTTGCTTAAGCTTTTATATATTTTAATCTCTATTTGTGTTCTATTCATTTTATAATTAGATTCTTTGCATTATGTAATTGACATGTATACCCACTAGTTGATTATAATCTTGCTTAAGATAATTTGTTATATAATCTTGATTGGATTGACAACCTTGATGGATTGAGAATATAGTGACTAGGATAGATTGTCGGAGGGTATATCAACCGCGATAATCTAAGCCGTTAATTGTAACAAATCGATCCCGCCGTGACCCCCTTTCCTTAATCGGTTAGGCATTGCGGTGGGAAGTTGTTTAGGGTTCATAATAATGGCCCAACACATTTTAGAAATCAATTGGTTAACAGTTATGAGATTTGTTCACTAAAGTAGCTTGATAAGCATTTCCCGTTATTCATTTGTGATCCCATTAATTCCCTAGCTATTCTCTTAATTGTTAATTCCATTTATCTTATCTAGATTTGTTAAGTATTCTTTTATTAGTTTATTAGGTTTATTTTTCATGTATGTTTGATGGCTTGACAACCCATTCACTCATCCATATTTTTATGATTTATTTTATTGCATATAGATTAGTTAATTTATTCAACTAATCACCTTAATTCCCTGTGGAACGAATCCTACTTGCCACTTTACTAATTTTCTATCTAAGTGGATTTTGAAGTGGTTAAAAAAGGTTTTCAAAACGATCACATTTTAAATATCATTTTGTTGAGTACACAAACGACGCTCATCATTGCGCTGCTCTTCCAACGCAAGGTGCGCTTAAAAGCTATGCGTTGGTCGACTAGCGCACCACCAGCGCACTTGACGGGAAGCTGAATCATTTTTTCCCAAAATGACCTCATTTTGCTTGGATCTCATATATGTGTATATATATATATATCTTGTTTGCCTTGGCTCGTTTTTAGAGCAAAAATTACACCTTTTTGAGGCTATTAAGAGTCTTCAAAGCCAAGGTATCAAGATTACATTTTTATTGCTCAAAACACAAAAACCCATCATACTTGTATGTTTCGTTCATCATCTAGCATGTTCTAGTTTGATTCTCATAGGGTTTTCATATTTGCTCACATGACTTGTAGTTAGAACATCACTTGCATCTCTTCACATGTTCTTTCTCTACAAGATAGCTCCTTTATTACTTGACTAGGTTCAAGATTGTTTCTTTATGACTTGACTTAGTTTCAAGATTGTGTTATTGTGTTTTGTGAGTTGTATTGTGGTAGATATTGCATATAGGACTTTGTTTGTCTATTTACCTATGTCATATGCATGCCACATAGCCATATGATATCAAGAAATGTCTCTAACATGTTCATCCATGCCTAGATAAGCTTGAATGTCTAACCTTGCATTTTAGCATCTTGAATATTGCACATATTCACCCTAGGTTGTTTTATCTCTTCATTTAGAGTCAAGTCTTATAATTGTCTTTTGGTAGTTTACAAGCAGTGGACTAGATTCACCTTTTGGTAGCAAAGACGAATTAGTAATCGTAGGTGTGATGTGGTCAACCTAAATTGTAATCGTATTTGCAATTAGTGGATTGGAGTTCTAGTGTGGTGCACAAAACAGCCTGTGGCTTTTCCCCGTGTGGGTTTCCACGTAAAAATCTTGTGTCATTTACTTTATGCATTCTTTACACTTGATTTTAGTTGTTGACTAGTTGGGGTTGGTTTTTGTAATCTTGATTAATCTTGAAAATTGGTAAAAAGGGATTAAAATCTATTCACCCCCCCCCCCCCCCCCCCCCCCCTCCCCCTCTAGATTATATTAGGACTCGTTAATATATATTTTCACATATAGAATGTTTGTTCAGGATTCCGCACCAGATAAATCCTATATACTTGTGTGTAATCTATTAGAGAAACCATAAGCTTTTGAAAGCTTCAAGGATTTCCGCCTTAAAACTCAAAATGTGGTTAAAATGCAGGAAAAAAAAAAAAAGGTGACCTTGGAGGTGAATTTGTAAATTTTAAGTTCGTAGACTTTTGTAATCAAATTGAAATCTCACATGAATTCCTTATTCTAAAACTCCTTAACAAAATGAAATTTGTGATAGAAAGATCAGAACTCTTCAAGAAATTGCAAGGGTGTAACAAAACTATTCCAAAAATTTTGGGCTAATTAAAGCTGTAGGCATTGCTTGCTATGTTGTCGTAAGGTCGAGAACTAAACACACTCTTTATGAGATTTTCTAAAGGAGAACTAACTTAGGACATTTGGAAACAAGTGTGCTACATTCTTAGACATAAAGAACACCTTACCGAGTTTGAAGCGAAGAGTGAAGAATGGATCTTGCCAGAATATTCATAAAACAATATAGCTTTTAGAGTTTTTAATAAGAGACACGCATAGTATTGTTGTTGAGTTTATCAATATTGTGATAGATGGCAATGAGGCTAATTAAGCCAAGGTAGTCGATGGAAGATTTTGATCTTGATGGCAATTCTCAAAATAAAGACACATTTAAAGAGGATGTGGTGATAATCTGATCGAAGAGATCATAGATCTAGAATTTCATGAAGAGGTATATGACTTAAAACGAAAAGGAACTCAATAGTGTGCAGTACTTATATGGATAAATGGAGGCAGTAGGAGGTTCTTCCATTCCCCCATTTAGATTTGGGGGTGAAATTCACCCGCCTTTTTTTTTTCCACCATCACATGATGGTAATGGGGGGGGGGAAGGTTTGATAGAATTTTATTTTTTATTTTTTTACTTTTTATTTTGATAATTTACTGTTAAAGTATTTTTATCCAATCCCATTACATACCAATAAATCATGTCATAAATTCATTGTTTCCCTCTTCTTTTGTGCTGCTGTCTTCTGTTGTTGGTTGCTGGCTGCTTGTTTTTGGTGCCGTTGGGCCTTCTTTAATAAAGCTTATTGTTCAAAAAAAAAAAATCATTAGATATACAAAAAATATAAAGATTTGCTAACCAAACCAATAAATGACATGTCTTGATGAAATAGAACAATAAATGAAGATAAGATGTTTGTTCCACTTATCAAGTGAAGACATTAATGAAGACTCATGCTAAATGATGCAAGATGAAGATGTGTTTTGGGATTTAGAGAGTAAAGGAATGAAGCTTGGAAGCTTTCTCTCTCTAGGGGAACTCTTCTTCTTTCTAAAATTTGGAAATTTGAGTTCTAAAAACGAATGGAGGAGAAGATGATGTGTAAATATAAGCCCTAAATGAGGCTACGTCGTTTTGGGAAAGTTAAAAAGCAATTTCTGGGAAAAAACAAACTCGCCGCTGCCTATTTGCTGCTGTCTAGGTCAACGTCACTTGGACCATGAAAATTACTGATATTCTTGCCGCTGTCCAAGCCAACGTCACTTGGACCGTGGTGAAACACCACAGCACAGCATCTTGATTTTTAAGCGGCTCAAAACATGACCAAACGACATCGAAACCTATCGTATAATATACCGTTGGAAATGTATGGATGTCTACTTTCTACTCCATCTTATAAAACAAGATTTTGATGTCTATAGAAAGGGTTATGGTCATTTGAGTGATCAAAGGTCAGATTCGGACAAAAACACAGTTTCCCGAATTTAGTGGTCTATTTGGAGATTTTAATATACCATTGGAAAGGTATGAGTGTCTAGTTTGTCCAAAAGTTTCAAAACTCAATTTGAATCTTTGTATAAAACATTATGGTCACAAGACCATATAAATGTCAGTTTTGAAAAACATTTAAATCATTAAAAACCAATCTTTCGAAACTAGACATTTTACTCCAAACAACCACACGATATCTAACACATATCAAACACATGCATACAACAAGATATCACATGATGAGATACAATGCATGATCACCATTAGTATGTTAACCAAATCGCGAAAAAATGTCGTGAATGAACACAATACAATCTAATGTTGCCACAAGCCTAGATATTAATCTAGATGCTTAATGCATGAACATATGATCAATATATGTGTGTTAGGTGTTGCACAATGATGCAGGGACACATATGGATGAATTGTGTGTGTGTGCACCTAATCTCTTCAAGAATTAAGTTAAGTGATATACCTTTCACTCTTGCTCTTGAAGTCACGGAGATGCTTGGAAGCTTGCCTTCAAGAACCTAAGCTACCTATTATAAAATCATCCCCAATATGATTTGTCATAAAATAAGCCAATCATAAAATAGAGGTCCTTACAATTGTCTCGTTCGACTTCTAGGTGGAATGGCGGTTTTTGAAAGAGGAAAATTGCTAGGGCCTTACGATGGGTGCCAAACTATAGTCAATTGAATCTATAATTGATAAATCGTTGAGCTTGGCATTGGCAACCTATAAAATAAGAAAAATAAAGTGGTGGTCGATCCATAGGAGGGGTGGTTGATGTGGTCGTTTGTGCACAACAAAACAATTTGTTACCGAAAATTCGTCAATGGGTGAATTTCCAAATAACAACTTTAAAGACCGAAATCGAGGTGGATCCCGGTCGAAGGGGTATCAAGTGGTTCGATACCTGTAATATTCCTATCAATGCAAACAAGATTTAAACACAAGGTATAAGGTGAATAAATCGGATTTTTTATTGATAATATTGTTTATAACCCAGATACATTAGGATGTTTCTTCTATCTATGGTGATGGTCGAGAATTTCAGTTGAAGGAGGAGATGGTGGTGGCGCTCTCGTGCATGTCGATAAGTAGAATAGGCTGAAGGGTTCTAGGGTTTTTTCTGAATGATTTTTGATCCCCTCCCTGTAGATTATTATGTCATATATATAGGTCTCATTGCTTGCCATGCACTCCTATAATTTCGGTCTATGGTTTCGGCAATTATGGGACCTTCCTTTGGCGATCAACAAGATTGCCACGGGATTTGATCCCTAGAATCAAGTGATTCTTTCCTAGGAGGATTCTGATCGAGTTGACTCCTTATTTGAATGGAACTCTCAACTGACGAGAAGAAGTCTACCTCATTTTACTTGACTAAACGATGTCGTTTTCAGTATTCTTCCTTGGAGCTTTAATCCAGCCTTCTGGGTGCATAAGTCATGCCTTTGTAAATTCTTCATCAGGTATCCTGACAGCCTGGAGAGCCAGTTCTGTAAGGTGTCTGAGTCTTCAAGTACCCCGCCCCTTACTAGTTTTGTGATTTCTTGCAAGTTACTTGGTCGTCTAGGAATCAGGATATCAATTTAAACAGCAGCGGGATACCTAGCTGATGTAGTATCAACATACTGGATGATGCAGTAGCAAGATACCTGGATGATGTAATAGCGAGATATTGTGTGAAGAACCCTGCATCAGGATACTTGGTGGAGCTCCGTATCAGGATACTGTCAAGCACCTGTGAAGTTAGGAAACTGCAAGTATTGGTTCTTCTAGTATAGGTGTGTATCCGGATTGATCTAAATCTCTCTCTTGAAGTAGCCGGATGGTACGCCGAAAAACTATTTCTCCCTTGCATCTGGGTGGAAAATTCTTCTTTGGTCCTTCGTCAATTTTGGTGGTTAACACAATGTATTTATGTGATCTTTTGAAAACAATGTTTAACTACTTAGGAATCCTCTTAAGATGGAAAACTCAGTAAAAGTGGTAAGTAAGATTCGTTCCACAGAGAATTATAGTAATTAGTTGAATAGATTAACTAGTCCTAAATGCAATTAAGCAAATTGTAGTAAGTGGATAATGTGTGGTTTGAGAAACCACCAAACATGCATAAAAGTAAATGTAACAAAAGGGGGTGACAGGAAAATTAGAAAGCTCAACAATCTTGATAAGAGTAATGGATGTAAACAATTAAGATGGATGCTAGGGAATTTATGGATTAGCAAGTGGGTATAGGCAATGCTTTTTAAGTCACTTTAATGGACCAATCTATATATGTTAACCATTTGTTTTCTAGGATGTATTTTGAAAGTATACAAACAAGGTTAAATTGCTTAAGACGTACCTAGAGGGGGGGTGAATAGGTTTTTCACCTAATTTCAATCCCTTGAACAAACTTAAGTTTGTCCCTCAAGGTAGCCTTACATACAACACAAACAACATGGAATCATACCAAGACAAGTCAATATGTGAACATTCATCCATTGTCTAAGTATCAACAAGTTGTATGAGGTTTAAAGAAAATATAAAACCAACTTACAAGAATACTTGTATATCAATATATGTTCAATCATTACAAGTATATACAAATATTGCTATACACAAAATTCTAAACAATATACAAAAGAAATGTAATTACAAATATGATCAAAAGAATAGATTTACAAATCACATTTTATAATATCTTGTTTCAATATACTTCACAAGTAATTGATATGTCACAAGATAACAACATACACAAAAACAAATATAAAAGATAGAGATAGAAAGAATAAACACAAGGGATTTTCTAACGTGGTAAAACCTCCAAGGAGGAAACATCCACAGGTTGAATTACAACCATTGGGTACTTATATATATTGGAAAGTAAATTAGAAATTCCACAAAGTGACCAATCCTAGATCACCAACCCATGTGGAGTATATGTTTACCCAATCTCTATTGGAAGATACGAAATCGTACCAAGCCAACATCGTTGGTAGATTAGAAATTCCTCAAGAGTGCATACATATCCTATGTACCCTGCTCTATCGGACTCTATGTCTAACCAAACACTCAGGCCTACCAATATATAAGCCAACGCTCTATACAAGGCACACTTGCCTCTAGAAAGCCTCTCTTGCATGACTATCCAAGTCCTCCCGACTCTAGCCATGACTTCTTGCTTGTCTATCCAAGTCATCCCGACTCTAGACAAGACTTCTTGCTTACCTATCCAAGTCCTCAAGACTCTAGGCAAGACTTCTTGCTTGGCTATCCGAGTCATCCCGACTCTAACCAAGACTTCATGCCTTTTACAAGGACTTCCTAGTGTGATCATGTGAATGCAAATGATGCAAACAATCAAAACATCATAGAACATGTGATCAATACATTCCATGGAACTACTAGATCTATAGATGTGAAAACACAAGCAATAGAAATCTAGATGCAAAATCATGAATGAAAACCTAGAGCATGTGAAATCAACTAACACATAAAACTCCTAGATTCATTCACACAAATAACTCTTGAACAATTCATATACATGAGGCACAAGTTCAAGATGTTATAAACATACATAAAAATGCTAGAATCACAAAATGTATTCAACAAGTATTCTAGCCAAAGATTTAGAGATAGGAGATATTGTTAAAAACAATTCAATCCTAGATATCTCTGAAAACATATACAAAGGCTCTAATCCTAGATATCATCAGTCAAGGATCAAAGACACATTTAAAGGATTATTAATCATAATATGAATTAATCAAGTCTCAAATAATCCTAGATGTCAATCTAATCACAATACAACTCCCAATCATGTGAAAAACAAAGAATCCAAGAATCTAGTCCACATGTGTCTCTAATTAGACTTTTCAATTAGATTGATTTTGAAGCTATCTTTCTCAATAGCATTCACTAAACATACACATACATATAGAAGAAGAAACCCCAAGCAAATTGAAGGTTTAAAAAGATGAAATCACCAAGATATGAACTCTACCTTGATTTCATGAGCTGGTTCGGTTTTCTGAGTAGATCACTCCAAAAATCAATCAAACAGCTGGAAGATCACTTGGAAAAGGTAGAGGACTTGATTACGAACAATATCCAACTTGAATCACTCAATTCTGACTTCGTATGAGAAAGTTATGGTGTTTGGAAGTTGAGAAAATTGGAGAGAAAATTCTAGACGGGATTTCAAACTTTTCTTCTTGAAAACAAATGGAGGGAGATTGAGGCATTTAAAAGGAAGAGGAGAGAAGGGCATTTTTGGCCAACAAAAATATGCCATGTCAGCCCTGTCCCCATGTGGGGCATGTGTGCCACATGGGACCAGAGGGCTGGTTGGGCCATGTGGCACACGGCCTCCACACGTGGTGGCCATGGTGCTTCTCCTACGCACCTCTCGCGTTCTTCAACCATATTCGGGCATCCGAACTCCGATTTTGAATCTGTTTTCAGATTATGAATTGTGACTCCCTCATGCACAACGATAACTGTAAGGATTCCCATTGTTGATTGGCTTATTTCGTAGACAAACCACATATTGGGGATTTGAATTGTAAGGGTAGTTAGGTGATTGAAGATCATGCTCAAAGGCCCTTTTCAAGACCTCAAGGGAAGAAGCACTCCAAAGGTATATTTCTTAGTGTTTCTTGTAATGAAGAGAAATAGATGCACACACACACAACACTTGCATAATTCTTATTATTGTATGATTGTGTGTCCTTATTATGTGTGTATTAATGTTCATTTAATTTCTCTTCTTGCATTCTCTGTTGATTGCATCATGTGTAGAAGTTGATGCATTGTGGTTGTTATGGCCGCTGTTCACCCGCCCTACAGGCGCTCTACGAACAGCGGTCAAAAGGGGTTTTGAGCAATTTGCTCTTGACCGCTCTACGACCGCCCTACGTAGAGCGGTGCCACTGGTCGATTTAATTGACCGCTCTTCACCCGCTGTTCAACCGCTCTACGTAGAGCGTGTGAACAGCGGTGCATTCGAACCCGAGAGCAACCGCCCCTAGGTCGCCTGGAACTCGCCCTATGTAGGGCGATCATGAAGAACATTGTTCTTCATTTCCCAGGTGGACCGCTGTACAACCGCCCTACGTAGAGCGGGTGAACAGCGGTCAAGGCATATCTTTTGCAAACTTTTCAAAACGACGTCATTTCATCTAGGGGTCCTATATAAGTATCATCTTCTTCCTTGCTCGTTTTTGTGAGCTCAAAATCAGACCTTAGAGTGAGAAACTCAAACCCTAGAGAGAGAAAGCTTCAATCTTGCTTCTTTGACTCTCCAAACTCAAAACCCATGTGCATCTAACATGTTTCATGCATCAATCTTCCATGGGTCTTCTTCATTTATGACTTGGTAAGTAGAACAAACACCACATCTTCATTTATTGTTCTATCTTAGTCAAGACATGTCTTTTATTGCTTAGTTTAGCAAATCTTCACTTTTATTGCATATTTAGTGAAGTTATGACATGATTGGGTTTTGTTTGTGGTAGCTTACATGATTAGGATGATTTTCCCTAAATAGCTAACCCTAGAACATTCTTGTACAATTGGTTGATGATTAGGTTGATAGATTAATGTTTATTTATCTAGTCAAGCTTAATTGAATGTTCTTGTGGATTTAATTGACAATTATGTTGTTAGAAATTCTCTACAACTAATTGAGTTCACATGTTTGGACATGTTGACATTGTTTGATAGCTAGGATTGTTTTGTGATTGATAACATCTAGCTAAGCTTTATGATATGTCATTTAGCTTTTGATATCTAGGATTGATTTCATTGATATATCATCATTCTAGGTAAGCATATAGAGTTGCCTTGCTCTTGTTGCATTTTGAGTATTTCATATATTCACTTAGGTTGTTTTCTCTTCATTGAGAACTAAGTCTTGTGTTGCTTCCGGGATTAGGTTGCATAAATCACAAGCATTGGGACTAGGTTCACTTATACCGGGATTAGGTAGGTGTGTGATTACTTCCGGGATTAGGTTGTAATCGTTGTACACATTTAGTGGATTCGAGGTTCAAGTGTGGCTCACTTACATAGCCCGTGGTTTTTCCCGTGAGGGTTTCCACGTAAATATCAAGTGTCTTTTAATTTCCGCACCATATTACACTTGCTATTGTATTTTGACTAGTGGAGGGTATTTTCATAATCTTGACCATTAACGAAAATTTGGTAAAATCGGATAAAATCTATTCACCCCCCCTCTAGATTAATATTGAACACACCATAATTTGTTTCAATTGGTATCAGAGCGGGTTCCTAGATATACATAGGTGATCCTTGCTCATTTTGGTGTGTTTTGCATTTGTGTGATTTTTGTTCATTCATACATTGTGCATTCATTTCATTTCATTCATAAACACAATGAGTGGAAACGGTGGTAGCAACGAGGGGGCTTCTAGCACACGTCCTCCTCTTCTCACCGGATTGAATTACTCCTCATGGAAAGGGAAGATGGAATCCTACATATGTCAACTTCATGACCGAGCATGGATGTCGGTTGAAGATGGATATGATCTTCCCATGATGACTCCTACGGGTGGAGGAGAAGAAGTTTTGAAGCCTAAGGCACAATGGAGTGCACAAGAATTTGAGGCGTCAAAATGGAATAGGAAGGCTATGCATGCCATCCTATGTGCCATGGATGAGAATCAATACAAGTTGATTCAAAACACTAGGGTTGCTAAGGAGGCATGGACAATCCTAGAAGTTGCTCATGAGGGAACCGAAGTTGTGAAGGACTCCAAGCTTCAAGTTCTCCAAACTCAATTTGAGATGCTCAAGATGGAGGAGAATGAGTGCTTCAACGACTTCGAGATCAAGTTGATGGACATAGTCAACCAAAGTCATCAACTTGGTGATCCTTATTCGGATAGGAGGATTAAACAAAAGATTATGAGATCCTTACCGGATAGGTTTGAGTCAAAGGTGACGGCTTTAGAAGAAAATAGTGGATATAAGGATATGAAGCCGAGTGAAGTCATTGGAAGACTTCTAGCCTATGAGTCTAGGAAGGGTCCTAGCACTACTCCTCCTAAAAAGCAAAAGGGTATTGCTTTGAAAGCTTCTAAGGATGAAAAGGAGGTGAAGAATGACTCGGATGAAGACATGGCCTTGTTTGTGAAAAGATTCAACAAGGTTATGAAGTTTGGAAAGAAGGGATTTGGTTTTAGAGGCCAAGACAAGAAAAAGGTTCCCTTCAAGAAGTTTGAACCAAGGCAAGAGAGGACCGAAAGGAAAGGGGTCCGTTGCTTTGAGTGTGGCGGGATTGGTCACTTTGGAATGTGCTAATCACAAGGAAAAGAAGAAGGGAAAAGTGATGGCCGCCACTTGGAGTGGAAGTAGTGATGACTCCAATGAAGAAGATGATTCTTCGGATGATGAAGACATCATGGCTAACTTCCTAGCTTTTGCCTCTTCTCACAAGAGCAAAAGTGGTAGTGAAAAAGAGGAAGAGAGTCAAAGGGAAAGTGACTCTAGTGAAGATGACTCCGATGCTAACTCCACTAATGGATATGTGGAGAAAGAAGTGTTAGTTGAATATCTTAAGGAGTTTAGGAGCTTAGAGATGAAAACCACTAAGAAGATCAAGATGTTGAGAGAAGAAAATCTTGAGCTTTCATCTCACAATGATCTCTTAAGTGAAGAAGTGGAAAGACTTAAGAAGAGAGAAGATAAGCTAAAAGAGGAGTTAGCTTTATCTAGGAGGAATGAAGAAGGTTTGAAGAGGGAGCTTGTTGAAGCTAAGAAGTCACTTACTAGGATGGACTCTAGCACCAAAAAATTAGATCACATGCTTGGTGTTGGAAAGAGTCCATGTGACAAGAGAGGTCTTGGGTTTGAAGATTGTCAAGAGACCACCTCCTCTAAGAAGACCGTGTTTGTTAAGAGCTTGGGCAACATAGAAGCTTCTCCGGTGCACACTCCTAGGAAGAAAATTGATCTAGGACAAAGCTCAAAAAGTGCACAAGTGAAGGTTGCACCAAGGAGACAACCTCAAGCCAACATTCCTCATCTATTGGCTCAAAAAGGGAAAAATCCAATCATGCAAGTCCAACATTGGAAGCAAGATAGACCGGTTCAACAAAGGAGATGGATTGAACCCACTCAACCACAAAGAAAAGGGAAGGCTCCCATAAATGCTCAAGGCAATGGTATGATTCCTCAATTCATTCCCATTTGTCACTTTTGTGGTTTTAATGGTCACATAAGACCAAATTGCTTTCGATATATTAAAATGTGTAGAACTAGAAGCATGATTGAGAAGAGAAAGACTAGAGCCAAGATGCATGTTCCTAGGAATAATGAGACTAATTTGCATGATCCTAGGATTACTAGAGCCCATGTACCAAAGACCTTTAAGAAAGAAAATGTTGTTCTTAAATGGATTAGAAAGAATGAAAATGTTTGCCATGTTGCACAAATTGCCTTGAAGGCAAATTCTTCTAATCTTTGGTATCTTGATAGTGGGTGCTCTAGGCACATGACGGGAAACAAGAGTTTCTTCGAGACTCTTGTTATGGAGGAAGGGGGAAATGTCACCTTTGGTGATGGATCCAAAAGGAATGTCATAGGGAAAGGAACCATCTCCGTTCCCGGATTGCCCTCCTTATCCAATGCTTTACTTGTTGATGGCTTGAAAGCCAATTTGATTAGCATTTCTCATCTTAGTGATGAAGGATATTCCGTCTTGTTTAACAAAGAGAATTGCTCTATCCTAAAGCCCAATGGACAAACCTTATTGAAAGGTATGAGATCTAGCGACAATTGCTATTGTCTTGAAGCTAGAATAGTCTCAAACAATGTGTCCAAGGATGAGCAAATTGAGTTGTGGCATGAAAGACTTGGCCACATGAACTTTCGGGATCTACAGACCCTTGGAAAGTTTGAATGTGTGCGTGGCCTCCCTAAGCTTGGGAAGAAAGCCAATGGTATTTGTGGACCTTGTCAACAAGGAAAACAAACTAAAAGCATGCACAAAAAGGGCAAGTATCTCTCTACCAAGGAGCCTCTAGAGCTTCTCCATATGGATCTTATGGGTCCTATGCAAACCGAGAGCTTGGGTGGAAAGAGATACATTTTTGTTTGTGTAGATGATTTCTCTAGGTTCACATGGACATATTTTCTTAGAGAAAAATCCGAAACTTTTGATAAGTTTAAAATGCTTTGTACTAAACTTCAAAATGAAATGAATTCTAACATTAAAAGCATAAAACGGATTAGAAGTGACCATGGGAGGGAATTTGAGAATGCTTCTTTTGAAACCTATTGTGATAGTATAGGTATCTCCCATGAGTTTTCGGCTCCTAGGACACCTCAACAAAATGGAGTTGTTGAGAGGAAAAATAGGGTCCTTCAAGAGATGGCCCGTGTGATGTTGCTTAGCAACAATGTGCCTAGGAATCTATGGGCCGAAGCCATCAACACGGCTTGTTATATAGGAAATAGAGTTTTTCTAAGGCCCGGTACTAGGAATACCTCCTATGAGTTATGGAAAGGCAAGAGGCCAAATGTTAGCTACTTCCACACATTTGGAAGCAAATGCTTCATTTTAAATGACCGAGATCAACTTGGCAAATTTGATGCCAAGAGTGATGAGGGTATATTTATTGGCTATGCCTTAAATAGTAGAGCCTATAGAGTTTTCAATAAGAAAACTCTAAGTGTCATGGAATCATCTAATGTGGTATTTGATGATGAAAGGCTCAAGTGTAGTAATCATGAGGAGGAGGTTATTCTTAGTGATGATTCTCCTTTGGAGAAGGTTGTTGTGACTCCTAATGTGGGGACATCCAATGTTGTTGAAAATGACACACAACCTATTGATAGAGTTCCTAACTTGGACTCTAATGAACCCGCTCCATGGGTTAGAAGACTCCATAACAAAGAGGATGTTATTGGAGATGTGAATGAGGGTGTTAGGACTAGAAGGCAAATAGCTAATCTTATTAGCTTCACATGCTACACCTCTCAAATAGAACCCAAAAAGATTGATGAAGCTCTAAATGATGAGTTTTGGGTTCTTGCCATGCAAGAAGAGCTAAACCAATTCGAAAGGAATGAGGTTTGGACTCTAGTTCCTAGGCCTAAGACCACTAATGTCATAGGCACAAAATGGATATATAGGAACAAATCCGATGAGGATGGCAACGTAGTGCGTAACAAGGCAAGACTTGTTGCACAAGGGTACTCTCAAATTGAGGGTATCGACTTTGAGGAGACTTTTGCTCCCGTTGCCCGCCTAGAGTCCATTAGGCTTCTCTTGTCCATCTCTTGTGTGCACAAGTTCAAATTGCACCAAATGGACGTTAAGAGTGCCTTCCTCAATGGCTTCTTGCAAGAGGAAGTGTTTGTTGAGCAACCCAAGGGGTTTGTGGATGCACACCACCCCAACCATGTCTATCGCCTCAAGAAGGCTCTTTATGGGTTGAAACAAGCACCGAGGGCTTGGTATGAGCGCCTCACTCAATTTCTTGTCAACAATGATTACACAAGAGGTAGTGTTGACAAGACTCTATTCATCAAGAAAGACAATGATGAGCTTTTTATAGCTCAAATATATGTTGATGATATAGTGTTTGGATCCACCAACAACACCAAAGTCCAACAATTTGTTGATGTTATGTCTCATGAATTTGAGATGAGCCTTGTTGGTGAGCTTAGTTACTTCCTAGGTTTGCAAATTAGGCAATTAAGTGATGGGATCTTCATATCCCAAGCCAAATATGCCAAAAACCTAGTGAAGAAGTTTGGTCTTGAGAAAGCCAAACATTGTAACACACCCATGAGCACCACTTTGAAACTAAGCAAAGATGCTAGTGGTAAAAGTGTAGAACAAACACTTTATAGGGGTATGATAGGAAGCTTGCTTTATTTGACCGCAAGTAGGCCCGACATATCCTTTAGTGTGGGTGTGTGTGCTAGGTACCAATCCGATCCCAAGGAGTCCCATCTCTCTTGCGTCAAGAGAATCATTCGATATGTGAATGGGACTTCTAACTTTGGGATTTGGTACTCTTTTGACACTAATGCTAGTCTTGTAGGCTTTAGTGACGCGGATTGGGCCGGAAATTGTGATGATAGGAAAAGCACATCGGGCGGTTGCTTTTTCCTTGGAAACAATCTTGTTTCTTGGTTTTGCAAGAAGCAAAACTCAATCTCCTTGTCCACGGCGGAGGCCGAGTACATAGCCGCGGGGAGTGGATGCACACAACTCCTATGGATGAAGCAAATGCTAGTAGACTACGGATTCAACCAAGGTACACTCACTCTCTTTTGTGATAACTTGAGTGCTATTAATATTTCCAAGAATCCGGTTCAACATTCTAGAACTAAGCATATTGACATCCGTCATCATTTCATTAGAGATCTAGTTGAAAATAAATGCATTGTACTTGAGCATGTAGGTACAAATGATCAACTAGCCGACTTGTTTACAAAACCTCTAGATGCTACTCGATTTAAAACTCTTAGTAGATCTATTGGAATATGTCTTGTGGAGTGATGAGTTCTAGTATTTGACCCCAATAAGGGGAGCTCAAGCAAAGAGAGCAAACTTGCATGAATTGTCATATGCAAAAAGTTAACTTCTTTTATGCTCTTTTATGATTGTTTGAGAATGCTTGGTGAATAACATTGATTAATGCTTTAATAATGTTTTTAATAACACCTTGCACGGTTGCCTAGCATGTACTGCATGATTTCTATTTTTGCTTGAGTGTGCTTATCCATTTGAGGAATGTTCTACTTGTTAGTACATGTGATTGACCTCAAATTATTCTCCATGTTCATGATTCTTTGATATGCATTCTTAAGCTCTCTCTTGAAAAAGGGCTACTGGCAATATGACGTGCAGCCGCCCAATGTAGGAAATGGCTACTCATTTGAAACCGAGTGAAAGCATTCAAGAGAGTTACATTAGCATGATAAACAGAAATACATTCTTTCTAGGATAAAGGAGAAAAACAGAAAAGTTGAAATGTGTTTGATGATGTGTGTGATGCATTGCTTAATAAAGACCTCAAAATTGTTGATTGATGATGTGTCTTGCAATGTAGAAAAGATGATATTTTTTTGATGTGGTTAGTACACTCTGCACACAAATGCTTGGATATATATCTTCTTGTCATAACAACAGGGCTCTAATTGGTTTGACTTCATTTGGAAAACCTGTTGATTGTTGCTTTGATTGATTCTTATGCATGAGCTAAATAGTGCTTGTATTACATGCTAAGCAATTTTTACACACACACACTTTTCTGTGAATAAAATCTCCTTGAATCTCTCTCAATTCTTGAATTGTATAAAGTTCGTTTATATGATTATGCAAATGTCTTTTGTGCAAATAGCTCTCTTTGCTAAAGCAATCCTATAGGGGGAGCTCCTTTGCCTATCTCATGACAAAAAGGGGGAGAAGTCTTGAGAGATATAGGGGGAGCATTGTGTATGCTTTGGGGAGAAGTTTGAGAGAGAGTAACCTTTGAGGGGGAGCATTGCATACTCATACATTGCATGATATTGTGGTTAAAAGATTCATATGCAAATGCTTGTCTTTTCTTTCACTTGATCATCTCACATACACTTGCTTTGGAAGTGTAATCTAATTGTTTTGAAGGTTTGGTTATTCTACAAGAGATTGAAGACTTGAAGTTTTATTTTCTTATCTCTTTGTATCTTTTTGTACTTTGTAATGTAGAATTTCCCGAAGTTTCATTTATCTTGTGAGGATCAATGTGAGTGGTGGTTTTGTCACGAAATAGCCAAAGGGGGAGATTGTAAGGATTCCCATTGTTGATTGGCTTATTTCGTAGACAAACCACATATTGGGGATTTGAATTGTAAGGGTAGTTAGGTGATTGAAGATCATGCTCAAAGGCCCTTTTCAAGACCTCAAGGGAAGAAGCACTCCAAAGGTATATTTCTTAGTGTTTCTTGTAATGAAGAGAAATAGATGCACACACACACAACACTTGCATAATTCTTATTATTGTATGATTGTGTGTCCTTATTATGTGTGTATTAATGTTCATTTAATTTCTCTTCTTGCATTCTCTGTTGATTGCATCATGTGTAGAAGTTGATGCATTGTGGTTGTTATGGCCGCTGTTCACCCGCCCTACAGGCGCTCTACGAACAGCGGTCAAAAGGGGTTTTGAGCAATTTGCTCTTGACCGCTCTACGACCGCCCTACGTAGAGCGGTGCCACTGGTCGATTTAATTGACCGCTCTTCACCCGCTGTTCAACCGCTCTACGTAGAGCGTGTGAACAGCGGTGCATTCGAACCCGAGAGCAACCGCCCCTAGGTCGCCTGGAACTCGCCCTACGTAGGGCGATCATGAAGAACATTGTTCTTCATTTCCCAGGTGGACCGCTGTACAACCGCCCTACGTAGAGCGGGTGAACAGCGGTCAAGGCATATCTTTTGCAAACTTTTCAAAACGACGTCATTTCATCTAGGGGTCCTATATAAGTATCATCTTCTTCCTTGCTCGTTTTTGTGAGCTCAAAATCAGACCTTAGAGTGAGAAACTCAAACCCTAGAGAGAGAAAGCTTCAATCTTGCTTCTTTGACTCTCCAAACTCAAAACCCATGTGCATCTAACATGTTTCATGCATCAATCTTCCATGGGTCTTCTTCATTTATGACTTGGTAAGTAGAACAAACACCACATCTTCATTTATTGTTCTATCTTAGTCAAGACATGTCTTTTATTGCTTAGTTTAGCAAATCTTCACTTTTATTGCATATTTAGTGAAGTTATGACATGATTGGGTTTTGTTTGTGGTAGCTTACATGATTAGGATGATTTTCCCTAAATAGCTAACCCTAGAACATTCTTGTACAATTGGTTGATGATTAGGTTGATAGATTAATGTTTATTTATCTAGTCAAGCTTAATTGAATGTTCTTGTGGATTTAATTGACAATTATGTTGTTAGAAATTCTCTACAACTAATTGAGTTCACATGTTTGGACATGTTGACATTGTTTGATAGCTAGGATTGTTTTGTGATTGATAACATCTAGCTAAGCTTTATGATATGTCATTTAGCTTTTGATATCTAGGATTGATTTCATTGATATATCATCATTCTAGGTAAGCATATAGAGTTGCCTTGCTCTTGTTGCATTTTGAGTATTTCATATATTCACTTAGGTTGTTTTCTCTTCATTGAGAACTAAGTCTTGTGTTGCTTCCGGGATTAGGTTGCATAAATCACAAGCATTGGGACTAGGTTCACTTATACCGGGATTAGGTAGGTGTGTGATTACTTCCGGGATTAGGTTGTAATCGTTGTACACATTTAGTGGATTCGAGGTTCAAGTGTGGCTCACTTACATAGCCCGTGGTTTTTCCCGTGAGGGTTTCCACGTAAATATCAAGTGTCTTTTAATTTCCGCACCATATTACACTTGCTATTGTATTTTGACTAGTGGAGGGTATTTTCATAATCTTGACCATTAACGAAAATTTGGTAAAATCGGATAAAATCTATTCACCCCCCCTCTAGATTAATATTGAACACACCATAATTTGTTTCAATAACTATGAAACTTTGACAAATAGTTGAGAATTCATCTCAGAAAATGACGACGAACACAACTCAACAAATGAGAACGAAAAGTAGCGTAGCTACATCGTTTGGACTCGAAACTAAATGAATGAGTAACTGAAATGACCGGAACTCAATAAGGAATCAATTAAGATCAAGTACAAGTCCAAAACATAAGAAACACAAACATACAAACAAAATTTCACATATGAATGCCATTTCCTAGACATAGTCTTAGAACATGCAACTCTAAAATGTATGAGCATTTGAGTTCAATGCATGAGCATACAAAAACATGTGAATGTGTTATATAAATGGTGCACAACGATACAGGGACACTTATGAATGATTTGTGTGTGTGTTCCTATGCCTTGTAAGAGGAATGAGGTCAATTATACCTTTGATGAGCAATGAAGCTAATTCCCCTTATCAAGCCACCATCTTGCAAGCATTGTAGTTGAGTCTTTCTTTGAAGTTTTGAATCATTGAAAGTTCACAAATTAACACGGTGTGTATACAAATATTAATCTAGAGGGGGGGTGAATAGATTTTAACTAATTTTCACCCAATTTTCGTTTAAGGTCAATATTCCGAAAATGCCCCTAATAGTCAATATAAAAACAACAAGTGTAATATGGTGCAGAAATTAAATAACACTTGATGTATACGTGGAAAACCCAACCACTGGGAAAAAACCACGGGCTGTTTAGTGCGCCACACTAGAACCTCGAAATCCACTAATTGAAATAGAGTTTACAACCTATGTAGACCTCGTCTAACACACGGTCTATAACCCCCCACTTCTACCCCGCGGGCCTTTAAAAGTGGCTCTAGTCCATCTTGCTTGTGGCCTAAGCAACCTTAGCCAACAAGACTTAAATTCTCAATGAAGAGATAATACAACCTATGTGTGAATATATAAAAATACTCAATACATGCAATAAGAGCTAGGCAACCCTATATGCTTATCTAGGATGATAATATGTCAATAAAAACACTCCTAGATATCAATAGCTAAATGACATGTCAAATAGCTTAGCTAACAATAGATTATAAAAACCTAGATAGCTATCACAATACAACACTCAATCATGTCATCACAAACAATCTCTATTTTGAATATAAGATATTAATCTAAGATCATTCAAATAATAAAAGAGATGCCTTGATAAATAAAACACTAAATATCAATGGATAAAAGTGAAGAACATACCAAGGAAAGTGTGATGACCAATACTCACTCAAATAAGCAACTATCTATGTGAGAAGATGCTTAGATGATCTTTTATGCATATGTGTATGATTTGAGTGTATAAAAATGAGTTCTTGATTTGATTTTCTCTCAAAAAAATATCTCTTTTAAGTTTAGGGTTCTTTAGAGTCAGAGAACTAAGTTAGAGAAATGAGAAAGTGTGATATTTATAGACATCAAAAACGGGGCAAGAGAAAAGACAATATTGCCCTTGAAATCACCGATCGGCGGTTTCATTCTGCGGTCGTGGCCGCAGAATTTAACAGCCAAATTGAACCCGAGAAGTAGGGGATCATTCGGTGACCAGATTCGACGGTCAATCGAAACCGCCTATCAAAACCCAAAAAGAAACCAACCTTGTAAGGACCTCTATTTTGTGATTGGCTTATTTCATGACATACCACATTGGGGATGATTGTGTTGTGGGTAGCTTAGGTCATCTTGATGATTATCAAGGCAAGCTTCCAAGCATCCCGGTGACTTCAAGATCAAGAGCTTCAAAAGGTATATCACTTGACTTGGTTCTTGAAGAGATTAGGTGCACACACACACTTGCATGCATCTTTATCTATCTTGCATATCTTTTTTGTGTCACATGCTTGGTGATTTTTCATGATGTTATCCTTTCCCATGCATGTTATTTATTCAACCACACTTGCACTTCATGTTAGTCTTAAGTGTGGTGTAATTCGTTTCCTTTTGTGTGATCGGAAACGTCCGCGCTTGCACGATGGTGTGCATGTCTTAGCGCGATGGTTGACCACTTGAGAAGGACTCATTCTTCTCTTGGATAAGTGTTAGATTTGGTTTGGTTGATTGGAGTATAGTGTCTAGGTTCAAAATATTGGATTTCAATGATTTAAATGTTTTTCAAAACTGACCTTTGTATGGTCTTGTGACCATAACTTTTTACACAAAGTTTCAAATTGAGTTTTGTAAAATTCTGGACAAACTAGACACTTATACCTTTCCAACGATATATTATTCGTAATATTTCATAACCGTTTGGATTGGTTTTGAAATCTCCAAAATGACCACCAAAACAGGGCAACTCTGTTGTTGTCCGTTTCTGACCTTTGGTCACTCCATTGACCATAACTTTTTCTACAAACATTGAAATGTCATTCCATAAATTGGAGTAGAAAGTAGACTTCCATACCTTTCCAACGATATATTATACGAAAGGTTTCGATGTCATTTGGTCATGTTTTGAGTCGCTTGAAAATCAAGCTTTGTGCTGTGACGCTTCGCCGCGGTTCAAGTGCCGCGGTTGGGTGAGAGCGGCATGCTAGCGACAGAAATAATTTTGTTGTGCCGCGGTTATAGTGCCGCGGTTGGGTGACCGCGACAGCCTAGACCGCGGCAAACCTGGTTCCGACCCTGTTTCGTAATTTGGCCATATCTCACTCGTTTGGAGTCCGATTTGACTCATTTTTGAAGCCAAATTCTTGTATTTGATAGGGCTATTATCTCTACACTATAAATACATATCTTTCTCATCATTCTGAAAGAGAGAGCCACGAAATCAAACCCTAGAGAGAGAGGCTCCATTGTTCTTGAGAGAGAAAGCTTCAAGCTTGCTTCTTTAACTCTCCAAACCCAAAACCCATGTGCATCTAACATGTTTCATGCATCAATCTTCCATGGGTCTTCTTCATTTATGACTTGGTAAGTAGAACAAACACCACATCTTCATTTATTGTTCTATCTTAGTCAAGACATGTCTTTTATTGCTTAGTTTAGCAAATCTTCACTTTTATTGCATATTTAGTGAAGTTATGACATGATTGGGTTTTGTTTGTGGTAGCTTACATGATTAGGATGATTTTCCCTAAATAGCTAACCCTAGAACATTCTTGTACAATTGGTTGATGATTAGGTTGATAGATTAATGTTTATTTATCTAGTCAAGCTTAATTGAATGTTCTTGTGGATTTAATTGACAATTATGTTGTTAGAAATTCTTTACAACTAATTGAGTTCACATGTTTGGACATGTTGACATTGTTTGATAGCTAGGATTGTTTTGTGATTGATAACATCTAGCTAAGCTTTATGATATGTCATTTAGCTTTTGATATCTAGGATTGATTTCATTGATATATCATCATTCTAGGTAAGCATATAGAGTTGCCTTGCTCTTGTTGCATTTTGAGTATTTCATATATTCACTTAGGTTGTTTTCTCCTCATTGAGAACTAAGTCTTGTGTTGCTTCCGGGATTAGGTTGCATAAATCACAAGCATTGGGACTAGGTTCACTTATACCAGGATTAGGTAGGTGTGTGATTACTTCCGGGATTAGGTTGTAATCGTTTTACACATTTAGTGGATTCGAGGTTCAAGTGTGGCTCACTTACATAGCCCGTGGTTTTTCCCGTGAGGGTTTCCACGTAAATATCAAGTGTCTTTTAATTTCCGCACCATATTACACTTGCTATTGTATTTTGACTAGTGGAGGGTATTTTCGTAATCTTGACCATTAACGAAAATTTGGTAAAATTGGGTAAAATCTATTCACCCCCCCTCTAGATTAATATTGAACACACCATAATTTGTTTCAAACCTAAAATATCTAATTCGGCGGTTTCATTCGGTGGCCAGGCCGCCGATTAAACCGCCGAACAGAGACCGAGAATAATAAATGCATCAGGTCTAATTCGGCGGTTTCGATTCGGCGGCCTGGCCGCCGATCGTAACCGTAGATCCAATCCAGAGATCTCTGGAATCAAACGACGGTTTCCATTCGACGGTCAGGGCCACCGATCAAACCGTCGTTTCACCAATGATGGTGAAACCAAAGGAGAAGCCATGGGCATTCTCCGAAGGTGATCTTCGTGCAAAACCAAGCACATAATCGTGCAAGCGCGGACGTTTCCGAACATATTCGGGAAACGAATTACAAGACACTAAAACACACACCAAGAAATAACAAGCAAAGTGCTAGTGTGAAAAGTGACATTTGAAGAGAATGCACACAAAAGTAAAGCATACATATGCAAACATTACAAGTGAGTGTGTGCAACTAAATCTCTTCAATAAGAAAATAAGCACATAAGATATACCTTTTGAGTGCTTGTCCACCTTGAGGTCTTGAGAAGGGTCATTGAGCATGAACACCTATCACCTAAGCTACCCTTTACAAACAACCCCAATATGTGGTTTGCTCACGAAATAAGCCAATCAAAAACCGGGAATCCTTACAATCATCATCAATACGACCACTAAACAATACAAGATGCACAATGTTTTGATATGGAATATATGCCAATACATACTAAAAACCTAACATATTTAGGTCATCACTATGAACCCTAAATATCTTCCCACCAAAATGTCTAACCGATTAAGGAAAGGGGGTCAAGGTGGGATTGGTTGGTTACAAATCAAGGTTTAGATTAGTGTGGTTGATATACCCTCTACTAATCTATCCTATTCATTGGATTCTTAATCACACAAGGGTGTTAATCCAAGGATGATTGCATAATATATTATTCTAAACAAGATTATAATTAACAAGTTGGTATACAAGTCAATTACACAGTGAATAAAATCTAATGATAAAATAAATAGAACACAAATAGAAAATACCCACAACCAAATGTTCCTCACATCTATCCCCTAGATTAAGGGTTTAGTTACACATAGTTACTATTAAATAGAAAAAAAAAAGTAATGGATAAGGAAATCACCCTTGGGCCTTCTTCTTTAATGTTTGCTCCTTCCTTTCCTTAAATGCTCCTAGTGCAAAGAGTGGTAGAAAAGGATGTGTCTAGATAGGTGTCTAATGGTGAGTGACAAAGGTATTAAGATGTAGAGAATGGGAAGAGAGGAATGGTTGGGTGAAGTAATCAAGATTTCGTGTTGAGTTTTTTGGTGGAAAAGGTAGTTCAAGATTAGAGATGGAGGGAGTTGAGAGGGGAATTATGGTGATCTAGGTTGAAGAGAGGATAGGATAGGATCATTTCAATTGGAAAAATATGATGAATTTATAGTGTTTTCAAATCAAGTCACGGGTTGTTAATTACCAAAACATTCCCTGACTTTCTAAATTACCATTTTGGCCCCTGTAAGGATTCCCATTGTTGATTGGCTTATTTCGTAGACAAACCACATATTGGGGGTTTGAATTGTAAGGGTAGTTAGGTGATTGAAGATCATGCTCAAAGGCCCTTTTCAAGACCTCAAGGGAAGAAGCACTCCAAAGGTATAATACTTAGTGTTTCTTACAATGAAGAGAAATAGATGCACACACACACAACACTTGCATAATTCTTATTCTTGAATGTGTTGTGTCTTTATTGTGTGTATGCATTAATTGCTTATTTAATCTTTCTTCATTCTTGTCCATATGGGTGCATCTTGCTTGATTTTGCTCATCATACTTGTCATTTTAGGATGTTGCATCAGGTGCGTTTTTGCGCCCTGTTCTGCGGTCAAGGCCGCAGAAATAGGCTGTAGAATCAGGATCAGAATTCATACTCTCTGTCCTCTTTTCTGCGCCCTTGGTTTTTGCGTTTAGGGGCAGCAAAATTGTCAGGTGCATTTCTGCGCCCTTGTGTTCTGCGGTCCGTGGCCGCAGAATCATGCCGCAAAAGCGTCAAGTGTGTTTCTGCGCCTTGTGGTCTGCGGCCAAGGCCGCAGAATCAAGGGCGCAGAATCAGCGGTCTTTTGCATTTTTTCAAAACGATACCACTTCACTTTGGCATACTATATATATGCCTCTTTCATTTCTAGGTCGTTTTTAAGAGTTCCAAATCTCATATTTTTCACTTAGAACATTTTTCAAGAGAAAAATCATCAAGAACTCACCTTTAAACACTCAAACCATTTCCTTTGATCATCAAAGTTTATCTAGGATCATTCATGACCATTTAGGACTCATCCATGTATGGTTTTGCATCATCACATCTTTCTTGGTAAGATTTTGACTAACTTCATCTAAGTTTAGTTTCTTTCTTGTCAAGTTATCTCTTTATCTTATTGTATGATTTATGTTCACATGCTAGATATAAGATAGAGATTGTTTGTGATGAATATGATTGAGTGTTGTATTGTGATAGCTATCTAGGTCTTGTTGAATCTTGATTAGCTAAGCTTTATGATATGTCATTTAGCTTTTGATATCTAGGATTGATTTCATTGATATATCATCATTCTAGGTAAGCATATAGAGTTGCCTTGCTCTTGTTGCATTTTGAGTATTTCATATATTCACTTAGGTTGTTTTCTCTTCATTGAGAACTAAGTCTTGTGTTGCTTCCGGGATTAGGTTGCATAAATCACAAGCATTAGGACTAGGTTCACTTATACCGGGATTAGGTAGGTGTGTGATTACTTCGGGGATTAGGTTGTAATCGTTTAACACATTTAGTGGATTCGAGGTTCGAGTGTGGCTCACTTACATAGCCCGTGGTTTTTCCCGTGAGGGTTTCCACGTAAATATCAAGTGTCTTTTAATTTCCGCACCATATTACACTTGCTATTTTATATTGACTAGTAAAGGGTATTTTCGTAATCTTGATCATTAACGAAAATTTGGTAAAATTGGATAAAATCTATTCACCCCCCCTCTAGATTAATATTGAACACACCATAATTTGTTTCAGCCCCTTAAATGAGGCTTTTGGTAAAATTTCTGCCAATCAGAGCATGATGCTATGAGATTCCACTGTGGTTTTCAAGTGACACCAAGGGGCGACAGTGTCAGGTGCCATTTTTGGTTCTCTGTCGCTTGTGAGTCACTGTGGCAACAACGAGATTGAAATCGCGACAAACATATAGCTGTTTCGTGGTGATTCCACGGTGAGAATTGGAGAGGCAACAATGACGACTGGACCGAAATCATCTCTTGGGGATCTCGGTGGTTTGGAGGATTGAAAACGGTCTCATCTTGTTCGCTCGAGCTCCACCGTTCTTTTGCACCGGGAATCGATAGGAAAACGGTGCGAGAGGGTCAACTTCAGGTGAATGCACAGCTAGGGTTTGTTGTTCGTTAATGGAGGCAGGGGTAGCTGGAGGTTGAAGACAACTTGATATTGGGCCAAGTTGCACTCGGGTTTAGGTCGGGTTGCACCCACCTTGTTCTTTTGTCCTCATTAGGGTGTATTTTGAAGTAGGTTGGGACGCGTTTAGAGACCCAAACCCACTATCAAAATGCACCGCATCACTTATGATGTGGCGCGTCTAGCGGTTTTATGTGGCAAATTATAGAAAGCTCCCCCGATCTCTTTTGATATCACAAATTACAGTTTCGCCCCTAATTCTCTAAAATTACTCCATTGCCCCTAAACTTTATAAATACCTGAAAACACTAAATTCCCACCATTAAATCAAGGGATATTGCCTAAGAATCAAGTGAAAAAAGAAGGAAATTAGGGCCAAAATCATACCAATTTTGGTTCAATCAGTGGTCCCTTTGAAGGACTCTCTGTCGCTCAAGTTAGTATATTGTGTAAGGTAAAGCAAATAAAACTAAATTAAAGACAAGAAAATCGTGGGTTCGACGTCTCTTGTCGAGCGTGGAGTTTGATGCCAAGTAACAAAGAGGTCGGTGACAGGTAGGCGCTAAGACTGCTGTTAGCTTTGATTGTTGGCTTGTGAAAACTGGGCTCGATTTAGCCGAACGAGATTGTAGGTCAACTTCCCCAACGTTGAGCTAGATGAATGAAATGAAAGGAGATTTTTGTAGAGCTATGGCTTCGCATGTATGCATTGTGAAAAAGCAGGACCCCTTCTTCTGAAGAGGCGTGTGTTATTTATAGTAAAGGATTGGGGCCTCCAATGTTCAACCTAAGTGAGGGTGTGGATCTCGGGCCATTAATCACCCATTTTGATCCATATGGATCTGGTGATTTAAGGCAATTAATCTCTTGGTATGACGTTGAGCTTTAGGTAACATTTGACGCGTTTTGGAAGTGTGGTCAAGGTCATTTCATGGGTCGTTTGACCATGTGTTTGAATTGACCAAATGCCTTGGAGGGCTGTGCCTGGTTTTAGGCTTGCTTTGCGGGCCTGACATATGGTGAGTGTTTTGGGCCTCATTTTCCCCTATTGTTAATGGGCTTGATCGCAGAGCCGTAGGCCGAGTTTTGACCATTATAGTAAGGAGCTTATATGGTTATAAGAGTTGTGGCCGTAGGCCGAGTTTTGACCACTACAGCAAAAAGCTTATATGGTTATAGGAATTGTTAGCAAAGTTGGGATTCGAGTAATTGATGAATGTGTTGTACAATGATAGTCAAAATGCAACACACTTATCCCAAAATTTGGCATTCTATTCTAGGACCAAACATATAGGACTACGGTACCATTTCATGTGGTCGCTAATCGACGATGGAGTGTTGAAACTTTTAAAGATCATAGGAATTAGCAAGAATCCACTGACATGTTAACCAAGCTAGTCACTACAGAGAAATTGGAGTTGTGTGCAACTTCAGTGAGTCTTCAAGGTTGAAGAGAGAGGAGGATGAGCACAGCGTACCTATCCACTAGTCATCAAAGAAGGAGAAAGAAGTCTACTTGAGTTTCAGTCTTCAAGTGGGAGATTGTTGGGTTATGAAGCCTGAATCCTATTATGTTTAAGATTGGTTCTCTATTCTACTTAGGAGTGATTTATTGTTTTATTTAGGAAAGGATTCCTACTAACTTTAGACAAAAGTAAATACTCCTGTAATTCTAGAGTTTTTTTTTTTTTTTTTTATGTGTGTTGCACCGAGAGTGATGTGTATTGTGTGCTATAAGTGATACACAAGAGAGAAAAAAAAATATTAAGAGCTGTAGGGAGTGAGACAGTGCTTCACTATTGTAAACACCGATTTCATAATGGAAGTTGAGTGCAGCCGTGGATTTAGGCTTACGCTAAACCACGTAAATTCTTGTGTCTCTTATTTTTCTTTTGTTTGTGTGATTTGATTGTGCGTATTCCCTAAGCCAATACATCCCCAATAGCTGGCCAGTCCCCTCTCATCAAACACAGGGTGGAGGCCTACCGACGACCTTTGGATTAAGGATTTTTTGATGAATAAGGTGTTTATGGTTATAATTCCATTGTGTGAAGTTATTTTAGGAAATAATCACTTAGTGATTAGGGGAAAAGCCAAAACAATTTTTTTTTTTTTTTTTTTTTTTTATTTTAGACTTAAGGGAGAAAAAACAAACATACCAAAACAACTTAAAGTAGCAAAATGTAATAATGTCAGTCTCTCAACAAAGGTGTTTTAGACAGAATTTAAGGTGTTTTGCTGTAAACCGTTAGGATCAAGATCCTCTCCTTGGCTTGTTTTTTCTTGACTTTCCATAATCCAATGACACCTAAGTAAAATACAAAATACATAGTCAAGATTGGTTCACTTTTCTCTCTCTCATGCAACTTGATATTTGAATTATACTTCAAAAATGCCAAGGAAAAATAAGGTCCAATGAGAGGATTCCAACTCTTTGTTAATTATAACATGCTTGAAATGTGGATACTTGATAATCATTTCTAATGGTCACTAGTTAAATAAATAATTATTAATATTATTAATAACCAAGCAATAATAAAAATAAAATCAAAAGGCCCTTCAATATATTTTATCAGTAATTTAATTTTTTTTTAACAATATCTTCAAAATTTATAAATAAATGAGGTCCTTAATTTTTTATTTTTTATTTTTTGCTTTTTTTTATACTCTAAAGCATATGCCTTTAGCCGGCACTGGTTGGTTCTAGATTGGGTATTATTGGAGCAAGGAAATAGCGATGATTGAGGCAGAACCAACATTTTGTTATACTATATGATTAATGTCCAAAAAACTGATAATGAAATCATATATATATTTTTTAGTCAACACAATAAATTGTAATTTCATTTATGTCACCCTAGGGGCATAGCTCAGGTTGTAGATTGAAGAGGTTGGAGTTTGGTAAATAACTCTCAAATTAACGACTCAAATCCTACCAATAACAAAAACTTCAATAACAAAAACTCTGGTCTAAATAGGTGGAAAGATAGATGAGAAATATTGTTGAGTTTTGACAATCCACTAATTATCTATTTACACTCTATTTTAATTTACTAAACAAGACAAAGAAAAACATTAGATAATAAAGAGAAGCTCTCAAAATAAATACTATTAAAAAAATTCCATTTATATCACGATCACAGTGGAAGTATAATCACGACTCACGACTCACGAGGGACCAAATTTTCCACGTACATTACATGTGACAATAAACATTTAAAAATAAAATAAAATAAAGACATTGACCTTGACTTGGATAAGTCTTCCTACCAAGGTCAGGACTCAGGGTTATTTGGGCTACATGGCCCACATGCCCTTTAACTTGTTATCTACTCAAAGAGACGACTTGGATAAGTCTTCCTTCCAAGGTCAGGACCCAGGATTATATGTAAAGACCGTGACCTTCCTAGAAACAATAATGTAAACACTTTTTTTTTTTTTAATTTAATTTTTTATTTATTTTAGAACTATTTAAATTTAGAGTATTGGAAAGTCATAAACTCCATAATCTCATACAAGTTAGTTAGAGAGACTTTACAGTTTGAGTTGGGATCTTCTCCTTGATCCATATTTTTCCTTAGCATTTTTAAAGTGTAATTCAAACATCAAGTTACATGAGAGAGAAAAAAGTATAATTCAAAACCCTTAAACTTCTCACCAATAATATTTTACTATTTAAAAATTATCAATAAAAAAATCAAACCATTCTCATTTATCTACAACAATTCAAGCGTAACTACAACTCTCTTTTTGCTATAATTTATTTACTCTCTTTTTTATTTATTACTTAAAGTTTATGAGTTACATCTCTACGGTTTGGAATATTTTTAAATCTATTATTTATATTATCTCTAAGTAAAAATTGTAACATTTAAAAGATATATAAATTCAAATTTAAGAATTTAATTTTGTTTTAATTTTTTCTATTTACATGATAAATCAAGTGGTTAATTTTAATATGATTACTATTTACTAATTGTTGTTATCTGTCTTACTACCTAAGATATTATATTATAAGAAGAAAATTTTCAATTGCAATATTCTAAATTTAGTCAGATATTTCTAATCAAGTTAACATTAATTTTTTAATTTTAATTTTATTATATTTATAAAATTGGAGCCTTTTTTTTTTTTCTCCCTTAGGGCCTCAAAATCTGTTGAGCCACTCCTTGTTCAAACCTCCCCTTTAATTTACAGTGTTTCATGATTGTCTTTTTGTAATATTGCAGATTTACTTAATTTTATTGTAATGTGTAACGTTACAAAAAGATGGTTTTCAGAACCATTTGTTAGAAAATTTTGTTAATCTGTATTATATATATGAACAGAATACAAATGCAATATAAATTGTATAAAACAAAATACAAAAAATAAAATTATATAAATTGTAAATCAACGTAAATTTTGATTCAACGAAATGAGGTTGGCAAGTTTGAAAAACCCACCATGAGGTTGAGGGTTCATGTATTTCCCCTTCAAAAAAAAACCCCAATTTATATAATAGTGTAAAACTTCAAATAAATAAATAAATTTTGATTCAAACGAATCCATAACCGACAAATTCGTCTGTCACCGTATGTATTTGGCATTTATCTTTCAGGATACAACGTTTCTTTCATAGATAGTGTATGAAACACTTCTACACTGACGAACTGAATATTGGTTCTAAACTTGCCACTAAGCATGGGCGTGAGTTGGTTCGAGTCAATTTTTGGCAAAAACCGTCCATGACTCACTTATACTTGGTTTTCATTTTTTTTTAATCGGATTGACTTGTCTCAACAAGGTAACTCAAACCTATTTTTTCCGATTCATTTTAATATGGTTTTGAGCCTTTTAGACCTAATGAAAATTTTACCTACGTATTTAACTATACCAGACTTTTGGACCATAATTCAACAACTCCAAGTATTAAAAAAAAGTATTTAACTTTATAATATAAACGAAAGTCCAAATAATCTATAGACTAATTGGCACTGATGCCTCCTAAACGATGCCCAAATTTGCACCTTACCCAATATACAATTTTATTTTATTTTTTTTGCCATTAAACCTCCTAAACTTTCATAAATTGGCAATAGCTAGCGGAATAGTAATGCCGTCGATTTTTTTGTCATGTCAAATTGCACTAAATACCCCTTATTATATACATAATTGCATCAAACAAGGAAAAAAAATATGACCTAAATACCCCTCAGACCAAATTTTAAAATCAAAATTTAAAATTTAAAATTGAAATAATTGTTAAATAATAATAAAATTCTAAAATTTTTGATAAATAAAATTAAATAAATAGAGAAATGAAAAAATTAAATTGATTTAACAATTATTTAAATTTTCTTTTTTATTTAAATATCTCTAACCTAAATATAAAACCTAGATGAATATTTAAATTATTTAAGGGGAATTATCATTTAAATTATATTATTTATTTAAATATCTTTAAATATCACTTATTCATTTACAATAACAGAGGTATTAATAATGTCAAAAAAAATTTTAAAAATTAAATAATAATAATAATAATAATAATAATAATAATAATAATAATAATAATAATAATAATATAAAAAATAATAGTAATATAAAAAAATAATATTAAATTATTTTAAAAAAAAATATAGGTAAATATTTAGATTGATCTCCACCATCTATCTCAAATATTTATGGTGGTGATCAAATTACAAAACAATAATAATAATAATAATAATAATAATAAGAAAAAAATTACAAGAAAATTGAAAAAAAAAAAAAAGATTGATGGTGTGGAGATCCGGGATCTCTACCATCCATCTCAAAGGACGATATAGTGAGCAGATTTTGATTCACCATCCAATCTGGATCTATACTAGGGATGGCAAAAATCACAGACCCACTCTAAACCGTGGATTGGGGATTTGTGAATCAAAAATAATATTATATATATATATTTATATCATCATCATTATTATTATTATTATTTAATTTTTAATTTTTGTTTTTGACATTATTAATACCCTTGTTATTGTAACTGAACAAGTGATATTTAGGGATATTTAAATAAAAAAGATAATTTAAATGATAATTCCCCTTAAATAATTTAAATATTCATCTGGGTTTTATATTTAGGTGAGGGATATTTAAACAAAACAGATAATTTAAATAATTGTTAAATCAATTTAATTTTTTCATTTCTCTATTTATTTAATTTTCTTTATCAAAAAGTTTAGAATTTTATTATTATTTAACCATTATTTAAATTTTAAATTTTAAATTTTTATTTTTAAAATTTGGTCAAAGGGGTATTTAGGTCATATTATTATATTTTTCCCTGTTTGATGCAATTATGTACATAATAAGGGGTACTTAGTGCAATTTGCCTTGACAGAAAGATCGACGGCGTTACTATTCCGTCAACTATTGCCAATTTATGAAAGTTCAGAGGGTTTAATGGTGAAAAATATATATATATATATATATAGGGGGTAAGTTGCAAATTCGGGCATAGTTCAGGAGGCATTGGTGCAATTAGCCTAATCTATAATACTTTTCATCATAATTCAAAATAGTCCATAATAATAGATTGTTGTCCGTAACAATAGACGGAGAGCTGCGAGCGATGGCAGGACGTGAGAGAAAACTAAGAGCGGTGAGCCTGTGATGATTTTAGGGTTTGTGATGAGGTGAAACTTGAGCGGTGTGGGTGAATGAGAAAGATGTCAGGTGTTAAATTCAAATTGTAGGGTTTGGTGTATTATTATGTTTATATTTTAGTTTTTTTTTTATTTTATTTTGAATGAATTTATATTTTAGTTAGGAGTAATGCTATTTGCAATCCACTAATTATCTTTTTGCACTTCATATATTTTATTTTTTTAATGGCAATTTTAATCTTATTTAAAATTACTAAAAAGGACAAAATAGTTTTAAAGACACAATAAAACAATTTCTTAGAATCCAATATCATTTCTCTTCCTTTTTTGTGTTTCACAAACCCTAACACATCTATTTTTTTCCTCACTATTTAACAGTTTTACAAAATCAGGAGCAATTTTTAAAATGATAGAGAATAATTTGCAACAAAACAAAAAACAACTATGAATAAGTTTTATTTAGTTTTAAACTCACTTATTTTTTATGTTGAATCACTAGTTGAAAATAATGCACATATGACTTAGTTTTTAATTAGTTGAAAATACTGACAATGCAGAATTAGTTGAAAAAACAAATTCAATCTTAGGGGGTGTATTCAATTATGATTCTTAAGGACATTTAAAGTATTTTTATAGATTTCTACAGACTCTTATAAATCCACATGGACTTTCATTAATTTGTTTAGAAATCTATCTTAGACTTTTATGATTTGTTTAGACATCTATCTCAGACTTCCATAGATTTTTTATCTCAAACTTCTATTATAGATGGATGAATTATACCAGTATATGGCACAATCAGTAAGCCGAAGAGAAGCTCCATTTCAAAGAGAAGCTCCATTTCAAAGCTCAATTTTCACGAAGATCTCAACTTTCATGATAAACCCAAAAAATTAACATCTGAATAAACGTTGCACACCCAAAAAAAACTAACGACAATAATTTCCACTCAATTACCAAAATCAATCACAAATAAAAAAAATATAAAAAAAAAGTGACATAGTTTATAACAATTTTGAGAGCAAAATTAAAAGGAAAATACTCAATATTCATAACTCATCTTCACTAATTCTCATTGTTATTCAACTAATCATATAAACTAACAATAGTCAACTAATCGAATAACTGAGCAAAGCTATACATAAAATATTGAAAAAAAGCATAACTATAACCCAAACCTTATCACAATTGCCACCATTTGATCCATGATTTTTAATTTATTCTCTATAGCTCCAAATCTTATGAAATTTGATATGGATAATCTATACATATAGGAAATTGAAAATGCCTACAAGGTTATACTAAACAACCTAGAGGGGGGGGTTGAATAGGTTGACACACTAGTTTTAAAAACTCTTTCGTGACTAGTGTCAAAACCTTGGTGAACATATAATAAACCTTGAACAAGATTGTTATGAGAAAAACAATTTGCACAAGTATGCTCAATTCACCACACTTAGTCTACAAAACATATACCAATAACCAATGTATCTCATATACAAGTATATTCAATAAAGAGCACATTCTACAAGTTGTACTTAAAGTATTACAATGTAAGAACACTACAACTTGCTAGAGAATAAACTATATTAAAATTAATACAAATAATACTTGTATTTACAATAATGCCCAATATGTACAAGAATCAATCAAAGAATACCTATACACAAAAATCAATGAATAAAAGAATTATATTTACAATTATGATCAAAATGAATATGCTTGCAAATCACACTTTACAAAATCTTGTTTCCAAATACATCAAAACATACAAAAAAAACAAATATAAAAGATAGAGATAGAAAGAATTAACACAAGGGATTTTTTAACGTGGTAAAACCTCCAAGGAGAAAACATCCACGGGTTGAATTACAACCATTGGATACTTATATATATTTGGAAAGTAAATTAGAAATTCCACAAAGTGACCAATCCTAGATCACCAACCCATATGGAGTCTATGTTTACCCAATCCGTATTGGAAGATACAAAATCCCTTAATGATGTAAACCACCACATATTGGAACTCATACCAAACCAACATCGTTGGTAGATTAGAAATTCCTCAAGAGTGTATACATATCCCATGTACCCCGCTCTATCGGACTCTATGTCTAACCAAACACCCGGGCCTACCAATATATAAGCCAACTCTCTATACAAGGCACACTTGCCTCTAGAAAGCCTCCCATGCATGACTATCCAAGTCCTCCCGACTCTAGCCATGACTTCTTGCTTGTCTATCCAAGTCCACCCGACTCTAGACAAGACTTCCTGCTTACCTATCCAAGTCCTCAAGACTCTAGACAAGACTTCTTGCTTGGCTATCCGAGTCATCCCGACTCTAACCAAGACTTCATGCCTTTTACAAGGACTTCCTAGTGTGATCATGTGAATGCAAATGATGCAAACAATCAAAACAACATAGAACATGTGATCAATACATTCCATGGAACAACTAGATCTATAGATGTGAAAACAATCAATAGAATTCTAGATGCAAAACATGAATGAAAACCTAGAGCATGTGAAATCAACTAACACATAAAACTCCTAGATTCATTCACACAAATAACTCTTGAACAAATCATATAAATGAGGCACAAGTTCAAGATGTTATAAACATACATAAAAATGCTAGAATCACAAAATGTATTCAACAAGTATTCTAGCCAAAGATTTAGAGATAGGAGATATTGTTAAAAACAAATCAATCCTAGATATCTCTAAAAACACATACAAAGTCTATAATCCTAGAAATCATCAATCAAGGATCAAAGACACATAACAAGGATTATTAATCATAAAATAGATCAATCAAGTCTCAAATAATCCTAGATGTCAATCTAATCACAATACAACTCCCAATCATATTAAAAACAAAGAATCCAAGATTCTAGTCAACATGTGTCTCTAATTAGACTTTTCAATTAGATTGATTGTGAAGCTATCTTTCTCAATAGCATTCACCAAAGATACATATACATATAGAAGAAGAAACCCCAAGCAAATTGAAGGTTTAAAAAGATGAAATCACCAAGATATGAACTCTACCTTGATTTCACGAGCTGGTTCGGTTTTCTGAGTAGATCACTCCAAAAATCAATCAAACAGCTGCAAGATCACTTGGAAAAGGTAGAGGACTCGATTACGAACAATCTCCGACTTGAATCACTCAATTCTGACTTCGTATGAGAAAGTTATGGTGTTTGGAAGTTGAGAAAATTGGAGAGAAACTCTAGACGGGATTTCAAAACTTTTCTTCTTGGAAACCAAATGGAGGGAATTGGAGAGATTTAAAAGGAAGGGAAGAAGGGCATTTTTGTCCACAAAAATTAGGCCAACCCAGCCTTTCCCACATGTGGGGCGTGTGTTCCACACGAGACCAGAGGGCTGGTTGGGCCGTGTGGCACACGGCCTCCACACGTGGATGCCTTGCCATGGCCTTTGGCCACCAAGCTTCTCCCGCGCACCTCTCACGTTCTTCAGCTGTATTCGGGCATCCGAACTTCGATTTCTAATCCATTTTTGGATTACGAACCGTGACTCCCTCACACACAACAACAACTATGAAACTTTGACAAATGGTTGAGAATTCATCTCGGAAAACGATGACGAACACAACTCAACGAATGAGAATAAAAAGTAGCGTAGCTACATCGTTTGGACTCGAAACTTAACATATGAGTAACCGAAATGACCGGGACTCAATAAGGAATCAATTAAGATCAAGTACAAGTCCAAAACACAAGTTCACATATGAATGTCATTTCCTAGACATAGTCCTAGAACATGCAACTCTAAAATGTATGAGCATTTGAGTTCAATGCATGAGCATACAAAATCATGTGAATGTGTTATATAAATGGTGCACAAAAATGCAGGGAAACTTATGAATGATTTGTGTGTGTGCCTATGCCTTGTAAGAGGAATGAGGTCAATTATACCTTTGATGAGCAATGAAGCTAATTCCCTTTATCAAGCCATCATCTTGCATGTACCGTAGTCAAATCTTTCTTTGAAGCTTTGTATCATCATCAATATGACCACATAAACACGTTTTGATATTGAATACATGCCAACAACAACCAAAAACCTAACAGAAATGATACAGTAAAATTATCAATTTAATCCATGATCATTTGTATATGAAAACATTCATTTGTTTCTTGTTTCCCGAATATGTCCAACAGAAATCAATATTGACCTTTGTCCACTCCAAAAATTATAACAATTTTTATACTCATTTATAAATCACGAAATTTTTCAGAATAATAGTAGACATAAAATTCTATCTACTTATAATTTTTCTTAATTTTCTAGATAGAATAACCCACCAAAACAAATTTATGAATTCTGGCCATTTTTCAAAATAGACGGGTTCCAGCAAGCCTTTGTATATTTCAAAAATGCGTAAAGTCCACCAAAATCCTTGGGGAGAAGGCTAGACTTGTTATGGCCTTTGATATTTATACTTCTCACCATCAAGTCCACCAAAATCCATGACTTAATCATTTAAAATCTAGTCCCAATTGAATACACCTTGATTTTTGCAGACATTTTTAAAGTCTCAATTCAATACATCCAGATTTGGAAGGACTCCTTAAAAGTCCATAGAGACCCGAATTGAATACCACTGGATTAACATAAACTAAAGTCTTTAAATGTTCGAATTGAATACACCCAGATTTATAATTGTTAGGATTTTGAGTCTAGTTGGCACTATTCTATATCAAAACGTTATTTCATTTGTATTGTCTAGTTGTCTTAGTTGTATTGTTTATCAAGCTTCAAAGAAGATGGACAACGATATATTCAAGTAAAGTGAAGCTTTCTTGTGAGGAAAGCGTAATTGACTATAAAGGTAATAAGACGTCTTTCCTCTTACAGGGCTTAGGCGCACACACAAACATTGCATACATTTGTGTCCCTACATCGTAGCCCTAAATTGGTATAACACATTCACACACGTGTTTTAGTATGCTTATGTATTACTCTCAAATTGACAAACATTTTAGAAATGCATGTATTAGGACTATCTCTACGAAATTGCATACTTATTTGATTTTGAGTTTATTTGTTTGTGTTTTATTGATTTGGACTTGAATATGTTCTCATATAATTCCTTGTTGAGTTTCGGTCGTTTCTGTTACTCACTCATTAGATTTCAAGTTCAAACTAGGAAGTTACGAAACTTTATGTTCTCTTACATTATGTTGTCTTTGTCGTCGTGTATCGAGTCGAGTTCATATCCATTTGTCAAAGATTCGTAATCGTCCTCATGTGTTAGTGAGTTATGGTTCATAATCCGAAAACGGATTTGAATTTCAAGTTTGGAGGTCAAAGGACAATCGAAGAACGCGAGGGATGCGCGATCAGAGGAGTGAAAAAGAGAAGGCCAACAAGAGAGGCCTTCCCATGGAGGCGCATGGCCACCACAGGAAGGAAGCCTCTCGGCCTCCCCATGGTGGCCACGTGCCTCCACGGGAAGGCAAAGAGGAAGCCCTCCATTATGGGTCCCACTCTCTTTCACTTTCCCTCCCTTTCTCCTTTAAATATTCCCTCTCTCTCACTTTCACATTTTAACCATTTTTCAAAGAGAAAAAGTGCAGAATTTTCTCTAAGATTTTCTCAACTTCCAAACACCACATCTCTCTCGTCTTTCATCCGATTTGAGTTATTTAAGTTGGAGAATATTCATATTGGAGTCCTCTACAAACCCCAAGCAAACTTGAGGTCATTTGATAAAGCTTTCATTTGGTTCAAAACCATTTTTGGACTGCACCTATTGTTCTAAGGTAATTGTCAAATCCTTTGTGTTCTTGAGCTTAAATGTTCTTCAATTACCTTGGGCTTTCTTCCTATATATGTGTATGTTCTTGATCAAATGATATTAGGTTTGTAGGCTTCAATTAAAAGCTAATTTGAGCTTAATTAGAATCTTGAATGTGAGTTAGGTTTTTCTAAACCTATTGAAAATAAATATAAACGAGTCCTAAAATAATCTAGAGGGGGGTGAATAGATTTTAATCGATTTTTACCAATTTTCGAGATTAGTCAATATTACAAAATTAACCCCAACTAGTCAAAAACTAAAATCAAGTGTAAAAATACGGAAGGTAAACGACACTTGCTTTTTACTTGGAAACCCACATGGGGAAAAACCACGGGCTGTTATGTATGCCACACAAGAATCTCAATCCACTAATTGTAATGGTGATTACAACCTAGGTTGACCACATCAAACCCTATACGATTATTAATCCACCACTACTACCTGCAGGCCTTCAAAATTGAATCTAGCCCCTTGCTTGCAAACTACCAAAAGGTAAATACAAGACTTGTCTCTCAAAAAGAAGAGATAAAACAAGTGCAATATTCAAGATGCTAAAATGCAAGGTTTGACATTTAAGCTTATCTAGGTATGAATGAGCATGTTATATGATGAATATGATGAATATGGTCTCAAATTGTGTTTGGAAGACTTGGAGCTTGGAGTCCTTAACCACCTCGGTTCCTTCATGAGCCGTCTCTAGTATATCCTAAGTTTCCTTTGCTATTCTTGTAGTTTGAATGAGTTTGTATTGGTTATCGTCCATGGCACATAAGATTACATGTATGGCTTTGTTGTTCCATTTTGAAGTCTCAAACTTTTGGGGGGTCCATTGTGCCTTCGGTTTGGGGACTTCCACTCCACCTCCTGTAGGAGTCATTATAGGTGGCGTGTACCCATCTTCAATCGCCATCCATGCCCAGTCATGAATTTGGCACACATATGCTTCCATTTTGCCCTTCCATGATGCGTAATTGACCCCGTTGAGAAAGGGAAGTCTAGTGCTAGAGGCACCCTCGCCTCCAATTTCATTTCCACTCATTGTGTTTGGATGAGAATGATATGAAAGCACACAAACATGTTAAACACACAAGATGCACAAAAAAATGCAAACAAATGAAAAAGACTCTAACAAGAGCAAGGGATCAATTGAAAATAAATATAAACGAGTCCAAAAATAATCTAGAGAATGGTGAATAGATTTTAATCGATTTTTACCAAATTTTGAGATTAGTCAATATTACAAAATTAACCTCAACTAGTCAAAAACTAAAATCAAGTGTAAAAATACGGAAAGTAAATGGTACTTGATTTTTACATGGAAACCCACACGGGGAAAAACCATGGACCGTTATGTGCGCCACACAAGAACCTCAATCCACTAATTGTAATGGTGATTAAAACCTAGGTTGATCACATCAAACCCAATACGGTTACTAATCCACCACTACTACCCGCGGGCTTTCAAAAGTGAATCTAGTCTCTTGCTTGCAAACTACCAAAAGGCAAATACAAGACTTGTCTCTCAAAGAGAAGAGATAAAACATCCTAAGGTGAATATGTGCAATATTCAAGATGCTAAAATGCAAGTGAAAATATATGATAACGAGTCATAATATAATCTAGAGGGGGGGTGAATAGATTTTAATCCCTTTTTACCAATTTTCGAGATAAATCAAAATTACAAGAATAACCCCAACTAATCAACAACAAAAATCAAGTGTAGAGAATGCAGAAAATAAAAGACACGAGATTTTTACGTGGAAACCCACACGGGGAAAAACCACGGGCTATTTTGTGCGCCACACTAGAACCTCAATCCATTAATTGCAAATACGACTACAATCTAGGTTAACCACACCACACCTACGATTACTAATCTGTCTTTGCTACCTGCGAGCCTTTAAAAGTGAATCTAGTTCATTGCTTGCAACCTACCAAAAGGCAATCACAAGATTTGACTCTAAATGAAGAGATAAAACAACCTAGTGTGAATATTAACAATATTAAAGATGCAAAAATGCAAGGTTAGACATTTAAGCTTATCTAGGCATGGATGAACATGTTAGACATTCCTAGATATCATTTTGCTATATGGCATGCATATAACATAACATAACAAAATAGACAAACAAAGTCCTATATGCAATATCTACCACAGTACAACTCACAAAACACAATAGCACAATCTTGAACCTAAGTCAAGTCATAAAGAAGCAATCTTGAACCTAGTCAAGTAATAAAGGAGCAATCTTGTAGAGAAAGAACATGTGAAGAGATGCAAATGATGTTCTAACTACAAGTCACGTGAGCAAGTATGAAAACCCTATGAGAATCAAACTAGAACATGCTAGATGATGAATGAAGCATACAAGTATGATGGGTTTTTATGTTTTGAGTAATAAAAATGTAATCTTGATACCTTGGTTTTGAAGACACTTAGAAGCTCTCAAAAAGATGTAATTTTTTGCTCTAAAAATGAGCCAAGGCAAACAAGACATATATATAAGAGATCCAAGTGAAATGAGGTCGTTTTGGGAAACAACGCTTCAGATTCTCGTCATGTGCGCTGGTGGTGCGCTGGTCGACCAGCGCACCTCCACCAGCGCACAGCCTTAATGTGTAACATGCGCTGGATGACTAGCACAACTCACAGGCGTAAGACCAGCGGCACATCTCTGGGAGAGTTAAGCAGGTGAGGTTGCGCTTGACGACCAGCGCAGCACCAGCGGCAAACCTCTGCCAAGGTTGCGCTGGTGACTTGCACTGGTGCAGCACTTGTGGACTGGCGCAATACGCAGGTCAGCGCACCAGCGGACACCACTAAAAGTTAGCAACACACATGAGAAATGTGCAAATGTGATTGGTGTGAAATAAAAACATACAAGAAGCAAATATCACACATGCAAGCTAGAAAGTGAGTGTGTGCAACTAAATCTCTTCAAATGAAAGTCAAGATCAAGTAGCTACCTTCCATGAAGCTTTTGAAAACCACAATGAGGTCATTAAGCATTTGAGAAGAGAAAATTCAAACCTAAGCTACCTTTACAAGATTGAACCCCATTGTGATTTTGTCTATGAAATTAGCCAATCAAAAACTAAGGCATTTACAGTAAGGTTAGACATTTAAACTTATCTAGGCATGGATGAGCATGTTAGACATTCCTAGATATCATTTTGCTAAGTGACATGTATATAACATAGCTAAATATGCAAACAAAGTCCTATATGCAATATCTACCACAAACAACTCACAAAACACAATAAAAATGCAATCTTGAAACTAGTCAAGTCATAAATGAGCTATCTTGAAAAGTAAGAACATGTGAAAGATGAATATGATGTTCTAGCTACAAGTCATGTGAGACATAATGAAAAACCCATGAGAAATAATACCTAGAAGATACTAGATGATGAATGAACCTTGAGTGGAAGATGGGTTTTTGTGTTTTGAATGATAAAAATCAATTCTTTCTCTCTTATCTTGCAAGTCACTCTTTTACTTTCAAAAACACAAGATCTCAGCTCTAGAATGTCTAAGAAGACAAGGCAACATATTTATAGAGATATGCAATCAAAATGATGTCGTTTTGGCTTTTGAAAATGAAAGGTCGCAATCGACCGCTGTGCGTACTGCTGGGTAGGCAAGGTGCCTAGGCCACGGTACGCCGAGTGTAAAGTCTCTATATGTTAACGCTGCATGGACCATTGCATAGGCAAGGTGCCTACCCAGAGGTATGCCAAGCGTGAAGTCTCTGGACTTCAACGCTGCGTGGACCGCTACGTAGGCAAGGTGCATATGCCGCAGTAAATCTTGCATGCAGGCACTAGACTTTAGCGCTGCATGGACCGCTCCATAGGCAGTGTGCTTATGCCGCGGTATGCACTTGAAAATGAATGCCAATTGTGCACGTGTGGAGTGAGTGCATTTCATGCAAGAATCAAACAAGAAATACACACAAGGATATTTAAATCATGTAGATAAATGAGATGTGTGTGTGTGCAATCTAAATCTCTTCAATTAAGAGTCAAGATCAAGTAAGCTACCTTTCATGAAGCTCTTGATGTCCACAATGAGGTCCTTTGACATTTGATGAGGATATCTTCAATCCTAAGCTACCCTTACATATATGAACCTCATTGTGGTTTTGTCAACGAAATAAGCTAATCAAAAAGCGAGGCACTTACACCTATGTTTTCACGTGCTTGTTAGTTGTATTGTGATTAGCTTTGAATCTAGGATTATTTGTGTATTGATTATGAATATTCTAATGGTTAATAATTCGTAATTGTGCTATATGTCTTTGATTGAACATATTTAGAAATAGCACAAGTTGTTGTATGTTTAAAGCATTGATTAGATTCACTTGATTGATTTATGAATATATGCTCTAATTGATTTCTAGAGAAGTTTGTAGATATAATCTCATTTCTCTAGCATTTTAGTTTTTATACTAAAGGCTTGAATATGTGCTTTATGAACATGTGCTTATCTCAAGCGTTAGTTGCATGAATCAAATCTAGGATTAAAGTATGTTCGGTGTTTTGGCATATCTAGATTTCGGTTTTCATGTGTTTATGACCTAGACCATTTTTGTTGTGATCTTTGTTGACTAAGTCTAGTTCTACATGAAGTGTACATAATCTATACATTTCATATGTTCATGCATCATCTTGTGTGATTGCATATTTTGGATTGTAAACTAGAAAATCATACATTGTGTGCTCATTGTCTAATTCTAGTTTTCATAGTTCATATTGATCATATGTCCTATGTTTGATGTGCTTGCATCATTTGCATTACTTAGATCACTTGCCTTGTAAAAGGTGGAAGTCTCATATTAGGGTGGATTCTTCAATATTGAGCAAGTCTTGACTGAAAGCAATGGGCTCGGAATAGTCAAGCAAGGGAAGTCTTGTCTAGGAGCATGTGGCTTTGGATAGATAAGCGTGGAAGACTTGGCAAGAAGCATGTGGCTTCAGTAAGTCCGAGAAATTAGAAAGTCTTGGCAAGGAGCATGAGGCTTCTATAAGTCCGAGCAAGCAAGGAAGTCTTAACAAGAAGCATGTGGCTTCAAGAAAGTCTGAGCAATGATACTTTCTAGAGGCATGCGATTTGTCTCGGTTAGAAAGTAGACAAGTTTCTCTCTAGTGGGAATAGGTAAGAGGGATATCCAATAAATAGTGATACATGTGAGTTGGTCACTTTTGAGGGTGTACTCTTATTTAACCAGTGAAAAACATTTTGCCAGTGGTTGTGGATTCAACCCATGGATTTTCCTCTTCGAAGGTTTACCACGTTAAAAAATATCTTGTGTCAAGTTTCTCTTTTCTTATCTTTTTGATATTTATTTACTTGTATCAAATTGATCTTGTATGAACTGTTATTGATTACATCATTGTAAGACAAGATCTTTGATTGACTTTGTTTCCATAATATGTACTTGACCATTTCAGACATTTATAATGAATACAAATACTTGTTGATTTATGTTTTTAGTATAACCTCCTCATGCAATTCATAAGCTATGTTTGATTTTTCAAATTGAATATGCTTACCAATAGTCTATGTATGGTTGTTTGTGTTTATTGAGGTGTGATACAAGCTATCTAGAGGGACAAACTTTTGTTTATTCCAAGGGATTGAAAAGGGACACACTTTTGTTTGTTCTAAGGGATTGAAAAAGGATTTAAAACCTATTCACCCCCCCTCTCTCTCTCTAGTTCAGCTTTAGACAATTTAACCATGATTGTATTTACAATAAAGTCTTTAAAAGTCCTCGATAATCTTAATTCAATACACCCCCCTTAATGTCAATTTGAAACTTACTGTTTTTTTTTTTTTTAGGTTAATACGATTTAGAAACGCATGAAACATATGTAGTTTATCCAGGGCGAAACCAGAAATTTTTTTCTAGGTGGGTTGTATACAATTTTATATAGATAAACAATTATTCTATATAATAACAAAAATAAATCATTTTGATGACGAATCTCGATGGCATGAGAGAATTTCCATTAATTAAAATAAAAAAGTATACCTAGTCAAGGGACATAATGAGCATTACCCTAAAATACATATTCTAACCAAGAAAAAAACACAAGAAAATAAAATGAAATACGCATGCAATGTAAATAGTAAATACAATAAGATCCTACTTAAATCTTGACTTCCGAGGCTTCAAAGAAGCGAAATCATCTATTATGGAATCTAAATCAATTGTATCAGCAAGTTCTTTTTCAATATAAACAACCATACAATTCTCGAGAAACTCATCATCCCTCTTGTTACGCAAAGACGTTTAGACAAGTTTCATAGCCGAAAATAAAACTTAATTTTACAATTAATTTTACTATATAACTTAAAAATAAAAATAAAAATAAAACTTAAGATTTTCTCATGCCGATGTCTGTATACCTCAACAAATCCAAAAGCTATGAAAACTCATAAATTTGAAATTCTTGGAGACTTGGAGATTAATTTATATGGTAAATTTACTGCATTCAGTTGTTGTTTAGGGGTTAAAATTTCTAATTTGATTTTTGAATTAGTAAAGGGTTAAAATTTCTCCATTTGATCTTTCACTTGGTTAACGAAATGCAATATGTGTTAATGAGTTTGATGCATATTTTTAAGTTATTGGGTTGTTGTAAAGATAAAGAAAAATATGGTAAGTTAAGTCAGAATTGGAATTGGGCTGGGCTGCACTTAGAATTAAATTAGGTGTATTTAGAACTATTGAAAAAACTTATTATTTAAAAAAAAAAAACAAAAAACAAAAAACAAAAAGCTAGGGTGGGTTGCATCCACTTCTGGCAGGAACATAACCAAGATTGAAAATCAAGGTAGGCTAGATTATTTTTTTTTTCTTACTGAACATAAACATCACCTGGTTAGAAGGACATAATTAGACGTACCTGTAAAATGTACATTCTAAATAAATAAGTTATCAGATTTTATTTTATTTTTAAAAAGTCAAAATAAATTATAAAAGAAACAAAAAATACAAATATTAACACTAATTAAATTGTATCCTACGATTTATTTTATTTTATTTTACTAATGACAACAATAATCTCTATTTCAATGTAGACATGCATGAAGTTTGTTAAAAAATCATTTTCCATCTTAATGCGAAATGACGTTCTGATAATTTTCATTGCTGAAAAAAATAATAATTTAAATATACAATGTTCTTATATTATTATATAAGTTTGATTTATTTGAAATATACTAATATAATGTTTTGAAAAATTTAATAAAATTCATATAACAATATCTTTACTTTGTAAATTTAAAATTGGATTACTTCTAAAATCTCATTAACTAAAAATTATAGTAACTCTAGAATTTTAAAACAAAATAAATATAAACATATATAATTTGAAGATTAATTGTTGGATGTTGATAAAAAGATTGAGACAAATTTGAGCAAATTTGAAGAATGATGACAAAAGAATTGTTATTATAAAAATAATAAAAAGAAAAGAAAAATTATTTATTCTACTTTAAATAGAAAATAACATTAATTCTTTAATTAATTTTTCTTAAAAAAATTCTTTAATTAATATTTGTATACCATTTAATTTTTTTTTTAAGGGGGGCTTGAGAGGCCCACACTAGCCCCCACATAGGTATGTCTCTACCATTTCGATATCTTCACGGAGGAGAATAGGAATCAACATTGACCTATCATTTTAATGATATTGGTCTCACTCAAAATAGAGCCTCAAAATGGATATTCAAAACCATTTTTCCAACCGTTATGATCAAAGAATTATTAATAAATAATAATTCATCCATCAGAAAATAAAAGGTTGAACATCCATGTTTGAGAATAATACTGAAGCGCAAATAAAGGGAGAAGTTTTCCGGTTCTCAAAACGAGTGTAGACAATAATAATAATAATAATAATAAGGGTAAGAATATTGTTATCCATAAATATGATAAACACACACATATTTATAAGTACATCCAAGTCTAAAATTTAAAATTAAATAATTACTATAAATACTCATCTTAATGTCAATAATACCCTTATTTAAATGAATGTATTCATTTTAATACAATTTATTTATAAATCCTCTTAAGTTATTAACACAATCAATTTCACAAATGATAAATTCTTAAGTTCCACAAACTCAAAAACACAATACAATCGTAGTAAGTTTCTTGCCACCAACAACTACATCAGATCAGAGATGACCATGGTTCGGTTCCGATTCCGGTTCCAGATTTCCAGTTCCAATTCCATTTTTATATATATTATATTCTAACTAAAAAAATTAGACATGTAATGTGAAATTGTAAATGAAGTTGATTGGGTAAGCAGAAATTGAAATACAATAAATGTATAAAAAACTAAAAAAATAAATTGAAATAAAACTAAAAAATTTAAACACTTAATTTGTACCACAGTTAAGTTGCCTACGTATCCTCTTGGGGTTTAAAGGAATCAAAGGCCATATAGTTCTTTTACCTTTTATTGCTGGTTCGGTGAAGTGAGTTGGGAGTTGGGACAATAACCGATCGCTACCTTCCGTTCCAGTGGTGTGGTCATCATTGAAGAAATCATAGAGTGCTTCTTGATCGATTTCCTATTGTCTGTTTTGCATCTTGTTCCAATTTGCATCTTGTTCCAATCATCAACACAAACTTGGGCTTTAATTGATTGTGGACTCAAAAACGAACGTCTTTCGTCCATAAATATTTTCATCGACGCTAAAATATTATTCCACAATCACTGTAGAAACTGATGTTGCAAGAATTTGTTTGGCTATAATAGCCAAGATTAGGAAGTGCTTTTCATGATCCATCCAATAATGTAGGATATCAAATTTTTCCACATCACCGTCTCCCATAAACTCAAAACGGGTATTGTGATAAGTTTCAATCTTGAAATATGAGATCGAGCTTGATGAAGAAGCTTGTAATTTTTTGGTCTTTTGATATAACAGTTGAGACCCTAACCCAAAAAATCAAGAGGATCGAGAATGGGATATAGTTTGAGTTTGTGGAACCTCAATGTTTAGTGATGGACCATAAACTCTACGATATTCATCATATAACTCATAAAATAATGTCTTAATTGTAGAACAATAGGTATGAATATCTACATCTATTTCTAAACAACCACAATAAAGAGTTAAATAATCAAACAAATTTTCTAATTTACAACATGGATCAAAACACAATGAAAGCAAATACATAGTTGGAAACTCCCTATAATAGTCTAACCATTTTTTTTTATCATAGCTTCAATGCAATCCCATAATTGTATATCGGATGAACACTTAGAAAATGCACCAACAATGTTACAACTCTCTATACTAAATAATTGAGTAGTAGGATAATAAATACCCGAAAAATTGTTAGTAGCATTATTAAAGACTTATAACAAATTACAAATTTTTGTATAAACATCCCAATGGTGTGGATAAAGAATGATGTGACTAACATTATATTGCATAAAAGAAAGGTATAATTACCTCTGTGACTATCAATTTGATGGCATACTATCAAAATAGCCACTATATTGGGAATTGGTATCAAAATGACCATTTTTGGCGAAAAGTGTGACACTAATGGCTGATACTTGCTTTTTGTGTCATTACCAAATTGCAAATTCAAAAGTTATTTATGTTAAAAGTTGCTATGCAATGTGCTTTAAAATAGCAAAAGACTAATAAAGCAACAAGCGAGGGTATCGTTCCATAAAGAGGTGTGATCCGTCAACTGTATCTAGTTTTAGTGTTTATTGTAAGCATGTAAATAGAATGCGGATGTGGTGAGAATGGTGTGTGTGAGGTATGTACAATGCGGTGTGTGTGTGAGCAAAGAATATGAAAAGAATGAAAATAAAAGCAAAAGAGAATACTAAAGATAGAAATGTAACCAGGTGTTTGCCTTTCTAAATTACTCTACTCCTAAAGGCAAACACCCTAAGTTAAAAAAAAAAACAAATGTGGCTTGGAGAGATGTATGAAAATGGTCACACAAGGTTCAACAGGTTCAACAAGTTCACCATACATAAGTGCACAAGTAGTGTCTGTTAGACATTAAGTACATCCAATTTTAGTTAAGGGTTCGTTCTTGCCTCAATTCGATTTATACCCATTTATAGAGCTAAGGGTTGAAGAGTGTGTTGAGAGCCCCTCAAACACAAAACCGCAACCAACATATGTAAACTTATTCTACAAACAAAACTACATTGAGCCCCAATAATAGATTTGTAATGTAAAATGGCAACGTTAGGTACAATGAATGTGGAAAGGGTAATTATATTTCCAACCATAACTCACCTAGAAAACCTAGAATGAGAAATAGCCAAAGACCAATGATTGTAACTCCAACCATGACTCACCTAGAGCCCTTAGAGTGAGAAATAACCAAAGTTCAATTGTTAATAAAAACAATGAACCAAAACTCTTCTAATATGGCAATTATTAGTTTCATCCATTCTTCTTAGCTAATTAGCCAAGACTATGCCCAGAGAGCCCCTCCAAAGGCACAATCCTAACTCTAATTCACTCAAACCCATCCATGAATATGCAATTTCGACCTTCCATCAACATACACACACAAATGGGATATTTGATTACAACTACTCCTAAATTACATTAATCTACTCCTAATCACATCCATGAACACATATCAATTTCCAATCTACATACACAAGCATTTCAAGATAAGAGATATAATCAATAAAAGCAAGAATGAATCAAAACACAAATTAGAAATAAAAACAACCAACACATATATTAAGCACAAATTAGATTTCCCAAGTGGGGATTACACATCTAAGAAAACAAGAAATACAAAGAGATGAGTAAATAGAATACAACCCTTGAAGAAAACCTCTTCCAAGAGCTCCTTCCTTTGTCTAGCTAGAATTTGGTCAAAGACCACCCCTTTCTCCTTGCAATCTACTCCCAAATGTGGTGGAAAATGGGTAAAAGGTGAGATGGAAAGTATCCATGGAGGAAAAACCTCCATATATGCTCTTGAAAGCTTCTCTCTCTCTTTTGGAATGAAGAAAATGATGAAGAAGATGAAAAGATATTGTGTTCTGTTGGGAGAGAAGAGAAGAAGGTGTTTATATAGTATGGGGAGGTTAGGGACAGAAAATAGAGTGAAAGGACGAGACTGCCCTTCATTTTTGCCCAAAAAATGACCTTCTGGAGGTTTTCGACAATCTCATTCGGCGACCGTTTGAAGTAGCCATTTGGACTTTTCAACATTTCAGCATTGTGTACTATTACGGAAATGGGTATAACTTCTTCTAAAAAACCTGGAATCGCAATCTATAAAATGTTCTGAAAACTAAACTTCTGGAGCTTTCAGAATATATAAATATAGCAACCTGGTTCGATCTGAGAAGGAAGATATGACCATCAAAGTTGGGTGTTATGCATGAGAATATACAATTTCAGTCCTTTTGCTGATCTTGGTCTAATCGACGGTTAACATTCAGCGGCCAGGCCGCCGAATTCAACCACCAAATGGCTTATTGGACTCTCTGATGTTGAACGACAGTTAGGCAAACGACGGCCTTAATCATCGAATGAAACCACCGATTGGCTAACTTTCTGTACTTCGTCCGTAAGCTGTTGGAATGTTGAGGGGATTATGTCGTGGTCTCTGTGTCACATTCTGGCTTGGCAACGAATCAACCATGGAGACATATGAATTCTCTTAGCCACGATTGGGCTTAGATCACGACGCAGTCAGTCAACGGTTAGGCGCGACACTCAGTATGTCTTCCATTTTGTTCCATTTTTGGTTCATTATGCCTCACAAACTAATCTTTGAGCTCAAATACCGATTGTAGGGAATATGTACCTACACATGGCTCAAACAAAACATTATATACAAAAATATGCTCGAAAACGAGCACAAAAGATATGAAATTGGGGACCTCAAATAGGTATAAAATAGTCCGATCAATGGCCATTCCATCCAATTCCATCTAATTTCATCCAATTTCATCCAATGAGTGGCATTTTGGTAAATAAGGGGATAACATTAATTTTTTAAAGATGGTTTTTGGAAATCGATTTTTTCTTTTATTTTTTGAAACGAATAATTATATTTACTGTGTGTATTGTATAGCATATCTCAAATATATATATACTTATATTTCTTTTTTAAGAAGGTTAAGGCTACAAAATCTAAAAAACAAAGAAGAGATACGTGTATTGATCTAAATCATTTCTTTTGTATTTTGAAACGAATAATTATAATTAGTGTGTGTAGATATATATATATATATCTACCCACACCCACACTAAATATATATATCTACCCACACTAAATATAATTATTCGTTTCAATAAACAAAAGAAAAAATTGATTTCCAAAAAATATCTAAAATAAATTAATGTCATCCCCTTATTTATCAAAATGCCACTTATTGAAAAAATCGATTTCCAAAAAACATCTCAAATAAATTATTATCATCCCCTTACTTACTAAAATGTCACTCATTGGATATAATTGGATTGAATTGGATGGAATGGTCATTAGTGTCGCACTTGTCGCCAAAAATGGTTATTTTGAAACCAATTCTCAATCTAGTGGCCATTTAATAGTGTGTTATCAAATTGATGGTCACCGGGGTAATTATCCCTAAAAAAAAACTAATAAATCCTTATAATCATAACTTTCAGAAAGCAATTTATAAGTAGAATTCCAACATGTTGGAACATCACGAGAAAATCTAATGGGACGCCTACCTGCCTGTTTACGAAATCTTACCCATGCTTTCATCATAACAGGATGTTTCCATAAATAAAAGAGTGCATCTTTAATAGGTTTAATAAAAGCTTGAAGAATTTGTAAACCATTTTGAACACATAAATTTAAAACATGATAAGCACATCTTTGATGAAAAAATTTACTACTGAAATAAAGTTTGCATAAATTAAAGCAAGAATAACTGTCGTATTGTTGGAAGCATTGTCAAAACCAATTACAAAAATTTTGATTTCAGTTGTATACTCTTCAAAAATAATTTTCATATTTTTATAAATATTATCAGCAGTATATGCATCATCAAAAACTCTAAATGCAAGAATTCTTTTTTGCATTGTCCATGCTTTGTCCATATAATGACAAGTGACACCTAAGTATGAATGCGTTCGCCACTAGTCAGTCCATATTTCGGCACATACGGAAACACAACCTTTAAAATTTTCAAAATCTTTTTTTCTGTTTTATAAATATCATAAAGTGTATGTGTGATAGTGGTTCTAGGAACACGACATGCAACAGGATTTAATGCTCTATGACAATAATTAATAAAACCAACATTTTCACTAAAACTAAAAGGTAAACGTTCTACAGCGCGCAACCATTCTACCTAATTCTTCTATATTAGTTTGATCACTATATTTAAATAATTGAGTGTTAGGGATAGCGAACTTGGAAATTTGAGTTTATGTACTCGACCTAGCCTGCTCATCTGGATGCTAGGTTGTTATATGCTTCCAATATGTGTTGTATCCTCCAGATTTACTCCACTTAAATTCTTTGTGATAGTAATTGCAAACCACTACCGTCCTTCCATCCTCTTTCATAATTTTCTTCATATGATATAAGAAGAGATCAATTTTGGTTGCTTCTCTAAGTTATCTTTAGTATGTGGCACTACAAAATCTGGATCTAGAGGGGGATCGAGAATAATTTCGGATTGGCTTGTGATATTGGGGCTAGTATCGAGTTCAGAAATTATTAAAGGGGGATTAGGAAAGTTTAGGGATTCAAGATAGGCTTGTCATTGCGGTACTCATGGTAAGCAATGTCGTCATAACCGACATAGTCCGGCTAGACATACGACCATTACTAGTCCCGGAAATGGAATGCCTTGGAGGCATTGGAGGTCTGATTTTCAATTTTAAGGAACCAGAACCTTAAGCCTCACCATTCCAGTCTGGTTCCAGAACCTGAATCAAAATTCTGGTTTCGGTTTTGGTTTCGGAATTTGGCCTATGGTTACAGTTCGGTTCCACAGCTTGAACTAAACCGTAGTCATGTCTACATCAGATATCTTCTCAGCATTTACAATACTCAAGCATCATCCATGTTGATAATAATCACATTCCACAAAGTTTGGGACACGAGAGGTGATGCTCTTTTTTCTTTTTCTTTTTTGAATGGCAAGAGTTTATTAAAGAAGCCAAACTAGGCCAAGGCACAAAGGCCACACCAAACAACAAAGACACAAGCCAAAAAAGGCACACAAACACCCAACCAAAGCCTGCAGCAAGACAAAAAGCCCCAACAAAGAAGAGTGACACCCAAAAGCACTCAAACAAAATAAAAAACCCCAACAAATTAAGAGACCCAAACAGCAATCAAGAGCGACAAGCCAAAAACGCTGGCTACCAGAACACCTTCCAAAACACAATCTCCCCATCCAAAGCCATCCCCTTTTGGCTAGACTATCCCCTTTAGGGAAATGAAAACAGAGATAATTCATCTTTGTCAAGTTGTTGATATCTATTACAACAGATTTCACATCCTTATTCCACTGTTGATCTCTTGGATACACAACGATATATACTGCTATCTTTTTCTAAAAACAAATATTACTTCTCACTTTTTGTTTATTGATAAAGTTCATAACAACAACAACAACAAAATACGTACCTTTGAAAAATTCTTTTTTCATTACTTTGTTATATGATAATGAAAGATTTTAATACTGGAAATAGAGTTAGGGTTTAATTCGGGTTTATTTTTATTTTTTTTAATAAAGAGATATAGTTGAATAAATGAGTGTACATAGTATTTGGTTTTTTTTTTTTTTTTTATTAAACCACTTTGTCTTTATTGGTAAATTTCTATTGGGATATTTTTGTAATTAAAATTTTTATTAAGAGATTTTCTCCCTACAATCGAATAAACTTAAAATTTTGAATTTTCTAAGAACACTCATTTTTAATCCAAAATTATCCTTTTTTATCTTTTAACACTCATTTCCTTAAAATAAATAAAAAATAAAATAAAAAAAATAAAATAAAAAAAATAAAAAATCATTTTTTAGATTCTACAAAATCATTTTTTTTTCAATTTTTTTTTAAATAATTTTTTTTGTTTCATTTACAAAAGGTAAAGAAAAAGAAAAAACTCAACTCAAAACTTTTAATCAAAAAAAAAATCACAAAACTATAAAGTACTAAACCCTTGTTTGATTTAAAAGATCACTCTTGTTTGAATTTAAAGAAATGTAATCTCCAAATCCAAAAATATTTACTTTTTCATTTGTATCATTGGAAATTTTTAAAAGGAGATCTAGAATCTCCATTAATAGAGATTAATCTCCATCGATAGAGATTCTGATCTCTATTATTGGAGATATAAGATTTATGGTTTTTTTTTTTCTTAATATTTATTGACTTTTTTTGTCTGGTATGTTTGTGATGGTAGATAAGAAAAGATCGGTAGGAAAAGAAGAAAAACTTGTTTTAGGGTTTGTAAACCAGTAAAGATAAAGAAAATAATGTTGGATTACAAAATAATGGTTTGTAGTGTCTTTAGAACTATTTTGTCTTCTTTAGTAATTTTAATTCATGTTAAAATTGTTATTAACGAAAAAAAAAAATTAATATAGGGTGTAAAAGGACATCGGGTAGATTGTCAACAATATCTATCTTTATTAAAATATGAGTGTACTTATCATATTTATAAGTGACAATATCGGCACCCTAATAATAATAAAAATAATAAATTATTTTTCCTTAAAAATTTGACAAGAGTCTTCCATGAATTTTAGAGTCTTCCATGAATTTTCCGACAAGAGTCTTTATCAAGGCCAGCTTGCCACAACTAAGATATTATTGACTTGCAATAATTGTACGATGGTATAGTAATTCTCTCAATGTTTGTGGCTGTCAAACTCAATGTCATGTGGCACTAAATACTTTTAAATAATAATAATAAAGTAAAAGTAGCAATCAGTGATAATACTTTTAGATATTATTCCTTTTTGTTAGTTATACTTCTTTTTGTTAGTTTATTACACGGCCTGTAAAATTCACTTGCTAATTACACGGTCTTTAATATTATTCCGATTAATCAAAACTATTCATAGCTCCTCAAATAACATGAAAACTACAGCAAATTAAATGAGTTCAAACAAATATTACAAAAACAATGCCAGTTCTTCTGCGGTTCACTAATTTTAATTATCAAACCAGCATTTAAAAGTTCATTAAATAAATCAATATCTCAAAACCCAATAGCCTAACATGCATGTAACTTGTTATAGTGCTTAAATACTATTGTTAGATCATATTCTATCGTTTAACCTTTTAGGTCTAATGGTTACTAATATACCTAAATCAAATAAAAATCGGTAAACAAAACAGAAGAAGCTCGATAAATTAACCGAGGGTTGTCTAGAATAGGCAGAGATCAAGTTAGTCACACCAAAAAGTATATGCTTCAAGATGCAATTTCCACAATGATGTCCAAAAACTTAATAATTAAATTTTTTTCTGAAAAAAAACTCCAACGTTTTAGCATGTAAGTTTTAGACACGGTATTCTTAGAATTATTACAAGTCAACATTAATTGTCCAAGTCTTGGCAAGTTGGCGTGATAAAGAAGCTAGTCCGAAAATTCATAGCATCCTTTGTTGTTGGAAGGGAAGATTTTTAATTTCCCTTGGTTAATTAATAAATACATAGAATATATCAGTAAATTGTGCATTTTGAGGTCACAAGATCGCTTTGGTTTTTCTGTTCAATAGCATCCTCAAAAGGCAAAGGGGTGTTGAGACTCATACAGTTTTCTTCAATGGTATCCAAAATAATCATCATCGTCATCTTATTCCAAATTTTCATTTTCTCTTCTACTAAAGCAGAAACATGGATCAGAGCTGCTTATTACTTTTCTGCACAAAAAGAGTTTCCCATTTCAAACATAAATTCTTCTCTCTTCACTCACCTTATTTGCGGTTTTGCTGATATTGATTTCACTTTCTACGAGCTCTCTTTTTCACAGTCTGATATAAAACACTTCTCCACCTTCACTGAAACCGTGAAAAAAAGGAACCCATCAGTCACCACTCTTCTATCCATTGGTGGAAATACATATTATTCAACACTTTCATCGATGGTAAGCGATTCATCACGTAGAACGTCTTTCATTAACTCTTCAATAGAAGAAGCCAGACGTTATGGCTTTCAAGGCCTAGATTTTTGGTGGCCTTCCCCAAGGACAAGCAATGACATGGACAATATTGATCTTCTCTTTAAAGAATGGCGAGAAGCTATCACTGTTGAAACAACAAACTCAACAAAGACAAAACTTATCTTGACAGCAGTGGTTAACTATTTGCCAAAGGTTGGTACTCTAAATTATCCTGTAGACTCGATACAAAACAATTTGGATTGGGTTCATGTTCGGAATGGTGAATACTTCTCTCCAAACTCCTGGCCAAACTTTACCGCCGCTCCAACGGCTCTATTTAACCCTAATAGTACTGTTAATAATACCGATTATGGTATAATATCATGGATCGATGCTGGATTGTTTCCTAAGAAGATGGTTTTGCTTTTGCCTTATTTGGCTATGCATGGACCTTGAAGAACCCTAATGAGAATGGTATTGGTGCACCGGCTAATGGACAAGCTCAAGCTTTGGGGTTGGCTTATAAGGAAATCAAGGCTTACATCGATCGTTATAAAGCAAAAGTTACGTTCGATGCCACTTATGTGGTGAATTACTTAACAATGGGGACATCTTGGATTGCTTTTGATGATGTTGAGGCCATTCAACGTAAGGTTTCTTATGCTAAAGAGAAGGGGCTACTTGGTTATTTTGTCTGGCAAGTTGCTCATGATGATAATAATTGGGTGCTCTCCAAAACTGCTGGTAATTAAGCAATTCTTTCACCATTATTTGAATTAATATTTAATCATGATGCCAAGTTTTGTTAACAAATTACATAATTTTTCAGCTCAGGGCGGTCATGCAATTATTTTTCCACCTCCGGAGGATAATAGAAATGGGCAAAAGAAGCAGCCATATCGATTGCTAGTAATCGTTTTGCCTATAATTGCAGCTGTTATTCTCCTGCTAGGCTTTGTGATATACATATACTACAGGTGGATGAGAAAGAACAAATCAACAGGTAAACAAAGAAAATATATATAATAAAGTATTTCGTTTATATATTGTCCAATTTTTAATGTTGTGAATCAAGATAAATAGGACACTAGATTTTAATTTTTGACCAACTTCAATTATTCATCTTAGTTCAAGAATCAAGGAACCAAGTAAATATTGCAACAGCTGCTGCTGCTGGAGATTTTAGTGGCAATGCTCCTACTCTGGCATTATATAGTTTTGCTTACATTGAAGAAGCAACGAACAGATTTTCAAGAGAAAATAAGCTTGGGGAGGGTGGATATGGTCCGGTTTACAAGGTAAATATATTTTTATTTTTATTTTTTTCTCAAGGTATAGAAGATTTACAAAAATGAGATCTCCTAGGCTATGATTTTATATGTTTTTTCGTAGGGTGTATTACAAGATGGACAAGAAGTAGCAGTAAAGAAACTTTCAAAAACATCCACACAAGGATTTGAGGAGTTTAAGAATGAAGTTATGCTTACTGCGAAGCTCCAACATGTAAATCTTGTCAAACTTTTAGGTTTCTGCATTGAAAGAGAAGAACATATGCTGATCTATGAGTATATGCCTAACAGAAGCTTGGATTATTATCTTTTTGGTCAGTTTTTTTTTTTTTCTTTTTTTTTTCTTTTGTAATTTAATTACTTATGATGTGCCTAATTTTTGTTAATTCTTTGTTAATTGTTCATAAATGATTTGATGCAGACCCAATTAAAAAGTATAAATTAGATTGGCAACAACGCATTCATATCATTGAAGGGATTTGTCAAGGGCTTATATATCTCCAAGAATACTCAAGGTTGACGATTATTCATAGAGATTTGAAAGCTAGTAATATTTTATTGGATAATGACATGAAGCCTAAAATATCAGATTTTGGTATGGCAAGAATTTTCACAAAAGATGGTCTTGAAGCAAACACAGAACGGATTGCCGGAACATAGTAAGTAAATTTCCTCTTATTGTAATTACTTTGTACTCAAGCTTTAATTATATGTTTAGGTATTTATACACTAATCCATTGTTTTTAATTATATATATATGATACATAGTGGATATGCTCCTCCTGAATATATCAAAAGAGGCATATACTCGACCAAGTCAGATGTTTATAGTTTTGGAGTTCTACTTCTACAAATCATTAGTGGCAAAAGGGTTTCCATTTTATACGGTGAAAATGATCATTTGAGCCTTCTTGAATATGTAAGTTTCTTTGACCCTGGTTGAGTAATAGTGATCATTATAACTTAGAAAAATTTGAATTGAGTACCGATTGCCAACCGACAATTTCAGGCATATGAGCTGTGGAAAGATGGTAAAGGCATGGAGTTTATGGACCCATCTCTTGACGATACATATTCCTCCTGTGGATTGATAAGATGTTTGCATGTAGCTCTGCTGTGTGTCCAGGAAATGCCAATTGATAGACCGTCCATGTTGGAAGTTTCATGGATGCTCAGAAATGAAGCTACCAATCTAAAGATTCCGAAGAAGCCTGCTTTGTCAAAACAAACCGATCATGAAGTTGTGCAAAAAGAATCTTCAACATCAAACTCGGAAATACGTTCAGACAATGATACAACTGTTTCAAATATGGAAGTTAGATGAATATTTTAGGCTTTTTGCTACCACACTAACGTTTTTTGTTTTTTGTTTTTTGTTTGTTTTTTTTTTTTTTTTTTTTGTTTTTGTTTTTTTTTTAAGATGTTGTACAAATAAAAATATGTTAGGGCTCATGAACGTGTACTTGTTGTCATATAAAAGAACTTTAAATTTTGTGGTTTTAAAATTTGATCAAGACGTGATTGGCTCTTCTCGGTTAAATTAATTTGATCAAACACGCCTTCAGATTTATCATTTTTAATAAATAATAATATATTATGCCAAATAATTTACGCCTCTGGGAAAATTCAATGCAACTCTTTGTACATAGAAGTCAATTCATTGTTTGATTATCAGTATCCGTATGATCATACACCGAAAATAAATTTAAAATATATATATGTGATTTCTCTTGTCCCACCCACCTAATTTCTCTTGTTTTGCTCTCACTTTACCAAAAGGTGACCACCATTTTATCTTTCTTTTTCTTCTTTTGGACATTTGTCATAGACTTGACTCATTTACTATATATCTGTTTTCATTTTCGATATATATATATATATATTTGAAATAATTCTTTTTATTTTTTATAAGTGACAGAAAAATAAGTTGGACATGACAACTTGAGAAAGGAAAACGTAGCAAAACTTTACTATGTCCATTTACATTTGTTGATTTGTTTATAATTTATTACAGACTCTGATGATACTGAATGAATCTACTTATAATTCCATGGAAAGATGTAATATAGAGAGGGAGACAGGTGATGAAGAATGTACTGTTTTCATTTTTATAACGAATAGAAATGTAAGTACAGTAAATTATTTTTTGGGTTTGAAATTACATTCTAAAGGGTCCGTAGAGACTAGTTATATTATGATAACCACTCCTCATAGCTTTATTATCTGGGGTAGATAGCATGAGGTGCAATAGTTCTTTTTGAACTTGAATTCCTCACCATCGTAAAATATTTATTTCTTTAACCCAACAAAGTTTACTTGCTGACTCTGAACTATTCATGACCTCAAGCTTTGCTTCTTGCTTAGCTTTTCAAAAACAAAAAAGAAAAAAAAAATTGCATGCATTTAAATTTTTATAATAAATATGTAAATGGGGTAATTATCCTGGTGGCCATTGACTTATTCCACCACTATCAAAATAGCCAACAGATGGGGAATTGGTTTAGAAATGGTCATTTTTGACAAACAATGTTACACTAATGGTCATTCCGGCCGTTATAATACCGTTAATTTCTTCTAAGAATGTTACACTAATAACCATCAATTTGTTCACTTAGTATCAAAATAGCCATTATAATAATTTTTCTCCAAAATTACTCTAGTGGCCATCCATTTGGTCAATTGGTATCAAAATGACTATTATAATTGTCCTACTTTTTCTAGAACATGTGTATTGACCATCCATTTGGTTAATTGGTATCAAAACAATCATTATATGTACAACTATATTCTATTATATGTACAATTATATTGAATCAAATGAATTCTTCATTTTCTCTATTGAATGAAATTTTATTTTTAATGATTGCTTACTTTATTTTTCTAATAGAATATATATAGTTGTACATATAATTATTGTTTTGATACTAATTAACCAAATGGATGGTCAATACACTTAGTGAGACAATTATAATGGTCATTTTGATACCAATTGACTAAATAGATGGTCATTAGAGTAATTTTAGAAAAAAATGATTATAATGGTCATTTTGATACCAAGTGAACAAATTGATGGCCCTTAGTATAACATTCTTAGAAAAAGTTAACGGTGTTATAACGGAATGATCATTAGTGTAACATTATTTGCCAAAAATGATCATTTCTAAACCAATTCCCCATCTAGTGACTATTTTGATAGTGGTGGCATAAGTCGATGGCCACCAGGGTAATTACCCCTATATAAATTAATGGGTTAAATGGGTTTTATAGAGTAACACATAATTTAATGGGTCATGTTTGAGTTTCGATCTATAACACGATAAGCTTAACATATAATTAACAATGCGTGTTTAGGTTTATACAAACACGAGACAATAACCTATATATTGTCACCCCTAGATTTACTTGTAAATTAATGGGTGTATAAATCATATTAATTGGTGGCAATATCAGCACCCTTTTTGATACATAAAATTCATTGCCATTAATTGATTTCACATAACTTTTTCAACTGAAAATACAAACACAAGATATGAAAGAAAAGTATTTTTGTTAACAGAATTATCCATTACCCAGTTGATATTTTTCCAAAGATAAAATAAGAACTACAAAACACCAGACCTAAAGTCTAAAGTGAGCTGATGGTCTTGAGATGTTAAGAGAGGAGGCAGAGGAAAGAAGCTGGCAGCAGGGTAGCGGAGAGAGTCTGGAGGGATAGGGAGATAGAGCCGACAGGTATGCCAGGCATCTACCTCTACTCATCTCCATCTTCATCTCCATCTTCCCCGTAAAGGTCAAGATATCCCTACCAAATGTGAGCGTAAAAATTCAAGTGTATAAGTGTTCAATGTACAAATGATAAAATGTCAAGAGATCTATTGTCCTAATAGAGTAATAGAGAAAGTGTTATTGGCCACTTATTGAATTTCTAATATTTAAAAACAAACTCATAAAAAATTCATATACAAAACTATTGTCTTACTATGAATTAATCAAATTTTTGCAGCACTTGTACACATGCATCTTAAACTAATATCATAAAACACATACAATACAAATGCCGAATAAATACCAATATCCATAAAGAACTCACTATTGACACGAAGTACCCTATAAGTAATGAATTATCCTACGATCTGACTTAGTACTAACCATAAGTAATAATTTTTTAGAGTCTAGCATGACAATGACTTAAGTTTCTTAGGAACATTTTAACAAACTCAGATGTGTCTTTCTTTTTTTCTTTTTTTTTTGAACAACCACTTTATTAAGAGCACAAGGCAAGAAAAACAGCAAAACAGATGTGTCTTTCTATTATCACACTATAATGGACTTGAGATAAATACATGAAGTATGCAATATTTTTCCTAATTTCTTTAAAATTATGGATAATGATGCTACAGTATGAAACAAGAAGAAGAAGCATACCAAGGTTAGTTAGCTTATCATTTTTGACTTGGTTGAGCTTCTGTAAATACAAGGCCTTCTGAGACTAACTATACCATCTTCGATCAAAAGTGACGCAATGGAAAACACTAAAAGAATATGACCAACGTCAACATTTTGAAATAACTCTGGAATCCACCAAAAAACGAGAGAAACTCTCAAGAAAAATCCGAAATTTATTGATAACTGAATTGATTCGCCAAAAAAGGCTTACAAACATATTTAAAGCAAAAAAAAACTAACCCTAATCCTTGTTGGACAAGAAACGGGACTAATTATTAAAAATTACCAAAAATATCAAAATTGAGATAGTTGCGGAAATAAAAACTGCTAGGAATCCTAAGCAAGCCAGAATTGACGGAAGTCGATTCGGACTTGGAAAACAAAAGTTATGGCTAAAACGAAACTTTCCGAAAATAGCAAAAACGGCAATTTCGGGGCCTAAATGATGGAATTCGGCTAAAAAAGGGTATGCCACAACAGCAAATCTGTTGACTATCTCCTCCCTCGCCAAAACACACAACTGTGTGAGTTTCGCGTCATTCCAACTTCAACGCCCGGACTACTGGAATTCGATTGCCCTTGAATTTAGGATGTTCCCTCTTCATCATGTACGCATCGGCCACTTGTTCTACATCAGTCCCCTCCACTTGGAAAGAACTCGACCTCGAGTTAGGTTCAGGGCAGAGGGACTTTTCTGCATGGTACTGGAACAGGTCTGCAACGTTGAAAGTCTTGGAAATTCACATGGTCTCAGGTAGGTCGATCACATAGGCATTATCATTTATCTTCTAAAAAATCTGATACAGACCATATTTCTTGGGCTTCAATTTGTTGTTAGTTCCTACTGGGAACCTTTCTTTGCTCAAGAAAACCATCACTGAATCTCCCTCCTCAAACACCTTACAACGCATGTGCTTGTCTGTAGCTATTTTGTACTTTGCATTTGTCTCTTCCAGCTTCTGTCGCACCTCTTCATGCACAGCTTGGGCCTGTGTAGCCATACTTTTTGCAGCAACACTAAATCTCAGACCCTTAGGTAAACGAACTAAGTCCACAGTATGCCTTGGTGGCAACACATATATCATAGCAAAAGGAGTTTTTCCTATGGCACTATGAACAGCACTGTTGTAGGCGAATTTAGCTTGTGGCAATGCATGATCCCACTGTTTCGGCTTGTCTCCATAAATGCTATGAACTAGATTTCCCAAGGTCATGTTCATCACCTCTATCTGCCCATCAATTTGTGGGTGTACGGTAGTACTACGGTTCAGTGAGGCCTTAAACATCTTCCACAAGGTCACCCAAAAATGGCTAAGGAACTTCGTGTCAAGATCAGAGGTAATTAACTGTGGCACCCCATGAAGTTGGACCACCTCTCTGAAAAATAGCCAGGCTATGTGTGAAGCATCTGATGTCTTCCAACAAGGGATGAAGTGAGCCATTTTTGAAAACCTGTCAACCACCACAAAAACAGAATCTACTCCTCTCTGGGTACGAGGTAGTCCCAACACAAAATCCATAGACAAATCTTCCAAAATATTGTTAGGAATAGGTAAAGGCGTATAAAGACCAGTATTTTGTGACTGACCTTTGGACACCTGACAGACATAACACCTCTGCACAAAATTCCCCACATCTCTTTTCAGTTGTGGCCAGAAATACCGCTCCTCCAAGCTAGCCACCGACTTGTCTCGACCCAAGTGTCCACTTAATCCTCCTCCATGTAGGTCACAAATTAATTTCTCCCGTAGAGACATCCTAGGGATACACAAACGGTTACCATGAAACAAATACCCATCGCTTTCATGGAAATTACTGACAGGTTGTTTCTCAATACATTTGGCCCAGATTTCTTTAAAGTCTTCATCCTCCTCATACAACTCCTTTAGACATTCGAAACCCACGATCTCATGAGTCAGTGTCACCAGCAGGTTGGCACAATGGCTCAGTGCATCAGCAACTCGGTTCAAAACACCTGACTTGTGTCGAATAGCAAAAGAGAATTTTTGAAGGAAAGTGGCCCACCTGACATGCATGTTGTCCAAATGCTTCTGGCTATTGATAAACTTCAGAGCTTGATGGTCAGTGTACAAAATGAACTCTCTCTGTACTAAGTAATGCTCCCAATGCTTCAAGGCTCGGACCACTGCATAAAACTCCTGATTATAAGTACTCCACTTCTGGTGGACTTCACCCAATTTCTCACTAAAGAAGGCTACTAGTCGCTTTTCTTGGGATAACACAGCTCTAATCCCTACACCATTTGCATCACACTCAACTTCAAAAACTTTCTCAAAACTCGGCACGGCCAATACTGGTGCGGTGTATAATTTCTCCTTGATCAATGCAAAGCTTGTTTCTACCTCTTCTCACTACTGAAATTTGCCCTTTTTCATACTTTCTGTTATTGGCACTATGACGGTGCTAAAATTTCGAATAAATCGACGGTAAAAGGTGGCTAATCCATGGAAACTCCGCACTTCACTCACAGTTTTCGACGCTGGCCATTCTCGAATTGCTCGGACCTTCTCTTCATCTACATGAATCCCTTCCGAACTCACCACATAACCTAGGAACAGTAAACTATTTGTCATAAAACTGTACTTTTTCAGGTTAAGAAACAGTTGGTTCTCTTGTAAAACTGACAACACTTCCCGTAATTGCTCCACATGCTCCTCCTCAGTCCTACTATAGATAAGAATATCGTCAAAATAAACAACAACGAACTTTCCCACAAAAGGCCTCAATACCTGATTCATTACTCACATAAAAGTACTGGGTGCGTTTGACAATCCGAATGGCATGACCAGCTACTTATACAACCCATCCTTGCTCTTGAATGCTATTTTCCACTCATCTCCAGGTCTGACCCGAATCTGATGATACCCACTGTGAAGATCAATTTTCGAAAACAGCTTCGAACCCTCAAGTTGATCCAACATGTCATCTAGGCGGGAAATTGGGAATCGATACTTGACAGTTATTTTGTTTATGGCTCGACTGTCCACACACATATGCCAACTCCCATCTTTGTTTGGCGTCAACAATGCAGGAACCTCACACGGAATCATGCTCTCACGAATGAAACCCTTCTGCAACAGCTCTTCAATTTTCTCCAGCAGAATTTCATTCTCCTTCAGACTCATCCGGTAATGCGGCAGGTTCGGTAAACTCGCCCCTGGTATAAGGTTTATATGGTGCTGAACGTCTTTCAAGAGGGGTGGTAAGTTGTTTGGCAAATCCTCTGAAGTGATGTCCTTGAATTGTTCCATAAACGGTTTTATTTTTTCAGGAACTGCTGCCGGTGCCTCTTCTTCTTCTACCACGAGAGCCTTAACCACTAACGCATAAACCTCTGGTGCACCCTTGATTTCTGCCACAAACTTGGTGTTGGATCCGGTTTATGTCAAAAAGGACTGCTTCTCCACTTCATAAGGTTTGTTAGGCACTGTTTTTCTCTTGGAAGAAACCATAGCAACTTTGTGTGATCCCCAAGTAAACAGGTAAGTATTATCACGACCCTTATATGTAATATCAACATCATATTGCCACGGCCGACCTAACAACACGTGGCTAGCATCCATATCAATCACATCACAAACTACCTCATCCTTATATATCTTACCAATGGAAATAGGAACACGACAAATCTAAGTTACCTTTACAGTGGGTCCCTTCTTGATCCAGCCGATAGTATACGGATTTGGATGCTTCTCGGTTGGTAATTCCAAGTGTTCTACCAGTCTGCTTGCAATAAAGTTTTCACAACTCCCACTATCCACGATCAAATCACAAACTTTCTGACTAATTGTACAGCAAGACCAAAATATGTTATTACGCTGACCAGAATCTTCTTGCTTTGGAGCATACACTACACGTTGCACTACACAATTGACTCGTTCTCCATCTTCTTCTGCGAATTCTGCCCCATCATACAAGTCACCCTCTCCTTCAACATCTTCAGGAGCATCTGAATCTTCTTCTTCCCCTTCCACCCAATTAACTGGCTTAGGGTGATCAGGACATGCATTAGAAATGTGACCAGGTTTCCTACATCTATAACAAACCCCACGTACAGGTCTAGCATAAGGATTGGGATTCAAATTCGGATTGGGATTCAAATTTGGATTCGGATTTCTGGGTACACTCATATTGGCTAGAACTGTTGTTTGGTTGCTACTGCTGCTGCTTCCTTCCTTGGACTGGTTTGACGGACCTGATGATTGACCACCCTTATCCCTATTAGCAAACGATGAATCTGGATTACTTCTCCGAAATCCTGAAGTTCCACCTCTTTGTTCCAACAACTTGGCCTTTAATGCTAGGTTATGAGCTTCCTCCACTGTCCAAACTACTTGTAACCTGATCTTATCTCGCAGCGACGGTTTTAACCCATTCATATATCTGGCTACGCGTTGTCCCTCCGTTTCATTCAGATTATTTCACTCTAAAAGCCTAGAGAATTCTGCTGTGTAATCAAACACTAATTTGGAACCCTACGAACATTCCTGAAGCAACTGGAATAAATATTGTTCATAATCCGGTGGCAGAAATCTACCCATCATAAGCTGCTTCATTCTATGCCATGTTCTCACAGGTGTCTTTCCTTGTCGTTGTCGGTTCTTTTGCAATTGATCCCACCATACCGTAGCCCCTCCTTTCAATCTGAACGCCACAAATCTCACCATCTTTGCTTATGGTATCTCCATGATCGAACCAAAATTGGTACGATTTTGGCCCTCATTTCCGTCTCTTTATGCTTGATTCTTGGGCATTATTTTGTGATTTAATGGTGTTAATTAAGTATTTTCAGGTATTTATAGAATTCAGGGGCATTGGAGTAATTTTGGTCATTTGGGGGTAAAAGAGTAATTTCGAAGGAAAGTTTGAAGTTTTCGTGATAATAGAAGAGATCAGGGGTCTAGCTGCAATTTGCCACGCAAAAGAGGCAAGGGCGCCACGTCACATGAAACGGTGCGTTTTGTTTAAAAGGAAAGAATGGGCTTCTAAGTCAACCCCAGGCCACGTCCAAACGCGCCCCATGTGCTAGCCCAAAACAATAAGCCCAGATCAGTCCCACTAAGCGCACCCATGCCAATTGCCTTGCGCGCCCAAATTAGAAGCCCAATTGTTAAACGGCGCCGTTTTATTAAAAGAGAAGCAGACCAAACTTTTGGGCCTGATGCGTGGCCCAGTCCCTCACCCAAGCAGTGACCCATTTCACCTCACAAGCAGGCCTGATTGCACCCATCCTCTTTGCTAAACGCAACCCACTCCAAAGACAAAAGGCTGCAGCTTTTGCACCCCACACATTTGCTAAGTACACCCCTTTTAAACTATTCATCATCTCCCTCCTCTCACGCGTGAATAGCAGGTGTGCACCCTTGACCTCCCCAAACCCTCACCTGCCGGAATTCACCCTTCACCGACCTACCGTCGGTCATTATCCGGCGCAAATCAACGGCCAAGCGACCGGCTGCTCGGTCGTTCCATTCCCGGCGTCCCAATCAGCCGGAATCCGGCCACTCCAAATCATGCCATTTTCTCCCCATTTTGCCCCTTGGTCGCCATTTGGCTTTTCGAGGTCGCCATGGCGACAGGGACTTGATTCCCACACCTGATGAGGTCGCCACTTGCATCCCCAAGGTCGCCATTTGTGCCAAACCGCGACCTCCCCTGCTGTGCAACGTTGATTGGCTGATTTTGGCTGGTAAATTACAGAAAGGCCCCCTAGAGGGGCTAAAATGGTAATTTGACAAGTATAGGGGTGTTTTGGTAATTTGCCATCCGTGACCTAATTCAAAAATACTATAAATTCATCCCTCTTTTCAATTTGAATTTCAAGTCTTTCTAAGCCTATTCAATCCCATTCTCTCCTACCAATCTCCCTTTTTCTCCATTAATCATCTCTCAAACTCCTCCATTTCTATAGTTGGACTTATCTTTTCCATCCAAAACCTCACACCAAATCTTGATTACTTCCCTATACCATTCCTTCCCTACCATTTTCTCCATCACAAATCCTTTGTCACTCACCATAAGCCATCCACCTATCTAGACACATCCTCCTCTTCCATTCTTTGCAATTAGGAGCATCAAAGGAGAACAAGGATCAAGCACTAAAGAAGGTGGCCCAAGGGTGATTTCCTTACCATTTACTTGTTTTTATTTGATTGCTACTATGTGTAATTAAACCCCTAATCTAGGGGATTGATTTGATGAACATTTGGTTGTGGGTTTTTGCTTAAGCTTTGTAATGAATCTCTATATGTGTTCTATTTATTAATTCATTAGATTCTATTCATTATGTGATTGACTTGTATACCCACTTGTTAATTACAATCTTGTTTAGAATAACATGTTATATAATCACTCTTGGATTGACACACTTGAGTGATTAAGAACCCAATAAATAGGATGGATTAGTGGAGGGTATATCAACCACATTGATCTAAACCTAAATTGGTTAACATGTGGAGATTGGTCCTTAAAGTGGCTTAAAAAGCATTACCCATATCTACTTGCTAATCAATCAATTCCCTAGCATCAACATTAATTGTTTACATCCATTTTTCTTATCAAGATTGTGAGTCTTCTATTTTTCATATCACCATATTTTTAGTTAGGTTTATTTTTGTATGTATGTTTGATGGTTTGACAAACCATACACTCATTCATCATTTATGATTTATTTTATTGTTTATAGATTAGCTAATTAAATCAACATATTTCTCTAATTCCCTGTGGAACGAATTCTAAACTTACCACAATACTCATTTTCATAACTTAAAATATATTGCGTAAAGATTCATTTTGTAACATTCTTTTGGTAATTCGCAATTTGGTAACGACACAAAAAGCGAGTCATCACTCCATCATCTCAAAGAACCGCTCCACTTCTGCAACCCAATCAAGAAAGTCTTCTATTCACAGATTTCCATTGAAACTTGGAAGTTCTGCCTTCAACCGATAATCATCTTGCTCTCTCGTTCATCTTGCCAGCTGGGCTACACCATATCCCACATCATCTTCATCCGAATCATCCTCGGTATCAAGTTGATTACGAGGTGTTTGATTACGTCTCCTGTCAACAAGTTGGCCTCGAGCAAATCCTTCGGCGCATGTCCTGTTAACTGGTGGCATGTTGTTAGCGTTGAGGTTAACCCCAGCAAGTATGTCACGAATCTGTGCCACTTGTTTCCGTGTCTCCTCCACCGCTGCCCACAAGGCCTCTACCCCACGGTCACTGCCAATAGGGTTTTCGTCTCCTGCTCCGTTAGTTGTCATCGAGATCGGTAAATCCGTGCTCTGATACCAATTGACGCAGCGGAAAACACTAAAAGAATATGACCAACGTCAATATTCTGAAATAACTCTGGAATCCACCAGAAAACGAGAGAAACTCTCAAGAAAAATCCAAAATTTATTGATAACTGAATTGATTCGCCAAAAAAGGCTTACAAACATATTTAAAGCAAAAAAAACTAACCATAATCCTTGTTGGACAAGAAACGGGACTAATTATTAAAAATTACCAAAAATAGCAAAATTGAGATAATTGTGGAAATAAAAACTTATAGGAATCCTAAGCAAGCCAGAATTGACGGAAGTCGATTCGGACTTGAAAAACAAAAGTTATGGCTAAAACGAAACTTTCCTAAAATAGCAAAAACGGCAATTTCGGGGCCTAAACTACGGAATTCAACTAAAAAAGGGTATGCCTCAACAGTAAAACTGTTGATTATCTCCTCCCTCGCCGAAACGCATCAACTGTACGAGTTTCGCGTCATTCCGACTTTGACGCCCGGACTACTGGAATTCGATTGCCCTTGAATTTAGGATGTTCCCTCTTCATCGTGTACGCATCGGCCACTTGTTCTACATCAAAAAGGGTCAGGTTTCACCTTCCTTCCATAATGATCAAGGTACCCCTGTTGTATGTCAAAGTAACAATGTATGGATATTCAAGACTGCTTAAATACTGTGCCCAATGTTTCGGTTATCTACAATTTGAGAGCGACAAATTCTTTCACGAACAACCTTGCTAAAAAGGCTTCTCAATCACTTTTCGATAGGGTGGATTGGAGCTTAGAGTAGCATTTTTTCTTTTTTGCCGCTGCTGGTTTTATTGTGTCATTTCTAAGTCTGTTGTGTGCAGACTCTGTTTCCTCTTTGGCCTGTGTTGGGTTGCTTGCTGGTTTTGTTTCCTGGTGTGTTTGCGGCCTGTTTTGGCTTGCTTGCTCAGGGTGTTGGTTTTGTCTTTGAGGTTCTTGTTCTACTTGTTTGGCCTTTTGACTCTTTAATAAAATTACCTTTTCAAAAGAAAAAAAAAAAAAAAAAAACAATGTGTGACTCCAAGTTATAAAGAGTAAAATTGAAAATGTATTCAATCTAAATGCTTATAAGAGGTTAAAATTAATAATAAAAATAAGGAAATTGACTACAAACATTTCACATTGATGCCTTCAAAAAAAAAAAAAAAATCTCTTATCCTAAAGAACAAACTCATATAACATTCGAATACAATGAATTAATCAAAATTTTCATAGATATTAAGAAGAAAGTTACCTGTAATATAAAAACAGAAGAAATTTTATCATCAAAATCTTTTATATCATCCTCATTTAACATAGGCCTCATGCTATACTGTCAACACAATGAATAATTAGATCCTGTAATTTGTATCGCTATTGTACAAGATTTATCATAAAGAAACATAATGACGTATGCATAACACAAAAACAATGGCTTGGCAATTAATAAGTTCAAGAATTCTCTTTGCGCTTCATGTCTAATCCATATTTTAAGTGAGAAATAGTGAACTTTCCAAATCTTTTTTATATAAATTTTACTCACCTGTGCTTGTGCAAACCTCTTATCCCATTATGTATACTTTAACCTTCAAGTTTTCCAGTATTGCAAAGGTCTTCAACAAAACTCTTCACTTTTGCAACCTAATCAAATAAAAAGTAAAGAATATATATATAACCATCTCAAAAAGCGAATGCGAGATAATTTTGAAAACTCAATTCATGATTATCTATACTTTCGATATCTGGACATCCAATCACAGCACCCTCCAAATTATATTTAGGTATCTGCATAAAGACAAAGAAAAAGATATGACTCAAAGTTTGAAGATAGCTCGAAGTCTCAACAATTAACATAATTAGATATGTTATGAGATATTAGCATGCCTACAGTTCAGCCAACTGTTGGTCGATCGAATAAAACTTGCGTTAACACAATTAGTGATTTACACAAATTAATTATACTTTCAAGAGAAAAAAAAACACATGATAAATAAACAACCAACGCAGCTTAAACAAACTTACTTACCAACACTACAACAAATATGACTTTTTATAGCATTGCACTATAGCATTCTTTTTTAAAATGCTATCACATGTACCTATATTATTGCATAATATAATAAAATGCTATAAAAAGATGTTAACAGATAACACTTTAGTTTAAATAGCATTTTGATTTTAATAATATAGCACTTTTAATGCTATTAAACTATATAACTCAAATGTTAATAATTTTCTTAAAAATAATAATTTAATAGCATTTTAAATATGCTATGATATGTCATGAAATCATATAAGATATTATAATTTATTTTTTAAAATTTCAACCTATTATTATTATTATTGTACTTTAAATTTTTATTAACAAAAATACAAATTAACGTACTTCAAATATAAAATATCAATTTTTTTTTATAAAAAAAAGTTAAGTAAATTATACTAATTATATAGCATTTAAGAGTGCTATAATACATGTTAAAAATGCCTCTAAAGATAAAGAGGGAAAATGAATTCTTGTCCCTCTAATTTTTTTATTTTTTTCAAAGATAAAGAGGGAAAACAAATTTATTTCCTTTTTCAAAATTTGAAACCCTAACTTTTACTTTATATTCTCTTCACCTGTTATTAGAGTTGTTTTACTGCCATCAAACCACCCACTCAAAATCCCTACTTTTACCACAAAGCTATTAAGCATCAATACTTGTCTTCATCTTCTATTTTCATTAAAAGCTTCATATTTTTTTGGTAAGTTGTTCTCTCTTTCATTCATTTTTTTTTAAAAAAACCCTGGTTTAATTCTTGTTAATGATTTGATTAACTATAGATGTGTTTATTTGATATATATATATTATTTATTTTTCAGTTAGAAAATCTGGTTACGAATCTACATGTGGAAGTATTATATGTCTTCCATTGTGAAGTTATATTTCTTGGCAAGAGACTTTTTAAAAAAAAAAAAAATTATTTGTTAGTTTCATTATTTGATTTTTTTTTTTTTCCATCCTAGATCATTTTAGTTACAATCTCTACAATCTCTATTTCATAATTGTAATGGCTATGTAAATTCATATATGGGTAGTCGTTTTTTATTAAATATAATTTTATTTTATTGATATCTTTCAGGTTATGAAGATGAAGGTTGCTGTGTTTTATCAAAAGCAGAAGATGAAGATCAGTGGAGCAATCATGTTGATGTAATTAGCTAAAAAAAAAAAAAAAAATTCATGTTCTTGTAATTTTTTTTTCTTATAAAACTAAATTCAAATTTTTGTATATAGAAATTTCCTTGTAAGTTTGATATGTTTTGTGAATCATGTAATTATTTTGATTCATTAATAAATATTTATATTTTTTTCCTTTAATGTTTGTATTTTTTTTTTTTTTTGTTTTGTGCACAATTAAACTTTTAAAATTAATAATTAAGTAAAAAAAAAATATACAATTTTTATATCGGGAACAATTACAATAGCATTTTTAATCAGTTATAATAACTACAATAATAACATTTTTTTATTAATGATATAACATCATTTAAATGCTATAAAAGAATAATTATAGCATTAAAAAAATTGAATTTATAGCATGCAAATAATGCTATGAAAAGATAAAACTTTTAATCACACTGGCTGTCATGGCATGTTACTAAATGCTATTGTTTACTTTTGATAGCATTTTTCTGCTGCTATTATATGTGATTTTTGTTGTAGTGCAAAGTTTGAAATAGATTTGCTATTGTATGTATGTTCCTCCTCTTCCTTTCCACAACACTGTAGTGTTGAAAAAAATCACATAAAACGTATAAACATAATAATTGAAAACACGCCCGTAAGAACTAAATCATTTTTATATATTCATTCACAAAATACAAGTTTATCTAGCAGATAAGCTGGTCAATAAAATAAAAGGATCAAACAAATCAAGTTTTCAACTTCTAATACGTGTTTGAAAGCTCGTATTTTAGATTGTATTTAAAATTTAATCAAATATAAATAAAGTGTTACATTGTTCTTGAAGTTGGTTGCTTTTATTTAAGGGAAATTATTATTCTCTCCCCTGTAGTTTGCCGTATTCTCTAGTCTCCCCCCTCTAGTTTCAAAATTCTCCAATTTCCTCCCTTCCATGCACAAATACAACCAATCTCACCATATAAAAATAGTGGAAATTACTCAGAATGACCACAAATATTAGGGAAAATTCGTTTTTAACCACAAACGAAATTTTATTTTTTTATAACCACTTTTTTGTAAAATTACTGGAAAGCCCTCATATAAAAAGGGTCCCCAAACCCACTCTCTCTCTCTTTTCTCTTTTTTCTTTCTCTCTCTTCTGCTCTCTCTCTCTCCCCGAACTCTCTCTTTCTCTCTCCCGATCTCCTCGCCGGCTTGCTTTGAGGGTCGCTGAGCGCCGGCGAAGGTGTCGCCGAGCTCCGGCGACCTTCTGGGCTTCGCAGCAGTGGCGATGGTGGGCGCTGGTGGGCGATGGTGGGATGGCTAGGCGTAGGCGACGGGGACGAGCCATGGTCGTGTGCTACCTCCTCGCCGTCCGCTGCTGCTTCGCCGGCGAGTTGATCTATAGAAAAAGGGAAGCAAAAAAAAAAAAAAAAAAAAAAAAAACCTAATGTTTGAGGAAGAAGAAGAAAGGGAAAATTGCAATTTAGTCCAGATTTCAAGTTTTGATATTTCAATTTAGGCCTGATTTCAAGTTCGGATATTTCAATTTATCCATGATTTTAAGTTTGCTTCGAGATTTAAAATAAAACTATTTTCAAGGGTACTTTGGTAATTTATGGACATACACTGAAATTATTTTTAAAAAGTGGCTATTAACAATTAAAATTTTAAAAGTGGTTAGTAACAAAAGTTTAATAATTCAAATGGCTATTTATGGTTTTCTCTCTATAAAAATAGGCATGGAAGGAGGGAAATTAGAGAATTTTGAAACTAGAAGGGGGAAACTGGAGAATACAGTAAACTATAGGGGAGAGAATGATAATTTCCCTTTATTTAATAAAATGTTCTATTACCATAATTTAATAGAATACATATTTCATATATTTTTGAAAAACTTACAGTCAGTTTTATTTTTTTAAGAAAATAGATGACAATTCAATGATTACACACCAATCTATAACTTAATAGGATCTAGTAATGCCCTAAAAAAAAAAAAAAAAAAATCATACCAAATGATACAATCTCATGCAAAAGCAAAAGATAACATACCCATAATATATGGCTAATAGAAGTCTTGGGTCTGAAATTGATATGGTAACGTGTTTCTCAAGTAAGTTCAAAGCCAGTAACTGAGGTCCAACGGGTTTCTTATCTGCCAATTCCATGGCACTCTTAAGCATTCCAGGGCTTCACGTACTTCATCTAAAAAAAAACAGAATTAATGGTGAATGTAACGATATTTCTGTTTTATATAATTGAATATTAGTAATTGTGAAAATCATACAAACAAAAAGCAATTATTAGTAAGAAAGCAAATTGTTTCCAATTAGCTGAAATAACACAAGTCAATTGGAGAATGCTTCTTCTTCTCTAAATCTCTTCAGTTTTGTTGATAATTTGAGTAGAAAACAGATTTAGTGGAAAGAACGAAAGAATTTTTAGGAAACAAAAGAAATCATGAAAAGATTAAAATTGTAATGCTTTGATAATTTCTTAAAACAATGAAAAAGACCCAGAATGAAGATGGAAATTGTATGACAAAGAGACACTAACCTGCCAGAGATTACAAGATTTCCATAAACGCGACTCAACGAATGGCTGTGGAACGAGGAGGGAGAGGCAGCGGTGAAGATATGGGAGAACGATGAGCAGCTAGCGGCGGTATAGATGAGGGAGCAAGGGGTGCTTACGGTTTCGCGTAAATAACAAAAATTTACCTTTGGGTCGGAGGCTGTTTGGTTTACTATGTCCATTTATATCTGTTGATTTGTTTATATTTTATTACAGACTCTGATACTGAATGCATCTACTGATAATTCCATGGAAGGATGTAATATAGAGAGGGAGACAGGTGATGAAGAATTTACTGTTTTCATTTTTATAACGAACAGAAATGTAGGTACTGTAAATTATTTTTTGGGTTTGAAACTACTTTCTAAAGGGTTCTGTAAGTTTAAATGCATATATATATATATATATATACATACAAAACTCATAATTAAAACATAAATATGAAAACAAAACAATAAAAGTATTTACTTGAATTTCCAGCCATATCGTGTCAAGTTTTTGTTGGATGTTGAAAGAATATGTGAAAGTGAGAGTTTTCCAATAGTTGAGAGTTTTTCCTCAAAAAGGCAAAAGGAAGAGAGAGAGTTTTCTACCCTCTTGCTCACTAACTTGATTGGTCAAGTCCAATGGGGAGACTTGTCATATTAATATGAGTGAGGGTAGGGACCCCCTTCATAGTATAACTTAACAAGAGTATCCTAATCTATAAAGGATTCTCTCAACCCTAATAGAATGGCTAGTCCTAAAAGGAATACTAGGCCCACACACAAAATAACCCATACCATATACTACGTTAATATAATGCAGTCAAGGTGCACCAAGCCCACAAACATTGATCACACTTAATTGAACTCATCATCCGGTCAAATCTCTATAGCTTAAACATTCCAATCAATTCGGTTTTTCAATAGATACAAAATATAATGTTATGTTGCTCACAATATTTTATAAAACAAAAATCTTACATCGTAGACTAGTTATATTATGATAACCACTCCTCATAGCTAGGTTAAATAGGTTTTATCTTGTAACACATAATTTAATGGGTCGTGTTTGGGTTTCGATCTATGACATGATAAGCGTAACATATAATTAACTAGGCGTGTTTGGGTTTATACAAACACGACACAATAATCCATATTGTCACTCCTAGATTTACTTGTAGATTAATGGGTGTTTAAATCATATTAATTGGTGGCAATATCAGCACCCTTTTTCAATACATAAAATCCATTGCCATTAATTGATTTCACGTAACTTTTTCAACTGAAATTACAAACACAAGATATGAGAGAAAAGTATTTTTGTTAACAGAATTATCCAAGACCCAGTTGATATTTTTTCCAGAGATAAAATAAGAACTACAAAACACCAGACCTAAAGTCTAAAGCGAGCTGTTAAGAGAGGAGGCAGATAGCGGAGAGAGTCTAGAAGGAGAGGGAGACAAAGCTGACAGGTATGCGGGCATTATGATTTTTCATTAAAGATGCACTATTTTCTCTTTACACAAAATGTTTATTTAGAGGTTTGGTAACTGGGCTCTTTCAATTTATAGCACCTATTGGTACTGATTTTGTGTGAGTGACATAGTAAATAACTTGGGGGTCGTTTGTTTTTTTGTCTGAAGACTGAATAGTCCTGAATTTTTCTAAAGACTGAATAGAGACTGAAATCTGAATCCGAATGACATGTTTTCTTTTTTTTTTCTTTCACATCTGAATATACTGTCAACATGTTTGTTTTTTAAAAATAAAACTGTATGGAAATAAGTAATTTTACATTTATACCCATACTAATTAAAAGAAGTAATTTAACATGCACCATTCTTTATAACATTTTGTATGTTTTTTTTATTTTAAACAGTTCAATTTAACAAAATAAAAAATTTATCAAAAAAAAATAATTTTACATGTTCTGCAAACAAAGTTTAAGTTCAATTTATTGTTAAAAAAAGTTCAAGTTCAAGTTCAAGTTCAATTTTGTATGTTGTCCACGTTTCCGGTGTATATAATTCATGAAACCATTTTTGTTTTTTTGTTTTTTGTTTTTTTTTTGTTTTTTTTTTTTTTGTTTCCTGGATCTTATGCACCGGAAACCAAATAAAAAAAAGTTTCTTGAATTTTTTATATACAATTATTCTATAACATCTTCAAGCCACGAAATCTACTCAATATGATAGACACATTTGTTGAGCATTATACGAATAGTTAGATAAAAAAAATAAAAAAATAAAATAAAAAAGTTCTTACTGGGATTTGGTAGGAGAGAAATTCAATTGTTCAATCCTTGAAAAATTTTAGTATGAGAAGTAATTAGGGTTTTTTTTTTTTCTTTCTAAAACCTATTTAAAATAATAAAAATGTTTTTAAAAAAAAAAAAAATTCTACACCATATCAAATTAAGATAAATTTGGAAATATATCTACTTTGGGAGGATAAACTTGAAAGAGAATATTGTAATTGTAATCCAGTGATTTAAAATTAAGTTAAAAGTTATGATTTCTTAATTTTTATTTTAAGTTATTTTTTGATATGTTTAAGTTGTTTGATCACTTAAAAAAACAAACAAAACAACTTAATGAATTCAATTCAGACCTATTAAGTTTTAAGTGAAAAAAACAAACGATCCATTGGTATTTGAATAATATTTAAAATGAGTTAGTGACAAAAATACCCTCAAACATAAAAAAGACACTTCATTTGAAGTTCTTGATTCAACAATCAGAACAAGAAGTTCTATATTCAAAAATCAAAACCTGAAGTTCAAGATTTGAGAAATTATTTAGAATTATAAGTTCTAGATTCAAGCAATTATTTAGAAACCAGAAGTTCTAAATTCCAAAAATTACTTGGAACTAGAAATTCTAAATTCTGAAAATTATTTAAAACCTGTAGTTTTAAATTAGATCTTAATATCAATGAATATTATGGTTGCGTATTGTTGTTTAATCACTTTTTCAACCTTTCTTATTTATATTATACCTGAAATTTCTATTTCTTAAAGAAAATGAAAGGTACAAAAATTTAGGGAAAAATATCGTTTTCCACATATATTATTACCTATTAGTAAATCTATCCCTATATTTTCATTAATGGTCATTCTTCTCCCTGAAACCAAACTTATTTGCCATATTCCCCGTTTCCGTTAGTTTTTCTGTTAAAAAAGTTAAATCTTACATTAAATGACAGTTTACCCTTCAATATACTATGTAAATTACCATTTGACCATCAAGATATTTATAAAATAATTATAAAAAAAGCCATAATACAAAGACATATTTACCCTTAAAAACAATCAAATGACATAGGGATAAATAGGTAACTTGTTACAAATTAACTAAATAATTATAAAAAAAAAAAATCCTCAAACACCATCCAATAACCATCAATCATCATCACTAAATTTATATTTTTAATAAATAAATAAAAAAACTTAAAAGTCGATATGGTTTAATGAGAAAATCTTCAATGGGATGGTCTCATTGACAGGTGGTGAGACCATCCAATAAAAGTGTAGCATTTTTATTGAAAACATCAAATTATATTTTAAAACTTAAAAAAACTACACTTCTATTGGGTGGTCTCATTGCCACGACAATAAGACCGTCCCACTAAAGATTTTCTCATGGTTTAACACTTTAACAACATCATCAACAATCCAACAAAAGCAAAAAAGATAAAAGGAAAAAAAATGAAGGATCTTCGATGGAGATGAACAATTTAAAAAAAAAAATGGTTTACACTTCAATTCCCTCTCTTCACATCTCTCATCTATCTCTCGTATCTCTCCCTTTCTCCACGTCAATGATCCCCTCAGTGGGGCTGATCTCCTCGCTGGCGTTCTCTTCAATACTGTCAATCTCTCATATATGGTATTAATTCATTATCTATTCTTAAAGAAACAAGATCAATAACACATGATTGTAGATGATTAAGTGTGGATAATATGTATTTTCTTTTATGTCTGAACAAAAATCATTTATCTCGCCTGACTATATTAATTTATATCATTCCTTGAATAATAAGTCATCTAATAGTCAAGATGGATATTTTGGTCAATCAAAATTATTATGGCACTAGTTTGCAGCCAACACAATATGAGGACATCGTAAAATATAAATTGAAAATTATATTTATGAAAAATTTCTTTTGAAGAAACATATTATAGTTAAAATAATACGAAAATACTCTTTTTGCAACTTTAGTATTCATGTATAAAGAAAACCGATAAAAAATATTAAATGGTTATCATGTCCATCAATACAAATTAACTAAAAAAATAAATTAAATAAATAGAATTAACTATTAACTTTTTTTTTGAACAGCTGAAATTTTATTAAGAGAAAAGGCAAAAACAGCCAACAGAACAACCCCAAAACAGGGCAAGCAGACCAACCTGCAGGAAACAAAAACAACCCCAAACGAGGCAACACCAGCCAAAGCAACCCAAGAAAACGCAACAAAGCAAACAAACAAAACAGAAACACACCAGAAAGGAAGCAAAACGCACACAGCCCAAACAAAAGACAAAAGAACAGGCAAGAAACGGACAGCCAACTGAAGAAACCACCCCAGAAAACAGCAAAAGACAGCAGACGGAAAAACACCTTAGTCCACCTCCCATATCACCATATCCCCCTCCATATTTGATCCTTTCTTAGCCAAAGAGTCAGCAAAGAAATTGCTAGACCTTGTATTGAAAATGACATCAATCCTGCCCAACAAGCTCAGGAAATTACGAATATCGTATATGAGGTTCACATGGTTCAAGCTTCTAAAAACAGACCCTTTCACCCAAGAAACGACCACCTTAGAGTCGCTAACAATGGTCACTTTCTTTCCTATCAAAGCTGGGGAATTAACGCACAAAAAACAGGCATGATGGATGGCCATTAACTCCGCAGAAATAGCATCAGCTGAACCCACGAATTTAGAGAAAGTTCCAATCACCTTTCCTCTAAAATCCCTTAAGACACCTCCAATGCCTGCAGCTCCCGGATTTCCCTTTGCCAAACCGTCCACATTGAACTTCAAAGATCCTTGCAAAGGGGGGGACCAGTCAGCTTTCGAAACAGCCTTCTTTGGCTTCAAGACAGAGCAGCTGTCAACAATATTCTGAAGCATGACAGAAACAGGATCCGTGCATCCCTCCAAGTGGTGTTTGAACCACCACGCAACTCTGAATTTTATGGTGTCAATGTCTTGAGACACCCCTTGCTCAGAATTCTGGAAGACCATTTTGTTCCTTGATTCCCATATAGTCCACACAATGGCGAAGAACAGGGTGTTCCACGCTCTACCTTGGCTGACTTTCGGAGCTAAACCAAACCAGCCTAAGGCCCAATCCAAAAGAGTTTTATTGACACACCAGGACACTCCCCACCAATTCATGCACTTGCTCCAGATTTCAGCAGCCCTTTTACAATGGAGAAAGAGGTGATCAATTGTTTCCTCCTCACTCTTGCACCAAGGACATTCACAAAGCCCATTTGGATTGAAACCAAAATTTTTCATCACTTGTGTAACCATAATTCTACCCCTAACCAGCTGCCATGTGAAGATCTCGACCTTGTGAGGGCATAACCCTTGCCAAATCAAAGAAAATCTTTAATACCAGCCACCAAATCTAATTCCTCCAAGCAACGACGGAACGAACTCACGGAAAAAATACCATTAGTACAAAAGGACGAAGCAAGAGCATCTGTAATACCTTTCCTAGGTTTAAATTGATCAAGTCTACATATAAAAGCATTCCAATGATCCAATTCCCAGTCCAGCAGCCTTCTTCTAAGCGGGATATTCCACTCCCATTTGCTACCTTGCCAAGAGCCAAACCTCTCAACCAAGCCAGATTTCAAAGTGGAAAGAGCATAAATTCTAGGAAAAGCACTCTCTAGGGACAATTCCTCCCCTCCTAACTCTTTCCAAAAGTCAATCCTTCTACCATCTCCTAGCACCAATTTCATGCCTTTTTTAATAGATTGTTCCGTAGTCGAGCCTATCACAAAAAGGCTATTCACAGCCTTCACGAAATAGGAGCCCGAGCTTGTGTTCCTCCAATCCCACACCAATGCTTCACTACCAATGCCATACTTGGCACAAATCACCCTCCTCCACAACGTCGAATCTTCATTGCCAAACCTCCAAATCCATTTAGCAAGAAGACTTTTGTTTTTATCCTTCATCCTCCCAATTCCTAACCCCCCCATTTTTCTTACTCCTACACATCGAAATCCAATCAACTGCATGGATTTTCTTCTTCAAAATCTCATCACCCCAAAAAAATGAACATTGAATTTTTTCCATGCTTTTCGCAACTCCCATGGGAAGGTAAAAAACTGACAAAAAATAATTCGGGATGCTCGACAAAATAGCTTTAATAAGAACCAAGCGCCCACCTTTATTCAAAAACTTCTTTTTCCAAGGCGCCAACCTACTTTTCATCCGACTCAAGAGGGATTCCCAAAAGACCTTGGCCCGAGGTCTTGATCCCAAAGGGAAACCCAGATACGAGATGGGGAGATCCGCTCTCTTACATCTAAAGGCCTCTGCCCACTCCGCGCTGCTCGATCTTTTTTTCCCCACCTTAACCACGTACGATTTGTGGAAGTTAATTTGAAGCCCAGACACCATCTCAAAGCATCTGAGAATTCTCCTAGCATTACGAACATAATCCAGGTTTGGTTTGAGAAACAGAACCGTATCATCGGCGAACTGTAAATGAGTCAAGTGAACCGCATTGTCCCCGAACATCACACCTCTCACCAAACCCAAATCAGAAGCTCTTTTCAGAAGACAGTTAAGACCCTCACTAGCAATATTGAACAGGAACGGGGACAAAGGGTATCCTTGCCTTAACCCCCTCTCCACCCCAAATTGATACGACGGACTACCGTTCACAAGAACCGACAACCGAGGAGTGGTTATACAACTTCTCATCCACATTCTCCACCTCTCTCCAAACCCCATTTTCGACATCATAGAATCCACAAACTCATGATCCACACTATCATAAGCCTTCTCAAAGTCGAGCTTAATGATAAGACCCCCTTCAGAATCCTTCCTCCAAAGATGAATAACCTCTTCGGCAATTACAAAGCTATCCGTAATCTGACGGTCTTTCACAAACGCCATCTGCGTTTCACCTATGACTGAATCCATGACCCTTTTCAGACGGTTGGCCAAAACCTTAGCAAGCACTTTATACAAAGAACTTACTAAACTAATAGGTCTAAAATCATTGATAGACTCCGGATTCCCGCACTTTGGGATAAGAGCAATAAAGGTATTGTTCAGATTTTTAACAATGGATCCATCATGAAAGAATTCATTAATAAAATTCCAAAAATCCTCCTGAATCTCCCCCCAATTAACTTTGATAAAGTTTAGATTCATACCGTCCGGACCTGGAGCCTTGTTGCCGTCACAACCACTAATAGCATCCCAAATCTCTTCTTTGCCAAAAGGTTGCTCCAACCAATCCCTTTCTTGAATCGAGAGCTTCTTCACCTCCAAGTCTAAAAAATCCGGCCGGTGACTCATATTTTTCCGAAAGTGGTTTTTGAAGAAATCCGTTATCCCCTCTCTAACCTCCGAAGGCTTCGAGATTTTTCTCCCTTCAATAATAATTTCCCCATTAAAATTCGTTCTCCTTCTTCCATTCGCCAAACAATGAAAGAACTTGGTGTTCTTGTCACCCTCCTTCAACCATTTCACTCTTGACTTTTGACACCACATTTGCTCCTCTAACCTTATGCCTTTCCACATTTCACCCATGACATCCAGTCTTTCCTTCCTCAAATCATCAGTCCACCCCATCGTGACAGCTTTTCTGTCAACCTCTAGCAGCCGTTGTTCAAAAATTTTAAGAGAGAAAGAATCCCTCTTCCTATTCGGTAAAAGTCTCTTAATAGCACCTTTCGACGCTTTGAGTTTGGCCGCCAGAACAATGTCCTTAGAACCCTTCACTTTGCACCCCTTCCACCCCTCCATCGCCTGTTTCAACAACTCCTTATCCTCCATCCAGCTGTTGTAGAACCTAAACGGACTTGGACCCCAGTCTTCTTTCGGTTCCCCAATAGTAATCGCATTGCGATCGGAAACTAATCTTGGAATAGACCGCTGAACCAAATTCAGAAACCAAGAGAAGATATCCGGAGACAACAAAAATCTATCAAGCCACACCCACGAGGCCTCCTCTCTGTTGTTCAACCAAGTAAAACTTGAACCAGACATAGGAAGATCCACTACTCTAGCAAGCTGTATGAAATTATTGAAATTTCTAATGGACCCCATATCACACACACGGCCTCTTCTCTCCAAAGGATTAAGCACCGTATTGAAATCCCCCCCTATGCACCACGGGTAAGGAAAAGAGGTTTGAGCTTGAATGATGAAATCCCAAAGCTCCTTCCTGTCCCTCTCCGAATTGGCATCATAAACATTACAAAAAACCATAATTTTGTTAAGTTTCAGCAACTCACCTGCAACAATTATGCATCTTTGATGATTGATACTTGCTTGAAATGAGAAAAAGTCTTCATTCCATAACGAAACCAGACCTCCAGCTAAACCTTGAGCTTCCATCCCCATACCTCTTGTAAGCCAACCCCCTCCTAAAGAATTCACAATTCCCCTGTCAAAAAAATCCAACTTCGTTTCCTGAAGAAAAAGCATCATTGGTTTATGAATCTTAACCATATTCTTGACCACTCTTCTTTTACTCTTCCTCCCCAAACCTCTTACATTCCATGAGATTGCTAACATAAAAAAATTGACAACCCAAAGACGAAAACAGAGAGCACAAAAATCACTGTCCATCTTTCTGACCATAACAGCCAACATCCTCCACTTCCTTTCCTCTTATAAATTATGCCATCTCCCTTTCTTTCCCATTGAAGTTAATCCCCAGCTGAGCTCCTATTTCCATTATCTTAATGACTTCTTTGTCCACGTTCCAGCCTCCCACCTGTAACCTGTCATCTCCCCTGTTACCAACCTTACTAAATTTGTCCCGGTCCTTCCTTGTCTCCTTACTCTGCCCTTTTTTGCTCCTCCTCTGACTTAAATCAAATGGCTCACTCTCAACTTCCCCTTCCTCCCTTGTAGCTGATACCGAAATGAAGCTGTTCCCGTCATCTTCTGCTTCAGAATTTTCGGAATCAGGTATGGCTTTGGTTTCTTGAACAAAAGAGATGGAATTGTCTTGACTTGTCTCATCAGTTGGGCCATTATTGAATCTCGTAAAGGTCTTCTCAGAGGGCTGATTTTGCACTTCCTGTTGATGCAAGCCTTTTAAGAAATTAGCCCTTATGAAGGCCTGCTCTATATTCTCCAAATAATCTCTTAAAGGCCCATCCAAAGATTGGCTTCTAGAGTAATTATGAAGCCCATTGTTATTACAACCAGGCCCAACTCCCCCCTCAATCTTGTCCAGGAATGCCTTAAGCGGCCCATCCAGAGACAAACTTTTAGAATAACTAAACCTTTGTTGACTCTGACACTGATCAGTTGACACCAGCTCATTTCTAATCCATTTTATACCCTCCTTCTAAATCTCCTTCCTTGAGCACTCCCCCTTCCATCTTTTGAATTCCACTTCCCTTCCCTCCTCAACCGATGTTGATAGACTGTCTGATTCCCCACCACTTCCTAATTGACTTTGCCTTTCTTGAATTACCAACTTTCCCCATCTCTGTCTCTGCTCCATCTGTCTCGGTTTTGGAACCCATGCCTTCTTCCCTTTTTCCTGAGATTTCCTCTTGGTTTTCTTAGAAAAGGCGATCTCCTCCTCTGACATCTCACAGTTGGATGTGTCTGACCCCTTTTTCTTCTTTTCGTCTGATATCCTACCTCTAGACTGACCCCTATTCTACCGCTTACCAACTTCCTCTTGAGCCACGCTCCCTGCTTCCCTCACCTGCCACCTAGAGCCTATCATCCCCCATATTGTCGCCCTATCATCTTCCTCACCACCATCATCCTCATCACTTTGTTTATGGGTTTCTTGACTGTCTTCTTTCTTCAAACCTAAAAACTGTTCTATCCATTGGCATTTAACTTGCGTTGGCTCCTCCCTCACCCTGACTGTGAACGATCCTCTCCCCACGTCCACCTTCACATCTGCAGACACCTTCTCTTCTTGGCCAACTAAAATCAACATCCGTCCCATGTCCAGCCTTATCCTGTTAATGGTATCATCGTCCACCATTACTGGTTCCCCCATCACCCATCCAAGTTTCACAAAGAAATCCATGGTCCAATAACATAAAGGTATTCCTGTGCAATTGATCCAAACCATTCGCATATTCGAGTTAGGATTTTCGGACCAATTCCTCATTGAAACAAAGCAGTCTTCCCAGAAAAATCTATTGTTAATAAATCCTTCCTTATCAAGTTCAGACTCAAAACACCATAGGACATTCTTGGAACCCATATAATGAGAAGTGAAATGAAAACCTCTGTTTTTCAATCTCTCATTAACACATTCCACATTCATGAAGGATTTCAAAGTTCCCATCGCACATTTCCTCAACCAACGTTCCTCTCGGCGATTACTACTCCACTGCATAGTCAGCTCCTTCCTACCACCTTGGTTTTTTCTGGTAATGGGTTGAGCATTCCCATTATCCTCCCCTGAGACCTTCCTGTCTCTGTTTCCTATCAGAGCTTCCGCAAAAGTTTTCCTGTCTCTGTTTGTCTTCTCCTGAGCCCCTCCTATGAACTCCTTCTCTCTGATACCATATTCATTCCTGTATCCATCAGTTCTTCTTTTGCTCCAGCCATAAGATGCCACCTTTGACTTAATTGGCCAACCATATAAGTGCATCCCATTTGTCAATCTTGCCACCTTCGTGGCCTCCTCCAAAGATTCAAAACGAATGAAGGCATAAAGACTTTTCCTTGAACTATTATTTGGCGAGAGATACACGTCTCTGACCCTTCCAAATGGTTTAAAAATGCTCCACAGACCTGAAACATCTATGACTGGGTTAATGTTGTCAATATGGACTGAGATTAGTTTTTCCCTGAAATCTTCCCTCCGTCCATAGCTCCTGAACCTAAGAGAATCAGAGCCTCTCTCTCTAACTTTCTCTCTCATGATTCTGATAGCACCTAGAATTAACTATTAACTATTAACTCATTGGGTTGAAATTTATAGAAGATCCTAAATCTTTTACATATAGTAACAACATTTATCCCAAACACCAAACAACTAATTAACTTCAATAGAACTAACAATAGCTTGTTTTGAACTTGCATTCTTCATCATCAATGAAAATACGTATCGCAAATACAATTAATTACTTAGACGAGGGATTAACAGGTTATTTACCAATCAATTACCAATTTTTCGATTAGTCAATGTTAATGAAGCATAGTGCTCAATGTAACAACATTCATCTTTAACAGATTACACTTTCGAAATCTAAATTATTTTGTATTTTTGTTATATAAAAAAAGGGTAAACAATACTACAAAATCAAGTATAAAATGCAAAAATAAAACAACACTTAATTTTTACATGGAAACCCTCCAATTGGGAAAAACCACGGGACTAATCTCGCTAGTCACTTAAGCTATAGAAATCCACTATATGAAAAGTAGGTTACACCCTCAAGTAATACACAGACTCTTACTCTCGACCATGTACGATTATTTATAGTTTTATACCACCATTTGATGGAAATCAATTAAATTCCAACAATATTGTGGGTGACTAAAAGATAATAAGAGAAAGATAAAGTCATGTAAAAACTTGTGAGTTGGATGGTTGGAGAAATTAAGATAGTCTTGAATTGTGACTAAACCCAATTTTGACGGTTTCGGTTGGCAATCGACTTAACCCTAACCAATTAAAACTTGGGTTCGGTTGGTTTGGTTATCCATTAAATCTTGTTCTTGAACCATAATGAGTAGTAATTGGACGAAAAACGATGAAATGAACATAAACGAAGAGATCGATGGAATGCAACTTGACTGTGCTAAATGACTCTCTAACACTTGAAATAAAACAAAACCCTCAAAATAGTCATTTCATTGTTAATACTGCAACACTCCATCTTAGTGTAATCCTCTTACACATTTTGTTGAGAAAATTTTCATAAAACAAACACAAACCCAATTCAAGTTTCCATATTTGTTTGATATCAAACAACTTAAACTTCAAAACAAAAATGTACACTAACATAGCAAGACCCCTTGGGCAAATTTAAAGAGGGCAAAGATTTGAAGGAGGGTAATTTTGGTGATCCAACTATTGATCGTTTTGTTGATCTTGGGGGTTTGGAACATTTTGGTCGAAAAAGAAATGTGGGGGATTCCGTGGATTCTTTATGCTCGTCTGTTGCAAGGCGGAGTAACAAGAATTTTTTCTCCTCAAGATCTCACCGAATGAAGACTAGAAGCTGGGCTTGTGGTATCGATTTCAATGTCGTAGATGATGTGGTGATGGACCAATGTGTTAGTGGAAAGATGTTGTCAAAGGCTAATTTCTAATTGCTTTGTCTGTGGTGTTTTTTGGGCTTGGGCTAATGGTGGTTTAGTTTTTCGTTGGTTTGGGTTTTCTTTTTGTTGCTTGTTTTGCTTGTGTGTTTGCCTCTTGGGCCTCTTGTTTCCTTTTATAGTTTCTACCGCTTGTTTTATAAAACTTGCTATTCAAAAAAAAAACATAGCAAGACCCCACATTATTTTGAGAAAATTTTCATCATGAAAACCCAGTACAACAAAACAAAAAAAAAATGTGGTAGAACTAGAAGCTAAATCTTACCTAGAACACCCAAAATCAATGAAAGGTGGGAGAAAGTTTGTGCCTTGGAGTCAACTTGTATCAATGAGAACTTGTGAGAACTAATTTTGAGAGCCAAGTCGGTTGCCTTTAATATCAAAGAATGTTAAAAACCAATGAAATCAACAATTCAAACAACAACATCTAGCCTTATTTAATTTATCAATGAGAACTTAGTCTGAGAACTTAGTTTGAGAACCAGGTTAGTTGCCCTTAATATCAAAGAATGTTAAAAACCAATGAAATCAACGTTTCAAATAACAACCCCGGGCCTGATTTATTCAGCTACAACTTTGTTTCAAACATCAAAGCAACAAGCAAAAAGTACACATCATTAAAAGAACATAGTAGTGAGTAGATGTGGTAACTGGTATCTTACCAGAAAGGTAGGTTTTGAGCTGTCAAATTTTTTAGCTTTGTGGTTTCTTTATGCTACATGAGTACTGAGAATGAATCAAATAGAATTACACTTCAGTCAACTTAAATGTGGATACAAAGCTACTAAGAATAAAAACATATCAAAACCCACATTTTGTTGAGAAAATTTTCATAAAACAAATACAAACCCATTTCAAGTTTCCATCTTATTTGATATATTCAAACAACTTAAACTTCAAAGCAAAAATGTACACTAACATAGCAAGACCCCACATTATTTTGAGAGAATTTTCATCATGAAAACTCAAACAAAAGAAAAAAAATGTGGTAGAACTAGAAGCTAAATCTTACCCAGAACACCCAAAATCAATGAAATGTGAGAGAAAGTTTGTGTCATGGTGTCAACTTGTATCAACAAGTACTTGTGAGAACCGTGTCTGAGAAGTGAGAATTGAGTTTGAGAATTACCTTTTAATAACAAAGAATGTTAAAAATATGAAATCAACCTTTGGGTTAACTTCAAGGTAAAAGAAAAGAGAAAAAATGCAGCTTTACCACAACCCCGAGCCTGATTTAGTCTTTGGCATGTTGGGCTTTTAGGGAGGTGATATCATGTATATCAAATTTTTTCAATATCCATCTCATGATTATTATAGTCGTGGATAAATTTTAAAATATCCTCGTTATTTACATTATCCATACACACATTTGGCCATTTATTGTTGCACAACATGTGTCCTCTCTTTAAAATGGGTATAGTTAATGTTCTATCGTCGCATAGTCTTTCCAGAGGAACCAAGATTGATAACCGATGCAAATCTATCCATAAAGCCAAGATAATTAGCCATTTTCCTTTACCATAACAATTGGATTTATCCTCATCGACCTCCGGAGGCCATACATCGGCTGGTGAGTCACTAGTAAGGTTGAGGCGTTGTTGGCCTCGTCCTTTGCAACGGAGGAGGCACAACCTACTCTGTAAGTGATCGTTGGTAGCATCATAGATGAAGGATGCTGCCGCCGGCACCTACAAACGCCTCTTCCTTAGACCATCTTCAATGGAAGAGGCGCTACCTTTATCTTTCTTAAGGAGGCCGTCGGCCTCCAGTTATGGAGGAGACAACTGGTGACTTCGTCATCCGGCGACACTTGACGATGAGATCAAACAGCCTCCACAATGGAGGCTGTTTGGTCTCATGTAACTTTTATTTATTTTTTTTAAATAAATAAACTTTTTTCATGTATAATACGGTTGTAGAACACCTCCTCCTACAGTATAACTTAATATGGTTCAAATAGAACTAAATCAGACGTACATTTTAATACAGCTATAAAATGTTACCAAACGTCGTACATTTTAATACATCTATAAAATGTTACCAAATGTCGTACAATACTAAATCAGTACTGTACGGTGTGTTAGTCATATTCAGTACAATATACCTAACAGATCGTTAGATTTTATTTTATAACATACTATTTTGGTGCTTCTTCTTTTTTTAACTTAATCCTCATTTATTAATTCCTACAAATATGTGGTTAACAAAATGTGTGAGATGAGCTGATAGTCATCACAATTCACATAGCTATTGAATCTGAGAGCTAACCAAATTTCAACTAAAATATCCAGTAAACAAATACTCTAAAAGCTTACTGCCAAATGATTAATAACTACAAATTCATATATCTCCCTAACTCAATCATTTAATTGCTCATGTTACACTCATGGTAAGTTAGACACAAAATAATACATCTTATTTCATGAAAGTATGATTCCCAACTAGCACAATGATATACTGTTGGTGACACTATGAGCAAATCTGTACAAAAAAAAAAAAAAAAACTTCTAACTGATCTCAACGGTTTATCGGCCAATTTAACAAAAGATGGTTTATCGCCCTCATAATACAAGCAGTCAGAATCTCTAGTACAAGTTATTTAATTGTCTCACAACTATAAAATATATTACACAATTATGTCTTTCATACATGACAATCATCGCCTGCCTTGTCCAATTCCTTACAAGTTACAAACGGCAAGGCTTATAGATATATTCATTCTTTGATGGATTTCTTTCAATTTTTTCATATGCTCCGTCCTTGTTGGAAGATTCTACAATATTAATTTTAGGGTTCACAAGGCGAAACATATCCTCAAAATTCTGAATCAAACAGTTCAAGAGATACATATATTAACATATTGACATTTCTTTTGTATCACGATAATAAAGAATCTCAAAAACCATCATATTTTGTATTCGCAATTCTCAACCTAAGTCCATGAACAATTGAGGCATATTAAAAAGTAGAAGACATTTTTTGCTTTTGGATAACTTAAAGGAGTACATAGTTCCTTGAATCGGTTGAAACTTAAACCCATATTTAGCCATAGTGGTTGCACTCTCAACATGAACATGTTTTATGGTGATTTTGTTTTTCTTTACCCAGTCTAACTCCATCAATCTTTTCAAATCAAGTAAATGCAATACTACATGTATTATACCATTGTTCAATCTAATAGTTTTAATCTCTTCCATATCAAAGGATTTAGAGAAAAGTTTAAGAAATTGATCAATATTTACCCCAAGCTTAGTTCTTCAATGACTTCTTTATTTTGTATATGGTTTTCATATACTAGCTCAATGTAAAACATAGTGTCATATAAGATAATGTCCATAAGCTTTTGTGACATTATTGTGAATGTATCATATGCATATGACCATGATTCTAACTTCGTTTACTCTTAAAAAATTTCTAAAATCTTCCACAATGTTTTCACCCACCCAAATGGTGGAGTCTGAAGGCAGCCTGTCATTTGCTAATTTCATATGCTTGAGTTTTAAGGTTTCATGATGTGTAGGTGCAATTAAAATTTTGTTTGGAGTATGAAGAAATGGTTCTAAATTTTCATCCAATTTAAAGATGTAGAAGCACATCACATAATGGATTTTCGAAACAGAGGCACCTCCTTGATGTGTAAGAGTATTTATGGGAAAAAAATTTATTATAAAAGCTCAACATCAATGGGTTTTTTTTTCCTGCCTTGTTAGACGAAGTTGATCTATTATTTTCCTTCTTCTTTTTCCTTTCAAGAAGAAGTTGAGCTTCTTCTTCTTTCTTTGCTTTTCTAGAAGGCTTCAACTTGATTAATTCATCTTCTTCCCTTAGTCTATCAACTCTAGAATTTATGCAAACTCATTGGGATGAATTTTAGAACTAGAGCCTTTAGCTCCATGCCAAACAACTTGTCCTGCAGCTTGTTTGTTTTCATGAGTTCCAAGCGATAAAGCCATATATCACTACATATGTGAGTTTACTCCACTTGTTTCTGAGTTTCAACTTGTGGAAAATTGTTCAAAATCATGTCTTTTATCTCCATATACAACCACTAATTCAAACAAGGAATGCATTATTCATCATAAATATCAAAATCAATTTATTAATCATAAGACTATACATACCAAAAGAAATAAACATATTTGTTTCAAATAACAAATAAGAATTACTTAACTTTGTGATTTCACGGTTAATACTAACTACGGGTGGACAAAAAAGTGTGAAACCGAACAAACCAAAATTGAACCGATTTTGGTTGTTTGGTTGTTTGGTTCGGTTTTATGATTGAATTCGGTTCAAACCAAATGACTCGAATTGAATACGGGTAAGTTTCGGTTTTGAAAATTCAAAACTGAACAAACATATATAAAATGAATAAATAAATAAATAAATAAAAAGAGCTAATTGCATTAAACTCCGTTAAGGTTTACCCTTTTACACTCATAAATAAGATAGTTTCACTGACCTACCTTCAACCTCTAACTGCCATCCTCACCCTCCTCGTTCTCCAACTCCTCACCCTCCTCAGTCTCCCACTTTATCTTGTCAATGGTATACCGACTAAAGGAACCTTCATTATCTTCATATTTCTTTTCCAAGAAATCATAGAATATACACATTGTCGAGGCCATCTCTTTTCTTTCTGTTGAGTTATAAGCCATGTCAACTATAGCATGTACCTTACTCCTCTTTGCACCCCTTTTGCTTGTTCCTGTAAGGTCTCTAATTATTGATTAGCTTATTTCGTAGACAAACCACATTTGGGGGTTTTGTTGTAAGGGTAGATTAGGCCCTCAAGACCTCAAGAGAAAAAACACTCCAAAGGTATATTTCTTAGTGTTTCTTGCAATGAAGAGAAGTAGGTGCACACACACACACAGCACTTGCATAATTCTTATTCTTGAATGTGTTGTGTCTTTATTTTGTGTATGCATTATTGATTATTTAATCTCTCTTCTTGCATGTGTATATTGATTGCATCTTATGTTTTTAAATGATTCAACATGATTAGAAATAAGTTGCAATGTCCTCACCCTTTCTCTCTCTTGCATTTGCTTGAGGATGAAGGAATTGTGATGTGCGCTGATCGTCACGCGCAAGACCATCACAGATCGCCCAGTGGTCTACTGCTGGTCGTGCGCTAGATGTCCAGCGCAGACCTCACCAACGCAACTCGTCCAGAGATGTGTCGCTGGTGTGGCGCCTGTCATCAGCGCTGGTCCACCAGCGCCTATGCATTTTTTGTGCATTACGCTGGTGGTGCGCTGGTCGACCAACGTAGGTCACCAGCGCACAAGGCCATACCTGATGCGTTTTTTCAAAACGACCTCACTTCACTTATGACCTCTATATATACCACTTTATGATTTTAGGTCAATTCTAAGAGTTCCAAATATCATATTTTTCACTTAGAATATTTTTCAAGAGAAAAATCATCAAAAACTCACCTTTAAACACTCAAACCATTTCCTTTGTTCATCAAAGTTCATCTAGGATCATCCATGACCATTTAGGATTCATTCATGTATGGTTTTGCATCATCACATCGTTTTTGGTATGTTCTTCACTAATCTCATCTAATTTTAGTGTTCTTCATATCAAGTCTTCTCTTTATTCACTTATATGTCTTTTGATCAAATATTAGATACAAGATAGAGATTATTTGTGATGACATGATTGAGTGTTGTATTATGATAGCTATCTAGGTTTTGCTTAATCTTGATTAGCTAAGCTTTATGATATGTCATTTAACTTTTGATATCTATGATTGATTTCATTGATATATCATCATCCTAGATAAGCATATAGGGTTGTCTTGCTCTTATTGGATTTTGAGTATTCATATATTCACATAGGTTTGTTATCTCTTCTTTGAGAAGTAAGACTTGTGTAGCTTCCGGGATTAGGTTCCGTAAATCACAAGCAAATGGACTAGGTTCACTCATACCGGGATTAGGTAGGTGTGTGATTACTTCCGGGATTAGGTTGTAATATTTCTCACATTTAGTGGATTCGAGGTTTGAGTATGGCTCATTTATTAGCCCGTGGTTTTTCCCGTGAGGGTTTCCACGTAAATATCAAGTGTCATTTAATTTCCGCACCTTATTACATTTGCTATATTTGTATTGACTATTAGGGGCATTTTCGTAATCTTGAGCATACACGAAAATTGGGTAAAATTAACTAAAATCTATTCACCCCTTATCTAGATTAATATTGAACACACCTTAATTTGTTTCAATTGGTATTAGAGCAGGTTCCTAGATATACTTAGGTGATCCTTGCACATTTTGGTGTGTTTTGCATTTGTGTAATTTTTGTTCATTCATACATTTTGCATACATTTCGCATACATTTCATTTCATTCATTATACACAATAAGTGGAAACGGTGGCAACAACGAGGGAGCTTCTAGCACGCGTCCTCCTCTTCTCATCGGCTTGAATTATTCCTCATGGAAAGGAAAGATGGAATCCTACATATGTCAAATTCATGACCGTGCTTGGATGGCGGTTGAAGATGGATATGATCTACCCATGATGACTCCCACAGGTGGAGGAGAAGAATTTTTGAAACCTAAGTCACAATGGAGCGCACAAGAGTTTGAGGCTTCAAAATGGAATAGGAAGGCAGTGCATGCCATTCTATGTGCAATGGATGAGAATCAATACAAGTTGATTCAAAATACTAGGATTGCTAAGGAGGCATGGACAATCCTAGAAGTTGCACACGAGGGAACCGAAGTAGTGAAGGACTCCAAGCTCCAAGTTCTCTAAACTCAATTTGAGATGCTCAAGATAGAGGAGAATGAGTGCTTCAACGACTTCGAGATCAAGTTAATGGACATAGTCAACCAAAGTTATCAACTTGGTGATCCTTATTTGGATAGGAGGATCAAACAAAAGATTATGAGATCCCTACCCGATAGGTTTGAGTCGAAGGTGACGGCTTTAGAAGAAAATAGTGGATATAAGGATATGAAGCCGAGCGAGGTTATTGGAAGACTTCTCGCCTACGAGTCTATGAAGGCTCCTAGCTCTACTCCTCCTAAAAAGCAAAAGGGAATTGCTTTGAAAGCATCTAAGGATGAAAAGGAGGTAAAGAATGACTCGGATGAAGACATGACCTTATTTGTGAAAAGATTCAATAAGGTTATGAAGTTTGGGAAGAAAGGATTTGGAATGAGAGGCCAAGACTTGAAGAAAAATGGTCCTTTCAAGAAGTTTGAACCCAGGCAAGAGAAGACCGAAAGGAAAGGGGTCTGTTGCTTTGAGTGTGGCGGGATAGGTCACTTTGTTCCCGAATGTGCAAATCACAAGGAAAAGAATAAGGGAAAAGTGATGGCCACCACTTGGAGTGGAGTAGTGATGACTCCAATGAAGAAGATGAGTCTTCGGATGATGAAGATATCATGGCTAACTTCCTATCTTTTGCCTCCTCTCACAAGAGCAAAAGTGGTAGTGAAAAAGAGAAAGAGAGTCAAAGGAAAAGTGACTCTAGTGAAGATGACTCCGACTCTAACTCCACAAATGGATATGTGGATAAAGAGGTTTTAGTTGAATACCTTAAGGAGTTTAGAGGTTTAGAGATGAAAACCACTAAAAAGATCAAGATGTTGAGAGAAGAAAATCTTGAGCTTTTATCTCACAATGACCACTTAAGTGAAGAAGTGGAAAGACTTAAGAAGAAAGAAGATAAGCTAAGAGAGGAGTTAGCATTATCTAAGAGGAATGAAGAAAGGTTGAAGAGAGCTTGATGAAGCTAAGAAATCTATGACAAGGATGGCATCTTGCACCGAAAAATTAGATCACATACTAGGTGTTGGAAAGAGTCCATGTGACAAGAGAGGTCTCGGATTTGAAGATGGTAAGGAGACCTCTCCCTTTAAGAAAACTATGTTTGTTAAGGGCTTGAGCAATAAGGAAGTTTCACCGGTGCACACTCCTAGGAAGAAGATAGATCTAGGACAATGTTCTAAGAATGCACAAGTGAAGGTGGTGTCAAGAAGGCAACCTCAAGCCAACATTCCTCATCATTTGGCTCAAAAAGGGAATAAGCCAATCATGCAAGTTCAACATTGGAAGCAAGATAGACCAATTCAACAAAGGAGAAGAATTGAACCTACTCAACCACAAAGACAAGGGAAGGCTCCCATGCAAGCTCAAGGACATGGTATGATTCCTTATTTCATTCCTATATGTCATTTTTGTGGTTTAATTGGTCACATAAGACCAAATTGTTTTCGATATATTAAAATGTGTAGAACTAGAAGCATGATTGAGAAGAGAAAGAATATAGCCAAGATGCATGTTCCTAGGAATGAAAATATTGATGTGCATGATCCTAGGACATCTAGAGCCCAAGTACCAAAGACCACTAAGAAAGAAAATATTATACTTAAGTGGGTTAGAAAGAATGAAAATGTTTGCCATGTTGCTCAAATTGCCTTAAAGGTTAATTCTTCTAACTTATGGTACTTAGATAGTGGGTGCTCTAGGCACATGATGGGAAACAAGAGTTTCTTCGAGACTCTTATTATGGAGGAAGGAGGATGTGTCACCTTTGGTGATGGATCCAAAAAGAGAGTCATAGGGAAAGGAACCATTTCCGTTCCCGGATTACCCTCCTTATCCAATGCTTTATTTGTTGATGGCTTGAAAGCCAATTTGATAAGCATTTCTCATCTAAGTGATGAAGGATATTTCGTCTTGTTTAGCAAAGATAATTGCTCCATCCTAAAGCCCGATGGACAAACCTTGTTGAAAGGAATGAGATCTAGCGACAATTGCTATTGTCTTGAAGCTAGAATAGTCTCAAACAATGTGTCCAAGGATGAGCAAATCGAGTTGTGGCATGAAAGACTTGGCCACATGAACTTTCGGGATTTACGAACCCTTGGAAAGTTTGATTGTGTGCGTGGCCTCCCTAAGCTTGGGAAGAAAGCCAATGGTGTTTATGGATCTTGTCAACAAGGAAATCAAACTAAAAGCATGCATAAAAAGGGCAAGTATCTCTCCACCAAGGAGCCACTAGAGCTTCTCCACATGGATCTTATAGGTCCTATGCAAACCGAGAGTTTAGGTGAAAAGAGATACATTTTTGTTTGTGTTGATGATTTCTCTAGGTTCACATGGACATATTTTCTTAGAGAAAAATCTGAAACTTTTGATAAGTTTAAAATGGTTTGTACGAAAATTCAAAATGAAATGAACTCAAACATTAAAAGCATAAAACGGATTATAAGTGACCATGGGAGGGAATTTGAGAATGTCATGTTTGAAACCTATTGCAATAGTGTTGGCATCTCCCATGAGTTTTCGGCTCCTAGGACACCTCAACAAAATGGAGTTGTTGAGAGAAAGAATAGGATCCTCCAAGAGATGGCCCGGGTTATGTTGATTAGTAACAATGTGCCTAGGAACCTATGGGTCGAAGCCGTCAATACGGCTTGCTATATAGGAAATAGAGTTTTCCTAAGGCCTGGAACTAGAAATACCTCCTATGAGTTATGGAAAGGTAGAAAGCTAAATGTTAGCCACTTTCACTCCTTTGGAAGTAAATGCTACATTTTAAATGATCGTGATCAACTTGGAAAATTCGATGCTAAGAGTGATGAGGGTATCTTTCTTGGCTATGCCTTAAATAGTAGAGCCTATAGAGTTTTCAACTTGAAGACTCGAACCGTCATGGAATCATCCAATGTTGTCATTGATGATATAAGGCTCAAATCTAGTAATCATAAGGAGGAGGTTATTTTTGGTGATAATTCTCCTTTGGAGAAGGTTGATGTGACTCCTAATGTGGGGACGTCCAATGTTGTTGATAATGACACACAACCTATTGATAGAGTTCCTAACTTGGACTCTGATGAACTCGCTCCATGGGTTAAAAGACTCCATAACAAAGATGATGTTATTGGAGATGTTAATGAGGGTGTTAAAACTAAGCGTCAACTAGCCAATCTTATTAGCTTTACATGCTACACCTCTCAAATTGAACCCAAAAAGATTGATGAAGCTTTAAATGATGAATTTTGGGTTCTTGCCATGCAAGAAGAGCTAAACTAATTTGAAAGGAATGAGGTTTGGACTCTAGTTCCTAGGCCTAAGACCACTAATGTCATAGGCACAAAATGGATATTTATGAACAAATCCGATGAGGATGGCAACATTGTGCGTAACAAGGCAAGACTTGTTGCACAAGGGTACTCTCAAATTGAGGGTATCGACTTTGAGGAGACATTTGCTCCCGGTGCCCGCTTAGAGTCCATTAGGCTTCTCTTGTCTATCTCTTGTGTGCACAAGTTCAAATTGCACCAAATGGACGTAAAGAGTGCCTTTCTCAATGGCTTCTTGCAAGAGGAAGTGTTTGTTGAGTAACCCAAGGGGTTTGTGGATGCACACCACCCCAATCATGTCTATTGCCTCAAGAAGGCTCTTTATGGGTTGAAGCAAGCACCGAGGGCTTGGTATGAGTGCCTCACTCAATTCTTTGTCAACAATGACTACACAAGAGGTAGTGTTGATAAGACTCTATTCATCAAGAAAGACAATGATGAGCTTTTTATAGCTCAAATATATGTTGATGATATAGTGTTTGGCTCCACCAACAACACCAAGGTCCAACAATTTGTTTATGTTATGTCTCCTGAATTTGAGATGAGTCTTGTTGGTGAGCTTAGTTACTTCCTAGGTTTGCAAATTAGGCAATTAAATGATGGGATCTTTATATCTCAAGCCAAATATGACAAAAACATAGTGAAGAAGTTTGATCTTGAAAAAGCCAAACATTGTGATACACCCATGAGTACCACTTTGAAACTTAGCAAGGATGCTAATGGTAAAAGTGTGGAACAAACACTATATAGGGGCATAATAGGAAGCTTGCTTTATTTGACCGTAAGTATGCCCGATATATCCTTTAGTGTGGGTGTGTGTGCTAGGTACCAATCGGATCCCAAGGAGTCCCATCTTTCTTCCGTTAAGAGAATCATTCACTATGTGAATAGGACTTCCAACTATGGGATTTGGTACTCGTTTGACACTAATGCTAGTCTTGTAGGCTTTAGTGATGCGGATTGGGCGCGGAATTGCGATGATAGAAAGAGCGCATTGGGCGGTTGCTTCTTTCTAGGCAATAACTTGGTATCTTGGTTTTGCAAGAAGCAAAACTCAATTTCCTTGTCCACGGCGGAGGCCGAGTACATAGCCGCGGGGAGTGGATGCACACAACTCATATGGATGAAGAAAATGCTAGTGGACTACGGATTCAACCAAGGTACACTCACTCTCTTTTGTGATAACATGAGTGCAATTAATATTTTCAAGAATCCAGTACAACACTCTAGAACTAAGCATATTGACATCCGCCATCATTTCATTAGAGAACTAGTTGAGAATAAATACATAGTACTTGAACATGTAGGTACTAATGATCAACTAGCGGACTTATTTACTAAACCCTTAAATGCTACTCAATTTAAAACTCTTAGTAGATCTATTAGGATATGTCTTGTGGAGTGATGAGTTTTTGTGATTGACCCCATAAGGGGAACTCAAGCAAAGAAAGCTTTTTGTATACTTGATGCATGCAAAATATTTGAAAGATCTTGTGCTTCTCTTTTAATTGCTTGAAGTAAGCTTGGTTGGACATATGTATATATGCTTTTATCTCAATAAGTGTGAACCATGCTAGCATTACAATCCATGTGTAAGATCTTTTATTTGTGTTGGCTTGATTCCATTGCAAAACTCTCTATATTTGTATTAGTAGTTGCTTAGGTGTTTCTTGGAAGAAAGGAGCCTCAAAGGTGACGAAGCAACATCTTGTGCAAATATCATCTTCAAGGGGAACATCACATACTTGGATGCTAAGGTATCAAGATTCTTCTTCCTCTTGCAAGGCGTAAGCGCACACACACACAATTCATATATGTGTGTCCCTGCATCGTAGTTCAAACATGTGGTATAACACTTTCACACGCATTTAGTATGCACATGCATTTATCTCATTGTTGACAATCTTGTAAAATTGCATGTTTTCTCAATATCGTTTAGATATGGCATGCTTGTGTTGTATAGTGTTTATTTGTTTGTGTTTCTTGTGTTTTGGACTTGAAAATAATCTTATTTGATTCCTTATTGAGTTCCGGTCATTTCGGTTACTCATTCATTAAGTTTCGAGTTCATACGACGTAGTTATGCTACTTTGCATTCTCATTCGTTGAGTTGTCTTCATCGTCATTTTCTGAGATGAATTCCCAACCTTTTGTCAAATGTTTTTAGTATTCGTTGTGCGTGAGGGAGTCACAGTTCATAATCTGAAAACATATTCGAATTCGGAGTTCGGATGCCCGTATACGGCTAAAGAACGCGAGAGGTGCGTGAGGGAGCTTGCTCGGCCAAAGGCCAAGCAAGGAGGACCACATGTGCCACACGGCCAAAGTCCCTCTCTGCCCCTGTGTGGCACACGTGCCCCACATGGGATGTGTGACGTGGAACTTTTTGATTGGCCTTCGAATCCCCTCTCTTCTCCATCTCTTTTCCCTCCATTTATATTCGAAATCTCGTGCAAAATTCTCTACAACTTTTGATTTCTTATTTTGATTATATCTCTCTCATTTCAACTCCGAATCAAGTGATTCAAGAGCCAAAAATTGTTGGTCTTGAAGAGAGGAACAAACCTCAAGCATTTTCATAGTCAATTGAGGTCGTGATTTTTCGTAGCAAGCTGATTTCACTCCGATTCTCATCATTTGTAGGTTTGTTTGATTAGGTTTCTTATTTCGATCATAACTCTCTTATACGAACTCGAAATTGAGTGATCCAAAATCCAAAAATGTTGGTCTTGAAGAGAGATACAAACCCCAAGCATTTTTAGAGTCATTTGAGTTCGTGATTTTTTGCAGTTGGCAGATTTCAGTCCGAGACTCAAGTGTTGTATGTGAAATTTCTTCTTTTCAATTTCTCTTGATCATCTCTTTGATTCTTTTTGATTGATGAAATGTGTTGAGAAAAATGTTAGTACATATTCTAGGGTTATATGATTGATTGATTATTGAGTTTTAGCCTTGTGATTTAATTTGAACATATTTAGCTAAACTTGATTGAAATTGAAATTGATTCTAGATATGACATATATGATGTGCCTCATGATATTGTCTAGGTTTAATTTCATGATCTAAGAACTAAGGTTCTTGTGTGATATATTGAATATTCATATCTTGTTCTTATTGATTCACATGCTTTGATTTCTAGGTACATTTGTGATTGTTTGTTGATAGAATATTCTAGAATATCTCTAAGCATGTTCATAGAGCTTGATTGATCATCTTGCTTTATTTGTTTGTGATTTGCATCATTTGCATCACCTAGATCATTGCCTTGTAATAGGCAAAGTGAGTGAAGCTTTGTCTTGAGCAAGAAGACTTGGCCAGGAAAGGTTTCCGGATAGCCAAGCAAGAAGCCTTAGTTAGGATCAAGGGGATCCGGATAACTAAGCGAAAGTCTTAGCAAGGAGTTGTGTACTCCGGATGGTTGAGCTTGGGTAGCTTAACTAGGATCCTAGTGATCTAGATTGCTAAGCAAGGAAATCTTCCTAGAGGCTTGAGAGCCTTGGATAGGGAGTTGCTCTCTAGAGGTGTAGCACACATCTTGGATAGAGAGTAGGCTTTGTGAATCACTAGCCCGAGGGATTATTAGGATTTGATAGCTTGAAGTAGATATCATAGTGTTGATAGCTTTGAGTGTGTAAGTCCTTTTCGTATAGTGGATTTGCTTTGCCGGTGGTTATGGATTCAACCCATGGATGTTTCCTCTTTGAGGTTTTACCACGTAAAAACATTGTGTCTCATTTTTGCTTTATATTTCTTTATCTTCCATATGTTCACTTGTATTGATTCTTTTGTATATTGATGCTTACATGAATTGATTCATATTATACAACTGTTATATCATTTCAAGTATTCATTTCATTCTTATATTCCGCATTTTTGAATATTGGAAGAATTTGGGACTATACCTATTCACTTGTATTGATTCTTTTGTATATTGATGCTTACATGAATTGATTCATATTATACAACTGTTATATCATTTCAAGTATTCATTTCATTCTTATATTCCGCATTTTTGAATATTGGAAGAATTTGGGACTATACCTATTCACCCCCCCCCCCCCCCCCCCCCCCCCCCCCTCGTAGGTATAAAACACTATTGCTTTAAAGGGAATTTCACCATGTCATATTCATGTTCAAACATGTATTTTTGGACTAGGAAATTTACATAGGAAGTATGATTTGAATGACCTATAGTTATTTCCATGACATGATGATTCTTAAATGACATGCTAAATTGAAAAAGCATGAATTGATGATTGCAAATTCTTAAATGCAAAACAATGTGTGAAAAGCAAATGAGACTCAATTGTTTATCAAAATGTCTCTTTTTCTTTATTTGTTGAACTGGCTACTATCATACGGGTTTCATACCCGAAAAAATCAAATAGGGTGCAAAGTCGCTCATGCCATGTTTCGCTTATAAAGTTGGATATAGTTGTTATTAAAATTGAAATCAATGAAATCTCTATATCCTTGCTTCTCTCATGACAAATGGTAAAATTGGTTTGAATTTTATTGGAAACCTTTGTCATTTGCTTTGCTAAATACCATTGTATTTTGGACTTGAATGCAACATATCTTGTTTGTAAAGCATTTTTAATTCACACATTTTCAATAAAATAAATCTCCTTGTCTCTCTCCAATTAATTGAATGCATAAAGTGGCTTATTTAATTATGCAAATATCTTGTATGCTTATTTCTCTCTTTGCTAAAGTGACCCGGTTGGGGACTACTCCTTTGCCTATATCATGACAAAAAGGGGGAGTAGGATGTGGTAAGGGGAGTTGCTTATTGTAGTAGCAATTATGCATAGTGGGGAGTTTATATATTGAGGGGGAGTAACCCAATGAGGGGGAGCATTGCATTAACATTCATTGCATGATGTTGTACTTAAATTCATAAATGCAAATGCTTGTTTTATTTTTCACTTGATCCTCTCACATGCACTTGTCTTGGAAAGTGTAATTTGTTTGTTTTGAAGCATTGACGGTTCTACAAGAGATCGAAGATTTGAAGATTTTACTTTTTAGTATCTCTTTGTAATGTAAAATGTTATTGTTATCCCGTAGCTTCAATTTTGTTGTGAGGATTATGTGAGTGGTGGTTTTGTCACGAAATAGCCAAAGGGGGAGATTGTAAGGTCTATAATTATTGATTAGCTTATTTCGTAGACAAACCACATTTGGGGGTTTTGTTGTAAGGGTAGATTAGGCCCTCAAGACCTCAAGAGAAGAAGCACTCCAAAGGTATATTTCTTAGTGTTTTTTACAATGAAGAGAAGTAGGTGCACACACACACACAACACTTGCATAATTCTTATTCTTGAATGTGTTATGTCTTTATTTTGTGTATGCATTATTGATTATTAAATCTCTCTTCTTGCATGTGTATATTGATTGCATCTTATGTTTTTAAATGATTCAACATGATTAGAAATAAGTTGCATTGTCCTCACCCTTTCTCTCTCTTGCATTTGCTTGAGGATGAAGGAATTGTGATATGCTCTGGTCGTCACGCACAAGACCAGCTCAGATCGCCCAGTGGTCTGCCGCTGGTGGTGCGCTGGACGTCCAGCGCATCCCTCACCAGCGCAACTCGTCCAAAGATGGGTCGCTGGTGTGGCGCTTTTCATCAGCACTGGTCCACCAGCGCCTATGCATTTTTTGTGCATTGCGCTGGTGGTGCGCTGGTCGACCAGCGCAGGTCACCAGCGCACAAGGCCATACCTGATACGTTTTTTCAAAACGACCTCACTTCACTTATGACCTCTATATATACCACTTTATGATTTTAGGTCAGTTCTATGAGTTCCAAATATCATATTTTTCACTTAGAATATTTTTCAAGAGAAAAATCATCAAGAACTCACCTTTAAACACTCAAACCATTTCCTTTGTTCATCAAAGTTCATCTAGGATCATCCATGACCATTTAGGATTCATCCATTTATGGTTTTGCATCATCACATCGTTTTTGGTATGTTCTTCACTAATCTCATCTAATTTTAGTGTTCTTCATATCAAGTCTTCTCTTTATTCACTTGTATGTCTTTTGATCAAATATTAGATACAAGATAGTGATTATTTGTGATGACATGATTAAGTGTTGTATTGTGATAGCTATCTACGTTTTATTTAATCTTCATTAGCTAAGCTTTATGATACGTCATTTAGCTTTTGCTATCTAGGATTGTTTTAATTGATATACCATCATCCTAGATAAGCATATAGGGTTGTCTTGCTCTTATTGGATTTTGAGTATTCATATATTCACATAGGCTTGTTATCTCTTCTTTGAGAAGTAAGACTTGTGTAGCTTCCGGGATTAGGTTCCGTAAATCACAAGCAAATGGACTAGGTTCACTCATACCGGGATTAGGTAGGTGTGTGATTACTTCCGGGATTAGGTTGTAATATTTCTCACATTTAGTGGATTCGAGGTTCGAGTATGGCTCATTTATTAGCCCGTGGTTTTTCCCGTGAGGGTTTCCACGTAAATATCAAGTGTCATTTAATTTCCGTACCTTCTTACACTTTCTATATTTGTATTGACTATTAGGGGCATTTTCGTAATCTTGACCATACACGAAAATTGGGTAAAATTAACTAAAATCTATTCACCCCCCCCCCCCCCCTCTCTCTCTCTTCTAGATTAATATTGAACATACCTTAATTTGTTTCAGTTCCGCTCTCATCCTCTTCAATGTATAGTATATGTTCGAGCACGGGTTCCTTATCAATTTCTAACAAAAGATTTTCAATGTGCATTGGAGGATTTTCATCTAAATTAGGGACAGCATAACCAAAGACGAATTGTCCAAAGGTATAGTCCATAATCGACACATAACAACACATAATTAAATGTAACCGATGAATTTATTTTTTAAAAACAAAAACTACAAAACTTACCTGCTTCTGTAGATGTTGGGTGAATGAATGCAAATAACAAGTTTGATATAAAACAGTAAACGCATATAACTTTTCCAAGGAAATGTCTGCCACCGCCAAACCAACCGACTCTGCTATAATATCAAAACATAATGTATCTGCAAATTAAAAAGACCGTGACGGCAGCTTATTCCACACAGTTCTCGTAGCAATACTTATTAGCCGATATAGTTCACCGCTCTTATTAAATTGAAAATTCAAAACCGAACTGACATATAAATAAATAAAAAAGAGCTATTTGCATTAAACTCCCTTAAGGTTTACCCTTTTACACTCATAAACAACTTAAATTTTACACTCATAAACTAAATATGGTCTTCCATAAATACTAATAAGATAGTTTCATTGACCTACATTTAACCTCTAATTGCCATCCTCACCCTCCTCGTTCTCCCCCTCCTCACCCTCCTTAGTCTCCCACTTTATCTTGTCAATGGTATACTAACTAAAGGGACCTTCATTATCTTCAGTTTTTCTTTCAAGAAATCATCAATATACACATCGTCGAGGCCATCTCTTTTCTTTCTGTTGAGTTAAAAGCCATGTCAACTATGGCATGTACCTCACTCCTCTTCACACCCCTTTTGCTTGTTCCTCTCTCATCGACTTCAGTGTATAGTATATTTTCGAGCGCAGATTCCATATCCATTTCTAACAAAGCTTTTCAATGTGCATTGGAGGCTTTTCATCTGAGTTAGGGACAGCATAACCAATGACGAATTGTCCAAAGGTATAGTCCATCATCTACACATAACAACACACAATTAAATGTAACTGATGAAATTATTTTTAAAAAATAAAAACTACAAAACTTACCTTCTTCTGTAGATTTTGGGTGAATGAATACAAATAAAAAGTTTGATATAGAATGGTAAGCACGAATATCTTTTCCAAGGAAATGTCTGTCACCACCAAACCAACCAACTCTCCTATAATATCAAAACATAATATATCTGCAAATTGAATAGACCACAACAACAGCTTATTCCACACAGTTTTCGAAGCAAAACTTATTAGCCAATATAGTTCACCACTCTTAATAAATTGATTCTCATACTTTATCAGTTTCGGTTTTGAAAATTCATAATTGAACCGACGTATAAATAAATAAATAAATAGCTAATTGCTTTAAACTCCCTTAAGAATTACCCTTTTACACTCATAAAAAACTTAAATTTTACACTCATAAACTAACTATGGTTGTCCATGAATACTAATAAGATAGTTTCACTGACCTACCTTCAACCTCTAACTACCATCCTCACCCTCCTCGTTCTCCCCCTCCTTACCCTCCTCAGTCTCCCACTTTATCTTGTCAATGGTATACTGACTAAAGGGACCTTCATTATCTTTGGTTTTCTTTTCCAAGAAATCATCAAATATACACATAGCCGAGGCCATCTCTTTTCTTTCTATTGAGTTATAAGCCATGTCAACTACGGCATGTACCTCACTCCTCCTGTTCGCATCCATTTTGCTTGTTCCTCTCTCATCAACTTCAATGTATAGTATATGTTCGAGCATGGGTTCCTTATCTATTTCTAACAAAAGCTTTTCAATGGGCATTGAAGGCTTTTCATTTGAGTTAGGGACAACATAACCTATGACGAATTGTCCAAAGGTATAGTCCATCATCTACACATAATAACATACAATTAAACGTAACTGATGAATTTAATTTTTAAAAATAAAAACTACAAAACTTACCTACTTATGTAGATGCTGGGTGAATGAATGCAAATAACGAATTTGATATAGAACGGTAAACGCATATATCTTTTCCAAGGAAATGTCTGCCACCGCCAAACCAACTGACTCTCCTTTAATATCAAAACATAATGTATCTGCAAATTGAATAGACCGCGGCGGCAGCTTATTCCAAATAGTTTTCGTAGCAAAACTTATTAGCCGATATAGTTCACTGTTATTAATAAATTGATTCTCATACTTTATCAGTTTCGGTTTTGAAAATTCAAAATCAAACCGACATATAAATAAATAAATAAAAGAGCTAACTACATTAAACTCCCTTAAGGTTTACCTTTTTACACTCATAAACAACTTAAATTGTACACTCATAAACTAACTATGGTCGTCCATGAATACTAATAAGATAGTTTCACTGACCTACCTTCAACCTCTAACTGCCATCCTCACCCTTCTCATTCTCCCCCTCCTTACCCTCCTTAGTCTCCCACTTTTTATTGTCAATGGTATACCGACTAAAGGGACTTTCATTATCTTCGATTTTCTTTTCCAAGAAATCATCGAATATACACATCGCCGAGGCCATCTCTTTTCTTTATGTTAAGTTTAAGCCATGTCAACTACGGCATGTACCTCACTCCTCTTCGCACCCCTTTTGCTTGTTCCTCCCTCATCAACTTTAGTGTATAGTATATGTTCGAGCACGAGTTCCTTATCCATTTCTAACAAAAGTTTTTCAATGTGCATTGGAGGCTTTTCATCTGAGTTAGGACAGCATAACCAATGACGAATTGTCCAAATATATAGTTCATCATCTACACATAACAACATACAATTAAACGTAACTGATGAATTTATTTTTTTTAAATAAAAACTACAAAATTGTCCTGCTTCTGTAGATGTTGGGTGAATGAATGCAAATAACGAGTTTGATATAGAATGATAAACGCATATATCTTTTCCAAGGAAATGTCCGCCACCACCAAACCAACCGACTCTCCTCTAATATCAAAATATAATGTATCTGCAAATTGAATAGACCACAACGGTAGCTTATTCACACAGTTTTCGTAGCAATACTTATTAGCCGATATAGTTCACCGCCCTTAATAAATTGATTCTCATACTTTATCAATTTCGGTTTTGAAAATTCAAAACTGAACCGACGTAAAAAAAAAATACTAATTGCATTAAACTCCTTTAAGGTTTACTGGTTTACACTCATAAACTAACTATGGTCGTTCATGAATACTAATAAGATAGTTTCATTGACCTACCTTCAACCTCTAACTGCCATCCTCACCCTCCTCGTTCTCCCCCTCCTCACCCTCCTCAGTCTCCCACTTTATCTTGTCAATGGGATACCGACTAAAGGGACCTTCATTATCGTCGGTTTTCTTTTCCAAGAAATCATCAAATATACACATTGCTAAGGCCATCTCTTTTCTTTCTGTTGATTTATAAGCCATGTCAACTATGGCATGTACCTCACTCCTCCTCTTCACACCCCTTTTGCCCGTTCCTCTCTCATCAACTTCAATGTATAATATTTTTTCGAGCGCGGTTTCCTTATCCATTTCTAACAAAAGCTTTTCAATATGCATTGGATGCTTTTCATCTGAGTTAGGGACAGCATAACCAATGACAAATTGTCCAAAGGTATAGTCCATACATATAAAAACACACAATTAAACGTAACTGATGAATTTATTCTTAAAAAATAAAAACTACAAAACTTTCCTGCTTCTGTAGATGGTGGGTGAATGAATGCAAATAACGAGTTTGATATAGAACGGTAAACGCATATATCTTTTCCAAGGAAATGTCTGCCACCGCTAAACCAACCGACTCTCCTCTAATATCAAAACATAACGTATTTGAAATTGAATAGACCGCGATGGTAGCTTATTCCACACAATTTTCATAGCAATGCTTATTAGTTAATATAGTTCACCGCTCTTAATAAATTTCACTATTTACAACCCAAACAATAATCAAAATTCAAATAAAAAGCAAGCTCAAACAAGTCAACAATAACTCTATCTTAAAATATATTATAGAACAGTTTTTACGTTTTATAATGATATCTAACAGTTTTTTTTTTTTTTTAACTACTAAGCTTTATTTACAAAGCCAAAAAAGGTTAAGAACGAACAGAAAAATGAGCAAAGATGAAAACCCAGAAAACGGAACAACCGCCAAAAAAGAAGACAGAGCACAAAGATAATGTGTAGAAAGTCCATTGCAATGAATATTGCAAAGTCCATTGTGAGAACAGGGTCTGAGAAGTGAGAACCCATATTGGTTTTCTTTTAATATCAAAGAATATTACCAATGAAATCAACTTTTCGGTTCATTGCAAATGAGAAAAAAAAAAAAAAAAGATAGCTTTACATTTAGGATGAAAAATGAACAATTCGGTAGTCTTGCCCATCAAATTCAGGGCGTCGAAATACCAACGGTCGCTCTGGCCTTAATTCGGCGGCATCATTTGGCAATCCCAAACCGTCAAATCCAGGGCGCCAAAAAACAACCAGACTTGCTAGTCTCAATTCGGCGACTCTATTCAGCAGCCCCAAACCGTCGAATCCAGGGAGCCGAATTCCTCCTAGAAGTGACAACTTCCAACACAAACGCTGCGTAGGACGAGCGCGAAGGATTAACAACAACCACACATAAATTTAACAAACAATGATCATGCAAGAAGTGTGATAATAAAAACATAAATGCACACAATTAAGAGAAACACAAATGCAATCATAGAAATGCAATATGAAAGTGTGTGTGTGTGTGTGTGTGTGTGTGTGTGTGTGTGTGTGCAACTAGTCTCTTCAAAGGGGTTAAGCACAAGTGATATACCTTCAATGAGCACTTGAGCTTGAGGGCTAGAATTCCATTTAAGCTTGATCACGAACAATGAAGCCCTAATCTACCCTTACATAAATAAACCTCAATTGTGGTTTGTCAATGAAATAAGCCAATCAAAAATGAGGAACTTACAGGATTAAACCAAGAGTGGTGAGTGATAATGTCCATAGCCTGAGGTTATCGAGAGTGGGAGTCCGTGTATCACTTGAGGGTGTAACTTTCTATTCATATAGTGGATTTCTATGACTAAGTGGCTAGCGGGGCTAGTCCCGTGGGTTTTTCCTTGTTGAAGGTTTCCCACGTAAAAATCAAATGTTCTTTATTTTCCGCACTTTACTTAATTTTTATTGTATGTTTGTTTTGGGTTTTATTGCTAATATTGACTAATCGAAAAAGTTGTTAATAATCGGTTAACAACCCCTCCCCCCATATAAGTTGTATTAGACACACCCCGTATATTTTCATAGGTAGACAATGGGCATTTGGTATCGTTTTTAAAACGGTATTTAAAAGTAAAATTAAAAAATTAAAAATTAACAACACCTATCGATTGGGCATTGAAAAACTACACTTGGAACATTCATGTCAATTTTTCAATGGGTGTTGATATTATAACCCATAAATATGATTTGTACACTCATATTTTATTAAAAAATTTAATTATAAAAATATCTCAATACAAGTTTATGAATAAGAATAAATTACTTTAATTAAAGATAAATCAAATACAATATACAACCATTAATTACATTCATCATATCTTCAACTATATCTCTTTATTAAAAAAATAATAAATAAATAAATAAACTTGTGATAAACCCTAATCTATATCTATATAATATATTATAATGGAACTCTCATGTGTCGGCATGAGAGAATGTTTGCATTAAATTTAAATATATTTACCCAAAAATAAATGTTCTTATCTTATGCTTATTTTTCCTTTAATTATTTATAATTAATTTATTATCTCAAATTAGTTTTCTAGATCCAGCTAATGTGATCAGTGTTTTAAATTCAGTTGATTTTCTAGATTTAATGAGAATTAATTCTATTTGCATAAATATGAATTGAATACCTTTGATATTTTCAAGTTAAATAATGTTTTGTTGATTTTTTAGATTTAATGAGAATTAATTATATTTACAATGATATCGATAGAGTACCTTTGATTTTTTTCAAGTTACATCATCGCATCCGCCAATTTCACGTCCACTTGTTTCACCGAAAACTTGATTGGTGGCACCAATTTCCTCAACAGATCGAAATGGTGGGTTAGATTATGCTGGGCTCTGCATATATCGGACATATCCCGCAATTTTTCACCTCCCAACATTTTGTGTGCTTATACATATTATCTCGAAGGTCGAAGGAAAATGTGAATGAGATGGTTGTGTATTCACCCGCCATATGTAGCTTATCATCAAGATTCGAGAAGTTATTATACCCTACTTTATCTTGGGTACACAACACTACCACTATACAGAGATGGGCCTGTGTGGGGCTATGGTGGGCTCAAGCCCACCCTGACCCCCTTAAAAAAAATTTAATTAATTAAATAATTAATTTTAATTTCTAGCTAGAGTAAAAAATATAATCTTTATTTTCTTTTTCTTCTTTTTATAATAGCAATTATTTCTCTCATTCTTCGAACTTGGTTCAATCTATTTATCAACATCAACATTTAGATATATTTGAGTGAATATTATGGTTTTAAATATTTTATTTTGTTACTTTAAAAAAATTATATATTTTTTGTTTTGAAATTTTAGGGTTATTGTTAAATATAGATAATAAGATTTTAGGAGTAATCAAATTATTATTTAATCCAATTTTAAATTTACAAAGTAACGAGATTGTTAAATAAATTTCATTAAAATTTTAAGAACATTGTATTAGTATATTTAGAATGGATCAAACTAATATAAAAATATTATATAATTTAATTAGTGTTGTCATTTGTGTTTCATGTTTCTCTTATAATTTAATTTTTTTTTTAAAAAAAAAAATTTTAAAGTATTTATTTAGAATATACGTTTTAGTGGGACATCTCTTTATGTCCTCATAATTAGGTAATATCGATGTTCAGTAAAAAAAAAAATCTAGCATATCCTAGTCTTCAATCCTGGTTACATCCCTAACACTATACTTATACAGTTGTATTTGTACAGATTTTTAACTCATCCAAATCTGCTTTAACTAATAACAATATGATACATACATATGTATTTGTGCAAGTACATGTATTTATTAAACTCGAAATCATAACGGTACTATTTATAGCGTAAAAACGAAGAATTAACACCGGTAATATGCGGTGTTACCTTCAAATGGCATTCCAGATTGATGATTACCGAAGAATAGACATGATTCTATGCAGCTAGACCCGACAACATTGAGGAGTTCTGCCCTTGCTGCTTCCATTACTGCTTGGAAATCTATTTGTGTGTACCTTCTCCTGTAATCAGTAGAAGATTAGGAAACTATTTCAATGCATTTTAAACAAATCACTAGAATACACCATCAATGATAATGGATTATCTCACAAGGAAAATTTTAACCGAACGTAAGGAGAATCATAAACACTTTATACATTCTGGCCGGGACATCCCATTCCACGTCTACATGTGTTTCAAAAACTATATATATATATATAATAAGATTAAGTTAATAAGTTTCAAAATGTGTTTGGCAATGTTATTCGGAAAAATATGTTAAAAACAAAAAAAATAAAAGTGCATAGAATAGTTTCTAAAATCTACAAAAGAATAAAAACAATGAAAATATCTTGGGAATTCACATTCTTTATCATCATCGCATTTTCTTTAATTAAAACCTCTTCTTCTCCGATTTGCAAATTTTTTTATTTATCAAAAAATCAGTAAATATCTTCATGACTGCCACGTTACAAGTTTCATTAATAATTGTTATGTATCGACTTTGTAATTTCTTATTGGAGCACATAACATTTTCTTCAATTTTTCTTTTATTATTAATTTTTGTGCAATATTTTTTTCATTAATAAGAAAGCTGTTTTAGAACATATAAACAATTTAAATATTTCTACTTGTACCCATCTGCTTTTTTTTTTTTTTTTTTTTTGGTTTACACCATCCGGTTTCCGGGTGGGGCGGATCCACCATACGGTACAATCAGCCCAGACCACACCCTGACTAATCTGGACTCGCACCGGGTCGGCCCACTAAGGGGTAAAGTGCTCCCAATATGTATAGCTCCGTTCACAAGGGGGGTTGAACCCACGACCTTGCTTAAGGGATGAGAGCATCGAACCACTCACACCAACACATGATTGGTACCCATCTGCTTTTCACACTCAGTTTATAAATTTAAAATTGTATCATTAACACTCTACACCCTCTTAAATCCTCATTTCTATCCTTTAATATTAATAATCACTATAATTAGCACCAAATCAATTTTATTAGTTTTTATTACAATAAAATATGTAACCAAACAACCCTAAAAATGAATCAAACCCAAAACCAACACTGCCACATCATATTTCAAAAAATGAAAAGAATATTGCTAAAAAAATAAACAATGAACTAAATAATAAAAAAATAAAGATTATATTTTAAACGGGGCGGAGATTATAAAACTCGTCCCCTCCCCATACCCATTGCGGGTTTTACTATCCATCCTCATCCCTGCCCTACTCTCACTAAATTGAAACCCATACCCACCCCATAAATGCGGGTCCCCGTGGGCAGCGGGTTATTTTGTCATCCCTACCTTTGGGTTGTTTTGTAGTTGGAATTCCATGACTTCATGATTGTAATTAATATATTTATCTAGTTGAATTTACCTTTGTTGTAAATCAGTTTTAAATGAAAAAAAATAAAATTATCTTACATAAAAATTCGACTGTAGATGGCAAAAAAAGAATTTGATCATCATGTATAGCATGTTTTCTTGAAAAAAAAGTTGTCGATGGATTAACTATGATCTGAAAATAATTAGATTAATACTATTATATTAGGTTTTTAATCAATGACTTATTTTACTATGTATATGTCCAAATATTGAATGAGTTTTGACTTTTTATTTATTTACAAATGCGAGGGATCGTCCAACAGTGGTTTGTAAGGGCACCTGCAACTTGTGTAAAGAAACTGCAAAACGAAACAAGATAACACGGAGCGAGTGGGGGTGATCTCTATAAGAACTCTCTGACGCTCTCAAGTCAACAATCGGTTCAAGAAATTGTTAATGTAGAGTGAATGCAATAAAACTATAATGAAATCAAACCGTATAAATGACTGTTAGCCTGTCGAGCGCTCGTTAGAATGGTATCAAGGACTGCGAAAAATATGGCAAAAGCGTGGAGTATTAAATATGCTGGTGAGCGATTGTGTAGCTTAAAATTAATTTGGGAGAAGGAATATTGGAGTGAAGACGGTTTAAGATTCCGG